>CM062808.1:110775154-111430258 GCA_031772625.1 Pinus tabuliformis
AAAGTCAAGAAATTGTTTTATTTGTGCATCATCTTCAAATACTTGCCAGTCCTTGACATTGTTTGGGACATAAGGTCTGTGTTTTACCTCATCTGTAAAGCAATGATGGGGCTCAAAAGGTAACTTGCAGGTGCTTGCAAATGTGGCCAAGCTATGAGCATGCAGGTTATGGGTCCTGGGAATCTTGGTAATTTGAAATTCAGTGAAGGACTGTAGTAGTTGAGCAGCAACAATCTATAAGATCTTAGTCTTTTATCATTAGTAACAAAATTTCCCTTTACCTATTGGATAATCAAGTCTGAATCCCCCATAATTGAAACTTTTATGGCTTGTAAGGATTTTACTAGCTTAAGGCCTAGCAAGAGAGCTTCATACTCTGCCATGTTATTAGTGCATCTGAAGTTTAACCTATAGGCTCGACCTTCTGCATGATTGTTCTGCTTGTTCTGTATCCAAACCCCAGCTCCTGCCCCTAATTTGTTGACTGGCCCATCAAATTCTAGAAACCAAAGGTTCTCTTTTCCTAGGGAAGATTTAATAACTTCTCTGTGATCTGGGATAGTGAGTTGAAGCTCTGGTTTTTCACCTGGTTTGTCTTCTAGGACAGCCTGATCACTTGATTGAATTAGCTTGATTTCTAGAGCAGCAGTTTGTTCATTAATGTCCTGATCTTTTTCAAGTGTTTTGGTTTCTTCATCATTTGTAAGCCCTCAATTATCATTGAAGAGAATATATGAATCTATATCGGAATGGACAGCATATATGGCAAAGTTTTGAGGTTTTTCTTCACTGCTGACCATGTATTTCATGAGTGACTCTCTATATAACCTCTTGGGTTGACCAAAGACTGAGATGGTTGCATATGACATGTCTAGTGGTAGGGAGCCTTGGAGTTTAGCTCCCCATGACCTTGATAACAGCATCCCATATTTGGGTGGGATATCAGCAACCACAACATCCATGAGGATTGTTTTATTGGGATATTGAACTAGGGACACAAATAGATCTTTTATCAGACCTAAACACTTAACTTGGCTGGAGTCAAATGAGAATAAGTCCTTGTATGGTCTTGTAATATCTAGATCCAATCTTTCCATGACTGATTTAGGCATCAAGTTATGAGAGGCACCTGAGTCAAACATTGCGTTGTGTAGTATCTTGTCATGAACATGCAGGCTGACATAGAAAGGTAAGACACCTGTGACCACTGTTTTTCCATCAACTTCTGGACCGAACAGTAATTCTGGGGTGTCATCCAACACATTGACATTATCTTTATTACGAGTAATTTGAAGGGACTTCTTGATTTGTTGTCTATAAATGTCATGCTTGGCTAGTTCTGAAAGAGGAATAGCTACTTTTAGTTTGCCAATTTCAGCTTCTAAGTCAAAGGGTTTTTCAGATTGGATTTTGGGGTTGTGGATGACAGTCTTTTCCTTGTTCACTAAGTCTTCTTCTTGATTCTTATCTCGGTCTTGCAGCTTGTCCTTCTTACTCACCTCTTGAGGAGTGTTTGTTGGATTGGGCTGTAAGGGTGATGAATCTGCTGGTTGCTATTTTGAGGGAGATGTTTCAGTTATTTCTTCAACCGTTACCTCATCTGTACTTGGACAAGTTTTGTCACTTGGTTCTGTGATAATAGCTTTCTTAGGCTGTGTAGTGTCCTTTGTCTTGTCAAGCTGTGTCACATTTATAGTTCTGCTTCTTAGCTTATATTGTTTATGAACTTCATAAACTGCTGAGTCATATCCTTGTTTAAAGTCAAATGACTCACCTGACCTGGTTTGGAATTGCTGAATGTCATCATCTTTATGATCCTCTTGACTCAAGAAAACTTGCTGCTCATCATTCAGACCCATTAGGTTAATGTGGGTGTCATCTGTTTTCTCATTTGAAGTGGATGCCTCAGCATAGTTTTCTTGGAAAGGAGGCCTTATGTCTGGATCAGAACCGGTTTTGCCAGTGTTTGGGTTTTGATTTCTCCTAAAATTTGGATTTCTGATAGGGTTATTTTGTGGTGCTTCCCATGATGACTTTCTCTCAACTGATTCTACTCTATCACCCAATCTCTTCATACCAGTAAGTATTGCATCCAGTTTTTGATCAAAGGCAGAGGGTTCTTCTTTGAAGGTGGTTCTCTTTTCCAATCTTGCCCTGTTTCTTTTGGCAATCAGGTTAGCCTCTACTGTGACAGCAACCTTCTGGGCTTCTTCAAGGGTTTCAGGTGCCCTTTCTTTTAATTGATATGCCATATCAGGGTCAAAACCATCAGGAAATTTGTACAAGGCTAAATCAGGGGGAGGTCTTAAATTCTGTGGTATTGCATTATATACATTATTAAATCTTGCACAATACTCCAACACGGTCTCTTGAGGACCTCTTTTTATTGTGTCATATTCACCAAGTATGTGCAGGGGATCCTTCTTCTTCTCCCATCTATTAGTAAAGGCTTGATAAAGGTCATCAGGAGTTGTGATGGTATTTGCAGCTAGTGATCTAAACCAAGTTCTCACATCTCCCGTGAGGCTCTGAACAAAGATTCTCATTCTCACACTGTCATCATCAATTTCATAGTTCTCAAAGTGGTCTTGCATCCTTCTGGCATGCTGAATTGTTGTGAAAGGGCCAGTGGAGTCAAAATATGAGATCTTGGATTGATAGTCCTGAGGTAAAGCTGGAGCATTGGCAGGTAACTGCAGGGGTGCATACCTATTGGCCATATTTGCAGGATTTATAGGGTTAACAGGTATAACTGGGATAGCATGAATGACTGGTACAACAGGGGTTGTGGGAAAGGTGGAAACTAGAGTGTTGGTCAAGGGAATATGTGCAGTGGATGGAGGTGTGAAAGGAGGGCTTTGAGATGTGGATGGTGAACTGTGGGAATCAAGGGTAGACCGAAATAGAACCTTGATTGGAGTTGGAACAAGGTTTGGATGGGCTGTCTCAGGACTTGAATCAGCAAGAGTTTCCTGTCCCTGCTGCTTCCTAATGATCTTAGGGATTGTATTAGGATTTTCGAAAACAGCTGGTGGATTTGGGTCAGGATTTGACCTTGTATATCGTGGATTCTTCTTGGGAGCCAGCTTCTGAACTTGTTTTTTGAGTATGTTTTTTGGAATATTTTTATATCTGTAAGGACTAAGCAAGATTTTGGAACAACTGTATATATCTCAAAGCTAACATGAAGATTGACTGAAGCAGCATTTATCTGAACCTGTTAATGTAAGACAGAAACAGTTCTGAAGGCTTCCTGGCTGGTATTCAGACTTCATCTGTATCTTTAGGAGATATACAGTAATTAGAAAATCCTAAGGACTCCCCAGTGGAGTCGCCAATTATGTTATCTCCCAGGTTGTTCCCTTTGACTCCCAAGGGAATACGGCCGGGGTAACAACTAACCAATCTTTGGATTACAGTTTCTAGCCAAACTGCAATCAGAGAGGGCTCTCTCTTTAAGGTTTGTCCCTGTTTTGTGAAAGATTTTAGGCTAGTTATGAGTTCAGGGTTTGGTTTTATATTTTGGTTGAGGGATGTGTTCTGTACCTAAAGTGGAAACCTTTAGATAATTCTAGTCCATTGGGCAATAGAGTCTTTGGCTACTGGCTGTTTGAGAGGAAGATTGGGATTGCTGAAACTGCAGGGCCTTTTGAATATCTCATGAAACAAACTTGATATTATAATGAGGAAGTGTGTTTAACCAGTGAAAAGAAATTAAGAATTTTCCACTAAGCTTGGTTGTGAGAAAGAGATGTATTGTAAAGGAGCAGATTTGAATTCCTAAAACAATAATCACTGTGAAAGATGCAGTGTAGAGGTGCAGCAATTAAGAATTACACCTTTATAACCATAACTGAGGAAAACATTTATAATAGAATAGATTGAATTCAAGGTATTCTATGAATAAATCCTCGAATTAGTCTTTTTCTCTGCCATTAATTGTGAAATCTAGAACATGGATGAGTTATGAGAAAATAACAGAAAGAACATAACGAAAGTTTAAGGAAACTTATTGAGCCATGAAAACACGTAGGAATCCTGTAGCACTCAGCAATCGTATTACAACCCCTCAGACAACACAGACTTTGGAAATTCCATCGGCCTTTGTATTAAACTCTGAAAATTTACAGAAAAAGAACTCTTGAAGAGAAATCAACCACAACCCCTGCAAACTTATTCGAGGGGTAATATATACAAATTCTCATACAAAATATCTGAAGCATTGAGTCATCTGAGAAATGAATACGTTCACCAACTTTTCAAGATAGTAGATAAGAAAGTTATTACATCATTGAATACAAAATAAATGCTCTTTATATCTGTCAGGAGATACTTTGACCTTTGGAGGCCACTGAGTCGGTCTGAGCGTTCTGCTTTAATACTGGAAATGTGCCTTTATGGCTGTCGTGCTGTAGCTTTTCGGCCTTATTACCTGTTAGATGTCAATCTTGCTTTGTTGGTCGAATATGATCTGCTGAGTTGGCTCGGCCCTTCCCTTTTCATGCATGCTGATTTTACTAAGTTTTCCTGTGCATGCCAATTTGTATTTTTTGATGAAAAGACTTAGTGAATGGCTTCCTGGTCTATAAGATTATCTGTATTTCCTTAGTCCACCATTCCTGTGTGGGCAATTGATGTCTGAGAATTGCATCCAAAGTCTCATCTGCCTCTGTGTATTTTTGTAGAAGTTTGGAGGCACTTCAAACAGATGTTTAATTTCATTCATTATAAAGAATAAATTCGCTACCCTGTTGTAGAGACTTTGTCCTGTAGCTGGCCCTGTTTCCTCTGAGGTGCTGGGCCTTTCAGTGATCTGATTAGTGGTGAATGTGTTGATCCTCTTGGCATACTGCTCATGTGTAAGTAGCCTTCCTACGCTGTTCAGTAAGCCAGGGAGACCTCTATTTTGCAATGCCACATATTTGTCCATGAATCTATTGACCTCTGTCCGCATGTCCTGGGTCCTTCTTTCTAGTGTCTGCACCAGGCTTCTTAGTGTTAGGACCCTCTTTATTAACAAAATAGTCTCAGTCTTGTTGGAGATTCCCATAGTTGCTAACTGAGCACTTGTTCTATTATTAAACACATTGATCATCCTGTTGGCAACTTCAGGCATATTGCCTAGAGAGGCCCTTGATCTCTGAATTTCCTTCCGTGCTTTTGCAATGAGCTCCAACTCCTCATGAATTGTCTCAATATATTTCCATTGATCAGTGATGGATTGGCCAATATTGGCCCACAGCACTGTCTTGAGCTCAGCCACTATTTTATCCAGTTTGAGCTCCTTCTCTAGCTCCTTTATCCTGTCTTTGAGGGCCTTTATTTCCCTGCCCTTTTCTGCCACAGTCTGCTTGGATTTATCATATCTTTCATTTACCTTGGCTAAATTCTCCCTGGCCTCATTTAATTCTGTCATTTGGGCTTCCAGGGACTGAATCTCATTTCTCAGCTTTTGCATGTCCAGGCTTGGGGCCTGCTCTGTTGTTGGTGGTGGTGCTGAGGTAGAAGGTGCTGCCTGTTCTATTTGTTGAGTGAGGGGAGCAGTAGTTGGAGGAGCTTCCTCAAGGTTAATTATTTCTAGAGGAGGCTGAGATGTTTGACCTCCTTCCTTTTGCAGTAATGCTGCTTGTAATGCTGCCTATGCAGCCTCTGATTCTCCCAGCTTTTCTTGAGTCTGGATCAGCTGTTTGTATAAAGACACCAGCAAAGCTGTGGCATCTTGATCATGTCTCAGCTGGGCAACTTCTTCCGTTTGAGGGTGAATAGTTGCTGGGATTTTGATCTTTTTCCTCAAAGCTGCCATGTCTGCATCCCTCAATTTCAATATTTCTTGTATGCCCTTGATGTCCTTGTGGTCATGCCCAATCCCTATGATTATGTCTTCTAAGGACCTGATCCTGTTGTCCTTTGCTTGAGAGGATGCTCTCTCCAAATCAAGTTGGGCAACTGTATTATTTAGGCTATTTTCTAGCCTGTAGTTATCCAGTGTCTTGTCTGCCAAGGAGGCATACACCATCTCACCCGTTTGCTTATGCAATTCGATTTTGTCCATTGGGTGGATGTCCTTGGCAAGGACCTCAAGATTGGTCGTCAAGTAGTCTGAAGGGGACTGTGGTTGCAATGCAGTTGGCATGAAGTGACTCATGATCATTTTGCCTTCACTAACATCATATGCAGACATTAGTCTTTGCTGGTTAGTGGGAGCCATTTTTAACAAATGATTATATAGTTGTATTTTTATTGGTGCGTTTCTCCTTTTTATGTCAATGAACTGTTGTTTGATGCTCAGTTCACCTTCTCTCTGCTGGCTTGAGGAGCTGACTTCTCCTCCCACTATCCTCTCTTGCTCCCGCTGAAAGGAACTCACTGAGGCCTCCATACTTGGTGGGCCCATGCCCAAAGATTGCCCCATAGGCATTTCCTCTTCTGAAAGGGGATTCATTCTATGTCTTTTCACCCCTTGAGTTGTTGTCGTTGTGAGGGGAGTCTCTCTGTCCCTCTTTCTACTTATATCCTCCTTTTGTGGGGTTTGGAGGATTGAGGCTTCAGCCGTTGTTTCCTGCCTAGGAGGCACAATTTGTGGTGGCTGTTGCTCAGTTAAAATTGGGGCCTCAGCTATCTTTTCTTGCTGCAGTGGCTGCTCTTTCTCTTGCTGCCCCTCTTGTGGCTGTTGTACCTGTTGTTGTTGCTGCTATACCTCCTCATGAGGTGGCTGTTCTGGTTCAGTTGCTTTGGCTGCTTGCTGATTTGTTGTGGAGGAAGATGCAACTGTTCCCACTTGAGTGCTTGGAAGAGTAAACACCTGTGAACAAATCTCTAGGTCAGCCACCTTTTTCAGATTTCTTAGTGCTCTTTGATTTAACTCTTCTTGTGTGATAGGCTCCTCTAAGGTTCCTCTCCTCCACTTTGTTTGATTTGCATACTTTTCTATATGAGGAAGCCTTACATGGTCATAACTGGCCAGCCTATATTTGACCCTTCTTAGGCTTATGAAGTGATTGGGGTCATAAGGTTTCCAAAGGAAACTGGTTTTCAGGCCAAGGGATTCTAACATTCTATCCGCCTCTTTCTAGCCTTCCTCCCTTTTGTTGTAGATAAAGTGGCCTAATTGGTTCCTGACCTTGAGCTGTGCTTTCTTGCCTCTGTCTGAAAAGTGTAGCACATCAACGTTCCCAAATTGCCTGAAGTATTCCAAGGCAAACAATCTCATGGGCACATATTTGGGAAATCTGTATGGGGGCAACTCGCACCCATATATCCTTATAACTGTGTGGTTCTGGTAGAAGTACCAGTCTCCAATGCTGTAAGATTTAGACAACTGAAGTATCCTTTGCATCTCATCAGTTAGTCTTGGAGGAGGTGAGCTCATCATCAGAGACATGGCTGGGTGGATGAAGAGATCTATGAACTCACAGTAGGTATATGGAGAGTCAGGTTTGCAGTGGAAGACAGAGGACCAATAGACCACTGACCTTGGATTGCCTTGGGCATCCACTCTTTTCACAGCAAAAGAAAACTTTTCATGTTGATAATATAGGATCAGGTGGTAGATGTAAGAGGTGTATCTGAACACATTTTCTCTTGCCAAGTTCATCAACTACTCATGTATCTTATCAGAGATGTAGGTGGCATAGTCATAGCAAATTGGGGACTTGCCAGGAGCGAACATGAGCATGATCACTAGCACAGTTTCATCAACAAATTCAATTGAATTATAGCCCAAAATGGGACTAATCATGTCTGCCAGATCTCTGCCCAATTGGTTGAGGTATACTTGGTTAATAGGAGGGTACTTCACAGAGTCAGAGCCAATGTACACCTGATTGAGTTTGGTGGCCTGAGCATCTGTCAATCTAGCTCCTTGATTTATCAAATCTATTAGTGATAAAGGAACTAATTTCTTCTCAGTTTTGAAGTTCAGCATCTCTTTGATAGCTTCAGGGGTGATATAGAAAACAACTGAGCCTGAAGGGTCAAGCACAACCCTCTGAGTAGGGTCATAGCATTCGGCACATAGGTGGATTAAATCAGGAAACTGGTTGACCTGAGGGAGCTTGAGGATAGGGAGAAAAGAGTCCCATATGCCCAATACATCAGTGCCATTCTCATGTTTAGCCTTCAATTCATTTAGCAGGTGGATGTGGAACTTGGTCTTCATCAGCATTTCCTCTGATATTTGATAATCCAGGTCTGCTAGAGGTTGCCATTCCAATTCTCTTTGAGGGGCATTTAAAGGGGCAATATTCAAGGCTACAGGTGCTACTGGAGGGTCCATGGTCACCTTTAGGATTTCTGTTGTTTATAAACTGGCGTTACTGTGCAGAGCAACACCAAAGAGTTTTTCTTTAAAAGAAAGGTGAATTACTGATGAACAGAGGATAAATGGTTAATTTACAGCAATTGAAATACTGCTTAAATTATGGATAAGAGAAATGCCTGGCATTAAACTCTTTTTCTCAACCAAAGGGTGCAATTTGGATTTCCCGTTCACGACTGCGCGAACAGAATGCAAGTTTTATGAAAACTCTTGTAATATAAAGCTCGACTGGTGAATTTCGTCGTTACAGGTGCAAAAGGAGACCAGGCACAGGGGATTTGCGGTGAATTATATGTTTTTTCACTGTTTTAAGCTATTTTTGGCGATTTACGGACAAAACCAGGCGCAGGAGGTATTCATAAGGATAAATACCTGATATTCTATGAGAAATGGTCACGAATGCAGGTGGAAATGGCGCGCCAGCGGTCTCCAGGTCGAATTTAGTAGGTTGGCACGCGGTTGGACGTGAAAAACATGCAGAGAAAAGAATAGTCGTTTTTTCCAAAAGTGCAAAAAACACGAAATTTTGGCCAAAATATGGATTTTTGGAACATTGGCGCTTTTTTGGATGACATCAGCATGACGTCATCAGGTGGGGTCAAGGTCGAATGACGTCAGCATGACGTCATCGGGTGACGTGGCAGCACAAGAGGGGTCCACGGGGATGGTGAGGTGGCAGACAGGTGGAGCAAATGGCGGACGGAGCGCTGACAGGGTGATGACGCTGGCGGTGACGCTGGTGGGCGGGTCCACCGAAATCGGAAATGGTTAGCAGTTTTATATCGCACCGCCTTCCATACGGAAGCGGAATTGTCAGAAGTACCTCCGATACGATGTGGGGGTGACGCGTGGCAAAGGCCTGACGTCACCCTATGACAGATTTCGGAAGCTATCTTTCGGACGTCAGGGCCGGTCCGATATGTACGAGGGCCGTCGGATGAAAAGGGCCCGATCCGACGGTCGACAGATCGTTGAGCTGGCCGAACGATACAGATGTGGGTGGGGTTAAAATAATATTTCTTTTGAGATTTGTGCCCGGCAGGAACCTTTGGAAATTGGCGGATTTTCATGGTTTTTTCAATGTTTTTTGCAACAATGCGCATAGCGCTAAGACTTTGGGTAAATGAAAAAAGTAGGTTTTATTATGCATTTTTCAAATGAAGTGGGTTAGGGGTAAAAAGGGGTTTATCGCAAGGTTTATTAGCAAATGAAGGGTTTAATGGGTTAAATGACTTTTGAAAGGGAAAGAGGGGTAAGGCTTAGGGATCTTAAACTGACAAGATGTCAATTTAATCCCTGGTAGTGAATCATATGGCTATAATGCCAAGGGGAGGGATATTTATACAATGCTTGGGGTTTATACACCATAGTGTTATAATAGTAGGGAAAGGGTAACATAGGGGATTTAGATAATAGAAGTTAGGGGTTAATATGGATGGAAGAGGTGAATGAGGAGTGAAATCACTAAGTTCATGTGAAGATAACTTAGCTTAGGGAGTAGATCAAAATGAAAAGATTTTTAGACAAGAAATGTGGCTTTCAAAGGAATAAGAACCAGCATAAAACCTCAGATTCTTTCATGAACACAACTGATGAAGGGATGTTAGTAATGAAGGTGAAAAAAGGGGAAAAGGAAGTTAGTCATGCTTCTTTGTTTTGCTGCAACATGACGGAGAAGAAGACCTTCTCAATCCATTGATATTCCTTTGTGAATAGGTCAGCACACATTGAATTGAAAGGAATGACATTTCTACAACCCCATTTGCCTACCCATCTATTTGCCTAGAATTTGTTGTTTCTTAATGGAGGGTGCACTTAGACTTGCAGACCCTTATGTGCCTTTTATTTTCTTTGGCTTTTTCCTTTTGATTTTCTATCTAGAACTACCCTTATTGCTTCCAAGGTCCCAGATTAAGCAGTTGGGAACCTTACTTCTCTACCTTAGCTACTGGTCTGCCAAGATTAAACAGTTTGGACAGACTTCCTTCTCTATTCTACAACAGCAAAATTGAAACATGGCCTGATCCAGATTAGGCTTTTGGACCATCCATCAAAATTTAGTCACCATGAAGCTATATACACACCTTGTCTCTTTTATGGAAATATGGGATCTTTGTATCACCAAAGCAGAGCATATTTGAATTTTCTTTGCCAATCATGAAATATGAAACCTATTGGTATAGGTAGCTAACAGAGAATAGATACATACGATAGAGTAGAAAAATGTAGGAATTTTAAGAGTCATGAGGAAGTCTAAAGGTCATGAGGAAGTCAAAAGGTCATGAGGAAGTTTAAGAGTCAAGGGTAGACCAAAATTCACCCTCTTTTCTATAAATACAACCTCATGGCATATTGTAAGAGGACTTTTAGCTTTGGATTTACTTTGGTACATATTGTTTTGAGAACTTGTGCTCTTCTAATAAATGCAAGGAGTAATAGTATATTTCCACTATTGGATTGGATGAAGGCTTTGTACTTTAATTCCATGAATATTATTAGCTTGATGAATTGGAGGTTCCTATGAGCTTTGGTGTAATGTCTCCTCATGTATCTTCCAGTGCTATGAGTTTTCCTTTGCAACACGTGGATGGTATATGACATGCTGACCCTGTGTTTATGTTGATAAAATTCTTTATTGATATTGGCACAATAGTATTGTAGATTGTGCAGTCACTTATGTTTGCAAATTATTAACCATCTTGAAATAATTCTTGGTTGTTAGGTTTATCCTTTAGATATGCATTGTCATTTTTTACATTTTTCTAATGATGCTTTACTTAAGATTCATGCTTTTAAGTTCTAATATTCCTATTTATGGTATCTGTTTTATGAAGCATTCATAAGTTACTCACTTGTGTTTGTTGAATTTTATACGTTTTAGTTAGCGATATTCACTTTCTCATCTAAATCCAGCTTCAACCAATTATAGGGCATTTGGGCCTACATACCAAGCGAGATCCCTAACCAAATGGTGTAGAGTCTAATTGGGATTTTACACCAGGGAGATACCCTAGTTATTGGTGTTAGAAAATTATATATTACAGAGCAATGGGACACATAAAATATATTGCAAAAATATAAACACAGAAAACAAAGAAAGCAAGAGAAATACAGATATATGTGGTCCACCCAATTTGGGCTACATCCATGAAGAAACATGCATTCCTTCCTTTTATATTATCCAGAAAACTGAATATATACAACCTACAACAGATACATTGTAATTCCCTCTTTGTTCTCACACAATCTCCTCTCTCTTTCTCACTCAGAATATAACTCTACATAGATGCAATACAATTCCATCATATATAGTGAAGGGTTGCATTCTAGGGCTAAAAAACATAAATTAAACATAACTTCTACTCTTAGATATCTGCCCAATGAATGACCGAGATTTACAAGGAAAATTTACATCTATTTTTAGCTTCGAGGGTGCTACTCCCGATGCCCCACTGTCGCCCCCCATGGACACCCCTAGCGGCACACAATTATAGGAATCATTTCCGCAACATTACGAACTGGGGTTCAATGTAGAGATACCACTGAATAAAGAATATAATTAGGCTCCACACCCAACAGTTGGTGGTAAATTCCAGCCCATCAACACATTTGGCACTAGAAGGAGGGTCTAATGGGCGACACCAACACACACCCTTGCAGAGAAACTTCCCATCAATCTATTACTCAACCTCGTCTTGCTTCCCCTTAAACTCTTCTCCATATCTCCTTTGGCCTGTGTTTTTGAGATCTCCATCTTAGGGAATCCCAAACTCCCCCACTCGAGGGCGCCTCGGTAGGAGAGGAAACTCCTTTGTATATATTCTAGTATGACTAGTTGAGGGATTTACGTCCTATCACTCTTTAGTTTATTGGAGGTATAAAGGGCATCCCTGCCACTAGCTCTCTACCTAATCCACGTAGATCCAAGCCTCACCATATCATTCAAGGTGTCCTATTTAATTCGGTACCACATATGATGAGGATGATTTTGAATGACTTTGTGGACCTTGTTGAATGACTCTTGATAGCAGGATTGGAAATCTCCCCAAAATTCAAGAGGGAAGGCCTAAGAAAAAAAATTGCTGGAGGTAATAACCAACCATGGTAGGAGAATACATGAGAGAATAATCAATGATCATCGGAAGATACTCGAGTAAATAATTAACCACTAAGGGGAAAGACTGAGGTGCCCTTGGCACAGGGAAACTATGAGAATATCAAAAAGCACATTAATATTTACAATGTAGATCCTCCCCATAATGGGCAGCCTTTTAGATTCCCTAGGAGCCTGGGAAACTTTAGAAATTTTAGGAACTTCAGAGATTTAGGACATTTGAGGGTCCCTCAAGGTAATGGCATACAACCACCCCCCACCAATGAAGGGTCTAGGTCAGGCATTGAAAGTGATTCTAAGGCCAACGTCAACCACGTTATATTATCTCCACCACCAAGAACCAATTGTTGACAACCTTTAGGCTTGACGGCTCAGTCCCCTTTAGGCGTCTTTGTCACTCTTAGAAACACCTTCAAATTTTGATCCCAAAAAGGGAACCATGGTTTAGGACTATATCAACAATTTTTACCTAGTCTACAAATTATGAGAGTGTAATATGATGGCGTGGCTTCCAGGATTTTTCCTCGTACCTTTGAAAAAAAGGTCGTGACCTGGTATTTATCCCTACCCATGGCATCAATACAAATTTGGGAGGGGTTCCAGAAAACATTTCTTGAGAAGTTCTCCAAAGACAAGACACCATCCATGCTCCTCACTGAATTGAGCACATTAAAGTGCCATAAGAAGGAAAAGGTCAAATATTTTAACCAATGATTTACTACCATCTTGAATAATTTTCCAATAGATGTGGCTCTTGATGATTTTATCATTGTCGACTATTATACTAGAACCCTCCCATTTGATATCATTGTGTTCATCAAGTGTGAAGCCAAAGCCACGTTAGTGGAGAACTTTGCAGAAGCTCTTGCCATAGAGAAAGATTTGTTATCTATAAGAGCCCTGAGCATGAAACTCGGGAAGAGTCAAATCCAATAAACAAGAAATCCCAAGCATCAACTAGAAAATCTGGTGATAAGGACAAGCATTCCTTTGATTCTGAGGGATTAGCCAAATCCTTGAAGCAATTAATGAATGAGGTCTCTAAATTGAAAAGGAAGACTAGCAGGACATCTTCAGGAAGTAAACCAACGAAACCTTTCTTTTGAAGGAAAAATAAGCCTCCCGTGAAGTCATCTCAATGATTTAATACAAATTTCAATGTAGAAGAGCTGGGTCAAGAGAATTTATGCACTTTTCACGAAGCTGCTCATTTGGAAAAAACCTATCCCTAATGGGTACACAACATGGCTATGGTAGTGACCCATCTCCTAGAGGATTAGGACATTGGAGATGAGGAGGAGGAGTCTAACAATATTGAGGAAGAAATTGCACCTCCATATGAGAACGTCGATTTCGCTATCCTAGATTTCGATGTCATCCATGGGGGAGAAGTTGAATCCCTCCAATAAGCCAACATAGGTGACATTCCCCCCGAGGCCTCCGAAGACTTATAATATTAGGAGCAAGGGATTGATATCATATTCTACTCTAGAAGAGAACAAGAAGGCATAACTAAGGATAATCCTTCCTTTTAATAACTCAAGTCAACCATCAACCCCTATCCCTAAGAGTTCATCTAGACAAAACCCAAAGGATGCCTCAGCAAGTGGAAAGGGAAACTCATCTACCCTCAGATCTTGGCTAATTCTGCCGAATGCCCTTCACTTTCTTAGGCATCCCCAGAAGGAATTATATATTCAGACTTGGGATATAACATCATCGAAAATATGAATAAGACACGGGCCAACATTTCACTTTATGAACTCGCCAAGATAGCTAGCCAACGTGAACTAATTTTCAAAGCCTTCACCCCCTCGTCTTCAACTAGAAAAGTTGCCTCTTCTACAAATATAATCTCCCCCAAACAGTCTAGGGTCTTAGTCAACCTCCAATCTATTATTGACGTTGCCAATGAAAATCTGAGAGATTTGACTCCCCCGTTCCTTTTAACTTTCCAAATCTTCAACTACTATGTGCATAATTCCCTTGTCAACTTTGGTGCGTCAACTAATGTCATTCCTTTGTCACTATGAAAAAATTTAAACGTTCAACATGAGAAAACAAATGCCAATATCATCTAATTGGATATGTCTCAAGTCCCTGCCTTAGGTGAACTAAATAATGTGATGACTAGGTTGTCCTCCAACTCTAGGGTGCATCAATGCATCGACATAGTTGTTCTTAACATTCCATAAGTGTATGGCTTGTTTCTTAGTAGGGACTAGTCAAGAGAATGCCAAGGGTATTTTTCCACTGACTGGTCCCACTTATGGTTTCCTTAAAAGGGAAAGAACAACTAGATCAGAGTTAACAGTGAACCCTACATGAAGCATATGACCTATAATATTGAGGGCTCAAATGAACCCATTAGTTTTGATCAGGAAGCGTTGGGAATCTATTTTTAGGAAATCGATATTGGGTGTCATCAAGCCTTATCATCACCCATCCCATCGATAGGTAGTTGGAACTCCTTCCTTGCTCTCTGATTGATGTTAATGAAACTTGTACTATATATGTAGACACATTAAGTGCAAGGAAAATTTTAAGGATGGAAATTTTTCTTGAAGTTTAAAAACATTGGTGAATCTCACTAATCCATAATATGCAAACTATAAAATGTTTATTGATACATTTGTAAAATTATTCAAATTTGTAATGATTTTATATATATTCTCTATATAATGTTGGCGATTTTTAAGGTAAAATAATTTTATATTATAAAATTTGGGCGAATCATCTTTTATAAAATTGGAAATTGGCGAATATTTTTTGTGGAAAAATCATGGAAAATTAGCCCACTGGGCGAACATTAGCCCCTAAAATTTTCCATGATTAAGTGTATATGTAGCCAGCAATGAAATTTTGAATTTATATTATGAAGGGTCCAAGACTCAGAATGGAGTTGGTGCAGGTTGTACCCTCATGGACCCAAAAAAAACAAATTTTTAATTTCTTGTTGGTTAGAATTCTAGTGCACAAACAACACTACAGAGTATAGGCGATGATCCTTGGGCTCAAGAAATATATTGACCTAAAGTTTTAATGTTTTAAGGTGATTGGTGATTCTGAAATCATTACAAGGTAGGTACGAAACACAATACATTGTCTATCACCACACCTAAAAAAATATCAGTAGGAGGTATGGTGATTAATCTGTGCCTTTAAAGATTTTAGTATTAAATATGTTCCTAGGATCAATAATGTCATCTTTGATACTTTAGCTAATGTCGAAGCTATATTTACACCTTCAAGGGATGCATTTTCTATTGATATTGTTTATAAACTTGTAGTCCTAGATAAGATAACTAATTTGTGTGTTTTCAATGATGATCAACATAAACTATATTTTATGCAAACATTGAGGTATTTAAAGATGTGGCAAAAGATAAAGAAGAACATGAAAGAACCTTTCAAAAGGAAGCAAACGAGTGCAAGGGAAACCCTATGCCCATAGGTGTGCTTATGCATGTTATAGACATTTTTGGGCACTGCAACCCCAATCATAAATGTCCATAAACCAAGGGCTCTTAAGTCCCTAAAAGTGTTGTTCTGACCCCTAAAAGGACAAGGTCAACTGATTACATCTTCTCCCAGAATTTCTCCATGAAAAGCTACTCAGAACTGGTCAAAACTAGACCATTTCACCTACTCCATAGCCAAAGTGCATTGCATCCCACCTGAGTACACACAATAGGTGTGATGCATGTCAAAAATCCCTTCTATGGGTTGTGATGGGTGAGAATGGACAAATGGCAGGGTCAATCCGCAAGGTGGAGGAGCATGGAACCTTCTAGAAAACTCTCCTGTGACACTTGCCTCTCTGAATTCGACCAGGAATGAGTAAGAGATCATCAATCTCCAAGTAGAATCAAGAACTATCAGAGAGAAGACACTAGTCAAATCTCAAAAGCTGACACACACCCCTTGCAAACATCTATATATGGATCCCTCATCCCAGAGATCCAGAGGCTGGAATTTTGTATCTTGTAAGGAAGTGATGCTGGTGTTTTGGTGCAATATCATAGTGTTGGGTGATCTAAGCTTTTCATGAGGTGAAGAAGGGCTTCTTGCTGAGGGGATGATGTTGGGTCTGAACAATTGGTTGTAATCTCCTTTGCTCTTTCTTCATTATTAATAAAGGTATTCAAGTTTTCCTCCACATTCTTGTATGATTAATGATATATACTTTTATGTGGTCAATGTACATTTGATCCTATATTGTTTATGATAGTAGATCTCTATTCTTGGATAGTACTATGCTGCTTTGATTCTACGGGTACTCATTGAAGCTGGGTAAATGAGGAAGCGAGTGGCAAAGATCTACCGGAAGAGAGAGGAATCAAGCAAGGAACCAAGCGCAAGACAGAGGTTGGTCTCCTTCTTTCTTCTCTCATCTACTTCTCATAAAGGAAAACGAAAGTAGTTTTACTGTGTTTGTTTCTAAGGTAGCTATCACCCTTAGTGGGACTAGCATTTCTGTATAGACACTAGTTTTCCCGATAACAAAATGGCGACTCCACTGGGGACCGAATATATTGTTTGTTTATCTACATTTGTTTACTTTATAAACTTACAGACGGAGCCTGAAGTTGAGCCTGGTAGCCTTCGAACTGCATTTGCTATTCAAATGCAAAGTAGATAAATGCCACTTCAATCTATCTCTGGGTTTTGTTTATGAATTAAAAAATTGATTTACAAGCTCTCTAATTGCCCTTGTGGTGGCTCTAGTAACCTCTTTAGATCTACCCCTGTGATTGATTTATTGATTACCACTTGCTCGGCCTAAATCCCTTAACTGAACTGCAAACTGTGACCCGGAACCCAATCAAAGTCTCGTCCCTGGTCCAACGCACTATTTTTTCTGTGAACTTCAAATGCATCGCACTTCCCGAGTGTAGTAGGTGTGCTGCATTTTAGTTTCACTGTGTTACAGGTGTGCTGATTAGACAAGGCCTTGTTCCTAAATTTTGGTTTCTGTGCTCATTCTTTTCACCTCTATTTAGGAGTTTTGCTACCTGTAGTCAGTACACCTTTGTTGAACCCCCTTTCCTTGCCGATATCCCACCTCCATTGTGCAAAGAACTGTAAATGTTTTTATGTATTTTTTGAGTCATTTTCAGTTCTCCTTTATAAAGAAGTAGCATAATTGTACTGTCATTTCTTGATTTGAAAGTGTCGCAAGTGTCATTTTCAGTCATAGAAGAGAATCTGATTGTTCTTGATGGTCGATTACCCTGTTACTCTGGTATTTGATCTAAATTAGTAGTTTTTCTAGTGTCGAAAGCAAGTTTTCAATTCCCAATCGCAAAGTGTTGTCATTGTCCTCATTTTGTCTTGAAAAGAAACTTGTTAGTAATTGTCGCTTTGAAAGATAATTCATATTTGCGCATTAGCTTTCTTTTTATCATTTACACATTAAGAAGGCTGGAAACAAATACATGCATGTGAATTTGCATTTAGACTGTCTGTTGGTTTGATTTAGGATAGTGCATATAGTGTGTGCTCTTTGCTCTTTGTTGAAAGAATGCCATCTCTCTTTCCTTAGTAGCTAGGATTTTCATTTGCAAAAAGAAGACTAAACAATTGTTTATCATCTTAGATTGCATTTTAGGAATTGTACATCTACATCACGTGGTGAACCTGAAAGGAAAATTTCTTAAGCAAGATAAACTATAAAATAAATTTAATGGATCTAAAAATGCTTTGGAACGTAACACATAACATCTAGAAGTCTAGACTAGAGATGTATTCCGATGTCGTAAATCTTGGTAACTATTGTTTTCACTGTTGGTTGGGTGATTCCTCCACTTTGATATGATAAGTGCCAGTACGGACTTGTGCTCCCACGTACTGTCAAGTATATTTTGGGAGACCACAATAGGCTTAATCCTTTATCCATAGGAAGCCGTGTCTGCCGCCCTATCGATCACAATGCACTGAACACAGCATTCAGGAAGATTGACTGTCGTATCGTAAAAAGTATTCTACAGTTTTGCGATTGGTTTGGTAATCCCTCTGTCTAGATTTCTAGAGCAGTCCCTTTCATTCCATTTCATACTCCTTAACGGAAAAGGTCCATCTGAGCACTTGTCACTTCAGGCTCATTAAAAATCGAAGGCGACTAGAGTCATCTTTTGTTTTTTTCTCGACTCTTAAAAATTGAAAAACCAAGTTGTGTTAAAGTGTCTAAAATTCATCTAATTCGGAAACATACTTCCCCTTGATTTTTAGTTGTTCGAGTAATCCGAAATCATGGAAGAAAGTCAATTGAAACCTCGTCGTTCACGGAGGCTTACGAGTCAACCATCTTTGTCTCCGGAATCGAAACTGTTACGGACAAAGTGAACTCATTTAACCTGTTCCAAATCCCCTGCTAAAGTTAGAACAAGTGTTCCAACCCCATCGGAGACTCCGGTTACTCCAAACATTTCTGGTATCCCTGCCTTTAAAGAAGAAGTTCAGCAACCACCGAAGGACAGTAGCACTGATCCTAGTCTGAGGGTAAACACTTGTATTACTGAACCAGTTCCATCTACAGCTGATTCAGAAGGTGTTATTCCCCAAACATCTATCGCTGCAGATTCTATACCTTCTTCGGCACCAGAAATATTTTATGGACCTGATGGTCTACCTCTTCCACCTGGTCTGATTGCTATAGAAGATATTGTGGACGATCCTCCATCTAGTACTCCATCGCAATTTGGAGTCGGGATCACTATGTATCCTTCTTCATCACAAATTAGTCTACCGTCATCGAAAGCTCCTGTAGAATCACTAGGAAATCTTTTGGATAGACTAGAAATGTCTGAACAACCGTTGACATCTAGGTCTATGTTGTCCAACACAGCAATGGTAGAACTTCTTGCTGTCACTCCAACAATGTTCGCTGGTATACCATCTGTCCCAACTAGCTCTCAATCGCTAGAAGGGGCCCACTCAGGGGCTATTTCGACAGTATGGTCCATTCCTGTTTGTTCATCCGGAATAGTACCCGGAAACTCTTATGATGAGTCTCAGCAAATTGATCCTTCAGGGTGTCAATTTGGGCAGTCCGGTCCTCAAGGGCAAACAATTCCTTTAAGTACCAGATTACGCCGTATGGGCAGCAATATACCCTTTCATTGTCTCCTCCGGGAGGACAACCATACATGAGTTCACAACAAAATTTAGGTTATGCTGGAATTACATCTAGCGGTTGGGTACCGATACTACCTCAACAACCGAAAGTTGTGTATTCAATGCAAAAATGTTTACCTATGTCAAATATACCAACTACGCTGGCTATTGTGACAGTGTCACAAGTACAAGTGCTGCCTGTTGTATGCCAACCTCAGGTTTCTCAGGTTGTAATGCAACAGCCTCTTGGCCCTGCAACTCAACCACAATCGCCAACTAGTGGAACGACACAGGCCCAAACGGGTACAATTACCCCTCATCTTGGTCAAACAGTTAGTATTGGACAATAACACATGGCTTCACAACCATGGCTAGTGCAATACCAACAACCGCAATTCCAACAGGTATACCAAGGATCTAAGCAACAAATCTTTGCAAATAGTGGGTAATCGTATATTCAAAACGGTCAAAATCAACCATTCTACAATGGTTACACCCATCAACCTTACCAAAGTTACCAACATCAAATGCATTATGCTGGTATGCAAAGTCCAACCGCTCAGGCGATTCCATCTTATCTTGGGTATGCTTCACCTAACCTGAATCAACAGTTACCCTTCGTGGCAACTTTAGAGTTATCGAATCTAAATCGGTTAACAAACAATCCAATTGCTTACGCCTCTTGGTGGCCAGCAATTCCACATAAACTTCCGTTAGATATTCCTAAATTTAAAGGAAATCCGGGTGAAGATCCGTCGAATCATGTGATGACCTTTCATCTGCGGTGTTCATCAAACACCCTAAACAATGATTCGATTAGGCTTCGCCTTTTTTAGAGGACGTTAATTGGTCCAGCAGCAAAATGGTATATCGAATTACCCAGAGCTTCATTTGACAACTTTAGTACCCTAGCCACAACTGTTTTAACCCATTTTCAGTTACTGATAAGGTGCAAAATAGGAACGGAACTTCTTACCAATTTCAAGCAAACAACGGCCACTCACATATCTGATCATATTCATGAGTGGCGACGTCATCGTAGAATGGTAAAAACGTATGTTCCTGATCAGCTTTTAGCTGAATGGTTTATTAAGTCAGTATTGCCTTCCATTATAGAAGATGTGGCAAAAGGAGGAGTCGTCACCAAAGAGCAAGTTATTTCTCGTGCGCAATATTTAGACTTGATTTATACTCAGTCTGGCATGCTTTACGATAAAATACTTGACGCTCCCAGACCGGAATTTTCGTTCCCCCCTCCTCCTAAATCAAACAATGACTCTCATGCCAGTGATGGCGTGATTGGCACGACAAACACAAAATCGACAAAGGCTACATCTAAAATGGCTCGTAAGATTTCCAGTCAAAATGCGAAAGAAGAACTTCTCGCCTCAGAAGTAAATGCCACCTTGACTGATAAAGGCAAAGAAGCCAAGCAACCAGGAGGCAAGAAGAAAAACAAAGGGAAGAAGAAGAAATAGGAGGAATCATCACCTGAAAAATCTTCTGCAAACCCTACTGGAAATAGGAAACCAAAAAATCCATGCATAATATGTGATGAGGATCATTGGACAAAAGATTGTCCATTTAAAGCTGAGCTTAAAAAATTATGCAAGAATTCAAAAACCTCAGCATTACTGATTGATTCGTTTCCAAATCCAGGAACAAATCTGGTTGACAGTGGAAATGCTTCCCCGTCCCAAGTGCTGATGTTGTGAGTTTCCAAACAGCAAAATGATGCTTTGATATCGACAAGGAACAAAGATTACGGGAATCCACAGCTGTCGAACAACAGGGATAAAGATCAACCTAGTAGTTCGACAACAACTTTGACAAAATTTTCACCGTCCATCATTCCTGAGCTAACAATAAATCCGCCAAAGGGAGTAGTACACAAGTCGACATTTAATCCTCGTGCCAGAGCAGCACAACATTATAATATAGTGGAAGATCTGGCCTAATCGCCATCCGCTATGTCGACACTTGAGGTACTGCAAAATTTCCCATCCCAAAAGCAGGCCTTATTATCAGCTATCAGTGGGATAGACCCAAAGGATTCTAATCTTGTGTCCTTTAATCATAAAGGATACGATCCTCAGTTACCAGCTCAACTAGCTTTCCTCATTCAAGTGAAAGCCCTCAACAAAACTGTTCATCGAACAATTATTGTTGAGGGGGCATCTACATGTATAATGTCGATGAGTTGCTGGAAAACTTTAGGATCTCCAACCTTGTCGTGATCTTGGACAACATTAAAAGCATTCAACGGATGAACGTATACCCCATACGGTATTCTAAGTAACTTGCAAGTTGAACTAAGAGGGAAAATAGTAGAAATAGATGTCGAAGAAATTGATGGAAACCTCGATTACAACATCCTACTGGGAAGACCATGGATATATGCTATGGCTGCCGTTGTGTTGACCTACTTTAGGAAGATTGAATTTCCCTTTCAAGGAGGGATTACAATCGTTGATCAACAAACTTTCCTCCCCAATGGTTCACAAGTTACGGGAAGCATTCCGATGATCCATGGAAGCCCCCAGTCGCTTCAAAATATCGGAGTAGGCCTACTAAAAGACCCTATATTAATGGGTACTTTTGCCCTCCCACCTCCAATCAACCTGGCGGAAATGGTAGAGATAAGAACCTGCAATATGATATCTTCTATGAACTAGATCTCAGAAAATGATATTAACATGGATCATCTATTGGTGTTATCTCCAAGCCCAATGGAAATATTGTAGCAATCAATGTTTGTAGCATGGGAGGCAAACCCAAATCAACGCTCATCAAGTGTTTGGATAGATAGGTCTAAGGAATATGGCACCCATTCATATCCTTGGTCACAAGTGCATTACACCGACGAAGGAATTGTTCAATCAATGGTAATTGAAGGAACGCCATGGGAAGATTACCACCATTGTTCCCATCTTCTGGATTATAAAGAAGATACTCCTGATGACGTTCATCATCCTTCAGTTTTTGATTTCCTATCAAATACTGTAAACACGGTGGATTCCGAGCAAAACTTGTCCAACATTGAAGAGACTATCGCCATACATATCTCGACCAAAATAGATGTTGTCGAGAAATTTATGTTGGCAAATGTTGTTCTCCTTCAGAACTGGAAATATATAACGCTCTTTTTCGTGAATTCAGAGATGTCTTTGCTTGGTCATATGATGAATGCCAGGCATTGACTCGAGTATAGTCGAACATGAAATTAAGATGTATCCAGATGTCAAACTAGTATGACAATGGCTACGGCAGGTGCACCCCAAGAAAGCCACTGCCATCAAGGCAGAAGTTGAAAAACTTCTCCATGCTGGTTTCATTTACCCAGTTGCTCTAACCGATTGGGTATCGAACATTGTTCCTGTGATGAAAAAACAAGGAATGATTAGAGTGTGCGTCGATTATAGGGATGTAAATCAAGCTTGTCCAAAAGACAACTACCCTACGCCCTTTATTGACCAGATAATTGATGAATGCGCCGGATGCGAAATCTTTTCATTCATGAATGGATTCTCTGGGCATAATCAAATAAATATCCGCCCACAGGACCAGTCAAAGACTGCATTTATTTGTCTGTGGGGCAGCTTCGCATATCGCAAATTACCCTTTGGTTTAAAGAACACAGGGGAAAAATTTTAGAGGGCAATGAATTATGCCTTCCATGACATCAAAAACATCATTCAACCATATCTCGACGACCTTCCGGCTCATTCGCGAAAGCGGACCAATCATCCACAGCATTTGAGAGCGATATTTCTATGTTGCCGACACTACAAGATATGACTCAATCCACACAAATGTGTGTTCAGTGTCAGTTCTGGTCGTTTACTTGGCTTTCTAGTCTCAAAGGACGGGATTCGTCTCGATCCATTTAAGGTTCAGGCAATCATAAATTTGCCTCGACCTTCAAATTTGCTTCAGATTCAGAAACTCCAAGGGAAAGCAAACTTTTTGAGGAGGTTCATTCCAAATTATGTCGAACTTGCTAAAGGTTATACACGTCTATTGAAAAAGGAAGTGCCCTCCATCTAGGATCAGGTCACACAAGCTTCCTTTGATGCTTTAAAAGAATCCCTAATGAAAGCATCATTAACGTATGCTCATGATATCAGAAAGACTTTAACCTGTATCTAGCTGCAGCAGATGCAACCATTGCAATGGTTTTAGTTCAAGAAGACGACGGAATTGAACATCCTATATATTATTTAAGTAAGAACTTAAATGATATAGAAAGCAAATATTCTTATGTTGAAAAGCTAGCGCTCGCAGGTGTTCAAGCGATACAGAGATTTCGACACTATGTCCTCTTTCGAAAAACTACCATTCTGTCAGATTGCAACCCCATGACTTATATATTGTCGCGACAGTTTCTGGGGGGAAAGTATTCAAAATGGATAGCAATTCTATAAGATTTTAATCTAGAATTTGTAAAATCCAAGTCAAAGAAAGCACTGCTTTTCGCAGAATTATTATGCGATCTCCCATCGTCGTCCAACGATGAAACATATGAAGAAACAATCGTGGATGAATCTTTGTTTTTGATATCTTCAAGCAATCCTTAGTATGGAGATATAATCATCTATCTCCAAACCCAAAAATATAGGCCTCATACCTCCTGCTCTGAAAAAAAATGTATTCGATTCCAATCAAAAGACTACATGATCGTTGGTGACACAATTTACCGTCGTGGTGCCGATACAGTTCAGAGGAGGTGCCTCATCCATGAGGAAGTCGAAAAAGTCCTGAATGATTGCCATTCAGGCGCGTGTGGGGGGCATCAATCTGGTTACACTACGACGCAAATTTTTTTACGAGCAGGATACTTATGGCCAACAATGTTCAAAGATTGCATAACCGCAGTTAGAAGTTGCCATGCCTGTCAAATTTTCGATAGCAAAACTAGAAGACCACCCGCACCTCTGCAGCCGATAGTTGTTGTTGCGCCATTTGCCAAATGGGGCATTGCTTTCATGACATGTAACCCCACCTCGACCGGGGGGCATGGGTATATCATAGTCGCAATGGACTATTTTACCAAATGGGCCGAGGCGATGCCTACATTAGATAACACTGGTGAAAAAACTGCCCTTTTCTTCTTCAATCATGTAGTCGCCAGATTCGGCGTTCCACAGGCTATAGTCACAGATCATGGATCGCAATTTGGAATCACATGATGGCCGAATTAGCTGCCAAGTTAGGGTTGTCTCACGACATCTCTACTCCATATTACCCGCAGGCCAACGGACAAGTTGAAGCAATCAACAAGGTCCTAAAGCGCATGCTGCAAAGGATTATTGGAGTCCACAAAAGGAGTTGGCACCTGATCCTGTACTCGGCCTTGTGGGCATACCGAACATCGGTAAGGAATGCAACCGGGTTTACACCTTTCCAACTGGTGTATGGCCTAAAAGCAATCTTACCAGTTCAATGTGAAATCTCGTCCCTCAAACTCGCAATCGATCTTCTCCCCTGAACTTCAGAAGAGGAGGCTCGTTTCTTGGAATTAATCCAATTGGATGAAACCCATCATGATGCCGCTTTGGCTAACGAAGCCCATAAGAAACGAGTCAAGGCGTAGTTCGACAAGAATGTCAAACCCCGTGTCTTCTCAGAAGGTGACTTGGTCTTGCTTTATGATCAAGAATCCGATAAATTGGGAGCAGGTAAATTCAAGTCTCTATGGATGGGCCCCTATATTGTTAAGCGAGTGTTAGCAAAAGGAGCCTACGAGTTAATGGATTATGATGGGATTCCACTGGTGCAACCTCATAATGGGTTGTATCTTAAGTGTTACTACACATGATTCAGTGCCGTAACCCATATGCTTTTGTTACATTTTTGTTTTCACTAGAAGTATTTGTTTTGGTCAAGTAATCCACTTTTTACATTTGTCGCAGATGTCGAACCTATTGGAATATTTTGTTGGATATGTCGGCGGAGCAAGTCGTAGCTCGCAGAACCTATCTTTTGCGGCCGGGGCCATTTTTGATCGAAGCGGTGAGTTAGTAAGTTTCAGAGGGGTATGTATTGGTCGATCAATGAATAACATCGCTGAATATAGCACATTAATAGAAGTTCTCTCTGATGCCATTGTACATGGCATACGCCAACTGGTCATTAGGCTAGACTCACAGCTCGTCATACTACAGCTCACTGGTATCTACTCCGTCTGAAATCCAGCTATCTATCACATGTTCCTAAGGGTCAAGATTTTGGAAAGGCAATTTGATTTTATTCAATATCAGTATATTTCCAGAAGCTTAAACACATTAACTGACTCATTGGCAAATTATGTGTTAGATAGACATTTGCAACATTTATAGAAAGAAGCATTTCATCAATATTTGCGTCAAGATCATGTAACTTAACCAAAACAAAACTCTGAAAATCAAAAATATATATATGACTGTTTATGGTTTACACATAATGTTTTGTAACCAAGACAAAATTGGTCAAATGAACCAAAACTCAAAACGCTAGGGGGCACCCTAGTCTAATGATGCTGGTGATAACAAGTCACCGCCTGTGCAATCACGCGTAAAAGCCTAGTCCATCGACTTGGCATGCCAGTAGTATGTCGCTGCAACCTCAGAGGCAACTCGTCAGTCCTCACATCTGGAATACCGAGAGTGAGGCCCTCGACCTAATCTTGTAATGCTGAAAGAGTCTCGGCCACATCAAGGTCACGAAGTGTTGTGGGGAAAAATGCCTATGCAGGACGATCCTATCCACCTAAGGTGTGACAGTGCCTTAGCAACAAACGAGTACAGCTATTCTGGTTTCTTCCTTTATGAAATGTGAAAGAAGAGAGATCAATAGACTTACCGGTGTCTTCCGTTTGTCCCTCGATCCAGTCTCTCTTCTCTTTGGGAGTTCACAGCTACTTGCCTTCTTGCTTGTCCAGCTTCAATGGGTTCCTGCAAGATCAAAAGAGAACAGCTACTTGTGACAAGAGAAGAACACTACACAAAGACAGATATTCACATTCATAACTAGTTTAGGATTAGAAATAAACTAAACATACTAATGCATTCATACATCAAAAATACATCAGCATATAGGAGAAACCAAGATAGCTTTATTGATGAATAACAAGGTTCAGGAAGAGATACAACCCAGAGGGCTCCAATCCAGCATCTCCTTCCCAGCAAATGGAATTCCTATCTTCACCCCCTTCAAAGCATTAAGCACCCAATGATTCCAATCTCAAACCAACAACAATTCTTTGCAATAACAAAATTCCAGCCTCCAGATCTCATGGAGGAGAGATCTATATATAGATGTTTGGAGAGAGGATGAGTCAGCTTGAGATCTGACTAGTGTCCTCTCCCTCTGTCAGTTCTTGAGTCCACTTGGAGGTTCTTTCTTCCACTTGGAGATTTGGAACCTCTTACTCATCACCAGTCGAATTCCCTGAGGAAAGTGTCATTTTGGAAGCTTCCTGGGTTTTGACACCTTGAGAAATGAGCCTGCCACATGTCCACTCTCGTTCAGCATAGGTAGCCAGTGTTGGCTTTGACATTCAGCGCAAACAACTAGTGTAGCCACTGAAATGATCCTGAATTGACTTTTTTTTTAGCAGTTTCTGGTGGAGAACTTCTGTGAATTGTTGTGGTTTGTTAGCCTTGTTCCTCTAGGGGTAGGAACAACATGTTTAGGGACTTTGGATCCCTTAGATTATGGACATTTCATGGTTAATGCTGTAAGGCACAAAAATTTCTATAACAGTTGTCGCCTAAAGTATGAGGCTGTTTATCGGGTGAAATGCTTTATCAGGGGGATCCGAAGTTCATCCAATGTTGAGAGGAGACCTGTAATACAATAAAATACAATACATTATTTTTCATACTGCTTTCATGATCTAGCTGAGGCCGGCATTCCCATGCTCAGCTTTATAAATTCATTTTTCTGTACATAGAACAGACAATCGTCTGGTGGTAGACTGATAATTTTGATGAAATTATCATCCTTTGAGTAGGATGATTATCTGCTGCAATGATGTACATGTCAATGTCTTTATTTTTCCTGAATATATATCGCAGCCCGGATGGATGGAACTAGATCCGGGGTCTTCAAACTCGTTCGATCTTCACTCTAAGTACAAGTCGATCCATGTGAGAAATGTTCTGAAGTTGAACATGGAAAGACATCGCTTGATTACCGGTCAATGATGTAAACCGTTAACAAGCACGAGAGGAATCACCGATAATGATAATGACCCTCAAGGTACTGTAGTACAATTCACGTGGTGTGAATAAAGGACTTGGCGTCGAACACCACGCAAATCTTTCGGTCGAAGGTCATTGATGTATACCTGTCGCTGGAAGTGAGAAACTTGCCATTGAGGCATGCAAGCTTCAAAGTACTGAAGGGGTTGTTCCTAGATCAACTTCTTGGATAATGAGCTGATGTCGACAAGAAGTGATCCGTCAAAGGAGGGCCTTAATGAATCCCACATCAGTGACACGGAACAGAGCTAATGATTTTAATGGAGGTGAAAACGATCTGTGACATATGATTCAGGGTGGCGGACATGAAAGGATGAAGGATAATGTATGGCAGTGGATGGGATACGGCTGACTTTTCTGAACGACTTCTCTTGAACATATGGCGACACTGATACGATGGATTGGTAGCATTACCCAAAATATGGATGGTATGGCGAGACCATGGATGTGACCGGTGAATGAAACAACCCAACCCGATTGTGGTACGAAGGAAAAGTGTCATGTTCAAGAGCGACTTGCTACCATCAAATTTTTCTTTAGTTTCTCCCAATTTTTCCCCAGTCATTGCTGACCAGTACCTCTTTATTTTTGTCAAGCTTGAGGAGGATAACATATGCTTGTTCTATAACCTGCCCTTCGGGCAACCCCATCGCTATGTTTTAACGAGCCTAGCGATAGTGAAACTCGTTCTCGTCTAAAGACACGTTTGTCGCTATTTAATGATTTTAACGAGTCTAACGACAAGGATAACTCGGTCCTTTTCATTTTTAGAGAGTCTGAAAAGGTACATAAAGTTAACTCCAAAAGTCCTTTTTCGTCATCTAATCCCTTAAGTCCGAAAAAGTATAAAACAATACAGAAGGGATGAGTTTTCGATAGTTTTAACGAGCCGAATAAAACAAGCGCTCGATCTTTTTATGCAATAATCCCTCAGGTCCAAAAAGATTAAAATCTAGAGGAGGGATAGCTCTTCCTGTCCCTTTAACGAGCTAGAAGGCCAAGGACTCGGCAATCTTTTCATATTTTACGATTCAGTTGAAAAGAGCTTAAAGAAGACTCGTCTTTTGAGGAACGAGTGATAAACAGGGTTAGCAGTTGATTCCAGGTATAGGTTGGAATTTTCCAATCACGGCAATGTCACAAGGATGGCTAGGTGAAATCACTCTTCGCAGCTGTTCCTCAAAATGGGTAAACAATCATATGGAGGTGAACGATCGGCCAATGGAAAAGTGGAGGTGACGGTGCAAACACGACCAAGGCTTTAATGGCTGATGATATTACATTCACGGTGGTTATTTACCGGGATAGTTCATTTCTTAACGAGCTTAAACGCGGGTGGAAACATTTGCTCGATCTTACGTTTATTTTTTAACGAGCATGAATTACATCCTAAAACTGCTCGGATCTTGCATTTATTTTTTAACGAGCATGAACCTTGTGCTAAAACTGCTCGATTACCCAGTCATATGATAAGAGTGTCTCATTGAGATTCTATTTTTTATGGAGCTTCATCTCACAAAGCTTTGCCCTGGATCCTTTCGTTACGCAAGTTTGGAAACGACTAATCCTACGAGTTTAAAGGGTTAGAGGTCCTAAAAATTTAAAAAATAAATAGCTGCCCCTTGCTTGCACTCCAAAAGGTTTGCATGCCCCCAGGTGTAAAACAGAGTTTCAAGGTTACCTCTACTTCACTTCCGCCAAAACATTTGTTTTAACGAGAGAGGCTTACCTCTTTCAGGTTACCCAAAGATTGTTTCGTTAATCTTTCAAACAAAACACTTCCTCGGCAATGTCTACCGAAATAGACAAATATGAGCGACGATGCCCGCCAACTCACATAACTTTGACAAAAGAATCTTATTCTAGAACAACCCCTCTTCCTAGACGGACGGGGTACGAACTAGTCATATTCTCTCGCGGAAACCTACCTTATACCCAAAGTTTTCCTGCCGAAGCAGACCAGGACGCATGCCCCTTGGGTTCCAGTCATATCCTCCCGGATTACTCGCGCTCATCAGGAGGACGGATCGTGGGTTGAGACACTTCTTGCGTGAATAGACCATTTAGGGATGGTACATGACTATTTGCGATGCGTGATTCGGGAAATGAAAGTTGGTCTACGAGCTTGACCACTCTTCCTTCATGCGGAAAACACATTACTCTAAAGAGTGAGGAGACTATAGCTCCCATCCAATATATATAGTCTCGTCCAAGGAGTAGGTTATAATCCAAGGGTCCTTGAACGACCATCACGTTCATTTGAACGGTCTTCCCTTTCAATGTTATGGGCACATTGGGGAGGATCCCTAAAGGTCGACTGGTTCCTTTATCAAAGCTTGATAGATTTCTCATTTCAGGCAAAAGCGCTGGCAAGCCAAGCGCTTTCCAAGAAATAGAGGAAAGGATACTCATAGATGCCGCCTCATCAATGATAGTGCCAACCATTACCATTCTGTATATTTGAACGATAATTTTGAATGGTATGCTTGCTGGCAACCGGGGTCTGCCTAGTTGGTTCCAATCGAACGAGACAACTAGGTTGCTTGGTGGTGGGACCGAATAGACGGCCGGATATCGCTCTGACGAACTCCCCTCTTGCGATAAAGGAATGATGGAATTGCCCCCTTATTCATCAGAGTCAGTGTTGATGAAGAGAATTTGGACGGTGTCGTCTTTATTCTCCTCTGTGATGGTATCATTCGAAGATAGAGCCTCTAAAGGCAAAACCGGGTCAACTGCCATCTCAACCTTTTGACTTTCATCAGGCATGGATCCAGACGGTTCATCTTCAATGATAGGTGCTTCGGCTGACCACCTGGGCGGGCGAGCCGGGTTCTCAACTAGTGAAGGACTTGGCAGGAGTTTTTGATATCCAGGAGGAAGTTGCGCTCGTAAAATCGCACGATCTTCCAGAAATATTTTAGCCTCGTTTAAGAAGGGACAATGGTGGATGGCGTGGTCGCCTTCACACAGTTTGCATGGAAATCTAGATTTCCCTCTCTATCCTGGGGCTTCACTTTCACTAGTCGAGGTCAGCAGTCAACATGGCTATCAGAGGTTGATGCTACCGAATTGTGCAAACGGGGAGACCAGTCCCTTAGTATCCGAGGGATGCAGGGACAATCTCTGTGGAAATGGTCTCCCTTGCATATGACACATGGTGATTTAGGCCTGGTCAGTGCTGTGTGTGGATTTTTGTCAGACGACACTTGTTTGCCCCCAGTCGCCTTTGGCTCCTTCTTCTTCTTCTTCTTTTCCTTCTTCTCCTTAAGAACTTGGTTTTTTGTTTTACCAGTTCCGTCAAGCGAAGAGGAAGGAGGAGAGGAAGAGTTAGATGAGGTAGAAGGCTGGTTGGCAACTCTGGTCTGGTCTAATTTTTGACTCGACTATTCAGGAATGGTGGTGTTCTGAATGACATTGGTTGAAAAGAGCCAAACTGGCAGGCCAATTGTCAGTCCTGGAAGTGACAATGTGGCCATGTGGGGCGCACCAACATCTCCCCAAGAGGAGAAGGGACTAGGATTTCCACCAAGGGGAATTCGTTGGTTGGTGTGCTCCATTTTTTCAACCTAAAAATCAACGCAGGAATAGGGGTGATTGTTCCATTTAAAATAAATTTTAACGACGCTTTAGACACAACTTGCTTTTTCAATTTTAAAGAGTCGAGAAAAAGCTAAAGATGACTCTAGTCTCCTTCGATGTTTTAACGAGCCCAAAGTGACAAATGCTCGGATGGACTTTTTCCGTTATAGAGTCTGAAAAAGGCCAAAAGGAACTGCTCTGGAGTTCTAGGCAAAGGGTGTGCCAAACTTTTCGCAAAACCGCAGAATACTTTTTAGGGTACGGGCGGTCGATCTTCCTGAATGCTATGTTCAGTGCATTGCGATCAGTAGGGCGGCCGACACGGCTTCCTAAGGATAAAGGTTTTATGCCTATAGGAGTCTCCCAATATATACGCGACGGTACGTGGGAGCACAATCCGTACTGGCGCTATCGTCCCTCAAGAGGAATCACCCACCATCCACGAGATCGACAGTCACCAGGCTTAACGACGCCGGAACACGTCTCTAGCCTAGACCTCTATGTTGTGCGTTATGTTGCAAAGCGTTGTTAAGTTCATTCAATTTATTTTAGGTTGATCTTTTTAGAATTTTGCCTTTCAAGGTTCACCACGAGATGTATAATACAATTCCTAAATGCAGTCTAAAGATGATAAGCAAGCTTTATATCTTTTCAACTTTGAAAATCCTAGCTACTAAGGGAAAAGAAAGACACCATCTTTTCTCAAAGAGCAATCAACACACTCTAATGCACTTTTCCTAAATCAGACATGCAAACTATCAAATGCAAATGCACAATGCAGGTGTTTGTTTTCCGCTTTCTTAGTATTGATGCCTACAAAGAAAGCTTTTTGTACAACTTTGAATTCGCTTTTAAATGACAAATACAAACAAGTTTACTTTTTCGAAATCAGAGAGGGTAGAAGAGATTACAACACTTAACGATTTTCGAAATGAATACTTGTTTCGACACTTTAAAGAGACAAACTCAAACCAATAAGCAAGAGTAAATGTATAATCAATCTGCAAACAACCAATGAACTCTCTTCTAAGATCACAATCAACAGATCTGAATCAAGGGCTACAGGATGACTATTTCACTCATGCAAAGGAAAACTGTAAATGATGCCACAAACACATAAAAACACTCACAGTCTTTTGTACAAAAGGAGGTGGAATCTAAGCAGAGAAAAGGAGTTATCGTACTGGTACCTATGCTGGTTACAGGCTGCAAAAATCAGAGATCAAAACAAGGCAAAACAGAGCAGAGAACCCCAGCTGCACAAGGACAAACTGGTTCAACGCAACCTCAACATAGGGGTTTTGACATTCAGCATAGGTAGCCTTCACGGGACCTGCGTTGAAATGCAGAATCCCTTCATTGGGTCTACGCTGAAGGAGAAACTCTCGTTTCCCACAGGTTCTAGGTCACAGATTGCTATTTAATTCACTGTTTTAGGCCAAATAAAAGCAACAAGCAAGGTGTAATCAAAGGGATGCTTTGAGGGGCTACTAAGATCTATCACAAGGATCATCAAATCATTTGTGAATCCATTGTTCAGATCATAGACAAGTCCAGTAATTGGATCAAAGCAGCAACTGTCTACTTTGCATCTGGGAAAGATGCAGTTCGATTGTTGCTGTCAAGTCTATGAAACAAACAATGATAGAAACACAAATAAAATGACTAAACAGATTTCCCCAGTGGAGTCGCCAATTTGTTGTGGGGAAAAATGCCTATGCAGGACGATCCTATCCACCTAAGGTGTGACAGTGCCTTAGCAACAAACGAGTACAGCTATTCTGGTTTCTTCCTTTATGAAATGTGAAAGAAGAGAGATCAATAGACTTACCGGTGTCTTCCGTTTGTCCCTCGATCCAGTCTCTCTTCTCTTTGGGAGTTCACAGCTACTTGCCTTCTTGCTTGTCCAGCTTCAAGGGGTTCCTGCAAGATCACAAGAGAACAGATACTTGCGACAAGAGAAGAACACTACACAAAGACAGATATTCACATTCATAACTAGTTTAGGATTAGAAATAAACTAAACATACTAATGCATTCATACATCAAAAATACATCAGCATATAGGAGAAACCGAGATAACTTTATTGATGAATAACAAGGTTCAGGAAGAGATACAACCCAGAGGGCTCCAATCCAGCATCTCCTTCCCAGCAAATGGAATTCCTATCTTCACCCCCTTCAAAGCATTAAGCACCCAATGATTCCAATCTCAAACCAACAACAATTCTTTGCAATAACAAAATTCCAGCCTCCAGATCTCATGGAGGAGAGATCTATATATAGATGATTGGAGAGAGGATGAGTCAGCTTGAGATCTGACTAGTGTCCTCTCCCTCTGTCAGTTCTTGAGTCCACTTGGAGGTTCTTGCTTCCACTTGGAGATTTGGAACCTCTTACTCATCACCAGTCGAATTCCCTGAGGCAAGTGTCATTTTGGAAGCTTCCTGGGTTTTGACACCTTGAGAAATGAGCCTGCCACATGTCCACTCTCGTTCAGCGCAGGTAGCCAGTGTTCCAGTTGACATTCAACACAGGTAGCCAGTGTTGGCTTTGACATTCAGCGCAAACAGCTAGTGTAGCCACTGAAATGATCCTGAATTGACCTGTTTTTGAGCAGTTTCTGGTGGAGAACTTCTGTGAATTGCTGTGGTTTGTTAGCCTTGTTCCTCTAGGGGTAGGAACAACATGTTTAGGGACTTTGGATCCCTTAGATTATGGACATTTCATGTTTAATGCTGTAAGGCACAAAAATGTCTATAACACGAAGGATAGCCCTTCCCACAGCCTCTCCTGCTGGAGCGGCAACTGACACTCTCAGGCGTACTACTGGCAACACGAGACCAACATCTGCATGAGCACATGAGTTCTGATTAGTCTTGACAGAATAAAGCACAAGGAAATTATAAAGAGAAATGATAAACAAAAATATGGTCAAAGAATTTACCAATGGCACCCCACTGCTCGCTAGCCGGCAGTACCAAATCTGGGTCACCCGGGAAGTCCATACCAGCATATGGATACTCGGAATAAACCATCTCCTGACGATTGAACCACCCAAAGAAGGTATCAGAAAATAAAATCTGAGACTGACCAGCATGTGTGGACATATGGTCAACCCATCTTTACATCCGTGGCTCAGTTGGTGGAGGTAAACCAAGTGAAATATACTGCGGCTGCATCAGCGGGATCTTTTCCAAGGTGAAAGCGGTCAAAATAGAACCATATCCAAAGTTCTTCAATCTCCCATTTTTCACCTTGGTCAATTGTTCTTTCATCACAAAGAGTACTGCATCACACCAGTTGAACACCTTCAGTTCAAGGCATTCTAAGGCATACTGCATATAAGACTGGTTGGCCACATGAAGAGCCGCACTACCAGCCATCCTACCAAAATTGTACAGAATGGTCCTCAAGGACCTGTCAGTGATGTCTAGGATGTTGATCTTGCTGTCTTTACTCGGCTGAGATCCCTCTCTGCAATACCTGTGAATGTAATCTCTCACAGATTCGCCCCCCGAGGCCAAACCTGATAAGGAGATACGGGCACCCCGCCTCGATAAGCCGGTCAAAAAATAGATGTCCATGATAGTCAAGGGGATGGATTTGCCCCTAATCTGGAACACCTGGCTGGTAGGATCCCATGCATCGAGAAAATATTGCAACAAGTTGATTTTTTGCCTCATGCTAGAAATGCGGAAGAGCTTGAGCAAGCCGCAGTTCCACAGTGCATTTACCGTAACTAGATCATGTAAAGCAAGCATGTCCTCCGTAACTGGATCATGTAAAGCAAGCATGTCCTCTTCTTCATGCTCATGTTCTCACCATGTAACAGGCATTTTGCTCTAATGAATCTCTGAAAACAAACAAGAGAAGAGTTAGATCCTGATTTGGTGAAAAATAGGTAAAAATTTCCATTGAAAACTGTGCACAAATTTCCCTCCTTGCAACCATTGCACCCCCAACAGTGTTCTGGGTGTGTTGCATGCTAACTGTTAAGTGGGTAGGCCAACATGCAATGAACCTTTCGATACAAAAAGGGTGCGATGGATCCAGGGCGAGTTTTTCAAACCCCAGAGGCTTAGAAAAACCAGAAATCAGGCTCAGAATGCAAAATGGAAAAGATGAAATAAAAGAGCTCAGGTTTAGCTCCTACCTGGTCCAGACGGTGCCAAAAATTGTCCACTGAATCTCTGAGAATCAGCTGGTGAAAATCAAGGGGGAAAGCACCTCCAAAGCTCCAACAAGCCAACGTTCAAATGAAATGGTAAAATGAGGGGTAAAAGCACTTTTAAATTACTTTTTACGTAATTCAAGTAAAATATTAGTGTCTTAACTCATTTTTCAAACATATATTGTTCATTTCTAACTAGTTTGATGAACCGATTGAGCATGTAGTACAATCTTTGAAGGAACAAAGTTATTAATGGTAAAGTCAAGAAATGACCGCTATATCGAACAGTTTTAACGCGGACTTCAAGCTCGTTAAAAAATAAACATAAGAAATGAGAAAATGTTTCACCAGTGTTTAAGCTCATTTTAAAATAAAAAAATGAACCAGTTTCCAGTAGATGACCATCGTGAATGTAGTACCTCAGCCTTTAAAGCCTTGGTCGTGTTCTCATCATCGCCTCCACTCTGTATTGGCTGATCATTCACCTCCATTTGATTGTTTACCCCTTTTGAGGAACAGTTGCAAAGAGTGATCCTGTTAGCCATCCTTGTAACCCTGCCATGATTGGAAAATTCCAAACCTTACCTGGAATCAGCTGCTACCTGAATTTATCACTCGTTCCTCAAGGATGAGTCTCCTTTAAGCTCTTTTCAACTGACTTGTAAAATATGAAAAGATTGTTGAGCCATTGGCCTCTCCAGCTCGTTAAAGTGACTGGAAGTTCTATCCCTCCTTTACATTTTAATCTTTTTGGACCTGAGAGATTATTACACAAAAAGGTCGAGCGCTTGTTTTATTCATCTCGTTAAAAGTACCGAAAATTCATCCCCTCTGTATTGTTTTATACTTTTTCAGACTTAAGGGATTAGATGATGAAAAAGGACTTTTTGGAGTTTACTTTACGTCCCTTTTCAGACTCTCTAAAATTGAAAAGGACTGAGTTATCTTTGTCGTTAAACTCGTTAAAACCGAATAGCGACAAACTTGTCCATAACAAGCAAGAACGAGTTTCACTATCGCTAGGCTCGTTACAACATAGTGATGGGTTTGCTTGAAGGGTGAATTATAGAACAAGCATATGTTATCCTCCTCAAGCTTGACAAAAGTAAAGAGGTACTGGTCAGCAATGACTCAGGAAAAATTGGGAAGAAAACTTGAAGAAACTTTGTCGGTAGCAAGTCGCTCTTGAACATGACACTTTCACTCCGCATCCAAGTCGGGTTGGGTTGTTCCATTCACTGGTCACATCACAATAGTTCCATCACACCGTCCACATTTGGGGTTAATTCTACCAATCCATCATGTCAGTGTCGCCGATATGTTCAAGAGAAGTCGCTCAGAGAATTCACCTGTGTCTCACCCACTGCAATACATTTACGCTCCATTCTTTCATGATTGCCACCCTGAACATTATATCACCAGATCGTTTTCACCTCCATTAAAATCATTTGCTCTGTTCCATGTCATTGATGTGGGATTCACTAAGGCCCTCCTATGATGGATCTCTTTTTGTCGACATCAGCTCATTATCCAAGAAGTCGATCTAGGAACAACCCTTTCAGTACTTTGAAGCTTGCATACCTCAATGGCAAGTTTCTCACTTCTGGCGACAAGTTTACATCAATGGCCTTCGACCGAAAGATTTTGCATGGTCTTCGACGCCAAGTCCTTTATTCACACCATGTGAGTTGTACTGTATTACCTTGAGGGTCATCATCATTATCGGTGATTCCTCTCGTGCCTGTTAACAACTTACATCATTGGCTGGTAATCATGCGATGTCTTTCCATGTTTGACTCCAGAACATTTCTCACATGGATCAACTTGTACTTTAAGTGAAGATCAATTGAGATTGAAGACCCCGGATCTAGTTTCATCCATCTAGGCTGCGATATATATTCATGGAAATAAAGACATCAAATGTACATCATTGCTGCACAGATAATCATCCAATCTAAGGGATGATGGCTCTACCAGAATCATCAGTCTACACTCAGACAATTGTCTGTCTCATGTACATGAAAATGAATTTATAAAGCCGAGCATGGGAATGCCCGCCTTAGCTAGATCATGAAAATATTATGAAGATAATGTATTGTATTGTATCTTATTACAGGTCTCCTTCCAACTTGAAAGAACTTCAGATCCTCATGATAAAGCATTTCACCCAACATCGACAAATTAACGACCTCATGCTTTAGGGGGCAACTGTTATAGACATTTTTGGGCACTGCAACCCTGATCATAAATGTCCATAAACCAATGACTCTTAAGTCCCTAAAACTGTTGTTCCAACCCCTAAAAGAACAAGGTCAACTAATTACATCTTCTCCCAGAAGTTCTCCATGAAAAGCTACTCAGGACTGGTCAAAACTAGACCATTTCACCTGTTCCATAGGTAAAGTGCGTTGCATCCCACCTGAGTACACACAATAGGTGTGATGCATGTTAAAAAGCCCTTCTATGGGGTGTGATGGGCGAGAGTGGACAAATGGCAGGGTCAATCTGCAAGGTGGAGGAGCATGGAACCTTCCAGAAACCTCTCCTGTGACACTTGCCTCTCTGAATTCGACCAGGGATGAGTAAGAGATCATCAATCTCCAAGTGGAATCAAGAACTATCAGAGAGAAGACACTAGTCAAATCTCAAAAGCTGACTCACCCCCCTTGCAAACATCTATATATGGATCCCTCATCCCAGAGATCCAGAGGCTGGAATTTTGCATCTTGTAAGGAAGTGCTACTGGTGTTTTGGTGCAATATCATAGTGTTGGGTGATCTAAGCTTTTCATGAGGTGACGAAGGGCTTCTTGCTGAGGGGATGACGCTGGGTCAGAACAATTGGTTGTAATCTCCTTTGCTCTTTCTTGATTATTAATAAAGCTATTCAAGTTTTCCTCCACATTCTTGTTTGATTAATGATATATACTTTTATGTGGTCAATGTACATCTGATCCTATATTGTTTATGATAGTAGATCTCTGTTCTTGGATAGTACTATGCTGCTTTGATTCTACAGGTACTCCTTGAAGCTGGGTAAACGAGGAAGCGAGTGGCAAAGATCTACCGGAAGAGAGAGGAATCAAGCAAGGAACCAAGCAAAAGACAGAGGTTGGTCTCCTTATTTCTTCTCTCATATACTTCTCATAAAGGAAAACGAAAGTAGTTTTACTGTGTTTGTTTCTAAGGTAGCTATCAACCTTAGTGGGACTAGCAGTTCTGTATAGACACTAGTTTTCCTGATAACAATGCAGGAAAATTTATTTGATCTGCAGAACAGTTTCTCGGGCCCACTGAATACCAAGACACAAAGTTCCACACTGTCACATGAGAAAATTAATCTCGAGATTGAGACCGACCCCAAGTTCATCAATCTAGGCATCGGGTGTTCTCCTGATGAAAGGCACTCCTTCATCATCTTATTCAAGAGGTATCGGGGAATATTTTCCTCGAGATATGACGACCTAAAGACATATTACATCCAGATCATCCAACACATTATTCCTACAAAGGAAGGGGTCAATCCATTCTAGAAGAAATTAAGAAAATTGAATCGTACATTAGAGCCCCTCATTCAAAAGAAGCCGAAGAAATTGTTGGATGCACGTATTATTTTCAAATTGAGGCACTCTACTTTGTTCTCAAACTTCGTTCCTGTACGAAAGAAGTCCGTTGAAAATTGGTTGTGTGTCGACTTCCAGAATCTCAACCGAGATTAAGATAAATAAAACTACCTAGTCTCCTCCATGGAGCAAATTCTTCAAATAGTATCTAGTTTAGAAATTTATTCCTTACTCAATGGTTTCTCTAGGTACAACCAAGTGTTGGTTAGCGAATCAGATTAGTTAAAAATTACCTTCATAATGAAGTGGGGAACTTGTGCATTTCGACGCATGCCCTTCAGGCTTATCAATGTCAAAGAAACATTACAAAGGGTGATGGACATCACTTTCAGAGGATTAATGGGTGAAAGCGTGGTCATTTATCTAGATGATGTCACACTACTTTCAAATAAGAGGTCCGACCACCTTTAGCATCTCAAGTAGATATTTCTGTGGTGCCGAAAATATGGTATTTTTCTCAACCCAAAAAAGATTATATTCGTGATATCAGAAAGAAATGTCCTTGGAAATGTAACAAAAAAATGTGGAATCACTGTCGATCCTGATCTTGTAAAATCTATCACGCAGATCCCTCGCCCTAGTGGTAAAAAATGTATGCAATATTTCTTGGGTAAAATAATGTTTCTTTGAAAATTTATTTCTGATTTTTCCTAGATCATTAAGCCCTTGAAGAATATGATAAATAAGGATGTAGCTTTTTAATGGAATCAATAAGAGAAGCAATAATTTGATTGTACCAAGAAAGCCATCGCAGAATCCCCTTCTTTGTACAACCCTGATTTCAACAAGGCATTCATTCTGTACACTTTCGCCTTAGATTCATCCTTAGCCACCATGCTTACACAAAAGGATAGTAAAAATGATGAGTATCTGATATCCTTCATGGGCGCATGACTATAGGGCATGACACTCAACTATCCAAACATAGATAAACACACGTATGTGGCCTACAAAGCAGTGAAACGTTTCAAACCCTACATTCTCGAGAATCATGTGACAGTGTTTTTCCCTCACCTTACTGTTAGGTCACTATTCATTCAACAAGAACTGGGAGAGAGAAGGGCCAACTGGATGACTTACCTCTAATATGGCTTGGAGTTCAAGCTTTCTCACACAATTAAAGGGCATAGGCTATGTAAATTAACCATTGAAGCCACAAACTGAAAAAACAAAGAATCAAAAGGTTGGGATCACAAGATTGAGATGTACCAAAATAATCTCACATCGCACATGAATCTTCACCTTGGTACATTGATCTGAAGCAGTATTTGGGGAAAGGGACCTTACCTCCTACCCTGTCTGCTAGACAGAGAAGGCCAGTGAGACTCAAAGCTGCATCCTACTAATTAATAAAAGGAAATTTGTTTCATAAACACCACCATAGCGTGTTACTCATATGTTTTGAACTTGAAGAAGCCAAGCGGGTTCTAAAGGAGCTACATAATGGGTTGGCAGGAGGCCATTATGCTAGTGATGCTACTACACATAAGATCATGAGGGAATGGTTTTACTGACCTAACCTTTTCAAAGATGCACACACGTATGCTTGAAAATTCACCATTTGTCAAAATTATGTTTGAAGATAATCTTGGTCAACCGTGCCTCTCATTTCTATAGTAGTAGAGGAACATTATCAATAGTGGGGACCGGATGTCATCAGGGAGATCATTCCAGACTCATCAAAACAACATAGGTATATACTCATGGATACATACTATTTCACAAGGTGGGTGGCATCCACTCCATTACAGAAAATCAACAACGAAGAGGTAATATCTTTTGTCAATGAGTACATCGTCACCATGTTTCGACGTTCTAACCTCCCTTGTTTTTGATAATGCTACTTATTTCTCATCTTTATGGTTATATGATTTTTCTTTGGAAAGTAAAATTGTTAAACATTCAACTAATTATTAATCTCAGGGAAATGTCTTAGAAGAATCCACCAACAAGAACCTAATATACATTATCAAGAAGACCTTGTTGTAACATCAAAGGAATTGGCACAATGCCCTGAAACATCCTTTGTGGGCCGAACGAGTCACCCCAAAACCATCTCTTGGAACATCCCCCTATTTTCTAGTCTATGAGAAAGAATCCATCTTACTGTCCAACTCGTACCTTCCCTCTCTCCAGTTGCTGCAAGAGTTGCGGGTACCCCTTGCCCTACCTTGTAAAATTAAATTGATACCCTAATCAAGCTAGAAGAGGAAAGGCAAAAGACTAGGGAGAAGTGTGTCCTTCACCAAAGCCAAATCAAGAGATGGTTTGATAAGGAATCTGTAGGGAGTAATGATTTCAATGTGGGTGACCTAGTCCTCAAATGGTATAAGGCTCATGAGGACAAAGGTAAACACACCAAATTCCAAGCCTTGTGGATTGACCCCTTCTAGGATAAGGAAAAGATTGGTGAGCATACCTACATATTGTAGACCTTAGCAAGGAGTTTTGAACATGTTGTAGCATCCATTGTCATTTTTATTTTATTTTCAGTTTTATCACAAAAAAAAAATTATGTTATAACAGAAATAAAAGGATATGTGGAAATTTGAAAGAAATGAATTATTTTATATTATTAGTGGCTTTTGAATGTGAGAAACCCGCGAGAAGATCTGTGCCATTCACTTTGAAAGCAACAAATCCGATGGTAGTCACGTGGTTAACAAGGGTGAGGTTTACTCCAAAATTGGACACGAGAAGTTATAAAATCAAGTTAAAACCTCAGCTGATCAGGGACAACTACTTGAAGAATGAAGATCCGATGGTAAGTGTGTGGTTAACAAGGATGATGTAAATGGATTTGATGCTTTATATAATGTGGTTTAATCCATTGAAGTCCAGATCAATCACATCCACTCATCAAGAAGGGACGAGATCTGATGGATATCGCGTCGAAAAGTGCTCTGCTTTTATTATAAATTTCAGACCCGAGAAGTCTTTTAGCTGTAGTTTTGTTTCCTATCGCGTCCGTGTGGAAGGCAAAGGTCTATGGAAAAGGTGGATGCAATAAGATTATGAATCGGAGTCTAAATTATTTTCAATTCTGTGGTAATTCATATTCTGCGTAAATCAACCAATTCTACTATTTTAGCAGAATAACTAGAATTAGAGGCGGATGAGCGAAATGCCAAAGGAACAATGATTGGTCAGGTTTCTTTTTGCTTTTGCCAATCATAGCACTTTTGATATATATGTGGGCCATAAGAGTTTCTTTTTGTTTTCTCCAATCAAAACATTTTCGATACATACATGGGCCCATAACCTACAGCCATAGACAAAATCTTGTAAAGATGCAGTTTCATTGTGTTAAAAAAGTCTAGCTATTATCAGAGCATTTATAGAGAAACTTCATCAGCAGTCAAGCTACAGATCTGAATAGCGAGCAACCATCACCTGCTAATTTTTGTTACTTCTTGTTATTTTGTTTTCTTGATACGAATGAGGTGTCTTTTACCCTTCAGTGTAATATTCTGTAATGACTTTTACCTTAAATAGCTAGGAGATAGTTAGGCAGTTTGATAGTTTTGGTGATTATCAACTATCTCATAATGTATAAAAAGAGGGAAAATTATAGAAAAGGGTTTGAATATTGAAGAACCGGGAGACTAGGCTACTGTTGGGACCCAAAAATGTCATATTTTCATCCACCTTTTTCTTCACTATTCCTTACCTTTCATCATCCCATTAACATTTTATCATATCATTTTCATACATACATTTGGGTTTCACCTTCTTGTTTTCAATTTTATTCATTTTTGTATTACAAGTGAATTTATGATTAAATATTAGAAAATATACATATTTATATATATCTCAAGAATATGTGAGTTTTGTGATGTGTAGGAAATATGTGAAGAATTAATATCCCCTCCACCATATTAAGGAGATAATTATGCAAGCCTATTCCTAAGGAGAAAATCATGGAGGATTTGGATTGGCATACCTTATCCAATTCTTAAGGAGAAAATCATGGAGGATTTGGTTGGCATATCTTATCCAATTCCTAAGGAGAAAATCATGGAGGATTTGGTTGGCATATCTTATCCAATTCCTAAGGAGAAGATCATGGAGGATTTGGTTGGCATATCTTATCCAAGATATGTGAGAGATTTATGGAGGATTCAAAGGGATCATATTTTGTAATAATGGGAAAGTAGATTAGTGGATGATCATTATGAGTTTGTTACTCATCCCATTGTATAAATAGGAGTACAATCTCCTCCATTTGTAATTTGGAAGTTTATGTAATCTTAGAATTTTGGAATAAAGGATCATACTTCAATTTTGCTTCTACATCTAAGTCTCCATTGAAGTGGTGTGCTTGTGGAGTTATGGAGGGCCCCCATGGCCTCACTTGCATGCTTATTTGTTTATAATTTACTTTATGTTTTTGTTTGATTTCAGCTTTCAAGTTTTATTAAATGTTCTAATATTGGAAGGATCTTATTTGAAGGTGTTCTTGTAAGAGAACCGTAAGATCTCATACAATTATTAGATCTAGGTTTATTTCATTTCAGCTTTTAATTTCTAATTAGATGATCTAATTTTGGAAGAGATCTTGTAGAATGTGTTCTTGTAAGAGAATCATATATCTCAAACAATTGTTAGATCTAGGCTTGATTAGTTATTGAAAGAGATCTTAATGAATATGTTCCTGTAAGGGGACTTTAAGATCTTGGAAAAATTAGAAATATTTCTAGATCTATATATTTTAGATAAGAACTTCTAAGTTTACCTTGCTAGGTTGACATTAAATTAAACTCTAATTTGCATCTGCATTTTAGACCACACATTTTGGCACCGTTGCTGGGGAAGTGCAACTAGAAGGATTTAGTAACTATTTCATGCATTTGTTTTTATGGAGTAATTTGTGGAACGTGGTGACAGCAGGTTCGTAAAGGAGTTCAAAGTTTCGAGCATTCTTTTTTTTCATTTTCGTACATAGTTATTTTAAATTTAGTTTTTATTTTAAACCCCCCATTTCTCACTAATCCATCTACAGCTGATGAATTTGACAATGTTGAACAGGTACTTCTTGGAGAGCAAGGACAATAACCTTGAGCCAACTCTAAGACAGGATCCTCACATACTTGCAAAACATAATGTAAAATTTATAAATCTTGATGTGAGCATGTTCGAATTTTTAGTCCGTAGATAGCTTCACTAGAAGCATGTTTTACTTAGAAAATAAAATATCTTTTAATTTAATGTAGAATAGATTAGAAAAATAAAAATGAGATCTCATTAGAACTCATTAGAAGTCACTAGAAGTCGTTATCATTAGAAGTTTTTAGTTTTGTTTTCCAAAAATAAATCATCATGAATAAAAAGAACTGCTTCATCTTTGCATTTCTATGTCTTTTTTTTGTATCACAGGTGAGCCAGGAGCCTGATTATCGGAAAGATTTGTCTTCCGAGAGTCTAAATGCCCCCGCGACATTGCAGAAAGAGTGTAGATAATGCAAGGGTTTTTCGCAGATCTTAATTGTGTTTTTTCATAGATTTTAATAGCGTTTTATCCATCCACGCTAACCTGCATAAATAAAAACAAATCAAGAGATTAGTATGCTCTCTTTCCATGCTTCGTACGATCTGGAAGATCAGAAAATCTATTGATTTATTTCAAACAAACATAATTTTGCTGGAAAATTGATCTGCATGAGCGAAAAATCATCTTAATTTTTTTTTAGTTTTTTGTTTAAAAAAAATTAAAAAATTATTATTATTATAAAACAATAAAACAATCAACAACAAACAAAACACATAATAATGTGAAACACACTTCAACACCATAAGTCACCAAATTTTGTGCAAAACCAACTCCTCTGTTCATTTTTGTGGCTTCTCTTACCATGGGTGGATCATTAGTTAAAAGAGGCGCAATTCTTGTTTCTAACTCTAGAATTATATATGTTATGAAAATCGTTGCATAAAGGGTTATTGAAATTCGATTTGAAAAAAACCAAGACTGAGTCTGGGTTTTACAAGAATTACTGATGTCTGAGGGACGTAGTAAACTAATCTCTGAACTTTGAAGATGTATTGAATTATATGTTGCTGGAATCAATTTCTTTAGTGGCATCGATTGAGAAATTCTGTTCAATTAAAAATGTTGTTGATGAATTTAAAACAATTGAAGTCGATTTCAGTACAGAGGAAGATGTGTTTGAAGTCAATTTTAGCAGAGAAAGGTATGTTTGGAAGGAAGAAATCCATTTGTTTTGCTGGAAATGAATCTTTGTTTGTATATAGTATTGATAAATCAATCTAGAGAAGCATTTTCAAACATTGGTGCAGAATGCCTGTGTAAGAAAAGAGCGTTAAATTTTTGGGTTGAATCAATTTAAAAGCCTTTATAATTTAGCCTCAAAGCAATCCAATTCCAGTTTTGAAACAACAGTTTGAAGATCTGAGCAGCGCTAGAAATTTAATACGTTGAAAACTTCAATGCAGTGGAAACATCAATGAAATACATTTCCCTGCATGTACGTTGGATCTCATCCCTGCGTTCAAGACTGGGCTGCTTATGGTGTTGCGTTCTACGTGAAGGCATTTGCGTGGATTGTATGACCGCTGGCCCAACCTTATACATGTGCGTTAATGGCCGCCTTGAATGGTATGTGATGTTCCATGCTGTTGTGCATTGAATTTTCTGAACGCTGCATTGACTTGGTGTACGTTGCAACTTGTTTGAGACTGTTTGTTGTTTGATTGATTGAAACCGTGTGAAAGCCTATAGTTAAGTCTAGAAGTTTTGAAACAAACGTATGGTGGAAATACAATTGATCCAGTGGAAATTTGTGTATAAGAAGCAGCGGAACTTTGGCAATGGGTAATGGGCACAACCTCTTCAGAATTGTAAGGCTTTTGACCTTTAAAAAGTTTGATTACCAGGTGGAAGCATTGTGAAGGCGCAATTGAAATGAGCAGTTCTGACTAAGGACCCTGAAAGTCATTCTCATGTTATCCAATTCTTCAACAGCCCAGATGCCAAGGCCTTGTTTTTCTTTTTTGGATTTTGTGTGTGTTTTTTTTAGGATATTGAAAAAGAAAAAAATCCATTTTAATGTTAGTTTATTTTTAGAAATTTTCTTGTTGATTTCTTTATTAAAAAAAAAGAAAAGAAAAGAAAAAATTGATTTTTTAATTTTGAATTTCATTCTTTTGTTTATATATATATATATATATATATATATATATATATATAATAATAATAAATAAAAATGAAAAAATTCTCACAAAATTCATGCAGGTCTGAAAAAAAAAAAAAAAAAAAAAAAAAAAAAAAAAACATTTGGAGGATTCTATAAATAATGATTTTGTTTCAATAGCTTCAAGTTGGCATTAAATATTCATATTGAATGCTTTTATATCACATACTAATATGCAGAACACAACAGATCTTTCTAATGCCAATCTTTTTGCTAAGCATATTTCATCTGACACAAACAGGGAGTATTACTTTTCATGGTTATTTTAAGAATGGATTGATTTTAATATCATGATTAAGTCAATTTCAACACTTTGATTGTCCTTAATATGTTTTATTTGGTATGAAATTTTTGCATAAGAATCATGAAGGAAATGGCCATTTCTTCTTGAACACACTTATGTTTTCTTTCTGCCAATTTTTTTTTACAGGTTACAAGATAATCAAGTGATCATAAGGAGATTACATTGTGATGAAAATTGGTCTTCCAAAGACTACAATTCATGAAAAATTCTAAAGACAAATCCAACTCCACAACCACTACCTTGCACCTCCCTTTTTGAAGCAGATTTTGAATTCCACCAATTGTAAATCCATAAAGCATGACATTTCCATATCCATTTTTCATAACAACAGTTCATCTTCATACACCATGCATTTCCTTACATCCATTTTTGGACGCTCGAAGGAGCTAATTCTTCACTGTACATATCATGACATTTTCCACTACACAACAATCCTTTTGCATCATGATTACTCCCTTTTTCCTTCCAAACGCCTAGACCATCCCTATGTTGCAGCCATCTTCCATTACCTTATCTTTCATGACTTCATGCACGCCTATTTTTATGAATCACATACATTCCTTTATCCTTTTCAGTTTATTTTTGCCTTCTAGTTTTCCTTTTGAATAAAAGTCATTCCCTTTCCATGATTAGATTGCCTTGTTTTCCTCGCCATGTTGATCCACACTACTTGTCTGTGAGTTCTTTCCATTTATAGTCCTACCAAATCTTTTTGTACAAACTCGCGTTGACCGATGTGGGATTCCTTAAGGCCCACCTTTCAACAAGTCTTGCCCCATTGACATCATCACCTTATCTGGGAAATAGACTAGAGTTCCTTTTGAGTACCTAGAGGCTTGCATGGCTTAAGGCAAGTTCTCTCGTTGATGATCATGAGAATACATCAATGTCCCTTGATCTTCAGATCTTGCAAGTGGCTCGACCTCAACACATCCATTCGCATTTCGCAAGATGTACTCGGGTACCTTGGCACTCATTGACATCAATGGTGAGTTGCCTCGCATTGGTTAACGACATACATCAATGACCGATAATCCAATGATTTCTATTCATGCTCGACATCAACACATTCTTTCGCATGATTAGAATTGTACCAAGAAGTTTAGTAGCAGGTGAAGACTATAAACTTTTTTACGACTCCCTCAGCAGTTACAGCGGCATGAATTTTGATCTATGAGAGTACCACAGTTCCACTTTTAGCATTTATCTTTTCCACGATTCAACATCAGCAGTTTAGATTACTTCATTTCCCAAGATCCAGTAACAACAACATCAGTCACATTTTCCTGATCCAGCAGCAGCTACATTCCTCTTGCATAGTTCATCATTCTTGGGTAAGTAGAGGTATGTTGTTTTCTAATATTTAATCATGCAATTCCTTATATGCTAACTTGAATGTTTTGGAAAATTCCCTCACCATGCTACATTTCATTTCATGAGCCATGTCAAATTGCATGAGGACATGCAACCAATTTAGTTGAGGGGGGGGGGGGGGGGGGGGGGGGGTGTGAACTATATTCACTTCCATGATTCCATTTCTTTACCACACTACATATTCAATTCCATGATTCCATTTCTTCACCATTATCACTCCATTTTTTCTCATTTACCATTTACCAACATTTATTTTCCAATGATACTTTGTTGAACTTTGCTTCATACGCAATATTGGCATGCTTCATTAATATTACAAAAGGGTTTTCTTATGCACATTATGATTTCCAGTGATTGTTTACATTATTATTGAAGAAAAGAGAATAGAAAACAAAATGAATGTTGTTAACACATGAACCAACATTCTTTGTGTTCATGGTTGTCACACAAGAACTAACCATAAGAAAATGTAAATTGTTACTCATGTCTTTCACATATCCTAGAAAAATTCATTATTAAAGACATCATCATGTAAAGCCAAAGTTGTTCAAAATGCCAAATGTTCTTAAAGAGACCCATGCATGGTTGCATGAGGACATGCAACAGGTTGAGTTGGGGAGGATGTTGGGACTCAGAAATGTCATATTTTCATCCACCTTTTTCTTCACTATTCCTTACATTTCATCATCCCATTAACCTTTTATCATATCATTTTCATACATACATTTGGGTTTCACCTTCTTATTTTCCATTTTATTCATTTTTGTATTACAAGTGAATTTATGATTAAATATTAGAAAATATACATATTTTTATATATATCTCAAGAATATGTGAGTTTTGTGATGTGTAGGAAATATGTGAAGAATTAATATCTCCTCCACCATATTAAGGAGATAATTATGCAAGCCTATTCCTAAGGAGAAAATCATGGAGGATTTGGATTGGCATATCTTATCCAATTCTTAAGGAGAAAATCATGGAGGATTTGGTTGGCATATCTTATCCAATTCCTAAGGAGAAAATCATGGAGGATTTGGTTGGCATATCTTATCCAATTCCTAAGGAGAAGATCATGGAGGATTTGGTTGGCATATCTTATCCAAGATATGTGAGAGATTTATGGAGGATTCAAAGGGATCATATTTTGTAATAATGGGAAAGTAGATTAGTGGATGATCATTATGAGTTTGTTACTCATCCCATTTTATAAATAGGAGTACAATCTCCTCCATTTGTAATCTGGAAGTTTTTGTAATATTAAAATTTTGGAATAAAGGATCATACTTCAATTTTGCTTCTACATCTGAGTCTCCATTTAAGTGGTGTGCTTGTGGAGTTATGGAGGCCCCCCATGGCCTCACTTGCATGCTTATTTGTTTATAATTTACTTTATGTTTTTGTTTGATTTCAGCTTTCAAGTTTTATTAAATGTTCTAATATTGGAAGGATCTTATTTGAAGGTGTTCTTGTAAGAGAACCGTAAGATCTCATAAAATTATTAGATCTAGGTTTATTTCATTTCAGCTTTTAATTTCTAATTAGATGATCTAATTTTGGAAGAGATCTTGTAGAATGTGTTTTTGTAAGAGAATCATAGATCTCAAACAATTGTTATATCTAGGCTTGATTAGTTATTGAAAGAGATCTTAATGAATATGTTCCTGTAAGGGGACTTTAAGATCTTGGAAAAATTAGGAATCTTTCTAGATCTATATATTTTAGATAAGCACTTCTAAGTTTACCTTCCCGAGTTGACATTAAATTAAACTCTAATTTGCATCCGCATTTTAGACTACACAACTACTATATTTTTGATAAACTATTGATTAATGAAAGAATCAGAAGTTTTCCACACATTGTCGGGTATGATTTTGTGACTTCTCTGTTATGTGTCATCATATGTATTATTTTTTTTAAGTATAGTAATGAAGTTGCAAGTCTTTGTTTACTTATGTGAATGAAGTTAAAATTCCTTAAAATAGTGCTCCTACACTTAAAAGCATTACTTCTACATTTCTTCTAAGTAATAGATAATAGTTTCTGTGTAAAACAACATATTGTCTCTAACTTCCCAAAGTGTTACAAATATTAGTTTCTGTTTAAAACATCATATTGTCTCTAACGTTTCAAACCATTCTCCACTGAGCATTCATATTCAGCAATCAAATGGCATTCTAAGACTTTCATATCACCTAAGTATTAAGGGTTAAGAACCAGGTCTTTTAGGTCCTTCACTTGAAGATACATCATACAAATAAGTGACAATAATAATAAACATTAATTTCTTAAGCACAATTTCTACATAGCCAAGAAATTGGTTTCTTAAGGGACAACACTAATTGGTGCTGTTGTTGGGGAGAGAAGTCAAGAACAATTTTCCTTGGGTTTTTAATTTTTTCCTCTGGTTGTTCAGTGAGGAGGAAATATTTGGCCGTATTGAACAAAAGGAAATAACTCTACCTTCAAAGAGGCCTCATACGAGGTCAAATACCTCACAGCAAAAAGTTCAAGCCCTTTCATACCCTGATAGGCTAGTTTCCAAGAGGGCTGGAAGGCCAAAAACTCCATTTAGACCAAGTCCTACACTGTCTACACCTGCAAGTTGTTCAACACATCTTTCATCCAAAAATTCACCTTTTATTGACCAAGTGTCACCTTTTACATCCACTTCATTTCAAGAACCCAATTGTCAAGAACAATCTTTACAATCTGTTTCTTTCTCAGTATCTAATATAGTTATTCAGCCTAAACCTATAACTACATTGTCACCTTCTCATACTCCATTTAATCCTTAGACAGGTTCTACACCTGCTAGTACTCAAGGTTTAGTAAGTTCAGGAGAAAACATGGCAACACTTGCATTTTTGTTGAATAGGTATGCACCTATTCAGTTGACACATTTTTTATAGCTCTAAATCTCACTCTTATGGTTTGTGATGCTGCACTCATGGCCTAGGGAAACCCCTCCTTCCAGACCTAGTCCTAAAATTTAAAAAACAATGTTTTATCCCTTATACACGACATTTCCCTGAGTTAAACGCGTGTATACGCGGGTCTGTGTATACCCAACCCGCGTATATGTATTAAAACACTTAAAAAAATATAAAACTCCTTATTTTCGGGCGGAGATCATGGGTTTTACCTATTGATCACCTGTCAGTGCTCGTTGCCCAACTGTTCCCAACCAACTCCCAACTAAAAAACTACTTTGGGAGAGGTATAAAAAGACCTCAAAGGGAAGGCCTAAGGGAGAGAGGAGAGAGAAAGGTTATTATGCTGAGATTTTTCCTTTGACCAGGTCTGAAGTCCCTTGAGCCTTCTGCACTTCCCCCATTTGTACAGGAAACCCTTGTTTCCTTGGTGTTGATGTTCATCCACCATTTATGACATCATGGAGTGAGTCATGGAAGGAGTTTGTTAGAGGATTGAGGCTGGAATGGATCCGGAAGGAAGCTTTGCTTGGAGCCTGCTGAAGGTGACTCAGGTGAAATTATTCCTTTTTATGTACTTTATTTGTCTATAATAAAAGAAACACATGTCTTGGTTCCCGAAATGAATCTTCTTTATGTTTATGATATTCATGTTTAGAATTCATATGTAAATGGTTGTTTGGATTTCATAACTAACTACCTTTATTTATAACATGAAGATGGTTTCTTTATAAGGTTTTGTCCATATACTGCTGTGTTCTATGGAATTGGTTGTTTTGTAGGACAAAGGAGAAGAAGGGAACTCCAAGAAGGGTTTGGACCCTAAGGGCCTTCTCAAATGTAGGACCTAAGGTACGTACCCTTTACAATAGAATTTTCTTATAATAGCATAATGGCTGTGTGAATGTATGTTTCTTTGAATAGATAACTTTCAGTCTGCTAGGGTTTCAACCCAAAAAGCCCTAGGGGAACATTTCCCTCCAACAACACTAGTTGAATCAAATGCCTGAAGAATGATTGAATATTCTTCCTCATTTCTCAGGGGTGGATGAACAAACAACATAGAAGCATATAGCAGTGTTTTGTAATTTTGCAAATTTTTTTCAATGTTGAACACTTGGATGTTGTTTTAAGACTATTTGTGCAATCGTTGGATGGAGAAGCAAGGAAGTGTTTTAAAGGGGTTCGTAATAACTCTATTCCTACACAGGAAGAGATGGAGCACCTATTCACCCATAGATGGCGAGAGAAAAGAGAGCATGGTTATTCACTCACAAAGTCTAATGCTATTAAGGAGAAATCTGATGAAAGTGTTGTAGAATTCATCAGAAGGTTCAATAAATTGTAAAATAGTCTTCTAGTGGAGATTAAGTCCCCTCCTGCTGATGCAAAAATAACTTTTGTAAGGGATTTTGAATCGGATTTTGGATTCACATTGAGGGAGAGAAGATCCACAATCCTTGATCAGATCCAAAGTGATGCCTTAGAAATAGAATCAAATTTGGTGGTTGTAGGTAAAGCACCAGAAACACAACCTATCCAAGGTAAGGGAAAGACTAAAGTGGAATCCTCTCAAAGTCAAACATTGGAGGATATGAATAATGTAATTAAAATTTTTTCTAATGAATTGATTAAGTTAGAATTAGGGAGTAATATTTCTCAAAGTGTTGTGGCTAGCAACAACCCCCGTTTTTATTTAGTATTAGTAATAACACTAAATAAATGGAGACCCTTCTTAAAAATAAAAAAACTAGCACTTATAAATTCCTTCGAATAAAGCACACTATCATAAGCTTAGGAAAAACATCCACTAACCCAAAATCTTAAGTATTATGATAAGTCTCAAGTAAAATCGTTCTCTTAAAAATAAACATCGCATCGCAAAAGGGTAAAGGAGGATATCATATAGACAAACCTCTGGAATTGTGAAAATCCGATAGTGCGAGATCACCTTCCTTACAGACTCATCGCACATTGCAGATTTCATATGTCACAAACACCTCCTAAGATAAAACATCCTGATCATGCGATATGCGATAAAACATCTCGCAAATCACACCTCGCAGTCGCATAAAGGAATAAATGATTGTTAACCAAAAGGATTAGCGATATGATGATCTATGATATTGTGATCTGCAATATTGTGATGTAAATCGCAAAATCACTCTATCAAAGATCAAGAGGGCTCATTGTTCAATGAAATATTTCTCGTAATCCAATACCGAGTTGTGGGCATTAATGTCAACTTAGTTGTTTATTGATGGTCATTTATGAGAAAAAATTTAGATCTGATCGAGAGGTTGTTTCACATAGGGTGATATATTTGATATGATTTCAAAATTAAAGAGCTTTCCCGTCACCTTATCACTTACCATTATTCGTTCCTTACTTGTGAACTTACAGGAGCAGCAAGCAGAACAATATACAGATCAGTGTGCAGAACGTAATGGGAAAGAAGGGAAAAGCTCCGATTGGTGAGAAAATAGAGATGACGCCCTTATTAATAGACACCACCTGTACTAAAGAAGCTGGAATATCCACTGGGGAAGGCATGTATAGTCTACTGGAGGAAGAAAACCTGAGAGTTATGGAAGTTACAGTTACAGCAGATGCACGCGGGTCATCCGAAGCATCACTTATTGAACTTGCATGCTCATTCCTGCACCGCATAGCAGCAAGGCCTAAAATACTTCCCTATACAAACATGGTCAAATGGGTATTAGACAATGTTGATATAACAGATAGGCAATTCAAGTCTCAGGACCAGGAGCTTATTGGGTCATTTACCCCATAGGATTTAAGACTTATGTATCATTTACCAGAGCCACAGGCTAGCTACAACAAGCAGTTCATGGAGAAATTCGCCAAAGAGAATGAAGATTTGGCAGAATGTACCAAAAGTTGGTCAGCAAAGGAAGAGCCATTGAAAAAGGACACTTGAGAATACAGCACAGACAATGATAGAAATGGTCATTGAAACAGTCATCAATGCTCCAGAAACGGAGCACATTCCCATAGCTCCATCATCTGAAATCATGCTGAAGATAGAGGAAATCCCTCCTCTAGATGTATTTTACAGTCCGCATCACAAAGAAGTGGTTAGGAGACAAAGAAAGAAATGAAAATTAGACAGTGTGCTCTCACTTGAGGCAGAGCAGCTAGATGTCCTTTGGCGAGACCCTACCACTGATCCTACAGAGAATTTGACTAAATTGTCCTAGATCGCAAGAGCTTATGCTTCTACTACTATTGATAAAGTATTCGAAGTACAACTATTGGTTAAGGATAAAGAGGAAAAGATCCCATTTTTGCAACAACAGTGACAGTAGGCCAGTGCCAACTGGGAAGCGGAAGAAAAATTTGAAAAATTACAACAAGACTTTTAACTGATGCAGCTAGGTTATCAAAGCAGTTTGGCTGAAAAGGAACATCAATTACAGACCATGTCAGAAATGCATAGAGATGATCCCAAAGTCACAGAATTTCTCTCACAAGACCTTGCCTTGAATTTCCAACTCTTGCAACAACAAGAGACACTATGCTGAAGAATATTGCAATGGAGCTCTCATTGCGAGATGAGTGACAAAATCACAAGTCAAGTCATGGATTTACGACTCGATTATGATCTTATCGATAAGAAAGTTTTTTATTATTTGAATTGGTAGGAATTAGAGGAAGGCAAGAAATAAGACTTGCTCAAGATCAATGAATCCCACAAAGAAATGTTGTTCAATAAGTGGGATGCATAGATCAAAAATGCAGAACAGGCAGCGGAAGAAGCAGCGAGAGTAGCAAGCAATGTCATTGACTGTGTCAATGAAAATATGCATAGAGAAAACCTGATATCAGAAACCACTCCAGGATTTCTCCCAAAAGCACAGCAACTATAGACAAGCTAGAGATAGAAAGTTGAAGAAAAGGTAGAGTCAATAAAGAAGTTAACTCAATTGAGTTGGGACACTTACTAGCAATACTTGGTTAAACTGCACAGTCAATGTATGAATCTGAAATGCCTTACAAATTCTGCTAAAAAAATAGCGCCAGTGCTTGCTGATTCTGTTTTCGCAGGACAACTAAAATTGGAGGTCAGCCAACTGACACTCCTAAAGCCGATGCTGAATGCTTGCGATCTCAGAGAACAGATGCATAGTTAATTTTCATATACAGTTTTAGTTTTATTTATGATTTATTTTTGCCTTAGATGAGGATGGTCATTTAAACCTTCTCGTATATTTTTGTAATAAACTGTTCTTAGCCTTCAGTTAGTAGTATTTTAATCTCTCTCGTGCATTTAGAGAGGGGTCCAAAATTTTTTGAAAAACATTTCTTCAGAACATGCACTTCTGCACCCTCTGAGGAGGTTTTGATAAATGAATGGAATGAGATTTATTGATATCTGTGTTTAATTTCTGCTACTAAAATGAACTTTTGTACTCTTAGTAGATATTGAATTATGAGAAGATAAATCTATATTGCTGAAGCTCATGAGTAGGACTTGTTATCAATGGTACTTTTATCTCTTAGTGATTTTTGCTTATGTGTCAAGTAATATGTTATTTTTAGTTGTTTATATATTAAAGCTTGAATGTTTAAGTTGTCATTTGGCACTTTTCTACGGTGGTAACTATTCTGTTTATGCTTAGTGTATGAATAACTTATTATGCGATACACTTCTCACAATTATTTTGGCTAATTTCTTATACGAAACAATTCACTTTTAATGAATTCTTTTCTTGTAGTAATTGAATGATCTTTATTACTGATTGTTGTCAGAAACTATTTTAGATCGCATAAGTGAAGAGTTAATCCCAGGATAGTTTTAGAATTAGATGTTTCTTTTCATTAGAATAAAATTGCATGTTTTAGATTAGATTTCGATTAAAAGCATTCTATGTAGAAATCTTTTAGAAGGGAAAACATCAACTCTTATCATCATCACAAACAAACTGGGAAACTGGTCTCATTATCCCCAGTCAGACCCACCATCCCAAATGGAAAAGGAGCTACTTTCAAAGTCCGGACCGGGTGGGTATCCCCCTTGTTGTAGACCCGATTTTTGGGGCTTCAACATATTTGGTGCTAGAAGGAGGGCCCGAACTGTGAATGGCTAGTAAATCTAAATCTAAATACCATTCTGAGAGTAAATCGCCCTCAACATCTCCCCCAACTTCTTCATCACATTCTAAGTCTTTAAATCTTAAGCGAGAAGTTGAGAAAACAACAACCACTACCACAAACCCGAACATTTTAGATAGATCTACTATCGAACCCCCTGAAGTTGAATCTTTGATCCATAAACTTCAAGGATTTTCCATATCATTGCAAAAATCTGAATTATCTCAAGGTAGTGTGACTTTGCAATACAATCCTTCTCATCCTCTTACTAGATTACAGAGTGAAAATTTTGGTATTGAACCAGCTAAATTACCTTTGCCTAAAAGGAAAAGAGCATGGAATACATCTCAAGCGTCTGATAGTGAGACTATTTCATCATCAACATCCATTCCATCTTCTCCATTGTAAAGCCAACCATCCACCCCTCCACTTCATATTGTTGTTCATTAGAGTACTGGAACTTTGACATCCTCATCCTTACCACAAGGAAATTCATCTGCACTTTCCTCTATTAGTAGTTCAATGATGGCCCAAAACCCATGGAATAATCTAGGGGTAATCTCCATATCTGTACCTTTGAGTCAATTACTGGCCCATCCTGAGAAATGGTTGCCCAAGTTTAACCCTGAAGCAGGCATGCTAGTAGAAGAACACACAAGTAAATTTATGTTATCGATAAATTTAAATGGAGTTACAGATGAAGAAGCTATTGCTAGAATTTTTCCTTATACTTTACAAGCAACAACCAGATCCTAGTATTTTTCATTTCCATCAGGGTCCATTACTAGTTGGGACATTTTCCAAGAGCAATTCTTGATAAAGTTTAGTGATGATAGGTCAACAGCAACATTGATCAATGATCTATCAAATCTTAAGACTGAATCAAGAGAACCTATCAAAGATTTTAACTCACGTTTCAACAAGATTTTGAATAAAATTCCAACCACTTGCAAGCCTAGCGAAGAGGTTAGAAGTGAATGGTACATATCTGCTCTACCATCGAACATAGCAATCTTTTTTGATAGGGCTTCCAAGACAACATTAGCTGAAAACATGAAGGAAATGATAGCGATAGAAAAATGTATCTTAGCTTTAGAAAACAAAAATGTTGTTGATGAAAGAAAATCTAAGAAGGTTTAAGGATGATCCTAAGAAAAAGCAATTAAAGGACCCATTTGATTTAGAAGGATTGCAGAAAGTTTTAAAAACCATGTCTAACGAAATGGTTGACATTAAAAGACAAGTAGCAGAGACTTCTTCTAAGAAACCCTACAAGCCTTATAGAAAAAATCCTTCAACTGATTCAAAGCCTCCCAATTCTATAACAAATGCAGAATCTGAAGGAGAAGAAGAGGAAGTTTCCAATGAAGAACCTATTGATGAAGATGAAGTTGTAGAGCTACAGGGAATGTGGGATTTCATTCTTCCAGACGAAGAGGATCAAGAGGCATCGCTAGTCAGTACCAGAAGTAGAAATCAACACGATCCTCCATAGCCTAGTTCTAAATAGAAGAGCGCAAGCTCGATATCCAAGGATAAAGTTGCAGGTAAGAAAACATCACCAAAATCGACTCAAACAAGCCCAGTCCAATCCGATTCATAAACTCCAGCTAAAACACTGATTGTTTCTGATGAAATGGAGTATAATATCATCGAAGACATGAAGAAGACTAGGGCCAACATTATTTTCATGAACTGAGCAAATTAAAACATCAACAAAAACTACTTTTGAAAGAGTTACATGCAATCCCCATTGCACCTCTTCCTGCTACCGTAATCTCGCAAGCTTCTCATGAGATGGGAAGACCTCCAACTAATATGGCAAATAAATTTGACCCAAATGATATTAATTTAATTGGAGGTAGGTCAAAATCCCATACTCCTCCATTCCTCCTTACTTATGAATTTTTCAATAAAAATTTGCATAATTGTTTGGTAGATTCAGGAGATTCATCTAATATTTTGCCTAAAATAATTTATGCAAAATCAAATATCCAACCTCAAAAATCTACAGTGTGCATAGTTCAACTGGACCAATCACGGGTTGAAGTAATCGGTGAACTAAATCAAGTGACCATAAGGCTCTCATCGAATCCAAAGGTATGTCAAGTCATTGATATTTTAGTTGCAGACATTCCTAAATTTTATGGTTTAATTATTAGCAGGGATTGCTCTGAAAAGCTTCATGGATACTTTGTGACCGACTGGTCACACATGTGGCTCCCTTACAATGGAAAACCAAATCAGATAAAGGTTGAGTGAGAAAGACACTAAAAATACATAGTGATGGAACTAGAAGGAGAAAATGAACCTATAACATACAACAACAATATAATTGGAAACTATTCTATTGACTCTTTCTTAGGAAATTTTAATGCTCATACTTCACCTTATTTAGAACATTCTGTTTTGTCTCAAGTATAAAACTGTTCTCAAACAAACAGTTTTAAATGCATTAATTTTGTAGATAGTCCTGTAAATAACTCTTTGTTTTGGAAATTAATTTTTGACGGTTCTAAGTCTAATGGTGGAGTAGGAGCAGGATGTGTATTAGTTAGTCCAGAAGGAAATAAAACCATGCTAACCTGTAGACTCGAGTTCGATTGCACAAATAGCACTGCAGAATACAAAGCTCTAGTACAAGGCTTGTACAAGGCAATCAGACTAAACATCAAGTATCTACAAGTCTTTAGAGACTCTGAGATTGTTATTAAATAGGTACGAAATACTATAAATTTTCTATCACGTCATTTAAAGCATTATCAATCTTTAGTGCAAGATTTGACTGAATATTTTATAGCATTCAATATTTCATCTAATCCCAGACTCCAAAATTCTAGTGCTGACCTCTTGGCTGATATAGCTTCCAAGCTCATTCCCTTAGAATGCTATAGCCTAGACAGATTCTCAATCGAATTTATCTTTAGGCCCTCCATCCTTGATAACGTTACCAACTGAAGAATTTTTAACGATGATCCTGATATTGTAAGTTTCCTAACATCACAAGGATCTTACACTAATCAGATAATTGATGAGGACCAACCTGACAAACAGTTACAACAAAAGAGTACTAATAATGCCATACCAAAATCTGTAGTCAAGTTAGAAGACCTATATGATTTGAAAGAAAAATTCAAAAGGTCTACCAATTCAAAACTCTAGAGTTCAACTCTAAACTATGAATTAGTAAATCTAGGAATGGATACTAAGCCACAGAATATCAACTTAGGTCTTGGTATAGCCCCAGAAGAAAAATTAGCCTTTGTTTGACTCATGAAATAGTATAAAAGTTTCTTTGTCTAGAATTACTATGACCTTAAGAATTACGACACTTCAATCATTCAACATACAATCCCGATGATAACTGATGAAAAACCTGTCCAGCAAAAGCTGAGGAAGATCCATCCTAATCTAGAAAGTCAGATTAATTTTGAGCTCAATAAATTGTTGAAAGCTAAACTTATTTTTCCCATTTGACATTCTAGATGGGTTTCCAATTTGGTTCCAGTCAGAAAGGAAAATAGAGACATTCAAATCCGTATTGACTTTTGAAATCTTAACAAAGCCTGCCAAAAGGATAATTTTCCTCTGCCTCCTATGGAAAAAATATTGTAAGTAGTTCCAAGATCAGAATTAATGTCCTTTTTAGATGGTTTCTCTAGCTACAACCAAATTTTGGTCCATTTGGATGATCATCTAAAAACCACATTCAAAACCAAATGGGGTACTTACACATATCAAAAGATGCCTTTTCAGTTAATTAATGTTGGTGCCACATTTCAGAGGGCCATGGATATCACATTTAAGGGATTAGTAAACAAATTAGAGGTGATTTACTTCTATGACATAACAGTATATTCTAAAAAATGTAGTAATCACCCCAAAGACCTAAAGCAGATCTTCCAACATTGTCAAAAGTATGGGATTTCACTTAATCCAAAAAAGTCATTTTTTGCATTAAGTGAAGGAAAACTTCTTGAATTTATAATGTCTAAATCTAGAATCCATATTGATCCAGATAGGATTAAGGAAATTTTTGAAATATCCCTACCACAGAATAAGAAAGCAATGCAATCCGTCCTTGGCCAAATCAATTTTGTTAAAAGATTTGTCCCAGACTTCTCAAGAATTGTGTCACCACTACAAGCAATGATCAAGAAAAAATCACTCTTTAAATGGGGTCAAGCAGAATATGAAGCATTCAATCTGATTAAGAAAATTATTGTTAATGCTCCATTCCTAGCAACTCCAAATTTTTCTGATCCTTTCATTTTGTATACATTTTCCTCTAAGAAGCCATATGCTGCAATACTCACGTAAGCCAATCAAGACAAAGTGGAAGCCCCAATTGCCTTCTTTAGTTCAAATTTGCAAGGGGCTGAAGTAAATTATTTTGACATTGAGAAACAAGCTTATGCTGTTTTCAAAGCGATTAAACATTTTAGACCCTTTCTTATTAAGACCCATACAAAGATAATAGTGCCATTTCCAGTGGTAAGAAATCTCTTGGTGCAGAAAGATGTGGGTGAAAGGAGAGAAAATTGGGTCACTTCCCTACAAGAATATGACGCTAAGATCAAGCCAACAAATATTGTAAAAGGTCAAGGTGTTTGCAAGATGTTGGCTGGAGCATCGCTTATTTCTAAAATACCATGTCCTAATCAAGAGGTACAAATGTATGAGGTAAGCCTAAACGACATTGAATCAAGATATGTTGATATCATGTTTTATTTAAAAAATGGATATGCTCCTTCAAATATGAATTATACAAAGAAAAGAGCCCTAAGATTGAAAGCCAAGCAGTATCAACTCGTAAATGATGTGCTTTTTAGGATGAATTATGATTTTGTTCTTCTTCGATGTCTTGAGAAACCTAAAGCTAAAAAAGTGTTGTAGGAACTCCATGATGGACCAGCAGGTGGACATTACGCAGGAGATGCAACAATGCATAAAATCTTTCAAACAAGATCCTATTGGCCTATACTATTTAAAGATACACATAACTATCTAAGGAAATGTCAAGTTTGTCAAATTTCAGTTGGAAGACAGAAGAAACCATCATTTCCATTGCAACCAGTTAATATCAATCAACCATTTGAGCAGTGGGGATTGGATATAATAGGTGAGATCGTTCCTCACTCTTCTAAACAGCATAGGTACATCCTTACATCTACAGATAATTTTACTAAATGGGTAGAAGAAGTTCCTCTCAAGACACCTAATTCTGAATATATCATCGATTTCATAGATCAGTTCATAATTACCAGGTTTGGCTTACCTTCTGCTTTAATGTTTGAGAATGCATCATATTTTTCTGGTAATTCTATGACTGAATTTGCACTTAAAATAGGTTTTAAGCTTAAGTATTCTACCAATTATTACCCACAAGGGAACAAGTTGGCCAAATCAACAAATAAAAACCTAATCAGAATCATTAAGTGAACCATTGACTAGAATCATAAAAATTGGCACAAATCTTTGATGTATGCTCTTTGGTCAGACCAAATAACTCAAAAGGCTTCCATTGGAACTTCTCCCTTTAATTTAGTTTATGGGAAAGAAGTAGTTCTCCTAACTCATCTAGCAATTCCTTCTTTAGCCTTAGTTCAATTTATTGAGGAAACACCATCTTCATCTTTACAACTAAGACAACTGCAGATATTTAAGCTAGAAGAGCAATGAGAACAGACTAAAATTACACATGCTCATCATCAAGAATTAGTAAAGGCTTCCTTTGATTCAAACATGGTATCTAGGAAGGATTTTCAAATTGGAGATTTAGTATTGAAATGGGATAAGGCTCATGAAGAAAAAGGAAAACATTCTAAATTCCAACGAATGTGGCTTGGACCATTCAAAATTGTTGAAATTATAGGTCCATCGACTTTCCTGTTGCAAGATTTAGTAGGGAAAAGAGAATCTTTACGTGTTAATGGGCAGATCCTTAAAAAATACTTTCCATAGAAGATGACCTCTTCTACTTTTTGTAAATTATCGCTTATAGCTTTATTTTGATAATAAAATAGGTTGTAAATGATTACCTTTGGATTTCTCGAAAAAGATTAGTGTTTCTTTGAAATTTTGTTTTTTCACTTGTATAAATAGAAATGATTTGGAAAATTAATCATTACTAAAAGATAGAGTCAAATGCTAAACCCTGACAATTTTACTAGTTTCAGCCTTACAAATTTTGATAAAAACAACCTTTAGTGGGAATTTGTTTTATATCAGTCATGAAAAGCATCAATAAAAAAACAAAGGTTCTCTGTAGAAAAGTCGTCTTAAAAAAAATCTATAATTGTTATCCAGAGCTATTCTTAAGGAACCAATGACTTCCTCCCCACGTAGGAAATTACAAATTTCAAAGAATAATCCAATGATGCACTATAGACTAAAATAATAAGAGGTCTCATCAAGAGTCAACTTATCATGATCATAGAGATTATAACTAGTTGACATTGCCAAAACTACATACCAAAATAGGGCAATGACTCAAGATTGTTGCAGTCAAAAGACAAGGGGTCTCATCACAAGCCAGCTTGTTTAGCAAAGTTATAAATCAAGTGAATGGCACTGTCAAAATTTGGCCACCAAACCAAGACATTGTTCTTTAAGAATTAAAAGAAAATGAAGGAAATAAGTGTGGATATGGATTTATCTTTGAAAATTTTATACTTCTCGAAGTAGGATATAGGATCATTGCTGGGTAACAGGTAAACCTGTCGAGGCTATGAATGCTTGTTGGCGGCAGAGGCTCTACCTACGACAAATGAGCATACTTAAAACTGATCTACAGAGATGTCTTTGTTTTTATCTTTATAAACCAAGTAGTGGTTGATGTAAATACAATGACTATCTTTGGGAAGAAAATAATTAGAATTAATATGTTAGAAATGAACTATCATTAATGGTTAAGAGCATGATGCACTTTATGTTTATATAATAAAGTTTGATTTTCTAGAAAACTTTTCTGTTTTGGAAGTCTTAGAAAATTCAAAAGATAATTGGGGATAACGGGTTCTTCCTAGTGAATCGCCAATTGTTATGGTCAGCAACAACCCCCCGTTTTATTTAGTATTAGTAATAACACTAAATAAATGGGGACCCTTCTAAAAAATAAAAAACTAGCACTTATAATTCCCTACAAATAAAACACACTATCATAAGCTTAGGAAAAACATCCGCTAACCCAAAATCTTAAGCATTATGATAAGTCTCAAATAAAATTGTTCTCTTAAAAATAAACATCGCATTGCAAAAGGCTCAAGGAGGATATCATATAAACAAACCTTCGAAATTGTGAAAGTGTGATAATATAAGATCACACACCTTATAAAATCATCACACATGGCAGATTTCATATGTCGCAAACACCTCCTAAGATAAAAGATCTCGATCATGCAGTATGCAATAAAGCATCTCACAAATCGCACCTCGTAGTCGCATAAAGGAATAAATGATTGTTAACGAAAAGGATTAGTGATATGACGAGCTGCAATATTGCGAAGAAAACCACAAAATAATTTTATCGCAGGCCTCATTGTTCAATGAAATATTTCTCGTAATTCGATATTGAGTTGTGGGCATTAATGTCAACTTAGTGGTTTATTGATGGTCATTTATGAGAAAAGATTTAGATCTAATCGAAAGGTTGTTTCACGTAGGGTGATATATTTGATATGATTTCGAAATTAAAGAGCTTTCCCATCACCTTATCACTTACCATTATTCGTTCCTTACTTGTGAACTTGCAGGAGTGGCAAGCAGAATAATATACAGAGCAGTGTGCAAAATGTAATGGGAAAGAAGGGAAAAGCTCTGGTTGCTGAGAAAACAGAGATGACACCCTTATTCACAGACACCACCTGTACCAAAGAAGCTGGCATATCCACTTGGGAAGGCATGTATAGTTTGCTGGAAGAAGAAAACCCCAGAGTTATGGAAGTTACAGTTACAACAGATGCACGCGGGTCATCTGAAGCAAGGATAATTTTAGGGGCGAATGTTCGCCCTTTGGCGAAATTAAGGGGTTTTAAATTTTTAGTGGGCGAATATTTTGTATCATAGTACATTTTTACAAATCACCTCACATAGCCCACCTTATTTTAAGGGAGAGGGTAAAAAAGGTAAATTTAGCCCTTGAAATTAGGACTTGCAACCTTCCATTCACCCATTTTAAAGAATAGGTTTTATTTAAGTGAATCCATTCGCCCATTTTCAAGAATAGGTTTTATTTAAGTGAATCCTATGGGCCAAATACCATATTTATAAAAGAGGTATGGTAAATTAATAAAAATATAAATAAATGAGAGGTATTGTAAATAAATAAAACAATTTTTATATTTACTCCATAAGTCACCTTATATACATGTAAGGGTGTAAACAAATAAAAATATAAGTAAAGTGGAGGTATGGTGAATAAATAAAACGTCTTTTTATACTTACTCAAAAGGTATGGTAAATAAATAAAAATATAAATAAACTAGACGTATCGTAAATAAATAAAACATTTTTTTATATTTACTCCATAAGTCACCTTATATTTACGAACACTCAAAAAATGGGTTATATTTAGGTGAAACCTATGGCCAAAATAGTATGGGACAAATACCATGGACTACATTGTTATTAATACCATGCAAAAAACCATTATTAACCCTAATATTAGAATTAATAAAAATAAAAATGGCACATGGTATTGACCCATGGTATTCACCTGGAATGTAGCCTATTTAAATGAGGGAATTAAACCAGCATGTAGCCTATGCTAAGATTCACTAGGACTTTACAAAGTTTTATTATTTAGTGAAAGACTCGCCAAGATCTTACAAGATTTTATAATTGAGTAAAATATTTGCCATGCCTGGTGAGAGATTCGCCAAAAAATTATATATACATATTATATTATTGATAAAATCGCCTTTCATTTTTCCTATATACCATGGAGATTTGCCCATTTATTATATTTATAAATTTAGGGGGGGTTCTTAAAATTTTCCCTGATCTGAAGCATCACTTACTAAATTTCCATGCTCATTCCTACACCGCATAGTAGCAAGGCCTAAAATAATTCCCTATACAGACATGGTCAAATGGGTATTAGACAATGTTGATATAACAGACAGGAAATTCAAGTCTTTGGACCAGGAGCTTATTGGGTCATTTACCCCATAGGATTTAAGACATTTGTATCATTTACCAAAGCCACAGGTTAGCTACAACAAGCAGTTCGTGGAGAAATTCACCAAAGAGAACGATGATTTGGCGTAATGTACCAAAACCTGGTTAGCAAAGGAAGAGCCATTGAAAAAGGACAAATATGGTATGTACAATATTGGTTCCCTCTCCTCCCCATATTGTTTTGTTGCTGCTATGCTATGTAGGCTATTTGGAAGGCCTGATATCAACAAGTTTTCATCCGAGTGGCCACCATTATTAGATGCGGCCACCAATGCCACTATTATGGATTGGGCCCAGATATTGTTTGATAATTTAGCCTCTGCTATTTGGAATTACCGGTCTAAAAGAACTCCCTCTCAGAGGATTTATCCTCCTTTCTTTTTAGCTTCTTATGTCATGGATGCAATCTGTTCTGTTTCTAGATTTCCTCTCATGGGTTGGAAATGGACTATACAGAATCCATTGCCCATTCAAGTCTACCATAAGGAACTTTGGGATTCTAAGTTTACCCCATATTTTTATAGAATTTATCATGGAGTTGTGTTACCCCTTCACATAATGTTGTATAATAAAGACGCCCTAAGATTTTCTCCTGAAGCTGAAATTGATATTCTCCCTATCAGAAGATGGTTCGGAGAAGATTTTTTTCACTTATATCAGAGTATTTGGAAGCATTTCTTCCTCTCATGTACTTCCCTTGCATGGTCTTGACAATTTAATGGGTTAGGAAATAGCTTACCAAACCTGCGGGGTTGGAGGAATGAGCAAAGAATTAAAAGACAAGAAAAAGGCCATTTGGCTGCAATTCCTTGTGGCTTGTGGGGCTTTTCCATTATTTGATTTAGGTCATGCTTTCAGAGAATTAGACAACATGTTGAGTCGATGACTATTTAAATTTCCAGGGAGACAGTTTGATCCCTTTGATGTAATAAAAAAATTTACTACAGCTGTTAAAATAAAGGTATTCACTAAAGAAGATGATCTCTTTGACGACATCTTCCAGCAGAAGAGCACACTTAAAGACATTTTTCACATGGCCCAAATCCAATTTGGCCCAGCAGAATTCCAAGAGTTCAAACTCTACAGAGAACGGAGATTGGCAAACCTCCCCTTGGACAAGTTGCACTTAGAACCAGTAAGGGAACCCACTCCCAGCATCAGTATAAGTGGAAGCTCAGGGCCAGACAAGTCTAAATCTAAGTCTGGAAAAGAATCACCAGAATGGTCTAAATGGTTAGAGAGTGACCATAATAAAAGTGAAGGGTCAGTCAGGGATACTACCCAATCTAAAGAGAACCCAGAACAACAAGTTTTGTCGCCAACACAGGTGAAGGTTCCCGCTCCCCTCATCCAGCCAACAAAGCCATTAAGAACTGAGCTGGAGAAAGAGTGGGAAACATTTAATGAATTGATCAATACTAAGGAGCAAAACATGGAGACACCTAAGAATACAACATAGACAATGACATAAATTGTCCTTGAAACAATCGTCAGTGCTCCAGAAACGGAGCACATTCCCATAGCTCCATCCTCTGAAATCACATTGAAGATAGAGGAAATCCCTCCTCTAGATGTATTTTACAATCCGCAGTACAAAGCAGTGGTTATGAGACAAAGAAAGAAATGAAAATTAGACAGCATGCTCTCACTTAAGGCAGAGTAGCTAGATGTCCTTTGGCAAGACCCTACCATTGATCCTACAGAGAATTTGACTAAGTTGTCCCAGATCGCAGGAGCTTATGCTTCTGCTACTATTGATAAAGCATCCAAAGTACAACTATTGCTTAAGGATAAAGAGGAAAAAAATCCTAGTTTTGCAACAACAGTTACAGCAGGCCAGTGCTAACTAGGAAGCGGAAGAAAAATTTGAAAACTTACAACACGACTTTCAACAGATGCAGCTAGGTTATCAGAGCAATTTGTCTAAAAAGGAACATTAATTACAGACCATGTTAGAAATGCATAAAGATGACCCCAAAGTCATAGAATTTGTCTCAGAAGCCCTTGCCTTGAATGACCAACTCTTGCAACAGCAAGAGACACTCTGCCAAAGAATATCACAATGGAGCTCTCATTGCGAGATGAGCGACAAAATCACAAGTCAAGTCGTGGATTTGCAACTCGATTATGATCTTATTGATAAGAAAATTTCTGATTATTTGAATTGGCAGGAATCATAGGAAGGCAAGAAAGTAGGCTTGCTTAAGATCAATGAATCCCAAAAAGAAATGTTGTTCAATAAGTGCGATGCACAGATCAAAAAGGTAGAACAGGTAGTGGAAGAAGCAGCAACAACAGCAAGCAATGTCATTGACTGTGTCAATGAAAATCTGCATAGAGAAAACCTGATATTAGAAACCACTCCAGGATTTCTCCCAAAAGCACAAAAACTATAGACAAGCTGGAGACAGAAAGCTGAAGAAAAGGTAGATTCAATCAAGAAGTTAACTAAGTTGAATTGGGACACTTATTGGCAATACTTGGTTAAACCGCACAGTTAATCTATGACTCTGAAATGCCTTACAAATTCCGCCGAAAAAATAGTGCCAGTGCTTGCTGATTCTGTTTTTACAAGACAACTAAAATCGAAGGTCGGCCAATTGATGCTCCTGAAGCCAAATCTAAATGCTTGTGATCTCAGAGAACAGATGCATAGTTAATTTTTAGATACAGTTTTAGTTTTATTTTTGATATATTTTAACCTTAGATGAGGATGATCATTTAAACCTCCTCCTATATTTTTGTAATAAACTATTTTTAGTCTTTAGTTAGTAGTATTTTAACCCTCTCATGCATTTAGAGAGGGGTCTAAAAATTTGTCAAAAACGTTTCTTTAGAACATGCACTTCTACACCCTCTGAGGAGGTTTTGATGAATGAATAGAACGAGATTTATTGATATCTGTATTTAATGTCTGCTACTGAAATGCACTATGTACTCTTAGTAGATATTGAATTATGAGAAGATAAATCTATATTACTGAAGCTCATGAGTAGGACTTGTTATCAATGGTACTTTTATCTCTTAATGATTTCTGCTTATGTGTCAAGTAATATGTTATTTTCAGTTGTTTATATATGAAAGCTTGAATGTTTAAGTTATCATTTGGCACTTTTGTACGGTGGTAACTATTCTGTTTATGCTTAGTGTATGAATAACTTATTATGCGATACACTTCTCACAATTGCTTCGGCTAATTTCTTATATGAAACAATTCACTTTTATGGAATTATTTTCTTGTAGCAATTGAATGATATTTATTACTGATTACTATTAGAAACTATTTTAGATAGCATAAGTGAAGAGTTAATCCCGGGATAGTTTTAGAATTAGATGTTTCTGTTCATTAGAATAAAATTACATGTTTTAGATTAGATTTAGATTAAAAGCATTCTATGTAGAAATATTTTAGAAAGGAAAACATCAACTCTTATCATCATCACAAACAAATTGGGAAACTGGTCCCATTATCCCCAGTCAGACCCACCATCCCAAACGGAAAAGGAGCTGCTTTCAAGGTCCAGACCGGGTGGGTATCTCCCTTGTTGTAGACCCAATTTTTGGGCTTCAACATAGAGGCAAGTATAGTAGAACATAAAATTTAATGCTCAGTATAGAAGACAACCTCTACAAATTTTGCAGAAGGAGAGAAAAGATCAAGATCAGGTTGAAGCACCACTTTACTTAGAGGCAGATCCTAATGAAGTACCAGAGCATTCCATGGACCATGATGATCATATTTCTACATTGTATGTAGTAGATGAAGATGAACTAGATGTTGAGGGAGAAGACTATGAATATACTGAAACAGAGGCTATTTATGATGATAATGAAATTGATGAGTATTGGAAGCAGTTTTCTGATTTTATGCATGCAGAATTAAATAAGAAATATGACATGAGATCAAGGAAAAGATCAAGAGTTCAAGAAAATGAAGGTGAGAAGCAAGTTTCAACTCCCCTACAAAAGGCGACTCCATAAGAACCACGACCTGTAAAACAATTAAATAAAGGAAAGCAACAACAAAATACAAATAGCAAGACTCCAATACTTCAAGGTGAGTCTTCTGAAGATAGAAGTGAAAAAATTGCTTTAGAAAAACTTATTTCCATTCCACAAGAGGTCTTAGTGATGAAGAGAAGTGAAGATGAAAATGAAAGGACTACTAAATAGGTTCGTGTGTTTAGTCGTACTAAAGAATTAGAAAAAATTAGAATTCAAGTGCCACTCACAGAGTTGGTCAAAGCACCAGTTTATCAAAGAGAGATTGTTGAGTTTATCAATCTATATCAGAATGTGAATATAAATGACACTGTGAATCTGCAAGAAGATAAACCAGTAGTGGTTTTTGGTCCACATGTGGAGGAGGTAGATTATTCAACACCTCCTTTCTACATTTCTTTATTGATTCATGATTTCCTCTTGCATAATTGCATGTTTGATTAAGGAGCTTCACATAACCTTATGCCATTATTATTGATGAAACAACTAAACCAACAAGTTACTAAACCCTACAGAGACCTATATTCTTTTGATTCAAATAAAGTCAAATGTTTGGGGGTCATTAAAGATATGGTGGTGTCACTAGGTCAGATCCCAGCTAGAAGCTTGGTAATGGGTGTAGTGGTAGCAGATATCCTTGCTAGATTTGGAATGTTTCTATCTAGGTCATGGGTGGCTAAATTGGGTGGTGTTTTGAAACTAGATTTTACTTATGCTATCATACCAATTTTTGGTGGAGAAGAAAGGAGGTTGCACAGAGAAACAAGATTTGTAAAAACAATCACAAAGAACGGAGCAAGTAATTCACTTATATATAGCCAAGAGAAAGATGACTTTTCTTGCTTCGTGTTGCATGACAATGGAGAGTTGGCTGAAGATAACCAGAGGTAGCTTACTTCAGCCAGTTTAAATACATAGATGCAAACAGAAGGGGTATGGAAGTGCTTCTTTGATGGAGACTATTATAAATAAGGAACATGTGCTAGTTTACTTATAATTACACCTGGAGGTTATATGATCCCTTATTCTTTTAAATTGGAATTCAAAGCAACAAATAATTTGGCAGAATATGAATTCATGATCATTACTCTAGAAATAGCAAAACAAATGGGAGTCCAGTCAATTTCTGTTTTGGAGACTCGGAGCTGATTATTAAGCAAATTAAGAACCATTATCAGACAAAACACCCTAGGCTTAGGGCATACATAAATGAAGTGTGGGATTTGGTTGAGAACTGCTTTGAGGCTTTTAACATACAATTCATTCCAAGAGATGGAAACAAATTAGCAGACTCTTTGGATGTGGCTGCCAGTACTTTTAGGCCTCCTATGAATCCAAAGCTAAGATATGAGGTTGAAATGAGGCACAGGCCTTTTGTTTTGGATAATATAAAAAACTAGTATATTTTTTGGGATGATCAGCAGATTAAGGAATTCTTGACTAAGATTGAATATTTTCGGGGCACAAAGATTGAACAAGATGATGATGAAGCAAAAAAAGGTGTAGAAGTAAGTGGTTTGCAAAATTCTATAGTTAATCACAAAATTATTCAATTGACAGATAATATTCTACCAAGGGGGCTTGTCCCTCTTGAAAGACTTTTTAACTCCACTGATGTAGTTATTAGTTCAAAGAAAATTCCACGGGATGAGCATATTCAAGATCACAATATTGGAACCCAGAAGAAGCCCAGCTTAGTCAAATTATTTAATGGAGCTCCACTTAATTATAAGGAGAGATATATTAAGATTTTCAGGGATTATCTTTATGTTTTTTCTTGGCCCTATGAGGATCTCAAAACATATGATGTAAGTGTTATTCAACATAAGATTCCCTTGAAAGAGGGGATTAAACCATTAAACAGAAACTCAAGTAGATAAACCCTCTATTTTTACCATTGATTGAGAAAGAATTCAAAAAGCTGCTAGATGCCAAGATAATAGTTCCACTTAGGTAATCTGACTGGGTGGCCAATTTAGTGCTTGTAAGGAAGAAAAATCGAGAAATAAGGATATGTGTAGAATTTAGAAATATCAATAGGGCTTCCTTAAAAGATAACCATCCATTACTTCAGATGGATCTTGTACTACAGAAGGTAACATGATCATACAAAATGTCAATGTTGGATGGATTCTCTGGGTATAAACAGGTGGTTGTTGATAAAAAAGATTAGAAAAATACTACATTCACAACTCCTTGGGTAACCTTTATGTATGCTTGAATGCCTTTGTTAGGTCCCTATACTACTAGTGTAACCCCTTATTGTTATTAGTACAACCCCTTTATTATATTTTTGTGCCCATGTAGTACCCATATTGTTATTATTGTGCCCCGTAGAAGCCCACTATTGTTACTATTGTGCCCTTACATTATTATTTTTATGTCGACTTTGATTATATTATGAACCCTTAGACTCCTACATATAGAAAGGAGGTCTTGTCATTTGTATCATCCAAGAATTGTTCATTTGTGTAATGTAAATGAGGTTGCCCCCTTAAAGAGGCTGAATTCTAAGGCGTTTATCTCTCTTTTCTATCTTTTTGTGAGCTGGTTTCATAACATTTGGTATCAGAGCATTGGATTCCAGGGTTTCGCTGCTCCAAACAGGTCATCATTGAATTTTTACTATAACTTTTTATCTATGAATTTTTAGAAGACAAAAACAAAACTCCTTTAAGAATAAATCGTTGTAAACCTCGGGTCCAAATTTCAGAACTTGTCTCTCTATATTTTCAGAGATATGATCTGATGAGTTTAGGGTTTATGCAAGATCCAGAATTTCATTTCAAACAAGTCGTCATGGAATTTTCACTCTAATATTTCTTCTACGAAGGTTCAGAATCTGAAATTAAAACCCATCTGAACCGAAACCTTGCTAAAGTTCGATTCCAAATTTCAGATATTATCTCGCTATATTTTCAGAGATATAAGTTGAGGAAGTTAGGGTTTTTGCACACTCCAGAATTAAATTCTAAATAGGTGACCTTGGGAAAATCGTCATAATGTTCTCTCTATGCATCAAATTGAAATTTCATAATAAGTTATAGAAAGAGGACGAAATGTAGTTTTCTGTGTATATTTTTTAGATCTTAAGGTTGAAACATTGACACGTGGCACATCTTACAAGTGTGCTCTACTGAACTAGTCTATAATCAGGTCATCATGGGAGATTTGACATAACTCTTCCTTTCAGAATCCAATCTTGATCAGACTTGTAGGTTTAGAAATAAAGTGCATAGGGCTACTATAGGACATAATTTCAGAACTTGGAGATCTAAAATTACAGAGTTACAATCATTTCAAGATTGATCTCCTAAAATCAAGAAAAGGTGATATGAGGAATTTTGATGGCAAGCATCCAGTAAATTGGATACTACATATGGAGCAATATTTTGATCTGCATGAGGTCAACTATTACAAAAGATATGTATTGCATCTTCATATTTAGAACCAGATCAATTTTTATGGTATAAAGGGCTTTGTTCTCGTAAACCACTTGTTACGTGCTCAATTTTTCACGAAGGAAATGATAGCACATTATGAGGATACAAAGATAAATACCTTCTTTAGCCAATTGTTAAATCTCAAACAAAAGTGCTCAATGGCAGAGCACATTGAGGACTTTCAAAAATTGAATATAAGGGAAAATGATATTCCAGAGAAGTAGAGGATTGATGTCTCCATAGAGACTTTAAAGGATAACATTCAACATGAGGTTCATCTTTGGGTACTTGATTCATTGGAGAAGACATTCAGGCTGGCAAGAAAAGTGGAAAGCAAAATTATGGCAACAAGGAAGTCTACCCCTCACAACTATAAATATGGAAGTGTTATTTCTCCTAGACTTCCACAACCTACAAGGTTGACACCACAACAATTGGAAGAAAAAAGAGCAAAAGGGCTTTGTTATAATTGTGATAACAAATAAATTAAATGTCATAAGTGTGCTGAGAAGAAGTTATTTTACATAGATTGTGAAGAGGAGGAAAAAAAGGATCAAGAAAAATCAAAAGAAGAGGATATACACTAGGAACCAACCCCAGAGAAAGGAGAAATGAATCCGGCCATATCTTGTAAAGAATTGGTAAGATTTACCACTCCTCAAACTCTCATGATAGAAGGACATATCAAGAAGGTTCAAGAAGCGAAAGATCACATCAAAAAAGAAGAAATGCATCCAACCATATCTTGTATTGAATTGTCAAAAATTACCACTTCTCAAACTATCAAGATAGAAGGACATATCAAGAAGAAAAATGTTCAAGAAGTGAAACGTCACATCGAGCATCAAGAAATGAATCCGACCATATCTTGTAATGCATTAGAAGAAATTACGACTCCTGAAACTCTCAAGGTAGGACATATCAAGAAGAAAAACATTCAAGCAGTGAAATATCACATTGAGCATCAACAACAAGTTCTCCAACTTTTAAAGGATAACACCACTTTGGCACAGAACCGAATGAAACAACAATCAGGTCAACATCACAGTGAAAGAAGTTTTGATTTAGGCGTTTGGGTATTTTTACGGCTACATCTCAAGCAAGATATTTATGAGAAGGAAATGTTTGTAATAGTACATGCACCTAAGAAATTGTGACCTTACCTAATGGGAAGAAACTTCTAGGTAAAAAAATATCATGATAGTCTTAAATATTTTTTAGAACAAAGATTATCTTTAGAAGAACAGAAAAAATGGGTCACAAATATGTTGGCTTATGACTTTGAAATCATCTAGATAAAAGGGAAGCAAAATGGTTTTGTAGATGCACTCTCAAGAAAGGATGAGGATGTGGAAGAATTATTTTATGTTATTTCTATTATCCAAACAGATTAGATAAATGAAGCAAGGGATGAATGGAAGAAGGACAAAGAAGTGTGGCCACTCATTCAAAAGTCGCAGAAGATCCCAGTTCAAACAATATTGCCAGAACTTGATGAGGAAGGAAAAATCATATTGGAACCTAGAGCAGTCACAGAAACAAGAACCCAATAGCTATGAAATTGATCAATTACAAAGTATCTCATCAAGTGGAAGAACTTATCCACTAAAGATTCCACAAGGGAGGACAAGAATTTTATACAGAAGCATCAAGAACTACTCAAGCGTTGAGGACAATAGCTTTGAAGGAGAGGGGCATGTTAGGTCCCTATACTACTAGTGTAACCCCTTATTTTTATTATTACAACCCCTTTATTATATTGTTGTTCTCATGTACTCCCCATATTTTTATTATTGTGCCCCATAGAAGCCCACTATTATTACTATTGTGCCTTACATTATTATTTTTATGTCATCTCTGATTATATTATGACCCCTTAGACTCCTATATATAGAAAGGAGGTCTTGTCATTTGTAACATCCAAGAATTTTCATTTGTGTAATGTAAAGGATGTTTCCCCCTCGAAGAGGCTGAATTCTAAGGCGTTTATCTCTCTTTTCTATATTTTTGTGCACTGGTTTCACAACATCCTTTTGGGTTGATGAATGCAGGTGCAACATTTCAAAGGGAAATGGACATTTCATTTGTGGGAGATAAGTTTTTAGTGATATACTTAGATGACATCACTGTTTTCTCTAAGTCCGATGAGGAGGATCCATACCATCTTAAAAATACTTTTGAGAAATATAGAAGATTTAGGCTGTCCTTGAATCCTAAGAAGTCTATTTTTTCTCTAGAAGAGGGCAAACTGCTGGGGCACATTGTTTCTAGAGATGGAGTGAAGATAGATCCAGCAAGGGTGCAAGTTGTGTAGAAAATACCCCTGCCCAGGAGTAAGAAAGACATTCAAAAATTTCTAGGAAGAATAAACCTTTTAAGGAGATTTGTGTCCAATTATGCTGAAATTGTAAAATAAATTACTGATATGTTGAAGAAGGAAAATGAAATGCATTGGACCAAGGAAGCCAGACAGTCATTCTCCAGGATTAAAGAAGCATTACAAGAATCTCTAGTGTTAATTAGCCCTGATTATCAAAAGTCTTTTCAAGTTTTTTCATTTGCATCACCTAATTCAATAGTTGTTTTGTTACAGAAAAATGATGAAGAAAAGGAGCAACCAGTCGCTTTCTTTAGCAAGATTTCCAAAGATGTTGAACTAAAGTACAATATTCTCGAAAAACAGTATATGCTTTGGTAAAAGCCCTGAAGGCCTTCAGGACTTTTGTGTTGTAGTCACAGATCATTTCTTATGTGCCAAATATTGCAGTAAAGGATGTTTTAGTCTAGAGTCATGTGGAAGGCAAAACAGGGAAATGGATAGCCAAGATTCAAGAGTATGACCTAGACATAAATGCCATAAAGCTAGTGAGAGGGTAGGGATTAGCAAATATGCCGATAGGGTCAAATTTTTAGGCATTGGGAATCAACTTGCTAACACCTGCAAATGAGGAAATAATTGAAGATGGTGAAGAAAAATCAAATCCAGGTATGAAGATTAGATATAAGTTTTTATGTTCAAAATGGTACAAGCACATAGTCCATTATTTATGTTTTCTTTCTTTTCCTCAATCTTTGGATAGAACAAAATATAGAGCATTAAAGATCAAAGCACATCCATATGTGATTGTTGAGGGAAGATTGTATTGGAAGGATCCTATGGGAATTTTATTGTTATGTTTAACAGAGGATGAATTTACAGAGACTGTTAAAGATTAGCATGAGAAGTCATGTGGTGGATATTATATTTGGAAGGCTATTCCACATAAAATATTCCAGGCAAGGTTTTATTGGCCCACCCTATTTTGTGATACATATAAGTTTTTCAGAAGTTGTCAAAAGTGTCAGTTTTTTGCTGAGAAAAAGAGCCTAGCTCCCTTGCCTTTGATCCTAGTCTTCTTAGAAGAACCATTCAGACAATGGGGACTAGATTTTGTTGGAGAAATTAACCCACCTTCAAGTGCACGACACAAGTGGGTTCTCATAGCTATTGATTATTTCACCAAGTGGGTCTAAGTTATACCTACTAAAAGGGAAAATGACCAGGTGGTGATGAAGTTCTTAGAGGAAAATATTTTCAACAGATTTGGATGCCTTGTCAAAATCATAACAGACAATGCTCAAGTGTTATGTTCAAGTAAGTTTGTTGCTTTTTGTTAGAAGTATAATGTTATTTTATCTCATTCAAAAACTTATCATCCAGAAGGAAATGGATTGGGGGAATCTACTAACAAAACATTGATGAAGATACTTAAGAAAACAATTGCAGAGAATAAAAAGGACTAGGATTCAAAGTTAAAGTTTTCTCTATGGGTTGTTCGAGTGACTACAAGAAGGTCTACAGGCAAATCACCTTTTGCGTTAGTGTATGGAACTCAAGCTCTATTCCTAAGTCAGCTTGTGAAGCCTGCAATTGCAATGATTCAGGGGGAAAAAGAAGAGCCCAATGCTCTAATAAGAAGGATGCATAAGGTAGTGGAGATGAGTAAAAGTAGGGATAATGTAAGAGATAATTTGATTATGTATCAATCAAAGATGAAGGGTATTTTTGACAGAAAGGATAGAGAAATTTATTTTAAGGTTGGATACCTGGTATTAAGGTGGGATACTAAAAGAGAAGATAAGGGCAAACATGGGAAGTTTGGTCCTCTCTGGTATTGCCCATCCATAATTATAGAGGCAAGGGTAAATAATACATTCTTCCTAGAGAATCTTGATGGTGAATCTTTACAACTGTCTGTCAATGGGAAATACCTCAAACATTACTTCCAGTTCTGAAGCACAATCATCCTATCATTGTAGATACCAGAGTGAATTCATTGTACAAATTCCACATAATTTAAATTGGCTAAGAAATCTATGACTCCATGCCCGACATGAAGGCACTGATTTGTGGTTCTTAGTGCTTCTGTGGTGAAAGCACTATCCCCAGGTGGAGCCAGATGTTGTAGCATCCATTGCCATTTTAATTTTATTTTCAGTTTTATCCAAAAAAAATAAAAAAATAAAATATTATGTTATAATGGAAATAAAAGGAAATGCAGAAATTTGAAAGAAATGACTTATTTTATATTATTAATGGCTTTTGAACATGACAAACCTGTGAGAAGATCTGAGCCATTTGCTTCGAAGGAAACAGATCTGATGGTAGTCGCACAATTAACAAGGGCGAGGTTTACTCCAAAATCAGACACAAGTTATAAAATCAAGTTAAAACCTTAGTTGATCACAGTCGCCCGTGTGAAGAATGCAAATCCGATGGTAATCGTGTGGCTAACAAGGACAATGTTTAATTTGGAAAATAGATGCGATGGTTTATAGAATGTGGTTTAATTCGTTGAATTTTGGATCAATCACAGTCGCTCATCAAGAAGGGACGAGATCCAAAGGATATCACGTCAAAAAGTGCTCTAGTTTTATTATAAATTTCAGACCAGTGAAGTCTTTTAACTGCACTTTTGTTTCCTATCAGGTCCGTGGGGAAGGAAAAGTTCTATGGAAAAGGCGGACATTATATGATTATCAACCGGAGTCTAAATTCTTTTCAGTTCCTTGGTATGCCATATTCCACATAAATCAACCAATTCTGTTGTTTTAGCAGAATAACTAGAATTAGAGGCGGATGACCAAAACTCCAAAGTAATGATGATTGGTCCTATTTCTTTATGTTTTCGCCAATCAAAGCACTTCCGATATATATGTGGCCATAAGGGTTTCTTTGTGTTTCCGCCAATCAGAACATTTCTGATACATACATGGGCCCATAGCCTATAGCCACGCACAAAATCTTGTAAAGATGCAGTTTGGTTGTGTTAAAATAGTCTAGTTATTATCAAAACATTTATAGAGAAACTTCATCAGCAGTTAAGCCGCAAATCTGAACAAGGAGTAGCCATCAGATTCTAATTTTTGTTACTTCTTGTTATTTTTTTTCTTGAGAAGAATGAGGTGTCTTTCACCCTCCAATGTAATATTCTGTAATGACTTTTCCCTTAAATAGTTAGGAGATAGTTAGGCAATTTGATAGTTTTGGTGATTACCAACTGTCTCATAATGTATAAAAAGAGGGAACATTATAGAAAAAGGGTTCAAATTTAGAAGAACCGAGAGACTACGCTACTGTATTTTTTATAAATTATTGATTAATAAAAGAATCAGAAGTTTTCCACACATTGTTGGGTATGATTTTGTGACTTCTCTGTGATGTGTCATCATATGTCTTCTTTTCTTTAAGTATAGTAATGAATCTACAAGTCTTTGTTTACTTATGTGAATGAAGTTAAAATTCCTTAAAAGAGTGCTCCTATACTTAAAACCCTTACTTCTACATTTCTTCTAAGTTACAGATAATAGTTTATGTGTAAAACAACATATTGTCTCTCACTTCTCAAAGCATTCTCCACTCATAATTCATATTCAATAATCAAATGACATTTTGAGACTTTCACATCACCTAAGGGTTAAGAACCAGGTATTTCAGGTCATTCACGTGAAGATACATCATACACATAAGTGACAATAATAATAAACATTAATGTCTTAAGCATAATTTCTACATGGCCAAGAAATTGATTTCTTAAGGGACAACATAACCCCTTCCTGTAAATGGCCATGACCTTAAATTTTATTTCATTTAGCAATTTTCGCAACTATTTTTTGACCCTTGTACTATAGTTTCCTTCTTTTGTTTTCCATATTTTCTTAGTTTAGACACTCCTTTTCCTTTACCCTTTCACCTTTTTTGTGCCTTTTATTTTTGTCCTCTAATAATGTTTCTTCCCCAAATAAAATTTCTAGAACGTTACTTTGGTTTGACATCCTAGGGTAGACGTAGCCTCTACACCGATGGCTGAGTTGTGTTTCTTTTTATGTGTGCACTTGATCAGCCCTAAAGTTGTGACGGAGGTAGAGTGTTGAAATATATTTTAGTGAGGAACTCTAGTCATCCATGGTACCTTATCCTTCAACACTTACTCCATGCCATTAACTTTCCTATAAGTTTTGAATGAATCAATTTATCTGGTAGACTCAAGAAGGGGAAAGGAAAATACTTAATGAGCATACATATTTTAGGAAAATAATATTCTCTAAGAAACAAGAAACAACCTTTCTTGCATGTAAAATAAGCGCCAATTAGCACATGAACTAAATCAGATAAGTGTTAAAGGATTGAAAAAGGCTTCATGTGCAAAGAGGAAATGCAATGACTCCGCTAGGGTACTATCCAGGCTCACTGGTATCAGGGAAATGTTTAAAATTTTTAGGTAGTGACTCTATCAGGGTACCACTCAGGCTCACTAGGAGCAGAGCAAAACTAGAGATCTATAAATTCTATACCAAAAACTTTACATCTCATATCATTATCTTGAACCCTATATCAAGTCATCAAGAAGGTCTTTACTCTATGTGGTGACAAGCTAAGTCTCAGTAGTTAGGGACTTTTGATCAATACTATGGGGAAACCAAGAAGCGTCAGTGGGACCCGCAAGCTTGAAACAAAATAAAAGTCTTCTTCATCCCAAGATCAAGTGTAAGCAGAGATACTAAGGTTCTACCAGAAAATCACCAATTGTTGTAGTCATTCCAACAACCCTAGAAAATTATTGACTTTTCAAAATTTTGGAGCCCCTGCACTATGTTCGTATCTATATCTTATTTACAAAACCTCATCAGTTGGCAAAAACCCTTATGATATCATCACAATTCTAACTCTTGCAGACTCAAAGGTTTATTTTTCTGCCCAAGTTGCAAGTCACATCAATTCAGCTCTCATGAGCACAAACCTTGTGACCATGTGACCTACTTCAATTTTGTCCAAGTCAAGTCGCTAATTCGCAAGTAAAAACTTTGCGACCTCTCACCCTCATGCAAAGTTGTGACTTTGCGACCTTGTGTGTGATGAGAACACAAGTTTGCAAGGTCGAAAACACCCTGAAGTAGAAAACTTGTGAGAAAATGACCTTGTGACGTCACGACCTCCTGTGCAAGTTGATAGGTTACAAAAGGCTAAAACATATCCCTATGCGTCCTGGAGACCTTTGTGACCCTCCACATGCGACCTTTTTATAAATAGTATGACCTTGCTAGTCATTTGATCAATTCATTTTGGTTGCTCAAAAGACGAAGAGGCTGGGCGACTTGGAGAAAGCATGTGACCCGACCAACTAAGTGACCCTTCCCCTTCCTAGCTATCATTACTTACTAGAATTTGTCCTATTTCTTTGCCCTAACCTTACATCTTCTTGATCTGGAGATTTTTATCCAAGTTTAATGGCTCATTTTACTAAAAAACTCTTATCCAACTTATTCTTCCTCCCGAACATATTTATGCTCGGTCACTCAGCCCCATATCTTCCCCAACCAAGCTTTCCCACCTCACGGAACAAGTTATCTAGTCCAGTGGGTCCCCAGGGACTCATTTTGAGCCTCATTCCCTTTTCTGAGATGTGATGAGGAACACGTCACATGACTAAAATCTGTGACAGGAAATAATATGTGACCTTGCGACCCATCTTCACTACAACCTTTCAACCTCACGACTGTGAAACCCTTGTGACCTCTCATTAATTATGACTTATGTGGCCTTGTTTATCTTGTGACCTGTGACCCCTACGACTTTGCAACCCTTTAGGTAGAATATTTCCCAGGGACTTGTCAGGAACTTTGAAATTGTGATTTTTGTTTTTCTCCTAGCATTAATTATTCATGTCATTTATCTCATTATGGGGCTATTTATTTGAAATGCCAGGTGATGTTGATCTTGAGTGCATTTGGATCTCCCCTTTCTTTGGTGAGACGATGCCTACGATAGTGAAGTCTTCCCGCAAAATATATGAAAGCAAAATATGGGAAATATACAACGTCCCATTGACCCCTATATATAGGGACACCATGTGCAACCTAAACAAGAGAACCAAGCTCTCCTGTTTAGATATTTATGGAAAATTTTCTAAATAATACATCCCTGAAGACTAGGGGGACTTATAGGTGTATATCAATTTCAAGAGGCCTAGGCTCCACAAAGTGGTCTCGCATCCTCCTATCTTTCCATGTGTTGAGACCGTTGATTGGATTATAAAAAACACAGACACAGATTGATGGGTTGTGATGGATAACATAGGTACAACATTTGCAACTATCTCTTAAGCAGACATTGTTGCTCACTATAGATTTCCAGGAAAAAAGGAATCATTTAACACCTGGTGGCTATCATGTTTTGTAATTCTAACCAAGGAAATTCTGATGGATTGGTGGCAAGACCCATCCAAGTTCTAGGTAAATAATGACGAATTGTATAATACAAAGAATCGAAAAAATGTTTACCAACTTATTGTCACCATGATGAATCAGTTGTACAGTAGTGCTGACATCAAAAATTTCCACGAGACATGGATTCCTATCATGTATGTCATCACCATTAGAGGTTACATTTTTAAACTAGGCCAGTATCTTAGCTTCTGCATTAAGGACTAATATAGTTGCAGCCAAGCATCCTGAGGTGGACCAGCCATCAGAGTTTTACATGGTCTCGTACCTATTGGATGTGGTTTGTACAAGATGCCATTTCGATCATTGGAGCTACAACTAGACCACAATTGCGACGACGCATGTACACTAGCACTATAAGATCTTTTGAAACCCAGGTTACAAGAGTGTACATGGCTCTACCTCTAAAACGTTCATCACCCCATTATACTAGTTTATTTTTGGGTAAGAGTCTCATTGCATGTTAAATAGGGCCATGGAGACTCTCTCTAAAGTGGTAGATTGGTTCCCTATCCAGGGGGAACAATTATTGGGGTCTTTGGCTCATACAAAACCCCTAACACACTTCCTCTATTTTCCATAGATAAATTAGTCACGTAGGAAGTATGTTATCAAATGGCCCAAGACTTCTCAAAGACGCTGAGAAAATGGAAGAAGAAACCCTAAATCCCCTTCCCTCTTACTATCGAGGCTTGCACAGTTCAAAACTTCAAAGAAGTGGAGTCAGACGCTAAGGAGATAGAGGGGTTCCATTTTGTGACTTTGAACCACCACACCTATGACCCCAAAAGAGTTGTAACAACTCACAACAAGAAAGCCAATTTCAGATGGTCCTACCTGCACATCAAGCACACTCACAAAGAAAAAAATAGAAATATGTACAATGAAACCAGGGATCTCAACCAAGTGAACAACAAGAAAAGAGTGACAAGCAAGCCGATAATTCCCAATAAAATGTGAGATTACAAGAAAGGACAAACTCACTTAAGAGAAAGAAAGAGCAACAAAAGGTAGTGGGAAAATGAAAGAAACACAAAGCTGAAGAGACAAAATATTCCCCAAGTGACCAAGATCAAAGTGAAGATGATGAAATATTGGAGTACAAAAATGTGACCTTGAAAAAGCATAAGAAAGAGATCAAGAGAAAAAGAGAATAAGAACTCAGGTGGACACAGAAGCTAGGAGACCAATGTTATAGACATTTTTGTGCCTTGCATCTCCAAGCATGAAATGTCCATAAACCAAGGGCTCCTCAGTCCCTAAAAGTGTTGTTCTAACCCCTAAAGGAACAAGGTCAACAAATTACAGCTTCTCCCAGAAGTTCTCCACCAGAAACTGCTCAGAATAAGTCAAAACAGGATCATTTCAGCTGCTCCACTGGCTAGCTGCGTTGCATAGCACCTAAACACACTAGCTAGGTGCGTTGCAACGCACCTAAATGCACTATGAGGGTGCGTTGAGCGGGAAATGACAAATGGCAGTGCCATTCCGCGAGGTGGAAAGACAATGGAAGCTTCCAGAATCTTCTCCTATGACACTTGCCTCACTGAATTCGACCAAGGATGAGTAAGAGGCTTTCAGTCTCCAAGTGGAAGCAAGAACTGACAGAGAGAAGACGCTAATCAAATCACAAGCTGAATCATCCTCCTTGCATACATCTATATATGGATCCCTCATCCCAGAGATCCGGGGGCTGGAATTTTGTACATTGCAAGGAATTGTTGTTGGTTTTGAGATAAATATCAGAGTATTGGGTGATTTATGCTTTGTTCGAGGTGAAGAGGACTTCTTTGCTAGGAGGTTGATGTTGGGTCAGGAATCATCGGTTGTAACTCCTCCTGGATCTTCTTGTACATCAATAAAAACTATTTGAGTTTTTCCTACATGCTTGTGTATCATTGATGTTTGTTACATTTTTATGGTTAGCTTAAATCTGATCCTAAGATGTTTATGAATATAGATCCATGTATTTGTATAGTTTTCTTCTTCTGTGATCTTATAGGAACTTGGTGAAGCTGGGCAAGTAAGGGAGCAGGTAGTTGGAAGCTATCAAAGGAGGGATTGGATCAAAGGATTAGCGCAAGACACAGGTCGGTTCTTTCTTCCCCATCTATCTTTAATTCATAAAGGAAATACAAAAGTAGTTTTCTCTGTTTGTTTTTAAGGCAACTGTCACACCTTAGTGGGATAGATCAGTTCTAAATAGATACTTTTCCCGGTAACAAAATGGCGACTCCGCAGGGGACGATTGTCTAATTAGTTTGTTTGTGTATATTTTGTTGTTTGTTTCATAAACTTATAAGTAGCATTCGAACTGCATTTGCCATAACAAATGCAAAGTAGACATCTGCTGCTTATTTCCATTCACTGGATCTGTTTATGATTTGAAGAACTGATTCACAAATGATCTAATTGCCCTTTGTGATAGCTCTTAGACCCTCCTTAGATCTACCCCCTGATTGTGCATTACTGATTGCTTTTACTCGGCCGAAAACCAAAGACTAAACTGCAAACCGTGACCCAGAACCTGGACAGATTCTCGTTTCTGGCCCAGCACAGGTACTGTTAAGAGTTCCTGCATTTCAGCGCACTTCCCGAAAGGGCAACCTGTGCTGCAATCCAGTTTCTCTGTGTTACAGGTGCGCTGATCAGACTAGCCCTGTGCAACTGAGGTTCTTGTGCTTCATTGTTTCCAGTTTTGTCTCTGATTTTTGCAGCCTGTGATCAGTATATGTCTGTTTAAAAGCCCCTTTTCCTTGTTGTTATTCCACCTCCTTTGTACAAAAGAACTGTAGATGTTTTTTGTGTGTTTGTTGAGTCGTTTATAGTTTTCCATTGCAAAAGTAGAATAGTCGTACTGTCATCCTTTGATTTAGATCTGTCGCAAGTGTCGATTTCGATCATAGGAGAAAGTTTGATTACTGTCGATAGTCGATTATACTTTTACTATTGCCTTTGGTCTGAATTTGTGCTTTTCTAGTGTCAAAAACGAGTGTTCATTTCAAAATCGTAAAGCGTCGTAATCGTCTTTATCTTTTGATTTCGAAAAGAAGCTTGTTTGTGTTTTTCGCTTGAAAGAAAATTCAGATTTGTACATCAACTTTCTTTTTAGCATCAATATTAAGAAAGTCAAAAACAAATACATGCATGTGCATTTTCATATTGACAGTCTGTTTGGCTTGATTTAGGAAAGTGCATTTACAGTGTGCTCTTTGCTCTTTGTGAAACGATTGTGTCTTTCTTTTCCCCTAGTAGCTAGGATTTTCATTGCAGAAAAGAGATAAAAGTTTGTTTATCATCTTTATATTTCATTTTAGGAATTACATCTACATCTCGTGGTGAACCCAAAAGGAAAACTTCATAAGAAAGATCAACTTAAAATAAATTCAATGAATCTAACAATGCTTTGGAACTTAACGCACAACATTTAGAGGTCTAGGCTAGAGACGTATTCCAGCGTCATAAAGCCTGGTAACTGTTGTTCTCACTGACTGTTGGGTGATTCCTCCACTTTGAGACGATAAGTGCCAGTACGAACTTGTGCTCCCACGTACCGTCGAGTATATTTTGGGAGACCCCTATAGGCTTAAATCCTTTATCCATAGGAAGCCGTGTCTGCTGCCCTATCGATCGAAATGCACTGAACACAGCATTCGGGAAGATTCACTGCCGTAACGTAAAAAGTATTCTGTAGTTTTGCGATTGGTTTGGTACTCCCTCTACCTAGATCTCCAAAGCAGTCCCTTTCGTTCCTTTTCAGACTCCTTAACAGAAAAGGTCCATCTGAGCACTTGTCACTTCAGGCTCATTAAAAATCGAAGGAGACTAGAGTCATCTTTTGTTTTTTCTCGACTCTTAAAAACTGAAAAAACAAGTTGTGTCAAAGCGTCTAAAAATTTATTTTAAACGGAATATTCATTACCCCTTTCCTACGTTGATCTTGGGTTGAGAATATGGAGTCTACCAACCAAGGAATTCCCCTTGGAGGAAATCCTAGTCCCTTATCCTCTTGGGGAGATGTTGGTGCACCCCATATGGCCACATTGTCACTTCCAGGACTGACAATTGGTTTACCTGTATGGCTCTTCTCAACCTCTGTCGTTCAGAACACCACTATTTCTGAACAATCGAATCAACAATTAGACGAGTCCAGAGTTGCCCACCAACCTTCTACTTCTTCTAATCCTCCTTCCTCTTCGCTTGATGGCGCTGGTAAAGCCAAAAGTCAAGTTCCTAAGGAGAAGAAGGAAAAGAAGAAGAAAGAGAAGAATAAGAAGGAGCCAAAGGCGAATGGGGGAAAACGAGTGTCATCTAACGAAAATCCACACATTGCACCGACTAGGCCTAAATCGCCATGTGTCATTTGCGAAGGATACCACTTTCACAGAGATTGTGCTTGCATCCCTCGGATATTAAGGGACTGGTCTCCTAGATTGCACAACCCGGTGTCGTCAACCTCTGATGATCATGTTGAAAGCACACCGTCAACTAGTGAAACTGAAGCCCCGGGACAAAAAGGAAAATATAGATTTCCTTGTAAACTGTGTGAAGGCAATCATGCCGTCCACCGTTGTCCCTTCTTAGACGAAGCTAAAACAGTTTTGGATGATCGTCCGGTTTCACCATTACGACTTCCTCCTGGATATAAAAAACTCCTGCCGAGTCCGTCACTAGTTGAAAATCCGACTGGCCCACTCAGGTGGTCGGCTGAAGCACTTATCATTGAAGATAAACCATCTGGATCCATACCAGATGAAATTCAAAAGGTCAAGGCGGCAGTTGACCCGGTCTTGCCTTCAGAGGTTTCATCTTCAGATGATACAATCACTGAAGAGAACAAAGATGACACCATCCAAATTCTTTTCATAAGCACAGACTCCAACGAACATGGGGGCAATTTACCCGTTCCTTTACCGCACGAAGGAAGTTCTTCAGAGTCATATCTGGCCGTCTATTCAGTCCCACCTCCAAGCAACCTAGTTGTATCCTTCGACTGGAATCAACTAGGCAGACCCCGTCTACCGGCAAGCATACCATTCCGAATTATCGTTCAAATATATAGAATGGTTATGGCTGGTACCATCATAGATGAGGGGGCCTCTGTGAGTATCCTTTCCTCAACTGCTTGGAAAGCGCTTGGTTCACCATCGCTTTTGCCTGAGATGAGAAATCTGATAGGCTTTGATAAAGGAACCAGTCGACCTTTAGGGATCCTTCTCGATGTGCCCATAACATTGAGAGGGAAAATCGTTCGCATGAACGTAATGGTAGTTCAAGGACCCCTAGATTACAATCTACTCCTTGGACGAGACTATATTTATTGCATGGGAGCCATTGTCTCCTCACTCTTTAGAGTAATGTGTTTTCCGCACGAAGGAAGAGTGGTCAAGCTCGTGGACCAGCTTTCATTTCCCAGATCATAAAGAGCAAATAGTCATATACCATCCCTGAATGGTCTTTTCATGCAAGAAATGTCTCAATCTCCAGTCCGTCCTCCTGATGAGCGCGAGTAATTCAGAGGGATATGACTGAAACCCACGGGGCATGCATCCTGGTCTGCTTCGGTAGGAAAAGTTTGGGTATAGAGTAGGTTTCCGCGGGAGAATATGCCTAGTCTGTACCCCCGTCTGTGAGTGGAAGAGGGGTTTATTCTAGTACAGGATTCTCTTGTCAAAGTTATGAGAGTTGGCGAGCGTCGCCACTCACCTTTGTTTATCTCGGTAGACATCGCCGAAGAAGTGTTTTGTTTGCGCCGCGAATAGAACAATCTTTGGTTAACCTGTAAGAGGTAGGCCTCTCTCGGTAAAACAAATGTTTTAGCGGAGTGAAGTAGAGGTAACCTTGAAACTTTGTTTTATACCTGGGGGCATGCAAACCTTTTGGAGTGCAAGCAAAAAGCGATTATTTATCTGTTTTTTGGATTAGTCGTTTCCTAACTTGCATAAAGAAAGGATGTGGGGAAAAACTCTAAAAATTTCAGTTTTATATGAGACATTCTTATCATACGACTGGATTAATCGAGCAGTGTTACCGCGAGGTTCAAGCTTGTTAAAAAATAAACCCGCACCGAGCAAATGTTTCCACCCGCATTTAAGCTCGTTAAAAAATGAAATATTCCCCGGTAAATAACCACCGTGAATGTAGTACTTCAGCCATTAAAGCCTTGGTCCTGTTTGCACCGTCACCTCCACTTTTACATTGGCCGATCATTCACCTCCATTTGATTGTTTACCCATTTTGAGGAACAGCTGCGAAGAGTGATTTCACTAGCCATCCTTGTGACACTGCCATGATTGGAAAATTCCAAACCTTACCTGGAATCAACTGCTACCCATTTTATCACTCGTTCCTCAAAAGACGAGTCTTCTTTAAGCTCTTTTCAACTGACTCGTAAAATATGAAAAGATTGTCGAGCCATTGGCCTCTCCAGCTCGTTAAAGGGACAGGAAGTGCTATACCTCCTCTATATTTTAATCTTTTTGGACCTGAGGGATTATTACACAAAAATATCGAGCGCTTGTTTTGTTCGGCTCGTTAAAACTATCGAAAATTCATCCCTTCTGTATTGTTTTATACTTTTTCAAACTTAAGGGATTACATGATGAAAAAGGAATTTTGGATTTACCTTTACGTACCTTTTCAGACTCTCTAAAACTGAAGAGGACCGAGTTGTCTTTGTCGTTAAACTCGTTAAAAAGATTAATAGCGACAAACTTGTCTTTAGACGAGAACGAGTTTCACTATCGCTAGGCTCGTTAAAACATAGCGATGGGTTTGCCCGAAGGGAAAATTATAGAACAAGCATATGTTATCCTCCTCAAGCTTGACAAAAATAAAGAGGTACTGGTCAGCAATGACTGGGGAAAAATTGGGAAGAAAACTCAAAGAATCTTTATTAGTAGCAAGTCTCTCTTGAACATGACACTTCCACTCCGTGTCCGACTCGGGTTGGGTTGTTTCATTCACCGGTCACATCGCCATGGTCACGCCATACCATCCACATTTGGGGTTAATGCTACCAATCCATCACATAAGTGTCGCCGACATGTTCAAGAGAAGTCATCCAGAGAAGTCACCTGTGTCCCACCCACTACCATACATTATACTCCATTCTTTCATGATCGCCTCCCTGAACCGTATATCATCAGATCGTTTTCACCTCCATCAAAATCATTTGCTCCGTTCCGTGTCATTGATGTGGGATTCATTAAGGCCCTCCTTTGACGGATCACTTCTTGTCGACATTAGCTCATTATCCAAGAAGTTGATATAGGAACACCCCATTCCGTACTTTGAAGCTTGCATGCCTCAATGGCAAGTTTCTCACTTCCGGCGATAGGTTTACATAAATGGCCTTCGACCGAAAGATTTTGCGTGGTGTTTGACGCCAAGTCCTTTATTCACACCACGTGAATTGTACTGTAGTACCTTGAGGATCATTATCATTATTGGTGATTCCTCTCGCGCTTGTTAACATTTTACATCATTGACTGGTAATCAAGCGATGTCTTTCCATGTTCGACTTCAGAACATTTCTCACATGGATCGACTTGTACTTTGAGTGAAGATCGGACGAGATTGAAGACCCCGGATCTAGTTTCATCCATCTGGGCTGCGATATATATTCAAGAAAATAAAGACATTAAAATGTACAACATTGCAGCACAGATAATCATCCTACCAAAAGGATGATGTCTCTATCAGAATCATCAGTCTACAATCAGACGATTGTCTGTCCTATGTACATGAAAATGAATTTATAAAGCTGAGCATGGGAATGCCCGCCTCAGCTAGATCATGAAAAACAGTATGAAGATAATGTATTGTATTGTATCTTATTACAGGTCTCCTCCCAACATTGAAAGAGCTTCGGATCCTCATAATAAATCATTTCACCCGATTAATGGCCTCATACTTTAGGGGGCAACTGTTATAGACATTTTTGTGCCTTGCAGCTCCAAGCATGAAATGTCCATAAACCAAGGGCTCCTAAGTCCCTAAAAGTGTTGTTCTAACCCCTAAAGGAACAAGGTCAACAAATTACAGCTTCTCCCAGAAGTTCTCCACCAGAAACTCCTCAGAATAGGTCAAAACAAGATCATTTCAGCTGCTCCACTGGCTAGCTGCGTTGCATAGCACCTAAACACACTAGCTAGGTGCGTTGCAATGCACCTATATGCACTATGAGGGTGCGTTGAGCGGGAAATGACAAATGGCAATGCCATTTCGCGAGGTGGAAAGACAATGGAAGCTTCCAGAATCTTCTCCTATGACACTTGCCTCACTGAAATCGACCAAGGATGAGTAAGAGGCTTTCAGTCTCCAAGTGGAAGCAAGAACTGACAGAGAGAAGACACTAATCAAATCACAAGCTGGCTCATCCTCCTTGCATACATCTATATATGGATCCCTCATCCCAGAGATCCGGGGGCTAGAATTTTGTACATTACAAGGAATTGTTGTTGGTTTTGAGATAGATATCAGAGTATTGGGTGATTTATGCTTTGTTGGAGGTGAAGAGGGGCTTCTTTGCTGGGAGGTTGATGTTGGGTCAGGAATCATCGGTTGTAACTCCTCCTGGATCTTCTTGTATATCAATAAAAACTATTTGAGTTTTTCCTACATGCTTGTGTATCATTGATGCTTGTTACATTTGTATGGTTAGCTTAAATCTGATCCTAAGCTGTTTATGAATATAGATCCATGTCTTTGTATAGTTTTCTTCTTCTGTGATCTTACAGGAACTTGGTGAAGCTGGGCAAGTAAGGGAGCAGGTAGCTGGAAGCTATCAAAGGAGGGATTGGATCAAAGGATTAGCGCAAGACACAGGTCGGTTCTTTCTATCCCCCTCTATCTTGAATTCATAAAGGAAATACAAAAGTAGTTTTCTCTATTTGTTTCTAAGGCAGCTGTCACACCTTAGTGGGATAGAGCAGTTCTAAATAGACACTTTTCCCGGTAACAACCAATAACCTAAATATCAACTTGAGAAGAAGCTACAAGAGGAAGAAAATAGGAAGAAACAACTAGAGGAGCAACAAGTGAAAGAGAAAGAGGGGAAGAGGGCAGAAGAGTAAGAAGAGAAGAAGAGACAACAACAAAAAGAGAAAGAGGAGAAACAAATAAAATCATAAGAGGTCAAGAAGAAAAAAGAGCAAGAAGAACAAGAAAAAAAGAGACTAGAGGAGGAACAAGGAAGGAAGCAAGAGGAAGAAAAGAAAAGAGAGGAAGAAGAGGAATTAAGAAAAAGAAAGGAAGAGAACATCAAGAAAACTCAACAGGAGTCTGAAAAACAATAGCAATTCAGCGAGAAAGTTGAACTACCTCCGCTAGATATTCCCCTGTCCACTCCCATTACCGAAGGGAATCTTCCTCTCAAATAGTTAGGCATTCCTGAAAATGCTAAGGATGAAGTCCTATACCTAACCAAGCTTACCTTCGATCAAATAAATTTCAAGATCATGCAAGAAAGGAGGAAATACTATGGTAGGAATCTTGCAAAACCATTGTCCATGACCATGAAGAAGGAAAATTTCCTAGATACTATAGTAAACCCTAAGATGATTGCCTCAGTCAGGACTGCCTTTGTGACCATGACTGAGATAATGTTGGCAGAATGAGAAATAAAATTGTAGAACTCCAAAGAAATCTCTATGCATCTAAGAAAATAGACATCAGAGTAGAAGAAGATAGAAGGATAATGGAAGAAGAGAATGTAGCACTTCTCTTAGCCCACTGGAGCACGAAGGAATTATAGGCCACAATCAAGGAAGAGGTTGAAACTTTGAGAGGAGCCATGGCTATGGTTTATGAATATATTTTGAAAATGCATCATAATGTGGGCCCTATCCTCGCCATACAATCCAACACAAAAGCAAAATTCTCCATGCTAAAAGATGTCGTTACAGCTCTGAACAATATTCGTGAGTGGACAAACAAGTATCCATAGGCATCGACAGTTATCCCATGGAAAGATTGGATCACCACCCAGAATGATAAAGTCCAACTACACATTAAGATGTAATCATAAGACAAGCTAGCTAGAGATGTGTACAAGTTTCTTCCTTCTTACAGACAGCTTTTGAGTGGATATGACTCCATGATTGAGGACCATGGGGTTTCTTTTGCTGGGAAGGTTGGAGAAGTGGGGAAGCAGGAGCACATCCTATAGGAGGTTCAAGAATTTATCGACACTTTCAAGAAAGATACCAACTCATGTGACCTGCAGGTTACAAAGGAAAACATTACAAGTTATGTGGTGGAACTAGTGAGGATGCACATGAAGCTAATGACTCTAACCAACTAGTTCAATGTAAAAATAACCACCCTCATTCCAGATGCCCTTGAATGTCTACATAGGTGTGATGAAGAGTAGCAAAAGATAGCTCCAATAGTTGTTGAATACAATGTTTGGCACACTTACCTCATGGAGTATCTAAACTTATATGTTCCAGAATTATCTATCACAAAAGTGATAGGATAGAACTAGCTTATTTTGTTGAGAATAACAAGATAGGATAGAGTAGAAAAAGTTAGGAATTTTAAGAGTCGTGATGAACTCTAAAGTTCATGGTGAAGTCAAATGGTCATGAGGAAGTCTAAGACCCAATGGTAGACCAAAATTCACCCTCTTTTCTATAAATACATGCTCATGGCATATTGTAAGAGGAATTTTAGCTTTGGACTTATGTTGGTACATATTGATTTCAGAATGTGTGCTCTTATAATAAATGCAAGGAGTAATAGTAGATTTCCATTGTTGGAGATGATGAAGGCTTTGTACGTTGATGCCATGAGTATTATTAGCTTGATGAATTGGAGGTTCCTATGAGCTTTGGTGTACTACCTCATCATGTATCTTCCATTGCTATGAGTTTTCATTTGCAACACATGGATGGTATATGATATGTTGATCCTATGTTTATGTTGATAAACTGCTTTATTGATATCAACGTAGTATTATTGTAGATTGTGCACTCACTTGTGTTTGTAAATTTTTAACCATCTTGAACTCATTCTTGGTTTTTAAGTTTATCCTTTAGATATGTGTGGTCTTATTTGAAGTTTTGCTAATGATGCTTTACTTAAGATACATGTTTTGAAGTTCTAATATTGATATTTATGGTATTTGTTTTATGAAGCATTCATTAGTTACTCACTTGTGTTTGTTGAAGTTTATACGTTTTGTTTAGCCGATATTCCCTTTCTTTTCTAAAGCCAAATTCAACCAATTATACAGTATCTAGGCCTAAATATCAGATGAGATCCCTAGACCAAATGGTGTAGAGTCTAATTGGGATCCTACAGCTGGAAGATCCCCTAGCTATTGGTGGTAAATTCTAGCCCATCAATAGGATATCAATAAAAGTAAATCTCATTTTTTTTCTTTAATACTCCTCAAGCAGTTCAACTCTTCATTTCATGCTTCCCAGGCTTCTAGAAGAACTCTCTTCCATCCAAATATTTAGGAAACCTGCTCACCACTCACCCTCTCATAAAGGTTGTTTGGGAATACCTTCTACTAAAATTTGAAGCTAAGATTTCCTGTTGGAATTTTCAGTTTTTAAACTTTATTGGTCGCTCTCTCTTTCTAACGTTAGTTCTTCAATCTCTTCCCACTTATATTTTTTCTTCTCAATCTGCCCCTAAATATATTCTTAATATATTACATAGCCTACAATGCTCTTTCCTTTAGGGGTATCCAATCTCCAAAAAAGGTGGGCTTTAGTAGCCTGGAAAAAAATATGCCAGTCCCAAGTGGTGGGATGTCTATGTCTCAGGGATACGAAATCCATCAGCGCAATGTTATGTCCTAAAACTTGGTGGAGATGGATAGAGGCTCCCTATTCTCTTTGGTGCATACTTTGCTCCAACGAATACTCTCTCCATACCTAGCCATCTCAAATAGTTTGCATGTTTGGGAGTACTAAGGTTTCTTACATTTAAAATGATGTCTATGCCAATAGATCTCTCATTCAACACCATTGTTTTGGGGAAGCAAGAGACGGTCACACTCCCTTGTTTTGGGAAGATTCTTAGAATCAATGGCAAAGACTCTCCTCCTTGCCTAACTCTATCCATCTTCGAACTCAACATTTGAGTTAGGGTCTTTCTACTATATCTCACCATTTGGACTATTCTCATCTACACACTTGATGGCATCCTTGGCAACTCCGCTCTTAGGACCAAGATCAGGAACATACATAAGAGGAATTGTTTTGTGTGTAGGAACTAGCTGCCTAGAGCATTGTTGTAATCTCAGACCTAGACATATTATGATGTAGATATAATGACTCATTAACTTTTAATATTAATGAGGCATTTCGACTTCTCATTGAAATTAAACCAAATATGGCAAACTCCTCTTGGAGGAACCTTTGGAAGCTGAAGCACTGGTCAAAGATAAATTTTCTTCCTTTGGCTCCTCATGAAAAATAAAAAACTTACTTGGGACAATCTGTAGAAGAAAGGATTCATTCAACCTCCAATATGCCTCCTTTGTTGGTAGCACATAGAATCACTAGAACATCTCTTTTTGGCATGTGATTTTTCCTCGGTAATCTGATACCAATTGGAGAAGAAATTTCAAATCTCTATGCTTCAGCCTCTGTCTATCGACCTTCCTTTAGAAAGTTGGATCAAGACCCCCTACACTATTCCTATTCTAAACAAACCTTGGAAAATCAATCCAAGTTTCGTACTTTAGCGAATTTGGAAAGAAAGGGATTCATGTATTTTCAAAGAAACAAACTCCTTAGAGGAAACAATCTATAGTTCAATTCTTCTTCATATTCAAGGGGAAATCTCTTTCATCTAAAGGATCTGATTGGGAATTCCCTCCTTCAAAAAGAGCCATACTTAATGAATTTTTATTCTCTAGTTGAATATAATCATCAGAGAAGCAATGAATTCTTGAGTAGTTATCAGTCCCATATCCTGAGCCCCTCCTACAGAATGCTTCGTTAAGCTCAATTTTTATGGTGCCTCTAGGGGAAATCCTGGTCCAGCAAGCTATGGGAGAGTCCTCAAAAATCAAAATGGTCAGATTATTTCTATTTATGCTTGTATGCTTGGAACAATCATTGTAGAAATTAAGTTGTAGAATTGCAACTCCTCATGAAATTTTAATCTAAATCACAAAACATGGTCCTACTCTACTGCTTCGCAGAATTTAAATCATAATTTAAAATATCAATCACAACCATGAAATGAGAAATAACACATATGCACACAATATTTTTCTCTAGGGAAAGTAATCTGCTAATAAACCCTTATGCCTACTTGCATTAACTTGATTAATAGAGATGTATTTGTTGGAATAAGGAATTACTGAGAGGGGGGCTAAATCAGTAATAGTGAGATTCTTAAATATTTTCTTGAATATTATTTCAGTCCTTTTTATTTTTGGTTACATCTGAGAGTATTTATTCATAAATAAAGTGATCATAAAGTTTAAGCATTCATAGTTAATACAACCAATCACATGAGAAGCATACACATTCTAACACCATTTCTTTCATGTGGAAACCCAAAGGGAAAAACAACCAGTTCGTTGTTTGTTTATGATGTAATTTAAGCACCTACTTAATTACATCATTTTTTTTGTGATCACCCACTCATAGGAGGCACTGAACCCCTTAGGTTAGCAAGCACCAACTTTCCAAGAGGCACTAAACTATTATGACTATAGGCTACAACCTACTCTTGCCACTTTCCTACTATTTCATACAATTTTCAAATTGAAAATATAGGCATATACAATTATAGAAAATACCAATATGGATGGTTGTATAAACAACTTTTGATCTTGGTACACTCTTGTTCCAGAGACTCCCTTTGTCTCATACAACTTCTCTTTGCCCTTTTCTCATAGAAACATATCCTCAACACTCTACCTTCTCTCACACATAATCTCTATTGCACACACTTCAGATCTACTCTCATTGTTTGCCTCACAACATGAACACCTCTCTCACTGCTTAGCTCATCAACAATACACTCTACTCCCCACATTGCTCAATGGAAATCGATGGTTTTGATCCTCTGATGCACATTGCACAATGCTTTCTCTACTTCCCGTGTCCATACTACTCAAGTGTACATCAATATGGCTCCTCCTGATGTTGTTGTGTCTATTGGTTGAACTCTATCATGGAATTATACACAAAGATGAGTTGTTCAATCATTTAGTGACTGCTTTCATAATCCTCTATACTACGAATTTAATCTCAGGAAGCCTGCACACTCTACCATTACTCCCATGTTTATTTGTTGCTCTAAAGAACTTGACAGCACTCAAAAATGGCCATTATGTTCCTCATTTAAATATACCATTTAAGCATGCGAAGTAGCCGAATGATTTCCCCATTTCTTCAGTTCTTCTCTATGAACCATTGTCCTTGTTGCCTTATCTTAGCACATTTTTCAGATGTAGTTGACTCCATAAACCAACTCCGTCGATTTGCATTTAATCTTTAGCGGGTGACCGATTCATCCATTTAACTCACTATAATTTTTCATCAGAGCCCCAACATATCGTAACTCCAACAAACAAAAGTTACGATATTACATAGCTCCAATATCCTTATCCCCCTTATCACTTAGCTCCCTAGGCATTTACTTTCTCATATGACTGGGCATGTGACCATCTATTTAGCTTATCACTGTAGAATTATATCAGAGCCCCTCCCTATTGTAACTTCTGCAAAATCCTGATTGCATCTTAGCTTCCTTTGTTTAGCCCTTCCTTTCTTTTATCTCCATATGATGATGTGCTAGATAATATCGAAGCCCTTGTAAATCGTAACTTTTTCCATGTCTATTTTCACAGGAGTTACGATTTCCTCATCATGCAATATACTGACCTCCCATATGTTGACATTAGTTATAAATGTGGCGACTCTTGAATGGTGACACATGTCACTTTTATTTACCCCATTGAGCCACCTAAAATGCCAAAATAGGCTACCACATGTACATTGTATTGTCGTGTCTTGAAGATGCCAGTCACCACTTCAGCTCTTAAGGATCAATCACCTATTGCCATCTGTCTTACTGAAGGACATAAAAAGAGTCTCGAGTAGCCCTGGTTTTGAAACAAAGTCCTTTTTAATTCTGCTAAGCATCCCTTGGCACTTTTAATAATATCACCAGCACCAAATACTGTAACTTCTCAAAATACAGATGTTAAGAAGTTTTGATATTTAGATATGCTCCAACCACTAATATTCAAATGTTCTATAGCCTCTGATATCACCTGCTCCAATATTCTGATATTCATCCTTTCGATATAATGATATCCTCCAATCTTCGCTACAACTTTCTCTAATGTTCTGATATCGGGTCCCGATATGCTCCAACCTATGATATTTCAGCCTGCTTAGGACTTCCATTATAAGAATTTTGAGGTCTAAAATGGGCCTCTTAAGAAAAATGTACAACCAAAATAAACTTTATAAGAACCAATACGATTCAAGCTGATGATTTCAACCATGGGGGATGATTCACCATTTTTGGAGTAAAAATGTAAAATATAAAAAAATAATAAAATAATAAAACACCTTTTTCAACTCGTGTTTTCAACTTATCTCCCTGATTTTTTACACAAATTCCAACCAAGAGTACTCATTGGATGAAAAATTTAATTCCTCATCCAAAGAGTACCCATGTTGCATACGTTTGATAGACCTTGCTACACGAAAACTGAGAAATACATGAAACAATGTGATTGCAAACACATTTTTCATGTAGCGGTTCCATTGAAAGTATGCAACGTGGGTACTCCTTGGATGAGGAATCAATTTTTGCATCCATTGAGTGTTCCCACTCGAAATTTGAGTAAACCCATAGGGAGACAAGTTTAAAGTAGAAGTTGAAAGGTAGTTTTTTTCCTTTTTCCCTCTAAAATTTGATGATGTAATCTAATCTTATTTTATTATTTCAACTATTATTTTATAATTTCCTTAGGAAGCCCATTTTAGACCTCAAAATTCCTCTACTTCAAAAGACCATAACGTTCTTGCATAGTTCACAAATCCCTTGAAATGAAGATTGAGAGACATATCATTTTCTCACCAGGTTGAGAAGATCAATACATTCATCCTTTATAGAATTTAGTAGGAGAGTTTTCAATGTGTCTGATCCTAAATTATGCAATTTAGACCTTTTGACATTATAAGTAAATCTCTCCACCAAATATTATAGGCTTTCATCCTCTTTTTGGTTCATCTTAAAGACTTGATTTCTAAGGTCATGGTGTATGCAATAATCTTTATATTTTTCCAAAGATACTCTTTTCATATCATCCCATGTCCTTATAGAATTTTTTCCTAAAGTCAGGAACCATTTAAAAGCTATATCCTTCAATGTTTCCAGAAACAAATTCAATTTTTGAATGTGTAATGAGTAGCCATACAAATTATTTCAAATTCAAAAAGAAAGGTTTCTAGGTCTTCTAATCTCATACCTTTGAAGTTAAGAAGTACAGATGGAGGGATGTTCTTCATATGAACATTGACATTAGTTTCTTGAATGGAAAATCCAAAAGGATCTTCCTCATTGTCATCATCTCAATCCATTTATTCAACCTCTTTTTTCACCTCTTCTTCTATGTGAAAAACTAAGAATTCATGCTCTGGATGTGTGGCTCTTACTGCACTACATGATATAGTGGGGGTGGTAGGTGATTGAAGTTTTTTTTCATGAATCTACTTCTAGGATGTACTAAAATTAAATTAGTCTTATGCAACGAAATGGATGAAACTAAGAATGAGATGCAATTGAAGGCTAACACATGTTTATACTTCCCTGACAACGGCACCAAAATGTTGGGTAATTTAATTTACTGTTAAATTACTTGCATTTATTTGTCAATCTGGGTACGTGAGCTTGTGAAGTACATTACACCATATGTACTAGGAGATTAGATTTTAATATTTATGAATAGCTAAATTTAATTTGAAACTTCAAAATGAAATTACATTCTTTAATATAAATTATGAAAGTACTAAGTTTTTAGAAGGGAAATTAATGTTAAACTAGAAAAGAAAACATAAAGATTATTGATCTAAGAAAACATGAGATTTTGCCCCATGAAATCATGGAGATTTTGTTCTAAAACTTACAAACTTTAATCTATGTAATCATGAACATTTTAATCTAAGAAAGAACAAACATTTAATCTATGGAAATCATGAGTTTTTAATCTACGATAAGCATAAACAATTAATCTGTGCAAAACAAAAAATTCATGAGAGTATGAATGAAATGGAAAACATCTATACTATTCTCACAAATCTCCAAAGGGGCCTCCTAAGGACTTCAAGGAGTTGAAAAATGAGATCAAGAGAAGATATTTAAATCACCAATTTCATTAAGAGTTGTGCCATATTAAAAAAAATTATATTCAATGAAAAAATTAGAGTTCTTGTCCTTCAATAAGCAACAACAATTACAAATTAAGATCATCCTTGACATCTCTAATCATCCCTCCTCTCATAAAAGAGGTTGCAATTTATATAATTTTGAGGCAATTAATAAACTCATAATTTTCTTGCTTATGTTTTGGTCATAAGATCAAATCAAATAAAATTTCATGGATTTTTGGATCAAAGATCAGCCCAAATTTGATCAAACTTATATCTATGCCATGCATTTCCTAAAGAACATCTCGTTCATGCCTTTTTGTTGACTTGTATTAAATAAAAATTTGAAAAACTATATATCCACATAATCTACAAAATAAGGCTTGAAAGAATTTCGAAAATATCTCAGATGGTAACAAATTTGAGCAAAATGCTTGTTGACAACCTAATTGGACCCATTTTGAATAAAACCCATGTTTTGTTTTTCTGAAATTTTCTTTCATTTTCTAAGAAAATGTATTTGAAGTTGAGTGGCCAAAATTGTTGCACTTTTCCCTTGATTTGATGCTAGAGGTCTACACGTGCAAGCTAGGTGGAATTTAACAAACACAAATCCATATTAGAGCTTCTAGAACCAATTCCAAGTGTCATATTTCCTTCTAGAGTGGTGCTACCACCTCAACCATGGAGATAACTATAGAAACTTGGCAAAACTGCAACAACTTGAACTTGTTAAACTGTCATTAGTAAAACTATGAAAAATTATTCTTAATTCATTAAAAATAATTGAAATAATAATAATAATAATAAACCATGTAAACATGTATGTGGGAATTTGGTGCGTTTGTGAAGAAATGTGGTTAAAAATGATGACAATGGGTGAATGGAATGATGAGAAAATGGATTGTTTCATTAACAATATTATGACAAATTGGAGGCCCAATAAGCATGAACGACCCATATGACCTATTGTTATACCATTTGATTTTATTTCCCATATATTTGTTCCTAGAAGTTTGATAATATCCTCTATCTCTAACATAATCATAGGTTCTATAATCCCTTTCATTATGTCCAAATCTTGTGCCTGAGAAACAATGACCAAAAAGCATATATTTTTACCTATTAGAATGGAGATATCTTGATGAAGCATTTATCTTAGAGTTATTCCTTGGAAGAGATTCATTTTTTTATCGATATATTCCATTGTTACTTTAAGATGCCTTGAGAAGATTTTCTATTATGGAGGTTTTATACCCTCATCCTAATTTCTTCCATTGCTTAAGCTAGTTGGATCTTGGAGATTCCTAATTTATTTATAAGTCTCACCGAAGAAGTGAATATGCTAAGGATGGTCCTTTACTTGATTGATGTCATCAGTTGTGTGGCTTCTAGATAGACTTATGAAAGTATTCTTAGGTTTTTCTCCATTTAGTGTACTTGAAGGTGCTTCATTTTTCGATGTTTCACTCTAATAACCAAGGACTACTTTAAATAGGGGAGATATTTGTAGGCTAACTATTTGATCCAGTGAGTCAAAGCCTTAGAGAAAATTTAAGTTTTTATTAAGCTTATCTAAGGTATTTTCTAATTCCCCTCTCAAAATAAAAATATCTTCTTCCATTTTTCCATCTTGTTCTTCCACCTCTATAAATGTCTTTGATAAAATCTCCTTTATCATTTTAGTATATTCCAATTGAATTTAGAGAGAGGCACTAGAATATTCATCATCATCTCTATCTTTATATTCCTAGAGTTTTCTTTCTAGTTGCTCTACCTTCTTTCTTAGAAATCTTAGTTCTTCCATTGCACTTATGAGTTCTCCTTTATAATCTACTTATGCTTCAATATCTTCTTTAGCTATGAACATTGTATCTGCTCTTCCATTATCAAGAATGCTTCTACTGATCTCATAATCATTGTCCTTTTGGACTACAAGCTTCTCCTTTTGGCATTTTGTCTTCTTTTAAGGATGGAATTTTTTCATGAAGTTTAAAAACATTAGCGAATCTCACTAATCCCTCATATGCAAACTATAACATGTTTGTTGGTATATTTGTAAACTTATTCAAATTTATAATTATTTTATATATAGTCTGTATATAATGTTGGCGATTTTAAAGGTAAAATAATTTTATATTCTAATATTTGGGTGAAACATATTTTATAAAAATTGGAAATTGGCTAATCCTTTTTGTGGAAAAATCATGGAAAATTAGCCAACTAGGCTAATATTAGCCCCTAAAATTTTCCATGTTTATAATCATTAGATTTGAATTCTACTACATCATCACTATCATTCATTTTTGTATAAGGACATTTAGAAGCAAAGATTCATATTCTTCCACATTCAAAACATTTAAATTGAAGCTTACTTTTGAACTTACCAGTTCCCTTCTTAGGTTTGTTACAAATTTGGCTTCCTCTTCATCTAATTCAAGAGTCTATTCTTCCTGAGTCCCATGCTTACCTCCTTTATAAGATACTTCTTGAGTCATATGATTGCTTTACTCCATGATTATGATGTTTATAATCATTTATGTAGTACATTCTACAATTTCTTGGTTAATGACCAAAATTAGTGCATAAATAATAATAGCCAGAAAATACTCTTAGATACCTAAATGAATAGCATTATCTTGAGAATATTTTGAAGTTTTTCTTCCTTGGAAGGGGCTTATAATTTTTCTCATCCTTATTGTTGCTTTCTTTGAGAGTAGTTGCATAGATTCTTGGCAAAGTGGTTCTTTCAATTTCATCTTGATTTCTTTTCTTCCTTTTACGGGGACTGGAGCTCTAAATATTATAACTTTCAAGTTTTTCCTTGATTTTTCTTTTAGGTGACTTAGGGCTTTCATCATCTTTGGGTGAAGTTTTAACTATATAGCCAAGACCAAATTTTTCATATGGTGACCTCTGGAAACTAAGGATGTTATCAAATACATGTGTGCTTTTCAGATTCTTGTATAGCTTCTTAACTTCATTTCTCAAAGAGACGATCTCTTCTTCAAGTTTCTCACAATATTCCTTTTCTTTCATAATTTGGATCTTCATTACTTCTTCTATTTTCTTTGCTTCTTTAGCTGAACTTTTAGGGATATGACTTCTTCCTCATATCTCCTTTTTTGTTGATGAAATTTTGCTTCAAGATTGTTAAAATCCTCAAATATTTCTTCTACTTGGTGCCTTGAAAGGACATATTCTTCCTTTTTACGATCAAGATCTTGATTCTTCTTTTCAAGTTCTTTATTTTCTTTTTTCAATCTATTTATTTCTTTTAGAGAAACCACTAGTTGTTCTTTAAGGTCTATTTCACCCTCTACTTCTTCATCTACATATTTGTTTATACTTTGAGTATATTCATCTATCTCCTTTCATTCTTGACCATCATTGTGCTCTTTTTCCACATACTCTTGTTCTAGTTCAATAGGCACAAAGCCAAATTCTCCATAGAGATTTTGTAGTTTTTCCTAAATTCTTTTACCTTAAGAACATTGAGTCACGTTTCTTTTTACAGAGTCTAATAGAATACTCAAGATTGATTCCATTTCTATTATATCATATTCATTTGACTCCTTAATAGTTGTGTTTCTAGTAACAATTGGTTCCATACCTTATATCCTAAGCCCATCAAATAATACTCCATTTTGTTGCTCCATGACACATAATTTGTTCCATCAAACAATGGAGCTTTGTAAATCTGATTTACTCATGATTTCATGAATGAGGTGAGAATATATGTTCAAAAGGTTTAGAGTCTTTACTTGTTGATTTTTCCATTTGTGTTCCTAGGATCTACCTTCTAGCTATTAGGTTGTGCATGAAGGAACTAGCTGTCATACCAATTATTGGAATTGCTAAGAGGGGGGATGATTCAGTATTTTTTTCAATTTTTAATTATCCAATTAATATTTTTCTTTGATTAGAAGCATAGTATACCATAACATAGAAATAATAAAAAATAATTTTATTAATAAAGAAAGTGGGGATTCCAATCCTCTTCAACATGTACAACAAAATATCCAACTTCTTCAAGGCTCCAACCTTATTTGATGACTCCAATCCTCAATATAATCTAGGATCCAACAAATCTCTCACAAGGCTCCAACCCTGTATGACGACTCTAATCCTGTTAGGTTAGTTTCAAAAGTTGCTTTAAGAAGATTTCAATGCTTTAAGAAAGGATACATAGTCAACTCCACATCTCTTCAAGTTTTCTCAATAATGTCACGAAATTCTATCCTAAAATAACCTTCAAGATGGCTCTAACAGATTATCAAGAGTAATTTCAAGGGAACTCCTTCAATAGGTCTACACAATCTTCAAATATACTATAAAGGAAGACCATAAGGTCTATTCAATATCTTCTTAAGAGTGCCTTCAATTCTACTCTAAAATTATTCAATAGTCTACTCAAAGTTAATGTCACAAAAGTATCTCTAAGTCTCATTAAGAACTGGCTCAATAACTTCTTCCAAATCAGGCCAAGGTCTGCAAAATGAGTTGCTCTTGAATGCACCAAAGACTTCTTCAAGGGGTACTCCAAATACTAATCTACAAGACTACTGCAAAAACTCATCAAGAATATTCAAGGAAGGGTTACTCCAAAAGTCTCACAAAGTCTGCTTCAATTAGACTGCCCAGTCTGCATCAATGATTCTTCTTCAAAGCTCTACAAGTCTGCCCAAAATTTGATCCAAGGGACTTAACAAGATTTGATTTTATAAGTGATCCAAAGTTGCCTCCAAAATTGGTAAAAACATAGGCCAACTTCTGTTTAAAAGGAGGTTGAGTAATATCCCCTCCTTATGTATAATTTTTCTCTTGCCTTTGTATGAAGGTTGTCACAGAGGGCTAAATTATAGATTCAAATCAGACTTCAGAAGGCCGAGCCTAACCACAGAGTAGAGTCGAAATTGCAGTTTGAAATAACCACGGATTCATATCTTGGCATAGGTCCAAAGTCACACAATTAAGGTTGAATTAAGAGCTCCATGGTGATTGCAATATGTGGTTTAAAAGGTCAAATTCTAAGGTTAAACAAGGCTGAGTTCAAACTAGAAAGGAAGATACATACACGTTCAGATTCTTCTCCACAAAATGTTAGAACAAGATAGCTTCAAAGGATTGATCAGAAACCCACTAAAAAGCGAGAGATACAAATAAAAAATAATTTCCCTTAACTGTCCTCTTGGTTCATGAGATATGAACCTTATCTCTCTACATCAGGCCCAATATTCTTTATCTTCTCTTCTTAAACCGAGTTGGATGAGAAAATGATGATGAATTGTGCCTTATTTATACTAATTTAACCATGTATTGAACTCACATGTTTGCTCGGGAGTTGATTTAATCTCAAGATAGATCAACTTGAAGAGCGGGACAAACTTATTGATTTCTCTAGTTAAAAAAATCATTTCTCCTTATTGGAGAGGAGTGGGGAGGCATGCTATAGCTCATTGGAAAGGGCTTAATGTGCTTTCTATGTCTATGGCATTCATATCTTCATAAAGTCATCCTTTGACGTTAATAACAAATTGTTCTTCCAACTTTAAAAATATTATTTCTTCCAAATTTAAAGATAAATTGTGCGATGATAAAAAGTTAGAGGGAAAGAAGAAGTTGAGATATTATAAGAAGGTGATCAACCCAAATCTCAAAAACCATAATAAATTAGTTTATTAATTTTATTATTTATTTTAATTAAAATGATAGTATATTTTATTATTATTAATTATATTTAATGCTTCATTTTATGGACACTATAATATATCTCCTATAATTTCTTTTCCATATTAAAAAATAAAATAAAATTATAAAAGGATAATATCTCCCAAGTCTCCTAAATTGTAAAGCACTTTTTACACAACAATAACTAAACTTCTATTAGTAATTATTTCATTAAACTTAAACTTAACATTTACCATAACCTAAGCTTAATATTATAAGAACCTAGAAGTGGAGGCATTTACAACAACCTAGACTTAATATTACAAGAACCTAAGAACGTAGGAATGGAAACATTTAAAGTAACCTAGAAGTGGAAAAAAAAGGAAAAAGCGAAATAAAAAATTCATTCGATCATAAAATTAAATTTGACGTTTGATCCGATCATAAAATTAAATTCCACGTTTGTAGTCTTTGAAATTGCTTTCCCAGTTAGTATAGACGGACGAGATGTCTTGATACATGTAGCTGAAAGCGATTTGGCAGATTCATTGGACTGCATCTGCAATTCATTACAAACGTACAGATTGAACTCAAATATGAAATATGTGGAAGCATGTATTTCTAATTAAACTCAACAGAGCTATACAGTTCAATCCTTATGATCAACATCTGCGTTCACGTATAATCTATGAAAATGCTCTCGACTTTGATGGGATCTTCATTCACTTTGAATGTCGGAACAAATTTTACGGTAACACTCTCCTCTTGATGTGCTTTAGCAGGTTGATGGGTTGATATGTCATTCATTCCCAACCTCAAGCAACACTTTCTCGCCCTTTTCTGCTCTTGACGATCCCCATTAAAAACTGGTTTAGCATTGTGGAGCCTTTTATGCTTTGGGGGAGGAGGAATGTGACAGAATGTCCCTGCATATAACTCTTCTTCTTCACCTTCATCCTCTTGTCTAAATTTGATATAAACGTCGAAGCACAAGGGCTTATCATTTGTTACCTCTATTCCTTGTAACACCAGCTGCTCTTCCTTATCCTGGAACCTGATCAGCTTGAATGCTTCAGGTCTTCGTACCCGAGCTGTCACAACGTCTTTTTCTTTATTTCCACGACGAAGAGATTCTTGAGGCGCAGGAGCGACTGCAAGTATGCCAGAAAGCTCATCTGCAGTCTTACAGCTTGGAGGTTTTAATGAGTCCCCCGTATTGAGCCAGCGGGCAATGTCAGTGATTTCCTGGCGGCCGTGTGACGTATTCCTTATTTTTTCTGCTTCATGCACAGCGTTTGCAAGCTTCTGATAATCGGTCAGATTGGGTGGCGGGGCCATGGCCGCCAGCATCTGTTGGGGCTTCAACGGCAAAGATGTTGATGCCAAGAGCAGTTGGCGACGATACATCGATCCTTCCAGCAATCGTTTCTGACAACGGATGCAGGTAGTATTCCTTTTCCATGGCTGCCTCTTCTTCTTATTGGTGCCTCTGAAATTGGGATGGGTGGAGATTGGTAAGACTGGAATAAGATTTTCATTTGCTTTTGTGTATGGAGGCCAAGCGAAAGCGCCAGCCGATTTTGTAAAGACCTTCAAGGAAGTAATCATGGTGGCGATGGCAATGATGGAGTAATGATCAGTTGACCCAACACCTAGGAAAGAGGGTAAGATGTACGTTGGCCGTGAGGTGCTGGTAATGAGGAACGACTAAAGCTTTCTTATAAAAGAAAAATAGGAGGGAAGGCGTAAGCTTCAGGGACACGGAAGAGGGTCATATTCGATGTTTCTGGGTGGCATATTCCACGCGTGTAAAGTTTAAACTATCTATGATGGTCACATTCTTGTTCCCACCTACTTGTTGAAGTGTTAAAGTCTTCAATTGAAGCGTGGCCAACCAAGTACAACCGGCGTATGTGAATCCTGTGAATCCACGTCCTCCCTCTGTTTTCTTGCCGCTATAAGCTGCCGACCTAGTGAACATACTATGGGAGATTTTTGACACAGAAAGTTCTTATAGTGTATTGGAATTTTAGGGTGACAGCAGCGGTTCTTATTCCCGGCGGTGTCTAATCACGGTGCAGACTCATAAATTCCCTTGTGTACTAAAGGTCGACAAATCAAATCTGGGCTGGGCCTTCCATATCGACATTAACTGTCTGGACAAAATCAAGATTTGTATTCACCTGTTCCAGGCGTGGAAATTCGAATTTATCTGGCCTGTCATGGAAATTTGATAATAACAAAATTAAAGGTAGGTTTTTGTGTTGTGTTATGCAAAATTTTTAAGGCAATTATATTGAGAAGAATAAAGCACAATAACTTACTAGTTTAGATACATACCAACCCAGAAAAATAGAACTGCTACTGAGCAGATTCTCTAATTTGACCTCTGTTTAAACTACCACCCATTATGACGTCCAACTTAAAAAGATAAAAAAACTGAGATCATGAATATTAGTATCAAAAAGGAGGGTAAGCATCAAAGTCCAGACTCCACATAAAATCAATCCGTGATCAGTCACGAGTGCTAAACTCCGAGATCATGAAGACCCCCAATCCAGGAGTAAGCTTTATACGATGCGGAATATTTTTCCTTGTATATGGATGCAACAGAAAACGTCAAATTCCAGTCCTGACATGTTCGCTTGAATAGGATATACAGGCACATTACCTTCGTTCATTTCAAAGCTTTTCAGTGTCTTAAAACTAGTGGAAGGCCCACCTAAACCTTGGTTTACATGTACCCCAAAGTTGCGCCCATTTGCACAGACTTAAGATTCCGATTGCATGTTTGATTAGTGATTGAAATGGGTGTTTAATCCGCGTTTTTTTAGCTGAATGTTTGATTGTCATGGTAGAGAATTTACTGCCAATGTGTATATATTTTTTTCCAATACAAAAACACACGCTTTTCACTATTATACTAATTCAAACTGTATATAATTTTTTTTCATTTATATATTAAATTTTAAATAATAAAACACATCTAATTCTAATTCTAGTTCACATCACACCATGACGATCCTACACTGCTTCAATACACGTTTAGTTTACAACTGTGAGATGACATCAACGATGTCACCTGCTTCTTCGATCAAATTAACAACCGTTCGCTGAATCCATGGAATTGACAGTAGGGATTACGACTGTTCACTCAATACATGGAATTGACGTTATAGGCAGCAATGGTGGTACTAGATGGATGAAAGAGAGAGTTATTTTAGTGTACATTGCTTTAAATCGTAATCTAAAACCCTGGGATTAGCGCAAGGTGTTTGTTAATGCACTTAATGTTTTCCTAATAGGTTATTATTATTTAATAGATAGCTTTTTATTTTTAAAAAGCCTAATAACATGTTGAAAGTGAAGCGACATTTTTCTCAAATGGTAGAGTAAATTTTAAATATAAAGTTTGTATTATAAAATTGGTTATACAAATTAAATAGTTGGTAAATCTCAATTTGTATTAATTTAAAATAAATATCACAACATTACACATTCTAAGTTTATAAGATAAAAATAAAAAATATCATAAAAATTAACTAAAATATAATTTTATTTTAAAATATTATTATTATTAATTATAAAAAGAATCAATATGTAAGTTAAACATATATACATTTAATAAAACATGTAACTATATTTTTAACAATAAAGATTCTTACTTTACTATGGAGATTCTTAATTTGTTAATAGTCTTTGTTACAATACATTGGGTCAATATTGTTAAACTATTAGACTCTGCAAGAATTGAGAAAAAATGGAAGAGAGAATGAATTTTGGGTATTGAGTAGTGCTAAAAAAATTAATAATTAATACATAAAAACTGCATGCAAGCATTAAAGCTAAATAAAGCTAAGAGTGATTTATGTTATGCTAATGTGCATGTACACCAACAACCCCCCTTAAGCATAACTTAGGTGAATATGATGCAAGCTAGATGAGTCCCAACAACAAGGCCATTTTAAGTACCCATGTACAATTCATGAAAGAGGAGAGAGGGAAAACCCAATGGAAACAAACCGCGGTGCCCCCCCCCCCCCCCCTCAAAATACAATGAAAAACTAAAAGAAAGGACAATTGCTAGGGAGTTGTGTCCTTCACCCCAAGAGGATCCCACATATAGTGAAACATTTTCTCATTGAAAGTCTTGGTGATGATGTCAACACTCTAGTCAAAACTGGCATAGTATTGTAGATTGATGATCTTACTATGAATCATTTTTTTGATGTAGTGCATGTGGATCTCGACATGTTTGATCTGTTGCCACTAAATTGGATCTCTGCAAAACCTCAACGTACTCTGAGTGTTGCACCATATGACAATTGGATGATGGACAATGATACTATTGTCACCTTCTGCAAAAAGAGTTCTAGTTGTACAAAGAGGGAAAAATAAGAAAGATGCTTGGAGCTAGTCTCCAATCCATAAAAGTACTCAAATTTAAATTGGACCCCCTTAAATGGATAGTGCCTTGAATTAGCTTTCCAAAGATATATGGAACTCCTCAAATGGACTTCGGAATCAAAAGTTAGAGCATATTGAAGTTACCCTTGAAAACCAGAAAGCAATAGAAAATGCTTAAGTATAAATTTGAGATCCCGCATGTCGTATTTTTCTAAAGCAATAATAGTGGAGGTCAGAGAGAACCAACGATCACCAATCACCAATATCGACAAATTAGAGATCGTAGTTCCAAGGTACAATATACATCATAGTAATCAGAGGTCTTGTAGTATCGACGGGGTCACACATCGGAGGACAAAGCCATATCGGTAGTTGGTGACCGCAATAACAGAAGACAAGTCGCAAATCGACAATCATCGATATTTAACTGACCACCATTAAGAAATTAAGAGGGAAATAAGTCGATAGTGTAAACTGTTGAGGAAAGGCCGAAAGAGATTTACAAGGGATTTCCATTGCAAAATATGGTAGGTTGGGCCTTTTTCTCTCTCCTCCAACTAGACATGTGACACAATAAGATTGGTTCCGATAAAGGCCACATGGAGGCTAGCCTCACCTTGATGTGGTAGTATGCTGGACATGTGGCACGCAGATCTAGCATTTTCAGGGGTCCAATGGGAGCATATCCGAGCAACACGTGTCACCACTCAGGAAGCAACATGTGGCAGTGATGACGCCACTTATCAAATATTGGCATTTGGCAATCGCAACTTCTGGAGGGTTGTTATCGAGAAATCTAGTGTCTATGCAGAGCTGCTAGTCCCACTAAGGCTGGCAACTACCTTAGAAACAAACAAACTAAAAATACTTTTGTTTTCCTTTATGAGAAATAGATAAGAGGGGAATAAAGGAGACCGACCTCTGTCTTGTGCTTGGTTCCTTACTTGATTCCTCCCTCTTCTGATAGATCTTTGCCACTCGCTTGCTCATCTACCCAGCTTCAAAGAGCACCTGTAGAATCAAAGCAACATAACACTATCTAAGAACATAAATCTATTATCATAAACAATATAGGACCAGATATATATTGACCACACAAATGCATAAATCATCAATCATACAAAATTGTGGAGGAAAACTTGAATAGCTTTATTAATAATCAAGAATAGCAAAGAGGATTACAACCAATTGTTTTGACCCAGTGTCATCCTCTCACCAAGAAATCCCTTCTTCACCTCATGAAAAGCTTAGATCACACAACACTATGATATTACACCAAGAAACCAGCAGCACTTCCTTACAAGATACAAAATTCCAGCCTTTGGATCTCTGGGATGAGGGATCCATATATAGATGTTTGCAAGGGGGTGAGTCAGCTTTTGAGATTTGATTAGTGTCCTCTCTCTCATAGTTCTTGATTCCACTTAGAGATTGATGATCTCTTACTCATCCCTGGGCGAATGCAGAGAGGCAAGTGTCATAGGAGAAGTTTCTGGAGGATTCCATGATCCTCCACCTTGCGGATTGACCCTACCATTTGTCCACTCTCGCCCATCTCACCCCATAGAAGGGATTTTCAACATGCATCGCACCTAATGTGTGTAGGTAGGTGGGATGCAACGCACTTTGACCATGGAGCAGGTGAAATGGTCCAGTTTTGACCAGTTCTGAGTAGTTTTTCATGGAGAACTTCTGGGAGATGTTGTAATCAGTTGACCTTGTTCTTTTAGGGGTTGGAACAACACCTTAGGGACTTAGTAGCCCTTGGTTTATGGACATTTATGATTGGGGTTGCAGTTCCCAAAAATGTCTATAACAGTTGCCCCCTAAAGCATGAGGTCGTTAATCTTTTGATGTTGGGTGAAATGCTTTACCATGAGGATCTGAATTTTTTTCAAGCTGGAAGGTGACCTCTAATAAGATACAATACAATACATTATCTTCATAATATTTTCATGATCTAGCTGAGGCGGGCATTCATTTTCATGTACATGAGACAGACAATCGTTTGAGTATACACTGATGATTCTGGTAAAGTCATCATCCCTTAGATTGGATGATTATCTGTGCAGCAATGATGTACATTTGATGTCTTTATTTTCTTGAATATATATCGCAGCCCGGATGGATGAAACTATATCTAGGGTCTTCAATCTCATTCGATCTTCACTCAAAGTACAAGTCGATCCATGTGAGAGATGTTCTGGAGTCGAACGTGGAAAGACATCGCCTAATTACCAGCGAGTGATGTAAGCTGTTAACAGGCGCGAGAGGAATCATCAATAATGATGATGACCCTCAAGGTACTACACTACAATTCACGTGGTGTGAATAAGGGACTTGGCATCGAACACCACGCAAAATCTTTCGATTGAAGGCCATTGATGTAAACATGTCGCAAAAAGTGAGAAACTTGCCATTGAGGCATGCAAGCTTCAAAGTACTGAAAGGGTTGTTCCTAGATCGACTTCTTGGATAATGAGCTGATGTCGACAAGAAGTGATCTATCATAGGAGGGCCTTAGTGAATCCCACATCAATGACACAGAACGGAGCAAATGATTTCAATGGAAGTGAAAACGATCTGGTGATATAAGGTTCAGGGTGGCAGTCATGACAGAATGGAGTGTGAATGTATTGCAGTGGATGAGACACAGGTGAATTCTCTGAGCGACTTCTCTTGAACATATCAGAGACACTAACATGATGGATTGGTAGCATTAACCCCAAATATGGATGGTGTGATGGAACCATGGTGATATGACCAGTGAATGGAACAAACCAACCTGACTCGGATGCGGAGTGAAAGTGTCATGTTCAAGAGCGACTTGCTACCAACAAAGTTTCTTCAAGTTTTCTTCCCAATTTTTCCCCAGTCATTGTTGACCAGTACCTCTTTATTTTTGTCAAGCTTGAGGAGGATAACATATGCTTGTTCTATAATTTTCCCTTCAGGCAAACCCATCGCTATGTTTTAACGAGCCTAGCGATAGTGAAACTCGTTCTTGTCTATATGGACAAGTTTGTCGCTATTCGGTTTTAACGAGTTTAACGACAAAGATAACTCGGTCCTTTTCAATTTTAGAGAGTCTGAAAAGGGACGTAAAGAAGACTCCAACAATCCTTTTTCGTCATATAATCCCTTAAGTCCGCAAAAGTATAAAATAATACAAAAGGGATGAATTTTCGGTAATTTTAACGAGCCGAGCAAAACAAGCGCTCGATCTTTTTGTGTAATAATCCCTCAGGTCCAAAAAGATTAAAAACTAAAGGAGGGATAGCACTTCCGGTCACTTTAACGAGCTGGAGAGGCCACTTGCTCGACAATCTTTTCATATTTTACGAGTCAATTGAAAAGAGCTTTAAGGAGACTCGTTTTTTGAGGAACGAGTGATAAATTTGGGTAGTAGCTAATTCCAGGTAAGGTTTGGAATTTTCCAATCACGGCAGTGTCACAAGGATGGCTAATAGGATCACTCCTTGCAGCTGTTCCTCAAAAAGGGTAAACAATCGAGTGGAGGTGAATGATCGGCCAATACAGAGTGGAGGTGATGATGAGAACACGACCAAGGCTTCAAAGGCTGATGATAATACATTCACGATGGTTATTTACCAGAAATTGGTTCATTTTTTAATGAGCTTAAACTCTGGAGGAACATTTTCTCAAAGCTTATGTTTATTTTTTAACGAGCTTGAATTCCGAGTTAGAATTGCTCGATCCAGTCGTATAATAAGGATGTCTCATATAAAAATGACATTTTTTCAAAGCTTTGCCCTGCATCCTTTCTTTATGCAAGTTAGGAAACGACCAATCCTACGAGTTTAAAGGGTTAGGGAACCTACAAATTTAAAAAAATAAATGGTCGATCTTATCTCGCATGCCAAAAGGTTTGCATGCCCCCAGGTATAGCGAAACATTTCCAGGTTACCAAATATTGTTCCATCTATACTGCAGACAAAACACTTCCTCGGCGATGTCTACTGAAATAGACAAAGGTGAGTGGCGCAGACGCCTCCACTCACATAACTTTGACGAGGGAATCTTATTCCAGTCTAATCCCATTTTCCTAACTGGACAGGTGTGTCAGACTAGTCATATATCCTCCGCGAAAACCTACCCTATACCCAAGGTTTTCCTGCCGAAGTAGACCAGGGTGCATTGTTATAGACATTTTTGTGCCTTACAGCATTGAGCATGAAATGTCCATAATCCAAGGGATCCAAAGTCCCTAAAAGAGTTGTTCCTACCCCTAAATGAACAAGGTCAACCAATGACAGCTTCTCCCAGAAGTTCTCCACCAAAAACCACTCAGAAACAGTCAATTCAGGATCAATTCAGAAGTTCTTCTAGCTGCCTGCGTTGCAATGCACCCCAATACACTAGCTAGGTGCGTTGCAACGCACCTAAATGCACTACCAGGGTGCGCTGAGCGGGAAATGACAAATGGCAAGCTCATTCAATGAGGTGGAAAGACCATGGAAGCTTCCAGAATCTTCTCCAATGACACTTGCCTCAATGAATTCGACTAGTGATGAGTAAGAGGCTCTCAACCTCCAAGTGGAAGCAAGAACTGACAGAGAGAAGCCACAAGTCAAAACATAAGCTGACTCATCCTGTCTGCTTACATCTATATATGGATCCCTCATCCAAGGGATCCAGGGGGCTGGAATTTTGTACTTTGCAGAGAAATGTTGTTGGTTTGAGATTGAGATTAGTACATTGGATGATTTATGCTTTGTTGGAGGAGAGGAAGGGATTCCTTTGCTGGGAGGTAGATGCTGGATCGGGACTCACTTGGTTGTATCTCCTCTTGGACTTTCTTATCATATCAATAAAGCTATTTGAGTTTCTCCTATATGCTTGTATATCAATGATGTTTTTTTATATTTGCATATTTAGTTTATATCTGATCCTAAACTAGTTATGAATGTAAATCTATGTCTTTTGTGTAGTTTTCCTCTCTTGTGATCTTGCAGGAACTTGGTGAAGCTGGACCAGTGAAGGAGCAGGCAGCGGGAAACAAGCAAAAGAGGAGAGTGATTGGATCGACAAGCTAGCGAAAGACACAGGTTAGTTACATCCTTCTTCTCCATTTACATTTCATAAAGAAGAATACTCAGATAGTTTTCCTTGTTTGTTGCTAAGGCATTATCACACCTTAGAGTGGGATAGGGGCATTCCGAATGGATACTTTTCCCAACAACAAATTGGCGACTCCGCTGGGGGAGCGTATCTTGTTAGTTTATTTGTGTTTCTATTGTTGTTCATCTCATAAACTCAAGAGTGTCGAATCGAACTGCATTTGCCATTTACAAATGCAAAGTAGAGATCTGCTACTCTAGTCCATTCACTGGGCCTGTTTATGATCTGAACAGCTGATCCACAAGTGCTCTAACAGCCTTTTGTGATAGATCTTAGTCCTCCTTTAAATCATCCCTCTAATTGTACCTAATTGATAGCTTTTATCTGGCTAAAAACCGTAGATTAAACTGCAAACTGTGACCCAAAACCCAGAGAAAATTCTCCTTTCTGCTTCAGCACAGGCTCTGTGAAGAGGTTCTGCATTTCAACGCAGGTCCCGAGAAGGCTACCTGCGCTGAAGTTCAGTTTCTCTGTGCTGGGGGTGCGCTGATCAGCCTTTGCCTTGTGCAGCTGTGGTTCTCTGCTTCTTTTTGCTCAGTTTTCTCTCTGATTTTTGCAGCCTGTTATCAGTGTGTGTACCTATCTGAAACCCCTTTTCTTTGCCTCAATTCTGCCTCAGTTGTATAAAGAAACTGTATTTGTTTTTGTGTATTTGTTACATCATTTGCAGTTTCCCATTACAAAAGTAAACTAGTCATACTGTCGCCCTTAGATCTAGACCTGTCGTAAGTGTCGTTTTGATCTTAGGAGTGAGTTTGTTTGTTGTTCACAGTTGATTAAGCTTTTACTTTTGTCGTTTGGTTTGAATTTATGAATTTCTAAGTGTCGAAACAAGTAAATCATAAAGTGTCGTAATCGTCTTTTTGATTTTGAAAAAGGTGCTTGTTTATGTTTTTCACTTGAAATCGAATTCAAATTTGTACAACAACTTTCTTTTTAGGCATCAATATTAAGAAAGTGAAAACAAATACATGCATATGTGCATTTGCATTTTGACAGTTTGTATGTTGATTTAGGGAAAAGTGCATTTACAGTGTGCTCTATGCTCTTTGAGAAAAGATTGTGTCTTTCTTTTCCCCTTGTAGCTAGGATTTTCATTGTTGAAAAGATATAAAAGCTTGCTTATCATCTTTAGACTGCATTTAGGAATTGTATCATACATCTCGTGGTGATCCAAAAAGGCAAACTTCTAAGAAAGATCAACCTAAAATAAATTGAATGAACTTAACAACGCTTTGTAACTTAACGCACAACATAGAGGTCTAGGCTAGAGACGTGTTCCGGCGTCGTAAAACCTGGTCACTGGTCACCTCACTGATGGTTGGGTGATTCCTCCTAAGAGACGATAAGTGCCAGTACGGATTGTGCTCCCACGTACCGTCGAGTATATATTGGGAGACCCCTATAGGAATAAAACTTTTATCCATAGGAAGCCGTGTCGGCCGCCCTACTGATCGCAATGCACTGAACACAGCATTCGGGAAGATTGACCGCCCGTACCTTAAAAAGTATTCTGTGGTTTTGCGAAAAGTTTGGCACACCCTCTACCTAGAACTCCAGAGCAGTCCCTTTCGTTCCTTTTCATACTCCTTAACGAAAAAGGTCCATCTGAGCACTTGTCACTTCAGGCTCATTAAAAATCGAAGGAGACTAGAGTCATCTTTAGCTTTTTCTCGACTCTTTAAAATTGAAAAAGCAAGTTGTGTCTAAAGCGTCTAAAAATTCATTTAATTCGGAAATGCACTTTCCCCTTTTGTATTTTAGTTGATCGAGTAATCCGCAATCGTGGAAGAAAGTCAATTGAAACCCCGTCGTTTGCGGAGGTTAACGAGCCAACCGTCTTTGTCTCCGGAATCAAAAACAGTACGGACAAAGAGAACTCGTTTAACCGGTTCGAAATCTCCTATCAAAGTTAGAACAAGTGTTCCAACAACATCCGAGATTCCGGTTACTCCAAACATTTCTGGAAACCCTGCCTCTACAGAAGAAGTTCAACAGCCACAGAGGGATAGTGATACTGATCCTAGTCTGAGAGCAAACACTTGTGTTACTGAACTAGTTCCATCTGCAACCGGTTCGGAGAGTCTTGCTCCTCAAACATCTGTCGCTGTCGATTCAACCCCTTCTTCGGCACCAGAAATATTTTACGGACCTGACGGTCTTCCCCTTCCACCTGGTTTGATTGCGATAGAGGAAATTGTAGAAGATCCGCAAGCAAGTACTCCAACACATTTTGGAGTCGGGGTCACTCTATTTCCTTCGACATCAGAACTTAGTCTACCACCAGTGGAAGTTCCTGTAGAATCGCTAGGTAATCTTTTGGATAGTCTCAAAATGTCTGAACAACCGTCAACATCTAGGACTGTGTCGAATGACACAGCGACAGCAGAACTCCCTGCCGTCACTCCGACAATGTTTGCCGGCGTACCATCTGTCCCGACTAGCTCACAACCGCTAGAAGGAGTCCATCCAGGGACTATTTCGACAGTGTGGTCCGTTCCTGTTTGTTCCTCTGGAATAATATCCGGCAACTCTTATGTTGAGACTCAACAAATTGATCCATTTGGAGGTCAATTTGGGCAATCCAGTCCCCAAGGGAAAACAATCCGCTTGAGTTCCGGGTTACCACCGTATGGGGGGCAGTATGCCCTTTCATTACCCCCTCTAGGAGGATATCCATACGGGAGTTCTCAACAGTATTCAGGTTATACTGGAGTTACGACAAGTGGTTGGGTACCTATACTACCCCAAAAACCAAGAGTTGTGTATTCTATGCAACAATGTATACCTATGTCGAACATCCTGACAACACCAACTATTGTAACAGTGTCACAAGTTCAAATGCTGCCTGTCGTATGTCAACCTCAGATTTCTCAGGTTGTAATGCAACAGCCCCTTGACCCTGTGACTCAACCACAATCGCCAACTGGTGGGGCGACACAGGTCCAAACGGGTACAATTACCCCACATCTTGGTCCAACGGTTAGTATAGCGCAACAGAGCATGGCTTCACAATTGTGGCTGGTGCAATACCAACAACCACAATTCCAACAAGTGTACCAAGGTTCTGAGCAACAGATCTTTGCGAACAGTGGACAGCCGTACATTCAAAACGGTCAAAATCAACCACTTTACAGTGGTCAAGTCCACCAACCGTATCAGTCATACCAGCATCAACTACATTATGCTGGTATGCAAAGGCTAACTGCTCAGGCAATTCCATCGTACCCTGGGTATGCTTCACCTAACCTGAATCAACAATTACCATTCGTGGCAACTTTAGAGTTACCCAATTTACACCGATTAACAAACGATCCAATTGCTTATGCCCCTTGGTGGTCGGCGATTCCTCATAAACTTCCATCAGATATTCCTAAATTTAATGGAAATCTAGGTGAAGACCCATCGAATCACATGATGACATTTCATCTATGGTGTTCATCAAACACCCTAAACAATGATTCGATAAGGCTTCGCCTTTTTCAGAGGACGTTAACGGGTCCGACGGAAAAATGGTATATTGAATTGCCTAGAGCTTCGTTCGACAATTTCAGCACCTTAGCCACGACTTTCTTAACCCATTTTCAATTACCGATAAGGTATGAGACGGGAACAGAAATCCTAACCAACTTCAAACAGACAACGGCCACTCACATATCTGATCATATACATGAGTGGCGACGACGTCGTAGGATGGTAAAAACGTACGTTCCCGATCAGCTATTAGCTGAATGGTTTATCAAGTCGTTACTTCCTGCCATAACGGAAGATGTGGCGGAGGGGGGAGTTGTAACGGAAGAGAAAGTTATCGCTCATGCGCAATATCTAGACTTGGTCTATACTCAGTCAGGCACGCTCTACGACAAAATACCTGATGCCCCTAGACCGGAATTCTCAATTCCTCCTCCTCCTAAATCAAACAATGACTCTCATGTCGGCGATGGTGTGATTGGCACGACAAACGCGAAATCGACAAAGGTTGCCTCCAAGAAAGCCGTAAGATTTCAGATCAAAATGCAAAAGACGAAATTCTTGCTTCAGAAGTAAATGCCGTATCAGCAGATAAGGGCAAAGAAACCAAACAACCAGGAAGCAAGAAGAAACAAAGCAAAGGGAAGAAGAAGAAACAGGGTGAGTCATCTCCTGAAAAAACTTCTTCAAACCCTCCTGGAAATAGGAAACAAAAATATCCATGTCAGATATGTGATGAGGATCATTGGACGAGAGAATGTCCATACAAAGCTGAGCTTAAGAAATTCTTTAAGAGTTCGCAAACCTCAGCTGTGTTAACTGATCCGTTTCCAAATCCAGGGACAAATCTGGTTGATAGTGGAAATGCTTCCCCGTCGCAAGTGCTACTGTTGTCGATTTCGAAGCAGCAAAATGATGCTTTGATTTCGACAAGGAACAAAGATTACGGGAATCCGCAGCTGTCGAACGACAAAGGTAAAGATCAACCAAGTAGTTCGACAACAACTTTGACAGAAGTTGTACCACCCATCATTCCTGAATTAACAATAAAACCGCCAAAGGGAGTAGTACACAAGTCGATGTTTAATCCTCGCGCCAGGGCGGCGCAACATTATAACATAGTGGAAGATTTGGCCCAATCGCCATCCTCTATGTCGACTCTTGAAGTATTACAAAATTGCCCATCCCAAAGGCAGGCTTTGTTATCAGCCATTGGTGGTGTTGATCCTAGGGATTCCAGTCTTGTATCCTTTGACCACAAAGGATACGATCCTCAGTTACCAGCTCAACTAGCTTTCCTTATTCAAGTGAAAGCCCTCAACAAAACTGTTCATCGAACAATTATTGATGAGGGGGCATCTACATGTATTATGTCGATGAGTTGCTGGAAAACTCTAGGATCTCCAACCTTGTCGCGATCTTCGACGACATTAAAAGCATTCGATGGAAGGACATATACCCCATATGGTATCCTAAATAACTTGAAAGTTGAACTAGGGGGAAAAACAGTAGAAATAGATGTTGAAGTCATCGATGGGAATCTTGATTACAACATCCTGCTAGGAAGACCATGGATTTATGCCATGGCAGCTGTTGTGTCGACCTATTTTAGAAGGATTGCATTTCCCTTTCAAGGGGGGATTACAATCGTCGACCAACAAAACTTCCTCCCCAATGGTTCACAAGTTACAGGAAGCATTCCCATGATCCATGGAAGCCCCCACTCGCTTCAGAATATCGGAGTAGGCCTACTGAAAGATCCTATACTAATGGGAACTTTCGCTCTTCTACCTCCAATTGATTTGGCGGAAGTAGCGTCGATAGAACCTGCAATATGATATCTTCCACGAAGATCTCAGAAAACGATATCAACATGGATCATGCAATGGTTTTGCCCCCAAGCCCAATAGAAGTATTGTAGCAATCAATGTTTCTAGCATGGGAGGCAAACCCGAATCAATGCTCATCAAGCGTTTGGGTAGATAGGTCTAGAGAATATGGTACCCCTTCAGATCCTTGGTCGCGAGTGCATGGAACCGACGAAGGAATTCTACAATCAATGTTGATTGAAGCGGCACCATGGAATGATTGCCACCATCGTTCCCTTCTTCCAGATTGTGAAGAAGATACTCAAGACGACCTTTATCATCCTTCAGTTTTTGAATTCCTATCAAATATTGTAAATACGGTGGATTCCGAGCAAAACTTATCCAATATTTAAGAGACTATAGCCATAAATATCTCGACTAAAACAAATGTTGTAGAGAATATTTATGTCGGCAAAGGATGTTCTCCTTCAGAACTGGAAATATATAACGCTCTTTTTCGCGAGTTCAGAGATGTCTTTGCTTGGTCATATGATGAAATGCCAGGAATTGACTCGAGTATCGTTGAACATGAAATTAAGATTTATCCAGATGTCAAACTGGTACGACAACGGCTCAGGCAGGTGCACCCGAAGAAAGCCGCTGCCATTAAGGCAGAAGTTGAAAAAATTCTCCATGCTGGTTTCATCTACCCGGTTCCTCTAACCGATTGGGTATCGAATATTGTCCCTGTTATGAAGAAACAAGGGACAATTAGAGTGTGTGTCGATTATAGGGATGTAAATCAAGCTTGTCCGAAAGACAACTACCCTACACCCTTCATCGACCAGATAATTGATGAATGCGCTGGATGCGAAATCTTTTCATTCATGGATGGATTTTCCGGGTATAATCAAATAAATATCCGCCCACAGGACGAGTCAAAGACTGCATTCATTTTTCCGTGGGGCACATTCGCATATCGAAAATTACCCTTTGGTTTAAAGAACGCAGGGGAAACGTTTCAGAGGGCAATGAATTATGCCTTCCATGACATCAAGAACATCGTTCAACCATACCTCGATGACCTTCCGGCTCATTTGCGAAAGCAGACTGATCATCCGCAGCATTTAAGAGCGATATTTCTACGTTGCCGACACTACAAAATATGACTCAATCCGCACAAATGTGTGTTTTGCGTCGGTTCTGGTCGTTTACTTGGCTTTGTAGTCTCCAAGGATGGGATTCGTCTCGACCCTTGCAAGGTTCAGGCAATCATCAATTTGCCTCCACCTTCAAATTTGCTTCAGATTCAGAAACTCCAAGGGAAAGCAAACTTTCTGAGGAGGTTCATTCCAAATTACACCGAACTTGCTAAAGGTTATACGCGTCTTTTGAAAAAGGAGGTGCACTTCGTCTGGGATCAGGTTGTGCAAGCTTCCTTTGATGCTTTAAAAGATTCCTTAATAAAAGCATCATTAATGTACACCCCCGATTATCAAAGAGATTTTAACCTGTATCTGGCTGCAGCAGATACAACCATCGCAATGGTTTTAGTTCAAGAAGTCGATGGAATTGAACACCCTATATATTATTTAAGTAGAAACTTAAATGATACGAAAAGAAAATATTCTTATGTTGAAAAACTAGCGCTTGCAGCTGTTCAAGCGATACAAAGATTTCGACACTATGTCCTCTTTCGGAAAACTACCATTCTGTCAGATTGCAACCCCATGACTTATATATTGTCGCGACAGTTGCTGGGGGGCAAATATTCAAAATGGATAGCAATCCTTCAAGAGTTTGATCTGGAATTTGTAAAATCCAAATCAAAGAAAGCTCTAGTTTTCGCACAATTATTATGCGATCTCCCATCGTCATCCAACGATGAAACATCTGAAGAATCAATCGTGGACGAGAATTTGTTTCTGATATCTACAAGCAATGAGTGGTATGGAGATATAATAATTTATCTCCAAACCCAAAAGTTCAGGCCAAACACCTCTCACTCTGAACAGAAACGTATATGATACCAAGCAAAAGACTACATGATCGTCGGTGATACGCTTTACCGTCGTGGTATCGATACAGTTCTGAGAAGGTGCCTCACCCATGAGGAGGCCGAAAAAGCCCTGAATGAGTGTCATTCAGGTGCGTGTGGGGGGCATCAATCTGGATATGCTACAGCACAAAAAAATCTTGCGAGCAGGATACTTCTGGCCAACCATGTTCAAAGATTGCATAACCGCAGTCAGAAGTTGCCATGCTTGTCAAATTTTTGATAGCAAAACCAAAATACCACCCGCACCTTTATAGCCAATAGTTGTTGTTGGGCCTTTTGCCAAATGGGGCATCGATTTCATGACATGTAACCCCACCTCGACCGGGGGGCAAGGGTATATTATAGTCGCCGTTGACTATTTTACCAAATGGGCCGAGGTGATGCCTACATTAGATAACACTGGTGAAACAGCTGCCCTTTTCTTTTTCAATCATGTAATCGCCAGATTCAGCGTACCACAGGCTATAGTCACAGACCATGGATCGCACTTTCGCAATCACATGATGGTTGAATTAGCTGCCAAGCTAGGGCTATCTCACGACAGCTCTACTCCGTATTATCCGCAAGCCAACGGACAAGTTGAAGCGATCAACAAAGTCCTGAAGCGTATGTTGCAAAGGATGATCGAAGTTCACAAAAGAAGGTGGCACCTAATCCTGTACTCAGCCTTGTGGGCTTACCGAACATCGGTAAGGAATGCGACCGGGTTCACGCCTTTCCAACTGGTATATGGCCTGGAAGCAGTCTTACCAGTCCAGTGCGAAATCTCATCTCTTAAACTCGCAATCGATCTCCTCCCCGTAACTTCAGAAGAAGAGGCTTGTTTCTTGGAATTAATCCAATTGGATGAAACCCGTCGTGATGCCGCTTTGGCTAACGAAGCCCATAAGAAACGAGTCAAGGCGCAGTTCGACAAAAATGTCAAACCCCGTGTCTTCTCAGAAGGTGACTTGGTCTTGCTTTACGACCAAGAATCCGATAAATTGGGAGCAGGTAAATTCAATTCTTTATGGATGGGCCCCTACATTGTTAAACGAGTGTTAGAAAAAGGAGCCTATGAGTTAATGGATTATGACGGAATTCCACTGGCGCAACCTCGTAATGGGTTGTACCTCAAGCGTTACTATGCTTAAATAGTAACCAATATGCTTTTGTTGTATTTTGTTTTCGCTAAAGTGGTCGTTTTGGTCGAGTAATCCTCCTTTTTACATTTATTGCAGATGTCAAACCTTTTGGAGACATGTGTTGGATATGCAGACGGAGTGATTCGTAGTTCGCAGAACCTGTCCTCCGCAACCTGGGCCATTTTTTATCCAAGCGGCGAGTTAGTAAGTTTCAGAGGTGTATGTATTGGTCAATAGACGAATAACATCGCTGAGTATAGCGCGTTGATAGAACTGCTCTCTGATACCATCACCCATGGTATACGCCGACTAATCGTCAGGCTAGACTCACAACTCGTAATACTACAACTCAATGGTATATATTCCGTCTGCAACCCAGCCATTTACCACATGTTCCTAAGGGTTAAGATTTTGGAGAGACAATTTGATTTGATTCAATACCAACATATTTCCAGAAACTTAAACATATTAACCGACTCATTAGAAAACTATGTGTTAGATAGACATTTGCGACATTTATAAAAAGAAACACATCATCAATGTTGTACATGTGGATCACATAACTCAACCGGAATAAAACCCTGAAAATCAATATATATATATATATATATATAGATGTTTATGGCTTACATATAATGTTCTGTAACCAAGACAAAATCAGTCACATGACCCAAAAACTCAAAAATGCTAGGGGTCACCCTAGTCTAGTGATGCTCATGATAGCACGTCACAGCCTGTGCGATCATGCATAAGAGACGAGTCCGTCGTCTAGGCACACCAGTAGTATGCCGCTGCAACTGTAAAGGTAACTCGTCGATCCTCACATCTGGAATACCGAGAGTAAGTCTCTCAACCTGCTCCTGCATAGCTGTGAGGGTCTCGGCCACATCAAGGTCACGAAGGATAACCCTCCCGGCAGCCTCTCCTGCTGGGGCAACGGCTGGCACTCTCGGGCGAACTACTGGACGAACAGGACCAACATCTGCATGCACACATGAGTTTGATTAAAGTCTTGATAGAATAAAGCACGAGGACATTATGAATAAAAACAGTAAATAATGATATGGTCGAAGATTTTACCAATAGCGCCCCACTGCTCGCCGTCGTGCAGTACTAAATCCGGATCACCCCGGAAGTCCATGCCAGCATATGGATACTCGGAATAGACCATCTCCTCATGATCAAACCACCTGAAGAAGGTATCAGAAAAAGAAATCTGAGATTTGACTAGCATGCCTAGACATGTGGTCAACCCATCTCTGCATGCGTGGTTCAGTAGGAGAAGGCAAGTCGAGTGCAATGTACTGTGGCTGCATCAGTGGTATCTTCTCCAAGGCAAAGGCAGTCAAAATAGAACCGAACCCAAAGTTCTTCAGCCTCCTGTCCTTTACCTTGGTCAACTGACTCTTCATCACAAGAAGTACTGCATCACACCAGTTGAATATCTTCGGTTGGAGACACTCCAAGGCATGCTGCATATAGGATCTGTTGGCCACATGAAGAGATGCACTACCGGCCATCCTACCAAAAGTATACAGGACAGACCTAAGGGACCTGTCAGCAACGTCACGGATAATGATCTTGCCGTCTTTACTCGGCTGAGATCCTTCCCTGCAATACTGGCAGACATAATATCTCACCGAGTCACTCCCTCGGGCCGAACCTGACAAAGAGATGGGGGCTCCCCGCCTCGACAAGCCAGTCAAGAAGTAAATGTCTACTGCGGTCAAGGGGATAGATTTGACCCTAATCTGGAAAACTTGATTGATAGGATCCCAAGCATCGAGCAAATACTGCAGTAGGTCGATCTGCTGTCTCATGCTAGAGATGCGAAAGAACTTCAGCAGACCACAGTTCCACAGCGCGTTCACCGTAACCGGATCATGTAGGGAAATCATGTCCTCTTCTTCATGTTCTCGTTCTCGCCATGTAAGGGTCATTTTGCTCCAAGATCTCTGAAAAAAAAACATGAGAGGAGTTATATCCTAGATTTGATGAGAAACAGGCAAAAATTTTCATCAAAAACTGTGCAACAAAATCCTTTTCTGCGCCCAACGCACCTGCACAGTGTTCCACCTGCGTTGAAGGTCAAATTGCCTTCATAATGCTTGACATTCAGCGCAGGTTTCGAGTGCCCAAGGTGCGCTGATGGCAGAGCGACCCCATCAAACCCCAGGGGCTCAGAAAAATAGGAAATGAAGCACAGAATGCAGAAAGGAAACCATGAAATGAAAGAGCTCAGGTTTAGCTCCTACCTGGTCCAGATGGCGCCAAGAATCGTCCACAGAATCTCCCGAAATCAGCTGATGAAAATCAAGGGGGAAGAGGCACCTCCAAAGCTCCAACAAACCAAGTTCAAATGAAATGGTAAAATGAGAGGTAAAAACACTTTTTAATTGCTTTTACGTAGTTCAAAGTAAAATATTAGTGTTTTAATCTCATTTTCAAGCAAATGTTATTCATTTATAACTAGTTTGATGCAGCAATTGAGGGTACAGTACTATCTTTGAAAAGGGCAAAGCTATTTATGGTAAAAAATCAAAACCAAACCATGTTATCGAGCAGTTTTAGCGCATAGTTCATGCTCGTTAAAAAATAAACATAAGATCGAGCAAGTGTTTCAATTCGCGTTTAAGCTCGTTAAAAAATGAACTATCCTCCGGTAAATAACCACCGTGAATGTAAATTTATCAGCCATTAAAGCCTTGGTCGTGTTTGCACTGTCACCTCCACTTTTCCATTGGCCGATCATTCACCTCCATTTGATTGTTTACCCATTTTGAGGAACAACTACGAAGAGTGATTTCACTAGCCATCCTTGTGACACTGCTGTGATTGGAAAATTCCAACCCTTACCTCGAATCAGCTGCTACCCGTTTTATCACTCGTTCCTCAAAAGACGAGTCTTTTTTAAGCTCTTTTCATCTGACTCGTAAAATATAAAAAGATTGCCGAGTTTTGGCCTTCCAGCTCGTTAAAGCGACCGGAAGTGCTATCCCTCCTCTAGATTTTAATCTTTTTGGACCTGAGGGATTATTGCACAAAAATATCGAGCGCTTGTTTTGTTCGGCTCGTTAAAACTATCGAAAACTCATCCCTTCTGTATTGTTTTATACTTTTTCAGACTTAAGGGATTAGATGACGAAAAAGGAACTTTGGAGTTATCTTTACGTACCTTTTTAGACTCTCTAAAAATGAAAAGGACCGAGTTATCTTTGTCGTTAGACTCGTTAAAAAGATTAATAGCGACAAACTTGTCTTTAGACGAGAACGAGTTTCACTATCGCTAGGCTCGTTAAAACATAGCGATGGGTTTTCCCGAAGGGCAAATTATAGAACAAGCATATGTTATCCTCCTCAAGCTTGACAAAAATAAAGAGGTACTGGTTAGAAATGACTGGGGAAAATTGGGAAGAAACTCAAAGAACTTTTATTGGTAGCAAGTCGCTCTTGAACATGACACTTCCACTCCGTGCCTGAGTCGGGTTGGGTTGTTTCATTCACCGGTCACATCACCATGGTCTTGCCATACCATCCATATTTGGGGTAAATGCTACCAATCCATCACATAAGTGTCGCCGATATGTTCAAGAGAAGTCATCCAGAGAAGTCAACCGTGTCCCATCCACTACCATACATTATCCTTCATTCTTTCATGACCGCCACCCTGAACCATATATCATCAGATCTTTTTCACCTCCATCAAAATCATTTGCTACGTTCCATGTCACTGATGTGGGATACATTAAGGCCCTCCTTTGATGGATCGCTTCTTGTCGACATCAGCTCATTATCCAAGAAGTTGATCTAGGAACACCCCCTTCAGTACTTTGAAGCTTGCATACCTCAATGGCAAGTTTCTCACTTCCGGCGACATTTATACATCAATGACCTTCGACCGAAATATTCTGCATGGTGTTCGACGCCAAGTCCTTTATTCACACCACTTGAATTGTACTGCAGTACCTTGAGGGTCATTATCATTATCGGTGATTCCTCTCGCGCTTGTTAACAGTTTACATCATTGACTGGTAATCAAGCGATGTCTTTCCATGTTCGACTTCAGGACACTTCTCACATGGATCGACTTGTACTTAGAGTGAAGATCGGACGAGATTGAAGACCTCGGATCTAGTTTTATCCATCCGGGCTGCGATATATATTCAGGAAAAATAAAGACATTGACATGTACAACATTGCAGCACAGATAATCATCCTACCAAAAGGATGATGATTTCATCAAAATCATCAGTCTACCATCAGACGATTGTCTGTTCTATGTACAGAAAAATGAATTTATAAAGCTGAGCATGGCAATGCCCGCCTCAGCTAGATCATGAAAACAGTATGAAAAATAATGTATTGTATTGTATCTTATTACAGGTCTCCTCCCAGCATTGAAAGAACTTCGGATCCTCCTAATAAAGCATTTCACCCGATAAACGGACTCATACTTTAGGGGGCAACTGTTATAGACATTTCTGTGCCTTACAGCATTGAGCATGAAATGTCCATAATCCAAGGGATCCAAAGTCCCTAAAAGAGTTGTTCCTACCCCTAAAGGAACAAGGTCAACCAATGACAGCTTCTCCCAGAAGTTCTCCACCAAAAACCACTCAGAAACAGTCAATTCAGGATCAATTCAGAAGCTCTTCTAGCTACCTGCGTTGCAATGTACCCCAGTACACTAGCTAGGTGCATTGCAACGCACCTAAATGCACTACCAGGGTGCGCTGAGTGGGAAATGACAAATGGAAAGCTCATTCAACGAGGTGGAAAGACCATGGAAGCTTCCAGAATCTTCTCCAATGACACTTGCCTCAATGAATTCGACTAGTGATGAGTAAGAGGCTCTCAACCTCTAAGTGGAAGCAAGAACTGACAGAGAGAAGCCACAAGTCAAAACATAAGCTGACTCATCCTCTCTGCTTACATCTATATATGGATCCCTCATCCAAGAGATCCAGGGGGCTGGAATTTTATACTTTGCAGAGAATTGTTGTTGGTTTCAGATTGAGATTAGTACATTGGGTGATTTATGCTTTGTTGCAGGAGAGGAAGGGATTCCTTTACTGGGAGGTAGATGCTGGATCGGGACTCACTTGGTTGTATCTCCTCTTGGACTTTCTTATCATATCAATAAAGCTATTTGAGTTTCTCCTATATGCTTGTATATCAATGATGTTTTGCTATATTTGCATATTTAGTTTATATCTGATCCTAAACTAGTTATGAATGTAAATCTATGTCTTTTGTGTAGTTTTCCTCTCTTGTGATCTTGCAGGAACTCGGTGAAGCTGGACCAGTGAAGGAGCAGGCAACAGGAAACAAGCAAAAGAGGAGAGTGATTGGATCGACAAGCTAGCGAATGACACGGGTTAGTTACATACTTCTTCTCCATTTACATTTCATAAAGAAGAATACTCAGATAGTTTTCCTTGTTTGTTGCTAAGGCACTATCACACCTTAGAGTGGGATAGGGGCATTCCGAATGGATACTTTTCCCAACAACATGCATGCCCCCTGGGTTTCAGTCATGTCCTCTGAATCACTCGCGCTCATCATGTGGACAGATTGGGGATTGATGAGACATTCCTTGCGTGAAAAGACCATTTAGGGATGGTATATGACTATTTGCTATGTGTGAACCGGGGAATGAAAGATGGTCTACGAGCTTGACCACTCTTCTTTCATGTGGAAAACACATTACTCTAAAGAGTGAGGAGACATTGGCTCCCATGCAATAAATATAGTCACGTCCAAGGAGTAGATTATAATCCAGGGGTCCTTGGACTACCATTACGTTCATGTGAACGGTTTTCCTTCTCAATGTTATCGGCACATAGGGAAGTATCCCTAACGGTCGATTGGTTCCTTTGTCAAAACCTGTTAAATTTCTCATTTCAGGAAAAAGTGATGGCAAACCAAGTGCTTTCCAAGCTGTTGAGGAAAGGGTACTCACAGAAGCCCCTTCATCTATGATGGTACCAGTCATGACCATTCTATATATTTGAGCAATGATTCGAAATGGTACACTAGCCGGTAAATGGGGTCTGCCTAGTAGATTCCAGTCAAAGGAAACAACTATGCTGCTTGGAGGTGGGACTGAATAGAAGGCTGGATATGACTCTGACAAACTTCCTTCCTGTGGTAAAGGAATGGGTAGACTGCCCACATGTTCATCGGAGTCTGTGCTTACGAAGATAATTTGAACGGTGTCATTCTGGTTCTCTCCGGTCACTATATCATCTGAAGATGGACCTTATGAAGGCAAGACCAGGTCAACTGCTGCCTCGACCTTTTGACTTTCGTCTAGTGTGGATTCAGATGGTTTATCTTCAATGATAGATGCTTCAACTGACCACAATGGCATGTCAGCCGGATTTTCAACTAGTGACGGACTCGACAAGAGTTTTTTATATCTAGGAGGAAGCCATAACGGTGAAACCAGACAGTCGTCCAAAACTCTTTTAGCCTCATCTAAGAAGGGACAACGGTGGACGGCGTGATCGCCTTCACACAGTTTACAAGGAAATTTACATCTTCCTTTTTGTCTAGGGGCTTCAATTTCGCTAGTTGAAGGTGCACTTCCAACATGATCATCAGAGGTTGACGACACCGAATTGTGCAAACGAGGAGACCAGTCCCTTAAGATCTGAGGGATGCAAGGACAATCTCGATGATAGTGGTCTCCTTTACAAATGACACATGGCGATTTAGGCCTGGATGGTGCAGTGTGTGGATTTTCGCGAGATGATGCCTGGTTTCCCCTTTTCACCTTTGGCTCCTTCTTCTTCTTCTCTTTCTTCTTCTTCTCATTCTTCTTCTCAGTTACTTGATTTTGGGCTTTACCAGCTTCATCAAGCGAAGAGGAAGGAGGAGAGGAAGAATTGGACGAAGTAGAGTTTGGGGGGTAACTCTGGTATCGTTTAGTTGCTGACTTGATTGTTCAGGAATCACGATGTTTTGAATGACAGAGGTTGAGAAGAGCCATATAGGCAAGCCGATTGTCAATCCTGGAAGCGACAATGTGGCCATATGGCAAGCACCAACATCTCCCCAAGAGGAAAAAGGACTAGGATTTCCCCCAAGGGGAATTCCTTCGTTGGTGGACTCCACTTTTCTCAACCTAAGTCCAACGTAGGAAATGTGATGTTTATTCCGATTAAAATAAATTTTAGACGCTTTGACACAACTTGTTTTTTAAATTTTTAAGAGTCGAGAAAAAAAAAAGATGACTCTAGTCGCCTTCAATTTTTAATGAGCTTGAAGTGACAAGTGCTCAGATGGACCTTTTTCTTTAAGGAGTCTGAAAAGGAACGAAAGAGACTAATATGGAAATCTAGACAGAGGGATTACCAAACCAATCACAAAACTGCAGAATACTTTTTACGGTACGGTAGTCAATCTTCCCGAATATTGTGTTCAGTGTATTGCCATCGATAGGGCAGTAGACACAACTTCTTATGGATAAATGATAAAACCTATTGTTGTCTCCCAATATATACTCGATGGTACGTGGGAGCACAAGTTCGTACTAGCACTTATCGTTTCAAAGTGGAGGAATCACCCAACCAACAATGAAAACAACAGTTACCAGGTTTTACGATGCCGGAATACGTCTCTAGCCTAGACTTCTAAATGTTGTGCATTAGGTTCCAAAGAATTTTTAGATTCATTGAATCTATTTTATAGTTGATCTTGCTTAAGAAATTTTCCTTTCAGGTTCACCGCGGGATGTAGATGTACAATTCCTAAAATGCAATCTAAGATGATAAACAATCGTTTAATCTTCTTTTTGCAATGAAAATCCTAGCTACTAAGGAAAGAGAGATGATTTTCTTTCAACATAGAGCAGAGAGCACACACTATATGCAATGTCCTAAATCAAACCAACAAACAGTCTAAATGCAAATGAACATGCATGTATTTGTTTTCAGCCTTCTTAATGTGTGAATGATAAAAATAAAGCTAAGCGCAAATCTGAATTATTTTTCAAAGCAACAATTACTAACAAGCTTCTTTTCAAAACAAAAATGAAGACAGTGATGACACTTCGTTATTTGGAATTGAAAACTTGCTTTCCACACTTGAAAAACTACTAATTCAAATCAAATACAAGAGTAAGAGTGTAATCGACTATCAAGAACAATCGGATTCTCTTCTATGACTGAAAACGACACTTGCGACACTTTCAAATCAAGAAACGACAGTTCAATTACACTACTTCTTTCTAAAAGAGAACTGAAAATGGCTCAAAATACATAAAAACATTTACAGTTCTTTGCACAATGGAGACGGAATAATGGCAAGGAAGGGGGTTTCAGCAAAGGTATATTGACTACAGGTAGCAAAACTCCAAAATAGAGTTGTAAAGAGTGAACACAGAAACCAAAATCTAAGAGCAGAAAAGGTCTGATCAGCGCACCTGTAACAAAGGGAAAGTGAAATACAACGCACCTACTACACTCGGGAAGTGCGATGCATTCAGGTTCCAAAGAAGAGACAGTGCGATGGACTAGGTACGAAACTTTAACTGGGTTCTGGGTCACAGTTTGCAGCTCAGTTCAGGGATTTAGGCCGAGCAAGTGGTAATCAGTAAATGAATCACAGGGGTAGATCTAAGGAGGTTACTACAACCACCACAAGGGCAATTAGAGAGCTTGTAAATGAATTGTTTAATTCATAAACAAAACCTGGAGATAGACTGAAGCAACTTTGATCTACTTTGCACTTGCATAGAAAATGCAGTTCGAAGGCTATCTGGCATGACTTCAGGCTCCATCTATAAGTTTATAAAGTAAACAAATGTAGATAAACAAACAATCTATTCGCTCCCCAGCGGAGTCGCCATTTTGTTATCGGGAAATCTAGTGTCTATGCAGAGCTGCTAGTCCCACTAAGGCTGGTAGCTACCTTAGAAACAAACAAACTAAAACTAGTTTCGTTTTCCTTTATGAGAAATAGATAAGAGGGGAATAAAGGAGAATGACCTCTATCTTGTGCTTGGTTCCTTACTTGATTCCTCTCTCTTCTGATAGATCTTTGCCACTCGCTTCCTCATCTACCCAGCTTCAAAGAGCACCTGTAGAATCAAAGCACCATAATACTATCCAAGAACATATATCTATTATCATAAACAATATAGGACCAGATATATATTTACCACACAAATGCATAAATCATCAATCATACAAGAATGTGGAGGAAAACTTGAATAGCTTTATTAATAATCAAGAATAGCAAAGAGGATTACAACCAATTGTTCTGACCCAGCATCATCCTCTCAGCAAGAAAGACCTTCTTCACCTCATGAAAATCTTAGATCACCCAACATTATGATATTACACCAAGAAACCAGCAGCACTTCCTTACAAGATACAAAATTCCAGCCTCTGGATCTCTGGGATGAGGGATCCATATATAAATGTTTGCAAGGGGGGTGAGTTGGCTTTTGAGATTTGATTAGTTTCCTCTCTCTGATAGTTCTTGATTCCACTTGGAGATTGATGATCTCTTACTCATCCCTGGGTGAATGCAGAGAGGCAAGTGTCACAGGAGAATTTTCTGGAAGATTCCATGATCCTCCACCTTGCGGATTGACCCTGCCATTTGTCCACTCTCGCCCATCGCACCCCATAGAAGGGCTTTTCAACATGCATCGCACCTACTGTGTGTAGGTAGGTGGGATGCAACGCACTTTGACGATGGAGCAGGTGAAATGGTCCATTTTTGACCAGTTCTGAGTAGTTTTTCATGGAGAACTTCTGGGAGATGTTGTAATCAGTTGACCTTGTTCGTTTAGGGGTTCGAACAACACCTTTAGGGACTTAGTAGCCCTTGGATTATGGACATCTATGATTGGGTTTGCAGTGCCCAAAAATGTCTATAACAAGGGTGCAACCAAAGGCGGTGTTATGAAATCGTCGATTGCGATATCCCGATATTATGGGCTCAAAGCAAGATGGATAGGTGGAAAGAGGTGGGTCACGTGGATATGTGTGCCTTATGTATCATGACCAATGGTGGAGCGGAAAAGTCATTTAAAACCTTTATAACGCAAAGAAAGTTTGTTAAAGGTTTTTGTGTTCAAGCCCTAGCACGGGCCCTCCCCGATAATCTTTCAAATTTGGCCAGACCACATCGCATATCAGAGATCGCAATCTTTGGGAGGATGCATCAAAGACATGGATCGATAATCGGTGATATGCCAAGTTGATATATCTCAAATGGGCCCAGGTGCTCAAGTGTGCATTCCCGTGTGTTACACATGGGGAACATTAGTGATGTTGTATTCCAAAGAATTAACTCCCATCCCAAGCTCCTATCATATAGTTTCCGTCTAAGCCACAGGGCTAAGGAAAGAATATGCCCAATCGAAGATCAGAATTCATAGTTTTGCAAAGGTTGTTTAGTTTAAAGTCCCTGGTAAGCTTGAGCTCTAGTACAACTCAATGATCATTTCATAGGGCCTTTTCAGTTCTGATGGACTGATAAAGGTAGAAAGGGGACGAATGAGTTGGAATTTACACTTAGGATATATTATGGCCATCATGAGTGATCACTCCTGGTTTCTATAAAAGGAAGGAGTAAAATTGTTAAGAGTGAAAGTGATAAGGAACCGAACGAGATAACATGAAGTGTAATGTGGCAAAAACGTGATTGGACCTGAGGCCAACAAAGGAAGTGGCATGGAGATATTTTCACAAACCATCATTTTAGTTTCACATGCTTTGTTATTCGGTTGTTTTTTAATATGTTTTATTTTAAGGAACACCATCTTTTTTTTGTAATAATTGGGGGAAATAGATCCTACACATTGAGACAATTAGTCATGCAAACAGCTGGATGCTCAGGCCTGAGATATTTTTGTAATTGATTTTCAAGCTCTCCCTCTCCTTATAAAAGGGAGGAAGAAACAATTAACAAAGGTTCACAATTTTGGGAAAGATTCCTCTTCTAAGCGACCTTTCCTGTTTTCCTAAAGGCCTACTTGAATCTTTTTGTATGTTGGTTTTCCTGAGGAGATTAATACAAAGTTTCTAGTGATTCCAACTAATTTGGATTGCAGTATGTTCTTCTCCCTTTTTATTTCATATATGTTTATAATTCTTCACAAATTACATGTCACAGTAGCAGCTAGTTGTATTTCCCTATAGATACAGATTCATTTAAATCATAACATTGATGGATAATGTGTGTTTCAAGGTGGAAATCGAGTCTTTAAAAAGTGCTCCATGCATCTCAGTAGTTCATATAATCCCCTCTCTCTCATTTCTCTCTAAGTCTTGATATATGGGATTCTTATGTATTAAGCTCTATATGATGGATTCCTCCTCTACTACCTTCCCCCATTACATATGTCTCAACAACTAAATCGCTACAAAATCTGTGTTTTATTTGGCGACCTTAAATCAAAGATTGTTTCCTCAATACTCCTTTGTACAATCTTCCTTCTATTTGGTATCTTTATGAGTGATTCTGAATCAGACTCATTTGTATTTCTGTGACAAACTAAAGTGTTGTAAGTCTTTACTATAAATATATCAAGTACTCTTCAAGATGTCCAAGGCACTAGTATATAATCAACCTAGATACTTTTCCCTGGGTATGACAAATCTTTAAATTCTCTCTATTAGGTGAGCAAGGAAAGTATGGATTGAAGATCTATCATCTTGGTGACTCCACTGTCTTAATTTTATTATAAAAATATTGTCGACTCCACTCGCTATATCTCTCTTTGATCACTCTGACTTATAATAGACCCCATACTCGCTTATATACTATTTAGCAAAATACACCATCTGTATCTAACCTAGAAAGAATAATATCCAAAAGGATTTGGAAAGAAAAGACTCTAAACGCTGATGCTACTATCTCTTCATTTCCTGAAACCTCATCATCCAGTTCTCAGAAAGCCATAATTCATTGTTCTAAATTTCCTCCTAGAGTCTTGGTATATCCTCAAGAAGGCGGTCATATACTCGGTACTGCATCCCTAAAGGTAAAAGAAGAAGTTGAAGAAATAAAAGATAAACTTCAAAGAATGCCTACCCATAGTGTGAAAAATTTCTCATTCCACTGCCAATCTGTTGTCTTACGATTGATAATAACTCAGGCTCCTCCAGTAATTCAAGCACCACCACCTCTAATCCAAATGGTTGTCCCTGGATTCTTGTTAAACAAATATGCCCCCTTAAATTTGCCTCAACCTTTGAATTCTATGCCACAAGACTACGTCAAGCTCCTGCCAAGGTATAATGAAGAAGCTGATGTAATAGCACAAAGGCATATAGAATTTTTTTGTGCCTTTGTAGAGAATCTAAATGATGAACAACATGATGTAGTGTTGAGACTTTTCATCCTATCTTTGGATGGGGAGGTCAGGAAATGGTTTAAATCCTTGCCAAATGCTTCCATTAACACCTCAAAAGAAATGGAGAACTCCCTTTTGTAGATTGGGGTGAGAAGAGAGAACATGGGTACATTCTCACTGAGTTTAATACTATTAAGAAGAAATTTGGTGAGAATATCTTAGATTTTATTAAAATATTTAATAAGTTGTACAATAATCTTCTTGCTAAAATCAAACCTCCACAGGTCATTGCCTGAGTAGTCTTTGCTGGGGCCTTTGACTCAGAATTCAGTTTTACTCTTAGAGAAAGGAAGTCTCCTACCATGGACCAGGTCCAAATCAATGCCCTTGAAGTAGAAGCAAACTTTACCTCCACAGGGAAGTTAAGAAGAACATCTAACTTCAGAGAGAAGAAAAAGGTAAAAGAGGAGGTAGTTTCCTCAAGTGGAAGAGAATTTCAAGAATAGAGGATAGAGGAGATGGATAAGTTGATAAAGAACTTATCAAGCAAACTGACAAAAATGGTGTTGGAAAATAAAAGCCTTCAAAAAAAAAATTCCCAGCTGCCAATCATGGTTACAATCCCCAATACAAAAGAGCCCCCCTACAGTTAATGCAAAGGGAGAGGAAAGAGCAACACGATCATATTCATCCTCCATTATATATAGAGGATGATCCAGAGGAATTGTCACTCAATACAAGAAATTTTCAGAGGAACTTGTACTCCTCTTTCTCCGATGAGGGGAAATAACTCAGGACATATGAAGAGGAGGAAGAGATTCATGCCACACTAGATGATGATGAGATCGATGGTTGTTGTAAATAGTTCGCTAACTTCATGCGCACTCAGTTTCACAAGAGGTATGATCTATGATCATCTAGAGAGAGATCGAGAGCACAAGATCAGAATGAAGGTACTTCCTCCCAAGAGCCCCCTAAGTCCGTTGATAAGGAGGAGGGACCTGTAGACCCAATTATCTCAAGAAATATAGAGTCCTCCAATCCAAATAGCTATCAGGCTGAAGTCGTTAAAGAAGGTACATCAGCTCCCCCTACTAGATTTGTTCATGAAAAAGAAAAAGAGCCTTTAGAAATTGGAACTCGAGAAAAAGGCCCTACCCTCTTTAACCTTCAAAAAGAGCTTGACAAAATCAAGATCGTAGTCCCATTGTCTAAGCTCTTGAAACGAACCACTTACAATGCCTAAGTCTCTCAGTTTTTGTTTCCTTCCACTTCAATCCAACCCCTTGATAGTTTAAACCTACAGGAAGAAAGGCCTATGGTAGTCTTTGGACCTCATGTTGAGGAGCAAGATCATTCCATCCCACCTTGTTATGTCGCTATGGTAGTACATGACCTTCTGCCTCACAATTGCATGTTATACTCTGGAGCTTCTCATAATTTGATGCCATTATTAGTAATGGCACAGCTGGGTCTAGAAATAACCAGACCATATAAGGAACTCTATTATTTTGACTCTAAGAGGGTCAAGTGCATGGGGAAGATCAAACCCCTAGTGCTAAGTTTGGCCCAAATCCTAGCGAAAAGTGTGGTGATGGATATTGAAGTTATATCCTAGTGAGGTTTCGTAGGCTTATGTCCAGGTCACGGGGATCAAATATTGGAGGGTCCATCAAGCTGGATTTGACTTATGCTACCATTCCTATCTTTTGTGGAGAGGAAAGAAGACTTTACAGAGAATCCAGATTCATCAAAACAATCACCAGAGCTAATTGTTCAGACAATTCACCTATGTATGGGACATAAAGGGACATGTCATGCTTTATGATAGAAGAAGATGAATTCATTCTAGAGGAAACACATATAAAAACTACAGTAAAATTAGATTGACAGCTCAAAGATTGTAGCAAGGTATGCAAGTTGTATTTTGATGGGGAAAATTCAAAAGAAGGAAATAGGGCAGGGGTATTATTGATATCTCCAGAAGGTAACTTAATTACCCCATTCTTTAAATTTGAACTTGAGGCCACCAAAAATGTGGCCGAATATGAGGCACTGCTACTAGGCCTGCACGCAACAAAGAATCTAGATATTGATTGCCTGACTGTATTTGGAGACTCTAAACTGGTAGTCAAGAATATCAAGAACCAAAGTTGAACCAAGCACCCTTAATTGAGGACCTAAAAAAATGAAGTTTAGGACTTGATCAACAACTTCTTCTCAACATTTAATGTCCAATTCCTGCCAAGAGAAGGAAACTACACGGATGATTCTTTAGCTATAGCTACTAGAAACTTCAAGCCACCCCAAAATCCTCTGCTCAAGTATGAAATTGAAGTTAGATACAGACCCTCAGTGCCTAACAATGTGAAGCACTGGAAAGTATTTGAGGATGACATGAAAATCAAGCTCTTCATGGAGGTCATCGGGTAATCCTCAAACTCCGTGATTGGTCAAGAAAAGGAAGAATGCATTAGAAGACATAAATTTCTGCAGCTGAAGGGAAATTCCATTCCATGAGGTCTAGTTCCTTTGGAAAGGATATTCAAATCAAACGATGTGGCTTCTAATCCTACTGAAAAGGAAGATGAGGAACATGTAGAGGATTGCAACATATGCTCAAAGGATGAACCTTGGTTGATCAAGTTATCAAAAGGGATCCCACGACACTACAAAAAAAGGTACTTAAATCTCTTAAAAACCTATAAAGATGTTTTTTCTTGGTCTTTTGATGATTTGAAATTTTTTTGTGCAAATATTATGCAACATAAGATTGCTCTAAAGAATGATATGAAGCCTTGTAAGAAAAAACTCAGACGGATCAATCCACTTCTGCTCCAATCCATTGAGAAGGAAGTGAAGAAGTTTCTTCAAGCTAAGATCATTGTACCACCGAGGTACTCAGAATGGGTTGCCAATCTGGCTACTATTAGAAAGAAGAATGGAGAAATCAGATTGTGTGTAGATTTCAGGAACTTGAACAAAGATTCTTTGAGGGACAACTACCCATTGCCTAAAATGGATTACATTTTACAAAAAGAACTTGGATCTTCTAGGATTTCAATGATGGATGGATTTTTAGGATATAGCCAAGTGGCAATGCAACCTGAGGATCAAAATAAAATTGCATTCATGACACCTTGGGGAACTTTCATGTATGCAAGGATGCCATTCATCTTAATAAATGTGGGAGAAACTTTCCAGAGGGAAATGGACATTGCATTTGTGGGAGAGAAACATAAATTTGTGGTAGTTTACCTAGATGACATCATTGTTTTCTCTAAAATAGACGAGGGGCATATTGAACATCTAAAACTTACCTTTGAAAAATTCAGAAAGTATGGGTTGTCCCTGAATTCCAAGAAATTTTAGTTTGCTTTGAGCAAAGACAAGTTGTTGGGACACATCATAGTGTAGGAAGGGGTAAAGATCGATCCTAAGAGGGTGGAGGCCATTAGTCATATCTCCCTACCAAGAAATAAAAAAGGAGGCCCAATTATTCTTAGGGATGATTAGTTTCTTCAGAATATATGTCTCAAAGTATGTAGAAATAATAAAAGGAATTACGAAAATGTTGAAAAGGGAGAATGAAGTAAAGTGGAGTCCAGATTCCCAAGAATCCTTCTCTAGAATCAAAAGAGATTTTGTATAGGCTTCAGTGCTAGTCATCCCAGACTATTAAAGGTCATTTTTTATCTTTCATTTTCCTCCCCCCATACTATAGTTTTTGTGTTACTTCATAAAAATAAGGAATGCCATGAGCAGCCTATAGCTTTCTTCAGCTAGGTGTTACGGGATGATGAACTGAAGTATAATATATTGGAAAAATAGGCATATTCTCTAGTCGAAGATCTGAAGGCTTTTAGAGTCAATGTGTTACACTCAATCGTGGCTTATGTCCCAACAACAACGTTGAAGTACATCCTGGTACAAGGAGACAATGATGGTAAAAGGGGTAACTGGATTGCAAAAATCTAGGAGTATGACATGGAGATAAACTCCACTAAGCTCATTAAAGGACAATGATTGGCCAAAATCCTATCGAAGTCAAATTGTTAGGCATTGCGGATTGATTTATTAACAGAAGAGGGTGAAGAGGGGACACAACCCATGATCAAGACTGTAGTCTAAAAGATTCATATCAAATATGAAATTTCGTTGTGGTATCAAAATGCCATCCAATATTTACTATTTTTTAGATGCCCAACAAAGGTGGAAAAATCCAAGTATAGAGCATTGAGGGCTCAAGCCCAAAAGTTCATTATATATAATGGGCAACTGCACTAGAAAGACCAGGTGGGAATTATGCTATTATTTTTGGCTGAGACATAAACTCAAAGAGTTATGGATGAGCTCCATAATGGCATTTGTAGGGAGCACTATAGTTGGAAGAGCACTACACATAAGATATTGAAATCAGGGTTCTATTGGCCCACACTATTTGGATATGTTCATTCTTATGTTAGGTCCTATCAACAATGTCAAGTGTTTCCTGAAAAGAAAAAATTGGCTCCACTCCCCTTGATCCATGTTAGCATAGAAGAACCATTCAGACAATGTGCACTAGACTTCATCAGAGAGGTACATCCTCCTTCCAGTAGCCAACACAAGTGGATCCTAACTTCCATAGACTATTTCACCAAATGGGTAAAAGAAGACCCAACAAAAAATGCAACTGAAATTGTGGTTGTGAAATTTTTGGAGTAGAATATCTAGGTCAGGTTTGGTTGTCCTATGAAGATTGTGACTGATAATGCCCAGGCTTTTAATCCTTGAAATTTTAACACCTTTTGTTAGAATTATAACATCACAGTTGGCCATTCCACCACCTACTATCCTCAAGGAAATGTTTTGGCTAAGTCTTCCAACAAAACTATGGTGAGACTCTTGAAGAGGAAAATTGTAGAAAGTCAAAGGAATTCGGATTCCCAACTAAACTTTTCACTATGGAAAAACAGGTTGACTCCAAAAAGATCCACAGGTAAATCGCCTTTTGAGTTAGTCTATGGAAAAGAGGTTTTCTTCCCTATACAACTTACTATTCCAGTTGCTAAGATGCTACAATATTTTGAAGAAGAACCAAAGTCCTTGACTAGAAGGATAAATCAATTAGCGGAGCTCCAGGAGACTAGAGAACAAGTAAGCCATGGGTTAAACAACTACCAGCAAAGAATTAAATCCTTGTTTGATAAAAAAGATAAAGATAGGTCTCTCCAACCAGGGGATCTAGTTCTGAGATGGGATATGTGAAGAGAATACAAAGGGAAACATGGTAAATTTGATCCCTTAGGTTTGGACCCTTCAATTTTACTGAGACTAAAGGAAAAAATACTTTGATGTTGAAGAATTTGGAGGGTGAAATGCTTGAGTTTCCTATAAATGGGCAATTCCTCAAGCTTTATTTCGAGCATGAAGAGGTTCAATTCTCACCCATTGTACATACTGGTGAGCAATTGTAAAATATCACTAATTCTTTCAAATATTTATATTTATGTTTTTATTTTTACATGCATGAATAAAATGACTCCATGCCCAATAGACATAAGTCTGCTAGTCTACAAGTTCTCAACACCTTGATAGCAAGGCACTGTCCCCAGTTGGAGCCAATGTTTTCACCTTTTGCAAAAAGAGTTCCAGTTGTACAAAGAGGGAAAAAGAACAGATATATTTGGAGCTAGCCTCCAAACCACACAAGAACTCAAATCTAAATCAGGTCCCCTCCAATGGATAGTGCCAGAATCAACTTTCCAACGGTATATGGAAATCCTCAAATGGACTATGGAATCAAAAGTTAGAGCAGAATGAAGTTACCATTGAAAACCAGAAAACAAAGGTAAATTCTTAAGTATAAATCTTGGACCCCACATGTCAGAATTTTCTAAAGCAATAGTATGGAGGTCAGAGAAAACCAACGATTAACGATCAATGATATCGGAAAATCAGAGATCAGAGGTCCAAGTTACAGTATGCACCACAGTAATTAGAGGTCTTGCAGTATCAGTGAGGTCACACATCAGACGAAAAAGCCATATCAGTGGTTTGTAACGACAACAACACAAGACAAGTCACAAATCAGAAATTGGCGATATTTAACTTAACAACATTAAGAAATTGTCGAGAAAATAGGTTGATAGCGTAAACTACTTGGGAAAAGTCGAAATAGATTTAGAAAGGATTTCCATTGAAAAACAGGGCAGGTCAAGCCTGTTTCTTTCTCCTCCAACTAGATGTGTTGTGCAATAAGATTGGTTCTGATAAGGGCCATGTGGTGGTTGATGTCATCTTGGCGTGGTAGTATGGTGGATACATGGCACACATATATAGAGTTTTCAGGGGTCCTATGGGGGCATATATGTGTTACACATGTCACCACTCAAGAAGTGACACATTTCACTGATGATGTCACTTATCGGAGATCGACGTTCGACGATAGAAAGTTCTGGAGGGTGGAACCAAAGGCAGCATTATGAAAGCATTGATTATCATATCCCAATATCATGGGCCCAAAGCAAGATGGATAAGTCGCAAGAGGCGGGTGACGTGGGTATTTGTACGTTATATGTCATGACCAATGGTGGAGCGAAAAAGTCAATCAAAGCCTTTATAAGGGAAAGAAAGTTTATTAGAAGTTTTTCTTTGTTCACATCCTCGCACGGGCCCTCCCTGATCCTCTTTCCAAGTGGGCCAAACCACATTGCATATCAGAGATGGCAATTTTTTGGAGGACGCACCAAATACATGGATTGGAAATTGTCGATATGTCGAGTTGCGATATCTCAAATGGGCCCAGGTGCTCAAGTGTGCAATCCCATGTGGTTCTTTGAAATACAACATCACTAATGGTCCCCATGTGTTACACATGGGGACCATTAGTGATGTTGTATTCCAAAGAACCAGCCCCCGTCCCAAGATCCTATTAGTCAGTTTTCGTCTAAGCCCTAGGGCTTAGGCAAGAGTGGGCCTAATCGAAGATCGATGTTCACACTTTTACGTAGATTATTCTGTTTAAAGTCCCCGATAAGCTTGAGGTCTGATACTGTTGGCATTTTGGCACAGGTATGGCGCTACGGTACAGGTGTTGTCCTTGATGGCAACTCTCTTTGATGACAGATCTCAGTCCAGACTACAAGAATGAAGAGAATTTTCATATACGCAGGTTAATTAAGCCCAAGTTGCGTATACATGCTAGTACGCTATATACTAAGTCGCGGATACGCAGGATCGCTATATACAAAGTCACGTATACACGCAGTTTCTTGAACAAAAAAGAGCGTACATGTCGAGAAGCTTCCTTTTGGTCCATGGTAGTTAGTCCTCGGTACTTGAGCCTATGTTTTTGACCAAGGTATCTCGACAGACGTGTTGATCCCTAGTTTTGAAGTTGTTGGTATTGGATTACTATGGTTTTGGCCCGTGGTATTGAGCAAGGCCTAAGCCTATAAAAGGAGAAGAAGATCATTAGGTAAAGGCATTGAAAAAGTCTGGAATATCTGATAAAGAAAGAGATCTAGTATGCAGGTTCTGGGTTGCTTGATCTAAGCTAAGGAGAGATCACACCGGGTGATGGAAGACTGGATCTAAGGATAGATTGGGATCAAATGGTTTGAAATGAACTATCGGTATATGGTTGATTATGCGTATTTTTAGATCTGCATACTGACGCAATGTTATGTTCTGGGTATGACTGATGTCTGGTATAGCTGCAAGTTATGAGAAACTATTTTTAGATCTGTACGCAGGTTGTCTTTGGTAAAAGCGCGTGTATACGCGGGTTGATCTCATTGAAGTAGCGTATATCTTTTGAAGTTTAATTTTTGGGGTTACAGTTGGTCTGACTGTTATTGTAGAGTTCTGTAGTCTGCTCTGTGTTCTGGTGACTGGGTGTTGACAGGGTTTCAGTGGTTCAATGATTCAAAGATTGATGATGCTAGTATTAGTTGTTTTATGCTTCAATGATCTATTATGAAAATTGATGAATTGTGGTCTTCAGACTGTAATGTTGTGCTTCAGGAATATCCAGTCTGAAAATGTATGAAAAGTGGTACCTGAAGGAAAGAAGATTGTAAGCCAGCACCTACGTACTAGTATCTTAGCTAGTACAAGAGCAAAGGGGGTTGGAGCTCCCTTCCAGGAGAGTCTGGAAAACGAGAGAAGGTTGTAGCCTTCTGTAGGTTGTAGCCTGCGTACTGGTATAAGGATGCACCAGTACAAAAGATTGTAAACTGAAGTTTCTTATTAAAGAAAGATAGAGACGACTTGCAGCAGGTGGTTTTCACCCACATTGGGTTTCCACCTTATATCATGGTGTTCATGTGTGTGGTTTTTGTGTGATGATCTGTTCTGTTATACTGCACCTGTTTACTATTAATATGGTTAATAATGTCCTGATGCATTTGCTGAAGATAAACTAACTGAATCTTAATATTTCTGGTTATATGCTGGTTGCTTTAGACACAGTAGCGTGTACACGCTGGTTCACTTAACTGAAGTAGCGTATATGTTTCTGAGTATGAAATTGAAAAAGTTTTTCTGATAATACTGATTCACCCCCCCCCCCCCCCCTCTTAGTATTATTTCCAACAGATACAACTCAATTATCACTTCCAAAGTTCTGTTTAGTTCTGATGGATTGATAAAGGTAGAAAGTGTAAATATGAGTTGGAAGCTATGATTAGGATATGTTATGGCCATCACGAGTGATCAATCCTGGTTTCTGTAAAAGGAAGGAGTAAAAATATTAATATTGAAAGCTACAGGGAGTCGGTTGAGAGAAAATGAAGTGTAATGTGGGAGAAACATGTCTCGAATAGAGGCCAACAAAGTAAGTGGCATGGAGATATTTTCACAAACCATCATTTCAGTTTCACTTGCTTTTTTATTCGGTTGTTTTGCTAGTATGTTCGATTTTAACGAACATCATCTTTCTGTTGTAATAATTGGGGGCAATAGAACCTGCACACCAAGAGAACTAGTCATGCAGACAGTTGGATGATCAGGCATGAGATATTTTTGTAATTGATTTTCAAGCTCTCCCTCTGCTTATAAAAGGGAGGAAGAAACACTTAACAAAGGTTCAGAATTTTGGGAAAGAATGCTATTCTACGGGACCTTTCTTGTTTTCCTACAAGCCTACTTGAAGCTTTTTGTATGTTGGTATCCCTGAAGAGATTAATACAAAGTTTCTAGTGATTCCAACTGATTTGGATTACAGTATGTTCTTCTCCCTTTATCTTTCATATATGTTTATAATTCTTCATAGATTGCATGCCATAGTAGTAGCTAGTTGTATTTCCCTTTAGATACAGATTCATTTAAATCAAAAAATTGATGGATAATGCCTATTTCGAGGTGGAAATCAAATCTTTACAAATCGCTCCATGCATCTTAGCAGTTCATAGAATCCCCTCTCTCCCGTTTCTCTTTGAGTCTTTATATATAGTATTCTTATGCCTTAAGCTCTATATGATGGATTCCTCCTCTACTACCTTCCCCCATTAAATATCTCTCAACAACTAAATCATGGAAAACTCTGAGTCTGATTTGGCCACCTTAAATCAAATATTGTTTCCTGAGTACTCTTGTGTGTAATTTTCTTTCTATTTGTTATCTTTACAAATGATTCTGAATCAAAATCATTTTTATTTTTGTGACAAACTAAAGTGTTGTAATTCTTTACTATAAATTTGTCAAGCACTCTTTAGGATGTCCTAAGCATTGGTCTATAATCAACCCAGAGGTTATCTCTAGGAAGCTTTCATATCTCCTGAAGCACTTGTGCTCCAGGTGCTAGAAAAACCGACAACATATACCAAGTTAGGAAAGGAAATGTTCCAACCTAATCACCTAAATGTTAGCATTTATTTCTCCTCTTTATTCGACCGCTGTTGATCATAAATAGACGACAACCTTCTTCTTTCTTGACTAAAAAACCAGACTAAATCCTAATCTAAGGACATAGTTGGAAGTGGACTCCTTCTCTGTAAATGGATCTAAAAGAACAAGGTTCCTTTTCAAAAACAGAGGTATCAACTCCCATGTTTGGATCAAGGAATAATTCTCCTTATCCATGGTTGCATGCTAATATGGATTCCCTACAACTTTAGCATGCATTTAATGCTCTTATGGATGTACCATATATGCATGCATAATAATGCTTCTCTCTAGGAATGAATGCATGTATTTAGGGATGCCTTCGTGGATGCATGCATGTGCATGCATAGTGTTATAGATGCCTCCTTGGATGCATGTATGGGAATACACGGCTTTGCGTCTAAGAGTTCATGTGTTGCATCATCAAATTGAGACCTCGTTAGATTTGCATCATCAACATCATCAATAGCAGAGGAATAAAAGTCCTCTTCCATGTTTTCAAAACAATGTCTTTGTATGTAGTAGATTCTTCATCACCAACAGAGGAAAATATTTCCTCATATGATACATCTTCATTATTGGAAAGGATAAAATTTTCATCTATAATAGCTTCATCAGCAATAAAAGAAGCATTTTATTTATGTGCAACATTTTCTCGAGAATATTTGTTCACCTTGTTGAAGAAGTCTTCACCAATTTCATGACTAATATGATAGATCGAGCTCTCTATCTCCAAATGGTGTTCTTATAGATCATCTTCATCACCATATAATCCTTTCAATGTAGTATATATTTCATGCGGCAATTTAATATCTATGATATAATAAAGAATATCACGAGACACGGGTAGACACAATCTTCCATAAGCCATGTCATATATATTAAGCTAATCAAAATTCTCATCCTCTAACATTGGTTTCGTTACAATTCCCATAACTATATGGTACAAGCCTTTTATACTAAGATGAAACCAAATCACCATCTTCAATTCATAGTTATTGTACGAAGTGAAGATGGTGGAAAGTGGGAATTCCATTCTTTCATCAATTCAATTCTCCAACATTTTTCGACACATTCAATTTGTTAAAAATTATGGCACTTTTAATCTCCTAGTAGTTTCCAATTATTTTATCTTCAAACATGAAAAAATATTCATGCACCATCTTTGGCTCACTTGTCCCTCTAATACCATGTTAAATTATTAGGACCTACAAAGGTAAGGACCTAACCAAATAATAATTGCATAAAGTGCAAGAATTAAGAAATATTGGGAGAGAGAATGAATCTTGTATATTCAATAATGATAAAAGAATAAACACATAAAGTATCTAAGTTAAGCTTAATTGCATGTAAGAAATAAAGCTAACTAAAGCTAAGTGTGATTTATGCTATCTTAATGTGCATGTACACCAACAAATATCATGACAACCCTTTTTGATACCCCTTTGATAAAAGTTACTATGAATCATAACTCATCTAAATATTATGGAATGTAAACAAAATGACTAGGATGAGAGGAGTGGACATGGATTCAAAGGTCTGAGGAGGAGTTTCTTAGGAAGTAAATGACTTGGCCAATTTCATTTAATGTATTACAAGTTCCATGAGTGGGTTTCATGGCTTGCACAGTCGGAAGTGAGGTTTAATATGGGTTTCCTAAGTGAAGGAAAATCCTCATACCACCTTTATATAGGTTTTAACCCCGTACAAAAATTAAATGCATAAAAATTCTAAAACATAGAAAATAAACAATGGCGATAGCATAACACATATACAGAGAGATTTTCTCGTGGATCCAAAAACCAAGACTACCAGATTGATTTGTCATTATTTTCCTTTCATATGTTACATTACATATATATACATGCCAAATAATCCAATACCATTGAGCAAAAACCATCACGCCCAAAACCATGTGCGAAAACCATGCACAAAACCATATCTAGGTTCGCCCACCTAATATAGGGTCCAAAAAAAATTTCCCCCGGGGCGCTACCTACCCCTCTCAAGCCCCCTTTGACCCCACCCCCCCCGCCGCTGCACAAGGAATGGGGGGCTCCCCACCCCCACCCCCCCCTCTAACCCCCCACTTAACTAGTCATGGAAATAATATTTTGTCAATGAATCTGCAATATTCTTCAAAGTGTCCACCTTTACCAGCAACACCTTTTTGGCTTCTATCATATCCATAACGAAGTGATACTGAACATTAATGTTCTTTGTCTTTGAATGGTAAGTAGGGTTATTTGCCAAGAAAATTGCACCTTGGCTGTCACAGTATATCCTTATAGCTCCTTGCACTAACTCCATACTTGAACACAATCTTTGCAACCAAATTGATTCCTTGCTTTCATGAGTGACTGCCATGTATTTTGCCTCTGTAGTTGATAATACCACTACAGATTGTTTCTTACTCACCCAACTAACTACACCTCCAAATAGGTTAAACACATACCCACTTGTAGATCTTATCTGATCCAGATCTCCAGCCTGGTCTACATCAACAGAGCCATGAATATCCAAAACTCTATCTAATCCTGGTATTCCTTGGTAGCACAAGCCATAATCACTAGTGCCACACAAATACCTGAAAACCTGCTTCACTGTTGTCCAGTGCTCCTTCCTTGGTTTTGACATAAACCTGCTCAATACTCCCACTGCATGTGTAATGTCTGGTCTAGCAAATACCATTGCATACATCAGGATACCGATTGCACTTTCATATGTAACATGAGACATTTCCTCTTCCTCTTCTTGTGTGTTGGGACACTATTCGATAGATAACTTCACACCTACAGGAATAGGAACCTTCACAAATTTATTATCCTCCATATTAAACCTCTATAGTATTGTTTCGACATACTTCCTCTGGTCTAACCAGACCTTCCTCTTTGCCTACTCTCTTTTAATTTCCATGCCCAAAATACAATTTGTCGCACCAAGATATTTCATGTCGAATTTGGAGGACAATTGAGTCTTCAAATCATGGATGTTTTCTTTGTTCATTTTCAATCAGCAACATATCATCCACATATAAGACCAGATAAATAACACGGTCACCAATTAATTTAAAATACACACAGTGATCTGCTTTTCTTTTGGTGAAGCCAAATCCTTGTATAAATGTATCAAATTTCTAATACCACATCCTTGGTGGTTGTTTTAACCCATAAAGAGACTTCTTTAACTTGTATACCAGTTCTTTCTTACCCTTCACCGCAAAGCCTTCAGGTTGCTTCATGTAGATCTCCTCTTGCATATCCCCGTGAAGAAATTTTTTCTTCACATCCATTTGTTCTACCTCTAAATCAAAAGTAGCAGTAACAGATAAAAGTAATCTAATAGAAGCTACCATGGCAACATGAGAAAAACTATCACCAAAATCAATTCCGGCACCTAGGAATAACCTTTCGCTACCAACCGAGATTTGTATTTCTCCACCTTTCCTTCTACATTTGTCTTCTTCTTGAACACCCATTTTATTCCAATGGATTTCCTTCCAGTCGGAAACTCTACTAGATCCCAAGCGTCATTTTTGTGCAAAGATGCCATTTCATCAACCATGGCCTTTTTCCAGAGTTTTCCATCCTCTGAATCTACTGCTTCCTTCACAGTTCTAGGATCATCATCAGTAATAGATAAATAAAAATTTGAACAGAAAGCAGATGGACTATACCTTTCTAGCTGCCTTCTTTCTTGAACTGATCTTCTCACAACTAGAGTTTGTGGCTCTTCATCTTCTAATTCCTCTTCTGCTGTAGAGTCTGATTCTTCCTCCTTAAGCTCAAACTCTATCTTCTCAGGTTCCTTTGGATGGACTTCATGTTTAACATCTTTCACCTCTCTGAACAGCACATCTCGGCTGTACACAACCTTCATTGTTATTGGGTTCCAAAGCTTATAACCCTTTAAACCATCCTTATACCTAATAAAGATGCACTTTTCAGATTTACTATCCAACTTTCTTCTTTTCTCCTTTGGAACATGTACATATTCATCACATCCAAATACCCTCATATGTTAAATAGAGGGTTTCTTACCAGACCATACCTCTTGTGGAGTCTTATCCTCTAACGTTGATGAAGGTGATCTATTGACTAGGTAACATGTTGTCTCCACCACCTCTGCCTAGAATTCCTGTCCTCACTCGGCACCACTGAGCATGCTTCTTTCCCTTTCCATCAATGTCTTGTTCATTATTTCTGCAACTCCATTTTTCTCAGGTGTGTATGGAGTAGTCTTCTATCATACTATACCACACTTCTTACAGAATTATTCAAATTCCTTGCTGCAAAACATTCCACCATTATCTATCCTTGGCACCTTTATCTTCTTCTCTTCCTGGTTTTCCACCACAACCTTAAATTCTTTAAACTTGTCAAAGACTTCAAATTTCTTCTTGAGGAATATTTCCATGTATTCCTTGAAAATGCATCTATAAATGACAGATAGTACACAGACTTACCCAGTGATGGAACCTTCACCGGTCCAAACACATCACTGTGCACAAGCTCTAATATATTTTTCGCCCTCTTACCACTAGAGGGGAAACTCGCCTGATTCTGCTCCCATATACATATTTTCACAAAAATCAAAATCAAGAGAGATATTAGTCATACCTTCTACCATACCTTTACCATGAAGTATTATAAGGTCCTTATCTCCAATATTTCCAAGCCTTTGATGCCATAGCATGATCTTTTCTCGAGAGACCACTAGATTTTCTCTGCCACTTTCAGGAACCACAAAACTCTTGCACCCATCAATAAAAATGCTACCTTGCAGCATGCACAGAGTTCCAATCCAAACTCCCCACATCAATACCAATGCTCCCTGAACAATCTTGCAGTTATCTTTCTCGAACATTGTTTTTACACCTGCATCATCCATCTTGCTTACAGAAATCAGATTTCTGGCCAATGCAGGAATATGCAGAACACCCGAAAGTTTTCTAACGCTTCCACCTTACAACTTCAAATTTACATTTTCACGACCAATGATTCTAGCATTCCTATCATCCCATAAGAAGACATCACCACCATCATATTTCTCATACTCGCAGAACCACTCTCTATGGGGAATGAAGTGAAAGGATGCACCTGAGTCAATCAACCATGCCTCATGATCGACATGTGTACTTGAAGAAGCCAAGTATACATCCCCACCTTCATCTGAGGTGGTTTCTGCCTCTAGAAAAGGAGCATCATCAGATCCCTTTTGCTTGTCAGGAGCTTTAGATTTACAGTCCCTTTTGTAGTGCCCTTCCTTTCCGCATTTCCAACACACTTTTATAGAATTTCCTGGAGATTTAGATCTCCCACTTGATGACTTATTTTTGTTTCTTTTCTGGGACCGTCCTTGTACAGAAAAGGCATCATCATTCTGGCTCTCCATATTTTTCCATATCATCTCCTCCGTCAACAAGGATGAGACTATTTCATCAAAATGCAAGGCAATTGCATTGCTACCTATTGCAATAACCAGACTATCCCACGAATATGGTAGAGAACACAAAAAACTAATGCACTTATCTTCATCTGAAATTTTAATATCAACACACAATAACTGAATTACCATAGTATTAAATGCATTTAGATGCTCTGTTACCGAGTCTCCATCTTTCATCCTTAGGTTATACATCTTTTTCCATAGGAACATTTTATTCATTAGAGACTTAGATTGGTGCAAAGTCCCTAACTTGTCCCATAAAGCCTTCACAATAGATTCCCCTGATACATTCAGCAATACTGAATATGAGACACACAATTGTATTGTGCTCTTTGCCTTCTAATCCAACTTCTTCTATTCTTCATCGAACACTCTTGTTGGTTTAGTACCTAGATCTACTACAATCCATTGATCTTTATCTACCAACAGATCCTCCATCTTGAGTTTCCATAACTCAAAACTTTGACCATTAAATTTATCGATCTCTATCTTTTCACTGCTCGCCATCTACTTTCAGCAGCAGAATTGATCTCACAGATCTCCCACTGAACAAGTTCTACCACAGGCCCGAGAGAAACCCCTCGGTAATAAAGGCGTCCCCTTGAAGCCAAAAAAGATCTAATACCAAATGTAGGTTTTAACCCCATATAGAAATTACTTGCATACGAATTCTATAACATAGAAAATAAACAAAGGTGAGAGCATAACAAATAAAACACATATACACAGAGATTTTCCCCTGGATCCCGAAACTGGGACTACCAGATTGATTTTTCATTATGTTGCTTTCATATGCTATAATACATATATATAAATTCCGAAGCATCCAATACCATGGAATGAAAACCATTGCCTCGGAAACCATGTGCGAAAACCATGCACAAAACCATAGCTAGGTTTGTCCAACTAATATAGGGTCCAAAAAAAAATTATTAGGGGTGTTGCCCCAAACTCGGTAGAGGGGGGCTACGCTGCTCCCCCCCCACTGCACAATCAGAGCAACAAAAGGGGAGCTCTGCCCCCCGCAGTTAACTAGGGGGCTAGTCATGGAAAGAATATAACACAACCCTTTTTGATACCCCTTTGATAAAAGTTACTATGAATCATAATTCATGTAAATATTATGGAAATGTAAACACAATGATTGGGATGAGAGGAGTGGACATGGATTCAGAGGTCTGAGGAGGAGTTTCTTAGGAAGTGAATAGACTTTGGCAATTTCATTTAATGTGTTACAAGTTCCATGAGTGGGTTTCATGGCTTACACAGTAGGAAGTGAGGTTTAATATGGGTTTCCTAAGTGAAGGAAAATCCCCATACCACCTCTGCCCTCAAGGGGAATGTTTGTGTGGTAAACATGTAAGTGGGGAGACGAGGATCAGTGGAATAAAAGGCTAACAGAGAAAAGAATCGGGGATCATCCAGATAGTCCACCCTGGACCTACAAAAATAATAAAGGAGTGATAGTTAACACTTCTAAGCGAGAATAATAAGAATAAGTAGAAAATGACTAAATGGAATATCAAACACAATACTAAGAACTCATAAACGTTTCGAGAAAAGGTATCATATGGTCATACCCGAGGGACAAGTTATAATGTGTTGTAGCACCTACAACCACCCTCCAAAATTTTGGCTCGCATGCAAATTTTAGAGCCTACCTCAGATCCCGCAATCGATTATTTTTGGTCACTTGTTGGTAAGTTTATGATTTCAAGCTCCCCTCCTTGATGTTAAGATTTGTCTATGTTCTCATCTTCATACAACATGTGTCATATTTGGGCATAGGGATTGTTGTTTGTCATGCAAAGGGAATGTTTTCTTTCTTCAAGGGAATTGTGTGCATATGAGTGGTTGTCAACACATAGACATGTTTCACACTTACCTCACACACGCACATCACGAAGGTTACTACATCAAGAAAAGTATGTCTTATGTATTCCGGATGGTCTATGTTGTGTCACTAAGTGTCCATGTGCGATCACAGTTGAGTCCTATCAATGTTTACATATGTTTCATTGATCTCATACTTAGCCATTTTTCCAGGCAACCTAGCCTCATCCAGCTTCCTAGAACTATGCACTTTTATTCTATAACCATCAAGCTTCCTCCCTTGCCTGCTAAAACCCCGCAGTGCACAAAGACACCAACCTCCTTTGCCTACTGAAACCACGTAGCCCACAGAGGCCCCAGCGGCACTTCTCTCCAGAAATGCACAGAGCAGTCCAACTACACTAATCTCAAAAATTGTGCAAAGATGTCCTCCTAGGACTAGTTATAGCACCATTTACCACTATTGGTAGATCTAATGCTTTGGTTATGGCCTAGGGAAACCCTTCCTTTCTAGACTTGGTCCAAAATCTAAAAAACATTGTTGTATTTCCTATATGATAATTTTCCTGTGTTAAAAGAGTGTACACATGGGTAATTATATACCCAACCCACGTATATGTGTTAAAAGACTTAAAAATAATAACTCTTGTTAATTTTGGGTGAATTTTATGGGTTTTACATGTTACTCACTTGTGGCAGCCCATGGCCAACTGTTTCCCAACTAAAAAAACTAATTTGAAGATGTATAAATAAACCTCCATGGGAACGCCTAAAGGAAGAAGAGAAGAGATCTTGATATTGTAGTTGATTTATCCCTGATCAAGTACGATGAAATCTCTATGCCTCCTACACTCCCAAGCTTTAGGAAACTCTTGTTTCCTCTTATGAGATATCCTTCATCCCTCTTGTGATATCCTTGTGTATGTTGATGGAGGAAGATTGTTGAGGCTCGGACACGACGGATCCTGAGGACAGTTTTACTTGGAGCTGGAGGAAGACTCAAGTTGTAGTTTTCCATCTTTCTTGTAGCTTACATCAATAAATAAATGTTTTTTTATTCCTGATATTTATCATGTTTATGCATTGATCCATGTTGTGATTTGTTTATAAATCTTATATTAATGCATAATTGTTCATTCCTTATATGATCTAACGTATATATCATGAATATGCTTTATGTTACTCTTGTTTTATATGATTTTCTTGGATAATTTACAGGTTTCAAAGGCATCAGAAGAAGTAGAGGGTTTGAACCTTGCGAGATCTACCCAAACGTAGGACTTCTGAGTAAGGTCACTTCTTCCTACTTTAGTAGTATAAGAATTTAAATTGTTTGTCTGTGTATTTCTTTCCACTATTTTCCCTCCGCTTTGTTGGGGTTTTCAACCCAAGACCCTATGGTGTTCCCACCCGTAACAGAACTGGCGACTCCACTAGGGAAAACATTCTTGTTTTTCCTAGTTTGGGTTTTTTTTTTCTCAATCAAGGTTTTTTTTCTTGATTGCTTTCTTTTACAATGTTATTTGACTTATTAGATTCCTAGGCATCAAGTCTGATCTTCTGGATCAGGCCTTGATTTTTTATTTTCTTGATTGAGTCTTTTATATTATTTTTTCATGGAGTACAGTCGCGTATAAATGCAAGTTTCCTCAAATATACTCGTGTATATGCAAGTTTCCTATATTTGAAATGTGTGTGAACGCCTCTATGTCTTTACACAGTCGCATATACATAATTTTGGATTGTTTTTTCAAAATCTTTTGCTCAGTTAGGTCTGTTGCCTGGTGACTTCTGCTATTTTTTTTGGTCATCCACTGCCTGTAGAGCTCTGTTCTCTTGCAAGTTTTCATTTTCAAATCTTCTTCTCAGTGAAAAGCCTAGTTGGCCTAGGATTGTTTTTTGAGCAAGTTTTTGGTTTATGTAGGCTTTAACCCCATACAGAAATTACCTGCATACGAATTCTAAATCACAGAAAAATAAACAATGCGAGAGCGTAACACATAAAACACATATACAAAGAGATTTTCCCCTGGATCCCAAAACCGGGACTACCAGCTTGATTTTTCATTATGTTCCTTTCAATGTTACAATACATATTTATACATGTCGAAGCATCCAATACCATGGACCGAAAACCATCGCATCCAAAACCATGGATCGAAAACCATAGGTAGGTTTGCCCAACCTAATATAGGGTCCAAAAAAAAAAAATTCCCAGGGCGCTGCCCCGGACCTCGTAGAGGGGGGCTACCCACCCCCCTGTGACCCCCCCGCTGCGCAATCGGTGCAATGAAAGGGGGGCTCTGCCCCCCCTCTAACCCCCCGGTTCACTACGTGGGTTAGTCATGGAAAGAATATAACACAGCCCAACAATCTCCCACTTGTTGTTTTCTTTCCACAGGGGGGCACAGGAGAGCTTAGTCATTTTTCTAGCCCTGAAATGCCCATTGTTTCTCTACACCAAGGGAACTTCTCAGAGCTCACAGATTTTGTCAATGCATCTGCAGGATTCTTCAAAGTGTCCACCCTTACCAGCAACACCTTTTTTTCTTCTATCATATCCCTCACAATGTGATACTGAACATCAATGTGCTTTGTCTTTGAATGATAAGCAGGGTTCTTTGCCAAGAAAATTGCACTTTGGCTATCACAGTCTATTCTTATAGCTCCCTGCACTAACCCCATACTTGAACACAATCTCTGCAACCAAACTACTTCCTTGCTTGCATGAGTGGTTGCCATGTATTCTGCCTCCATAGTTAACAGTGCCACTACAGATTGTTTCTTACTCATCCAAGTGACTGCACCTCCAAATAGGTTAAACACATACCCACTTGTAGATCTTCTCTGATCGCGATCTCCAGCCCAGTCCACATTAACAAAGCCATGAATATCCAACACTCTGTCCAATCCTGGTCTTCCTTGGTAGCACAAACCATAATCACTAGTGCCACACAAATACCTGAAAACCCGCTTCACTACTGTCCAGTGCTCCTTCCCTGGTTTTGACATAAACCTGCTCAATACTCCTACTGCATGTGCAATGCGTGGTCGAGTACATACCATTGCATACATCAGGCTACCGACTGCACTCACATATGGAACACGAGACATGTCCTCTTCCTCTTCTCGTGTCTTGGGACACTGTTCAGCAGATAACCTCACACCTACAGGAATAGGAACCTTCACGGGTTTACTATCATGCATATTAAACCTCTGCTGTATTGTCTCGACATACTTCCTCTAGTTTAACGAGAGCTTCCTCTTTGCCTGATCTCTTTTAATTTCCATGATCAAAATATAGTTTGCAGCACCAAGATCTTTCATGTCGAATTTGGAGGACAATTGGGTCTTCAAATCCTGGATAATTTCTTTATCATTTCCAACCAGCAACATATCATCCAAATATAAGACTAGATAAATAACACGGTTACCAATTAATTTAAAATACACACAATGATCTGCTTTGCTTCTGGTGAAGCCAAGTCCCCGTATAAATGTATCAAATTTTTTATACCACATCCTTGGTGACTGTTTTAACCCATACAGAGACTTCTTTAACTTGCATACTAGTTCTTTCTTACCCTTCACCGCAAAGCCTTCAGGTTGCTTCATGTAGGCTTCCTCTTCCAAATCCCCGTGAAGAAATGTTGTCTTCACATCCATCTGTTCTACCTCAAAATCAAAAGCAGCAACAACAGATAAAAGTAACCTAATAGATGTTACCTTGGCAACAGGAGAAAAAATATCACCAAAATCAATTCCTGGCACCTGGGAATAACCTTTTGCTACCAACCGAGCTTTGTATTTCTCCACCTTCCCTTCTCCATTTGTCTTCTTTTTGAACACCCATTTGCTGCCAATGGGTTTCCCAGCCGGCAACTCCACCATATCCCAAGCCTCATTTTTGTGCAAAGATGCCATTTCATCAACCATGGCCTCTTTCCAGAGTTTTCCATCCTCTGAATCCACTGCTTCCTTCACAGTTCTGGGATCATCATCAGTAATAGAAAAAGAAAAATTTGAACAGAAAGCAGATGGACTATACCTTTCTAGCTGCCTTCTTTCTCGAATTGATCTTCTGAGAGCCGGAGTTTGTGGCTCTTCATCTTCTAATTCCTCCTCAGTTGTAGAGTCTAATTCTTCTTGCTTTAGCTCAAACTCTATCTTCTCAGGTTCCTTTGGTTGGACTTCATGTTTAATAACATCTTTCACCTCTCTGAACACACATCTCGGCTGTACACAACCTTCCTTGTTACTGGGTTCCAAAGCTTATAACCCTTTAAACCATCCGTATACCCAATAAAGATGCACTTTTCAGATTTACTATCCAACTTGGTTCGTTTCTCCTTTGGAACATGTACATATGCATCACATCCAAATACCCTCAGATGTGAAAGAGAGGGTTTCTTACCAGTCTATACTTCTTATGGAGTCTTATCCTCCAACGCTAATGAAGGTGACATGTTGACCAAGTAACATGCAGTATCCACCACCTCTACCCAAAATTCCTGTCCTAACCCGGCACCACTGAGCATGCTTCTTGCCCTTTCCATCAATGTCTTGTTCATTCTTTCTACGACTCCATTTTGCTGAGGTGTATATGGAGTAGTATTCTGCCGTGCTATACCACACTTCTTACAGAATTCTTCAAATTCCTTGCTGCAAAACTCTCCACCACTATCTATCCTCAGAACCTTTATCTTCTTCTCTATCTGATTTTCCACCAGAGCCTTAAATTCTTTAAACCTGTCAAAGACTTCAGATTTCTTCTTAAGGAAATATATCCATGTATTCCTTGAGAAGTCATCTATAAATGATACATACTACACAGACTTACCCAGTGATGGAACCTTCACAGGTCCAAACACATCACTGTGCACAAGCTCTAATATCTGTTTCGCCCTCTTAGCACCAGAGGGGAAACTCACCCAATTCTGCTTCCCATATACACAATTTTCGCAGAAATCAAAATCCAGAGAGCTATTACTCATACCTTCTACCATACCTTTACCATGAAGTATTTGAAGGCCCTTCTCTCCAATATGTCCAAGCCTTTGATGCCACAGCATGGTCTTCTCTCTAGAGACCACTATATTTTCAGCTCCACTTTCAGGAACTACAGAACTGTTGCACCCATCAACAACAGTGCTACCTTACAGCTTGTATAGAGTTCCAGTCCGAACTCCCTGCATCAATACTAGTGCTCCTCGAACCATCTTGCAGGTATCCTTCTCGAACACTGTTTTTACACCTGCATCATCCAACTTGCTTACATAAATCAAATTTCTGGCCAATGTAGGAATTTTCAGAACACCCGGAAGTGTTCTAACCCTTCCACCTTGCAACTTCAACTTTACTTTTTTGCAACCAATGATTCTAGCCTTCCTATTGTCTCCTAAGAAGACATCACCACCATCGTATTTCTCATAGTCGCAGAACCATTCTCTATGGGGATTGAAGTGAAAGGATGCACCTGAGTCAATCAACCATGCCTCATGATCTACATGTGTACTTGAAGAAGCCAAGTACACATCCCCACCTTCATTTGAGGTGGTTTTCGCCTCTGCAGAAGGAGCATCATCAGATCCCTTTCCTTTATCAAGAGCTTTAGATTTATAGTCCCTTTTGAAGTTCCCTTCCTTTCCGCATTTCCAGCACACCACCTTTACAGTTTTTCCTGGAGATTTAGATCTCCCTCTAGATTTAGATCTCCCACTCGATGACTTATTTTTGTTTCTATTCTGGGACTGTCCTCGTACAGACAAGGCATCACCATTCTAGCTCTCCATATTTTTCCCTCTCATCTCCTCCGTGAGCAAGGCTGAGACTATTTCATCAAACTGCAAAGCAGTTGCATTGCTACCTATTGCAATAACCAGACTATCCCACAAATCTGGTAGAGAACACAACAAACTGATGCACTTATCTTCATCTGAAATTTTAATATCAACAGATGCTAACTAACTTACCATAGTATTAAATGCGTTTTGATGCTCTGTCACCGAGTCTCCATCTTTCATCCTCAGGCTATACAGATTTTTCCGCAGGAACAGTGTATTCACTAGAGACTTAGATTGGTACAAAGTCCCTAACTTGTACCACAAAGCCTTCGCCATAGCTTCCCCTAATACATTCAGCAATACTGAATCTGAGACACACAATAATATTGTGCTCTTTGCCTTTCGATCCAACTTCTTCCATTCTTCATCGGTAACTCCCGTTGGTTTAGTACCTGGATCTACTGCGATCCACTGATCTTTATCCATCAATAGATCTTCCATCTTGAGTTTCCACAACTCAAAACTCTGACCATTGAACTTCTCAATCTCTATCTTTCCACTGCTTGCCATCTTCTTTCACCACCAGAATCGATCTCACAGATCTCCCACTGAACAGGGTCTACCACAGGCCCGAGCGAAAACCCTCAGCAACAAAGGCATCCCCTTGAACCCAAAACAACTCTGATACCAAATGTAGGTTTTAACCCCGTACAGAAATTACCTGCATACGAATTCTAAATCACAAAAAAATAAAAAATGCGAGAGCATAACACATAAAACACATATACACAGAGATTTTCCCCTGGATCTGAAAACCGGGACTACTAGCTTGATTTTTCATTATGTTCCTTTCAATGTTACCATACATATTTATACATGCCGAAGCATCTAATACCATGGACCGAAAACCATAGGTAGGTTTGCCCAACCTAATATAGGGTCCAAAAAAAAATTTCTCGGGATGCTGCCCCGGACCCCATAGAGGGGGGCTACCCGCCCCCCTCAAACCCCTCGGATAGGGGGGGTTGTCGCCCCCCCCGTGAGCCCCCCGCTACGCAATCGGCACAACGAAGGGGGGGCTCCGCGCCCCCTCTAACCCCCCGGTTCACTACGTGGGTTAGTCGTGGAAAGAATATAACACAACCCAACAGTTTGTGCCTTGGGTTCAAGGCTTTCGTTTGAATTTCTTGGATGTTCTTGTTTTCCAGAACAAGAAATTGGTTTTGATTTTGTTTATAACCTGGATTTCAAATTGTGTTGCTTTGCTTAAATTTTTGTGTGGCTTTGTTGCTTTTTGTGCTTTTTGAGTGTTTCTTTGGCAATCTTGAGAGTTTTTCTTTGACATTTTGTCAGTTTGCTGAAGTCTCTTACTACTATTCAGATCAGTTTGTGCAAGTTTGTGGTCCTTCTTGTTTCAAGTTTCATTTATTAATGATTTTTATACCTTGCAAGGTATAAGGGCTCCTTGTGCTTATTTCTTGATCTTTGGAATTTAGTAGTTCTTTTTGCCACCTAAAAAGTTTCTTTAGATTCCTTAAAAGAAAAAGACAAAAAAATAGCTTTTTCCTTTCTTTTTCTTTCCAAGATTTTGGTTTTTTGGTTTCTTTTGGTTTTGTTTTTGAGTAATTGTGATCTTTTTGTCAATTTGTTTTGCTTGGATTTGAGGTAAATTTGTTTTTAATTTTTTTTCTCTCTTCATTGTCAAGTTGGCTTATTGACCTTATAAAGAAATTCTTTCTCTTATATTGTGAGTATTCATAGGATCTTGCATCGTCATTTAAATTTTCATTAGGTTAGTTTGCATCATAAGCATTCTTAGCCTTTTTAGATTTTGAGTGTGTGTGGAGTGTTTATGAAAAGAAAAGAAAAAAGAAAAGTATTTTTCCTATATAATTTTTTTGTAGAACCAAGAAGAAATCCCTTTTCATCAAAAGAAAATAACTGCATGGATATAGTTAAGTTTATATTGGTTTCTTTTGCATTGAAAACATCATCAATTTCACTCTCGTTATGCCCTTGACTTAAAGAAAATCCCTCTAAAATAAAGTGATCTAATAAAAAGAACTAGAACGTTTTCATTTTCTCATTAACAAACACCAACAAGTTTAAGTTCTTTAGGGCCTTGGAATAGGTGAGTGGAGAGTTAACTCTCGAAGTCCGTTCAAATTATCAAACATAGAAGTTGAATAACAAGCAAAATCTAGTATCGTTTGAAAGACCAGGAAAGCTCCATGACTGGGAGTTAAGCACGAGGGAGAGTGAACACAAGGAAGAAAGATACCCCCTCTCCTACTTGTTGGATCCCGCCTCACGACTATTCTGCCTGGATTTTGATATGAATTGGTGCCCATAGTTTCCTTTCCTAGGGATCACGTAGGTGTCTGCGGAGGGGAATTCTGTGACACTTGAGGAAGACGTTGCATCACATTCATCATTACTTCTGGAGGGTACCCTTGCGAAGCTTCGGTGCTTGCACTAACAAAGGTTGTTTTCTGGAGGTCAACGTAACTATTTCTGATACCTTCGCTAGTAGGCCTGGGGCATCATTACCCCAAACTATTTTCGGAAGGCCCTTGATTTTTGCTTTCTTGTATTTTGGTGTCCATTCCTCATCACCCAGAGTGGAAATACTTGGAAGTAGTTTGATTGACTATATCTTTAGGAATTTAGAGAGTGGTATTTGCTCCTAGTTGGCCTAACTTTACAAATTTTTTTAGCCTTTGATTATATTTCTTGAAAATAATTAAAAGTGGCTGATCAACTAGTTTGCTGGTCTAGGAGGCCTTTTGGGCTTTCACCTATGAGTCATGAACCTTCTCCTCGAAGGCATAGGAGAAATTATCATCTTGGAGTTATTGATTTACAAGATAGATCTGGTACAACTACAAAGTTGGAGAGGAACACTCCAGTTCTTTCTAGATTCCTCTTCCAGTCGGAAGACATTATTGAGGTCAAAGAGCTTCAAGAGTCTTTTTTGACTCCTAATTCTCCTCTTCCTCCCCATAACCCAAACGTTTTATTGTACATCGGGACTCCGACCAATAGGTCTTCGAGCCTAGGTTTATTTCGATCTTTTCCTTCGATGACAACTACTGGGAGCATGGAATCGACCATGAGTGTTGCTAGTATGAAAACTCCTGTATCCATACAAGGAGGAGGAATGATTTCCATACCTTCCATTACTCCTAGCACTACTATATTTGGCTCTACTTCCATTCCATCTTTGAGTAGGGGCACCCAAGCTTTTACCTCTAGCACTGGTGTTTTCCCCTATGGAATGCTGACCAGCGCAATTCCTTTAGTTCTGTTAAGTATTCCATCAGCTGCCTCCACATCTATGAATTCCATGGAAAGTGGGTCAACTTCTTTTAGGGTTTCCCATTTGGGGGGGGTCATATACCACATTCCAACCCATCTTTAGGATCAATACATTTTCTCTCTATAGGTCAAAGTTATAATCCTTTTCAAGGTTGGACAAACCCTGCTGTTAGTGGGCTTGGAGCTACGAATAAATCTTATTTCGGTCAACAAGGGAATATGCCGTCTTATTCTGTCTGTTATTTCCAAAAATTTTCTCCCTATGCTCATGCATGGAACCCTTACAAAGGGCTCTCTAATCCTTTTAACATCTCTCTAGGGGGCAATTTTACTGGCTATGGAAATTTTTCGATAGAAGTTGGTCAAACTCTAGTTTTTTCTGGACCATAAGGAGCTCCTTATGGTTCAAGTGGGTCTATGAATTAATTTAGGCAACCCGGTGCCTTCAAAAATCCAGGGCATTCTTTTCATAACATTGGGAATTCCTCCCACACCAAGTGGAATCCCCAGGGTCCTCTGTGACTCCGTTTTTAAAAAAAGTTAAACTTGTCGATTATTTCTAAATTAAATAATGATACAATGAGCTATAACCTGGTTTGGCCTCCAGTCCCAACCAAACTTCCCTTAGATATACCTAAATTTGAAGGGAAGACTGGTAAAGATCCAGGTGACCATATAACCACTTTCCACTTATGGTGTTTGTTAAACTCCCTGATAGATGATTCAATTAGGTTGAGATTATTCCAATGTACCCTAACTATATGTGGCGAAGTGGTACATTAAACTTCCGAGGGGAACCTTTGCTTCTTTCAGCGATTTGGCTGCAATATTTTTGAACCATTTCCAGTTGCCTGTCTGCTATGATGCTGTAACTGAGCTATTGGTTAATTTTCACTAGTATCATGCAACCCACATTTTGGATCACATCCAAGAATGGAGGAGAAGGAAGAGGCTCATTAAAGCCAATATTCCATAAGAATTCCTTCTTGAATGGTTTCTTAAATCTTTACAACCCAAAATCTCTATGGATTGTAGGTTTTAACCCAATATAGAAATTATCTGCATACAAATTCTAAGAACACAGAAAAATAAACAATGCGAGAGCATAACACATAAAACACATATACACAAAAAATTTCCCCTGGATCCCAAAATTGAGACTACCAGCTTGATTTTTCATTATGTTCCTTTCAATGTTACAATACATATTTATACATGTCAAAGCATCCAATACCATGGATCGAAAACCATCGTGTCCAAAACCATGGAGCGAAAACTTTCGTGTCCAAAACCATGTGCGAAAAACATGCACAAAACCATAGGTAGGTCTGCCCAACCTAATATAGGGTCCAAAAAAACAATTTCCTGGGCGCTGCCCCAGACCCCATAGAGGGGAGTTACCTACACCCCTCAAACCCCCTGTGACCCTCCTGCTACGCAATCGGTGCAACGAAGGGGGGCTCTGCCCCCCCCCTCTCCCCTTCTAACCCCCCGATTAACTACGTGGGCTAGTCGTGGAAAGAATATAACACAACCCAACAAGGATGTGTCAATCTACGGTGTGTTCACTGAAGAACAAGCTATTTTTAGAGCCCACCAGTTAGAACATATATATTCTCAATATGGGATTCTTCAAAAAATTCTCCTTGATGCTCCTAGGTCCAGTATGAATAGCCAAGCTGAAGCGAGATCCCCATTTCGATGGGCTAGTCAGATCAATCGATGCTAACCCAACTAACCTGCTAAAATAATTGCAACAGTTATCCTTACAAACTGCTTCTTCTATGCAGGAATTGCCATCAACGCTTATGCCTTCTCAACCTACATTTATAAATGTCATACAAACTTCTAACCCTAAAGGAAACAAACACTATAATGGGATGAAGAAAGGAAGAGGTAAGAAAAAGAACCAAGATGGGAAGGGTAACACAAACAACCCGACAATGATGCTTGAGGGGGTAGGAAAGAGTCTAAGAAAAAAGTAAAATTTCCATGCAACTTGTGAAATGGAGATCATTTGACACATCCTTTCCCTAAGATCCATGATGCTCAGCGCTTATTAGCTCAGCAGGGGTCTTGTAGCTCCTAAGTTGTCCTCACTAACCCTTTTCCTCAAGGGCAACATTTACTTACTGGTGCGAACTCTAGTACTGATACCCCTGCAGGAGGCAACCAAGAAGGGGATAATACATCAAATGTCTACATGATGGGTTCACATATCGACTTTTCTACGCGATCACATGATTATGGTGAATTAGAGTCATCTAAGGCTAAATCTTCTCCTGATACTTCAGAACCACTCCATTTCGAGAGGTCAGTAGTAGAGTCTATACCTCGGATGCCAAAAGGCTTCGCAAAATGCTCGACCAATAACCCTAATGCTAGGGCAGCCCAGAACTACTTGATTGTAGAAGATCTGGCTCAAAGTCCTTGTGCTGTGTCAGCATTAGAGGTACTTCAGTCATGCCCCACTCAAATGGGTACATTACTCACTACAATAAGAGGAGTTGATCCAAAAAATTCTCTTGTGCTTACATTTAGTATATCAAACACCAAGAAAAGACTCCCACTTCATATAAAGTCTACATATCGAAAGACCAATATCTTTCGAACTGTAATTGATGAGGGAGATTCCACATGTGTAATGTCCACGTCACATTGGAAGCTTATTGGCTCACCTCAATCTATTCCTTCACCAAATTTGTTGATGACATTTGATGGTCATTCTCATAGGTCACACGGATTATTCCAAACTTTCCCATCTGTGTTGGGGGAAAGGTGGTCAATATTGAAGTAGATATAGTCTATGCGAATCTGGATTACAATCTCCTTTTAGGCAAGAATTGGATTTATGAGATGGAAGACATTGTATCATCATTATTATGCATCCTTTGTTTTCCTCATGAAGGGAGAATTGTAAATGTTGATTAAATGGATTATTCTCCGAGTGATTCCCATGCATCTTCAGAGTCTACTGTTCCATTAATCCCAAACAGCCAATAGAGAATTTAGGAGTTGGAATGTACTATTCCTTAATGGGTAATTTTGATCTTCCTGCTCCTATAGCTAGAATTAATGCTATTACATCCTCCATGGGACCTTCTTGAAGAGAGTTCTTTATAACTCATTATTTTTTGGACCCTTGGCACTTACCCTCATCTACCACCACATTAGGTGAGGGGAAGGTAGGTGGAATGGCATGTCCTATGTCTGCAACAGAAATTGCTTATCAGTCTATTTTTAACTTTGTAGACTCTGATCCTACTCCTTTTCCACCAAAGGAGCTGGATGGAGATGTGGCTATGGCCTGGACTCTCGATTCGACTTCTACTCAAGATTGCTTCGACATTGTCTTGCCATCCAAAGAACCAATTCTAGAAGCAATGATGGGTGTTGAAAGACCGTGGAATGATTTACATCATCGTTCGTATTTCCTCCCTCATTTTTGAGAAGTAGAATAACGTTTGTCCAATCCTTCTACTAGTGATGTTCATGCAGTTTTAAACCCTTTGGTCCCAACATAGTTTTCTGCTGAAGCTAACATGTTTGTGTAGAAAATTTCTACAAATCTAGCTTTGATACTATGTGGAAAATTTCTAAAAATCTAGCTCTAATACCATGTAGAAATTTCTACAAATCTAGCTTTGATACTATGTGGAAAATTTCTAAAAATCTAGCTCTAATACCATGTAGAAATTTCTACAAATCTACCTCTGATACCATGTAGAAAATCTATGTAGGTTAACCCGATAATGCAATATAAATCAAAGAAAAATACTGTAACCTACTTTTACTATCAATTTGCGGAAGCTTAAGGATCGAGTTGAAAAATATAACCAGAAGAAGAAGAATCAATGGCACAATACACGTGAAAATACTTTGGGGAAAGCCTCAGCTAAAAACCCCACACTATTGTATTGTCATACATGGTGGAAATACATAGGAATTATACAGAGCCTTAGTTCTCACAGCTATCCAGCTCTCATTACAGTCCTCAAAGATGCTCACAGGTAATCTTGGATTCTCTCCAACCTTCCTCTCTTCCCTCCAAGCTCCTATTTCCTTGCGTTGTTCCTTGTGGATAATTCTCTTTTACCAAGTGGAAAACCAATTTACCAAGAGGATGATAACTTCCAAAACTGCACAATCCTCAAGGACTAAATCCTTGACTGCATGCATGAGTTTTCTCTTTGAGAAAACACATGCAACTGATAGTACACTATCCTGGACTTTAATCTCAACTGGGTCTTTCTCAGAATAGACATGCATGAGTTTCTGATGAGGGAATCTTCAGTTAACTAGAGTAGCACTAGTTGAGTGCATGCATGCATCAACTAACTGTTAACTCACTATTAGTTCCTCAAACAGTTTAGAACTAATTTAACTGGACTTAACTCAGTAAACTGAGTTAACTAATTACAACTCAAATATAACTCAATCTTATCTCCTTAATTTAAGGGATAACTCTTGCATTACTTTAGAAAGACTTCTAACTTGAATTTCTCCAACTAATTAATTTAAAACAAATTAATTAATTATTTTCAAGTAGTTGTTAAGACTAAATTCGATTTTAATTCGCAATTTAATTCAAGGACAAATTAAATTGGAATATTCTTGTTGCCATATTTCATCAATTTGTTATCTCACAAACTGTACTGGTGAACATCTCTAGGAATCCGAACATTATTGAAAATGTCTTCATTGGAGCTAACTGTTCCCCTGAAGAAATTCAAACTTATACTGATCTCTTTAAATATTTTCGTGATGTGTTCGCTTGGTCTTATGAGGAAATGCTTGGAATAGATCCATCTATAGTCTAGCATGCGATCAAGATGTATTAAAATTTCAAAACTATTCGTCAAAAACTCCAACTAGTAAACCCTTGAAAAGCAGCAGATATCAAAGCTGAAGTCGAGAAGCTACTTAAGGAAGGTTTCATATACCCCATTCCTTTAACTGAGTGGGTCTCTAATCTAGTCCCCGTAGATAAAAAGCAAGGAATGATTTGCGTATGGATTGACTTTAGGGACCTAAATAAGGCTTGTCCTAAGGAAAATTACCCCACACCCTTTATTGATCAGATTATTGATGAATTTTCAAGTAATGATATTTTTTCGTTATGGACGGATTCTCTCGTAAAATAAAATTACTATCCATCTAGAAGATCAGCACAACACAACTTTTATTTTTCCCTGGGGCACATTTGCATACAAAATGATGCCTTTTGGCCTCAAAAATGTTGGAGCTACTTTTTAGTGGGCCATGTCATATGCTTTTCATGACATTAACCACATTATCGAAGCATATCTTGATTATTTAGCTTCTCATTCTCTAAAGAGAATTGATCACACTAAACATCTTTCAGTTGATTTTTGAGTGATGTCAATTTTATAAAATCCGGTTGAATTCGAATAAGTGTGTTTTCGCAGTCACATCCAGTCGGTTCTTGGGATTCATCATGTCAATAGAGGGGATTTGTGTAGATCCCTTCAAGTTTGAGGCAATAATTCAGTTGCCTCCCCCGTCTTCTATACATCAACTTCATAATCTCCAAGTAAAAGAAAATTAATTGAGGACATTTATAGCCAATTATGCAGAAATCACAAAAGGATTTATGTGATTGCTTACGAAAAGGGTCCCATTTTTATGGGATGATTTCGTGAAGCGATCTTCTGATGCTTTGAAAAAAGAATTAACCTCTACTCCTTTGTTGATTCCACCTAATTATAGTAGAGATTTCCTCTTATATCTCGCTACAGCAGAATCAACTATTGGTATGATTCTGGTTAAGGAAGATGATGCCTTGTGTGAGCATGTAATCTACTATCTGAGACAAGGCTTGGTTGGCCCTGAAATGTGCTATTATCCCATTGAGAAATTAGCTTTGGTAGCTCTTCATGTTGTCCAGTGGTCTCGACATTATATTCTACTTCGAAAAACTTTCGTCTTAGCAGTCGTCGATCCATTTCAGTTTGTTCTTAGTAGGTGAGTGATTGGGGGAAAATATAATAGATGGATTGTAATTTTAGAAGAATTCGACCTCGAATTCATGTTGGCTAAATCTAAGAAATATTTAGTATTTTCAGAGTTGATCTTAGAGTTGCCTTGTGAGGAAGGAATCGTTCACAAAGAAAATTTTCCGGATAAACATTTATTTCTTATTTCTTCGCAAGATCCTTGGTATGGATATATCATTATATATCTCCAGACTTCAAAGTTTCTTCTTGCATTTTCCAAGGATGAGTGTAGAAAATTGAGTCACCTCGCTAAAAATTATATTATTATAGGTGACACTTTATATCTTCGCGGGATTGATTCAAACCTTAGACGTTGCTTAACCTTGGAAGAAGTTGAGTTAGTGCTTAATGATTGCCACAATGGAGCTTGTGGTGGTCATCTATCTGGGCTTGCTACAACCCAAAAAAAAAATTTGCGAGCATACTACTTTTGGCCTTCGATCTTCAAATATTGTATTGAAGCAGTCAAGAGATGCCATCCTTGTCAAGTTTATACTCGGAAAATGTGCACACATCTAGCTCTATTTTTCGCAGTGATAACCATCGGTCCTTTCACAAAGTGGGGCATTGATTTTACTACTTGTAATCCACCTTCAGAAGGAAATCACAAGTATATCATCGTGGCTGTAGACTACTTTACTAATTGGGTTGAGGCTATGCCTACTTTCAAGAATGATACTGAAACAATGGCCTTATTTCTCTTCAATCAAGCTATTTCCCAGTTCAGTATTCCTAATTGCATTGTCACTAACCATGGCAGTCATTTCCAAAATCAATTGATGTGTGAATTGGCTCTCAAGTTTGGTTTCCGGCAGGAGAATTCATCTCCATGTTATCCTCAGGCCAATGGGTAGGTCGAATCCTTGAACAAATCCCTTAAAATCATCTTGCAAAGAACGATTAGCAAAGTTGGATCCAATTGGCACATCATGTTATATTCGGCACTTTGGGCATACCGAACGTCAGTTAAGAATGCCACTAGTTTTGCTCCTTTTCAACTGGTTCACAGGTTGGAATCTATTTTTCCTGTAGAATGTGAAATTCCTTCCCTTAAGCTGGCCGTTGAACTTCTTCCAGAGACTTCTAGTCTCAAAGAACTCCTCGTTCATTTGGATCATCTTGATGAACAGCATTGAGATGCTGCCATGATAAATGAAGCTCATAAAAAGAGGGTAAAAACTCAGTATGAAAAAGTTTTCCGTCCTAGAATTTTCTCTGAATGCGACCTTGTTTTGGTCTATGATCAAGACAAAGATGCCTTAGGGGCATGCAAGTTTAAGTCTATGTGGTACAGTCCCTTCATTTTCAAGCGAGTTTTGAAAAAGGGAGCCTATGAATTGATTGATTTTGAAGGAAACAAGCTGGCGGAGCCCAAAAATGGGCTCTACTTTAAGAAGTACTTTGCTTAGGCTTTGGTTGAGCATTTACTTGTTTGTATATATTGTATGATTGTACGTATCTATCTATTAGTTTTAGTGATGTCGATATTTTTTTATCGGCTTTGGCAAGTTTTTATGGATGATTTGATATATTTAGGGTTCGTCGATGGTGCCAGTAGACACACTCGAAACCTTCTTTCCATGGCTTGGGTGATTTACTATCCATCTGTCCAGTTGATGGTTTGAAGAAGATTATGTATCATTCCTACTTCAAATAATATTTCTGAATATACTGCTGTTATTAATTTATTATATGAGGCGATATCTCTTGATATTGATTCGTTAGTAGTTTATTTGGATTCACAACTGGTGGTATCTCAACTGAATAACATCTATCGGGTACGAGATCCTTATTTCTATCACTAGTTTCTGAGAGTACGTTTATTGCAAAGATCATTTGTTTATATCACATTTGTTCACATTCCACGATCAGAAAATTTCTTGGAAGATTCTATTTCTAATCAGGAATTGGATTCGCATATAAATCATTCATCACATTAAAACATAAAAAATAATCGAAGTATCATCTGCATATAGATAGAGTTTTTGTGTCCAAAACAATATACAAAACTAGGGACAAAATGCCCTACAAAATTTGGGCTTATGCCCATCATCATGTCTAATCACAAAAATATATGATCATCTATCTAATGATCTTGCTCAGGATGAGAAGAAAGAAAGAAAATGATGGCATCAACCACCTGCCGAAATAGTCACACCCAGTCCCATGGTACTCCTACCACGCATCGCTACATATCCTCTGGTAAGTCCTCTATGGCCACCATGGGTACTTGGTGAGTCAATCTCACCAAATTTCTATAGACTGCATGGAGGACTCTCCCAGTCTCAACTGCATCCCCTTTGGCATCCCTTCCATGACGCCTATGTCGAGGAAGTCCGTCAAGTCTCACTGGTCCCACATCTAAAACATGATCAATAATTTTGTAAGTGTCTTATCAGATCAAAAATATTTTTAATTCATTTATATTGAAAATCCAAAAAATCTTAAATTTCAAAAATTAAAAAGTCATTTATACTTATGGCACCCGATGCTATGTCTGGTGGCAACACTAGATATAGATCTCCTTGGAAATCCATTCTAACATAAGGGTAGTCTTCGACTACAATGACTTGTTGTTCCCACCAAAGGAAAAAGTCATCCTAGGGACCTCACCACCCCCTAGTTGTTTCATCAATTCAACCCACCTGCCCATCCGTGGATCTCTCAGGCTCCTGATGGTAGATAATACCTTGGTTTGATGCCCAGGTAGTCTCTCAAAAAAGAAGGAACATAATCTAGTTCCGTATCCAAAATTCTTTGTCCGACCCTTCTTAATGGAAGTGAGTTGTTTCTTCATGTTGGTTAGTAGAGGTGTACACCAATCAAACACTATAGTGAGGCAATCCACTGCAAGGCTCATGGAAACATGTGAAGCTTGATGTAGAGCAGCAAAATCGTTTACCTTGACTATGGTAAATAGTAGGATTCTCAGTGATAAAATCTCTACATACTTGATTGTAATCTAACTTCCAACCTCTTCAGGGTTGCCAGGACTATACATATAGACACAGTCTTCTACACTGAGACTACCTATCATCCTACCAGTTGAGTGCACTCTCTCCCCCCTTCGAGATAGACTTGTAATGAAACAAATGTCTTCTATCTCGATCCTCAAGGGAATCTGATCAATCATGAATGCATCTTCTTCTGCACTCCAGTAGTGGATTAGCAGCTCAAGAAATCAAGTATTCACCTTCATGTTTGGTATTTTGAAGATTTTTAAGAAACCGCATCCTCTCAAGGCATCTAATGCATTTTGATCCTCCATCACTTGGTTATCAATGGCACTATGCTCTCTTTCATGCTAGGTAATTGTCATCCTGCAAAAAAAGATGTTTCATATTTTTAAATCCATGTTTAAAATTTTAAACTCGCACACACATGGGTTTGTTTTTCACACAATTGCGTATAGGGCCTTCGTATATGCAGGTTACTTGTATCCAACCTGCATGTACACAGAGTAAAAATTTTAAAAATAATTTCTTATAGTCAAATTTATGAAAAAACATCTAAAGCATCAAAAATTATAACAAGTATGATTAGAGGGTTACCTGGAAGATTTGAATCAATTTGAACAGTTGAATTTGACAGAGGAAGATTGCTTGAGTTTTTCTCCACAGCTCCTTGCTCAAAACAAAAATGAGAAAATTGTGAGTCCAAAAGTCCTTATATAGGTTGAAAAATGAAAATTATTTTTTCAAAAGTTGGTTTTTATTTTATGATCATTTTGACCTTTTGGCTTGGAGTGTTTGGATTGGGTTGTTTTTACAGGATATTTTTGGATACGTTTTTGAGAAATGGCTTCTATCACATGACTATAGACCCATCATGGCATGTATCACTTTCTTACTAGCATATAGGTTAGGTAATATCACTTTCCACTACATTTTGCATACCAGCCTCCATATTGTGATATTTTTTTCCATAGGGTTGACCCCATGATGTCTTGATTCACAAACCATTTTCACTCACCAACTTATAAAATCATGATGTGATGGTAGAGCCAACCTTTACATTGGCATCTTAGTTATATCCATGCTAACATATGTTGCTCATGCTGCTATATTGAGCAGTCTTGGGAGTCCTCTTTAGTCCCGCCATGACTTGTGCGTTGGAGACTCATTCTCTTTCTACTTCGCTATTTTCTGGATTTATACCCTAGAGGCTCCTTTGCGTTGAGTTGTACTGCTGCATTGCATGTTGACCAATATCACCTTTTGGCCTTGAGATGACTTTTCTTGGACTTGTGTTTAAGCCACCTTTTGACCATATCTTCTATGAAATAAACCTTGCAATCACTTAGCCTCTGCAACTCAACATCCCCTTTTACCCATGGAAAGAACATTCCTTTGAGTGTCATTGACCAGTTTTGCCACCTTGCATTGAGCATAGGAATGTTCCCCTCCCAGGAAAAAGAGCATCTGCTTTTTCAACACTCATTCTTTCCACTATACTATAGAATTCTTTTATTCCTTTTTAGGCTTAATAAATATGAAAAATACAAAAACATTATATATCCCAAAAAAGAGCAGGAATGGGACATTATTTCCATATTTGATGGCTGCTCGATTCAGTTGTGTAGCCCTTGAACAAAGCACTCAAAAAATAAGTCTTTCCTCCATTGGGATGGGCTTTAGTTTGACTTAGGAGAGCCTTAACCTTGTTACTGAGTTAGTACTCCTCTAACTGGTTATCTCTTCCAATCATATGGAGAGTTTTCTTATGCCTCCTGCATGAAAAACTTATGCACATTTATTATATGCTACCATGTAGTCACAGTTGAGTCATTTTTTTGTTCAAGGGAAGTAAACCTGAGTTGGCCTTTATGCAGTGTCTGTTGACCTATTTCTCAGTTGGCCATCCCTAGTTGTCAGTTTGATGTTCGTTATCACATCATATATTTAGTCCTTTGATCATGCTAATTCAAGAAGGCCTCCATTGAATTCTTGCTCTTATCGACTAGGACAAATTTCTCTAAGAGTAGATCTAGAGCCGCACCTTGGCCCTATTTTTATTATTGATAGGTCACCTTGTGCTCAACATCGATCAGTATGATGGGTCTTTGACTAATTGTTTTCTCTTATGTCTGATGTCATCTTTCATTATCTCACATTGGGATTTATGCAGTGCCTTGGTTTCCATTTGACCCTATTGGTGGATTCCTCACCTCTATGTCATCTTTCATTATTTGTTGGTTCAGAGGGTTTCTATTGTGTGCTAGCTACATCTTGTGGACATTGGAAATGTGCTTCGGTTGGGTTAATACATATTTATTCCTCTGATTCCTTCCACATTAGTGGCCTACAGGTTACACTCGCACTAGATTGATGAAGGATGCCTTAATGCCTTCCTTCTAGCAAATCCTTTCCCATCGAATTCAACTCATGGCTCTCAAAACGAGATCTAGAGTCCATTTGGTAGTACCTTAGGTTTTGTAGTCATCAGTGGTAGACTCCTTCGTTATTGACAATGGGAAAACATCATTGTCTCTTGATTGATAGATTCTTCCATGTTTTCGACTACAATATTCACACTTGTTAGATTGTACTGGGTACCTTGGCTCTCATCATCATTATCGGTGAGTAGTCTCACATTTGTTAACCATATACATCAATGACTAGTAATCAAATGATTTCTCACATGGTCGAATTCAGATCATTTATTCCCATTGTGTAGAAATGTACCACGGTGGTCAGTGAAGACCTCAGGTTTGCATCAACATTTCTTGGTTCACTTGTCAGTTGCTCTTGTTTCTACTTGTTGACACCATCCACCTTATATGTTGCAGTTCCTTAAAACGACATCCTATATGTTGGCACCCAAGTTGTAGTGCAGTACCATTTATTCCACTATTTGACTTTGTACTTTTTGGATCAGCTTTATGACTTCAGTGGTCATCTTCATATTTCAGCATCATTGATCAGTTCTTTATATGTGATATTCATACATGTCCTTATTTGGATATGATCAGATGATCCATTATGTATTTTCAGTTCCTTTATACTTTTATGCATATTGGATCTTATTTTGTACTTGACATGAGGACATGCTTTATTATCTCTGAGCATGGGTATGCCTACCTCAGATGGTAGCTTCTTTCTGATCTCTTTCACTAGCTTGGTAGGCTGAATTATGGTGAACTCCTCCTCTGTCATGGCATGATTCCTTCTATACACTTAATACATTTCAGCCATCATGTACCTCTTTTGACCTCATATATTAGGGGGCATCTATTATAGCACCATTTACCACTCTTGCTAGATCTGATGCTTGGGTTATGGCCTAGGGAAACCCTTCCTTTCCAGACATGGTCCAGAATCTAGAAAATATTGTTTTATTTCCTATACACTACTTTTCCCCATGTTAAAAGCATGTAAACATGGATCATTATATACCCAACCTGTGTATGTGTTAAAACACTTAAAAAAAATAAATCTCCTTAATTTTGAGCAAAGTTTATGGGTTTTCCCTGTTACTCACCTACTACAGCTTGTGGCCCAGCTATTTCCCAACTGAAAAAACTAATTTGGAGAAGTATAAATAAAGCTCCATGGGAAGGCCTAAAGGGAGAAGAGATGAGATATTGATGTTATAGTTGATTGATCCCTGATCAAGTCTAACAAAATCCCTGTGCCTCCTACACTCCCTAAGATTTAGGAAACCCTTGTTTCCTCTTTTGAGATATCCTTCATCCCTCTTGTGGTATCCTTTTGTATGTTGATGGAGGAAGATTGTCGAGGCCGAGATAGGACGGATCCGCTTGGAGCTGGAGGAAGAAAGAGGTTGTAGTTTTCCACATTTATTATAGATTACATCAATAAATAAATGTTATTTTGTTCCTAATATTTATCATGCTTATGCATTGATCTATGTTGCGATTTGTTTATAAATCTTATATTAATGCAAAATTGTTCATTTTCTTATATGATCTAACGTATATATCATGAATATACTTTATGTTATTGTTATTGTATATGATTTTCTTGGATAATTTACAGGTTTCAAAGGAATCGGAAGAAGCAGAGGGTTTGAACCCTACGGGATCTACCCAAATGTAGGACCTTCAGGTAAGGTCACTTCTTCCCAGTTCAGTAGTATAAATATTTAAATTGTTTTTCTATGCTTTTCTTGTTGTTGTCTTCCCTCTGCTCTATTGGGGTTTTAAACGAAATACCCTAGGGTTTTCCCACCCACAACAAGACCCCTATCCCACAGTAGTTCCCTGAGCCTCAGAACTGCGTAGTGTTGTCCAAGTTGTCTTGTTTGTCTTGCATGAAAAAACTACATAGACAGACCTGCTAGGGTCTCATTCCGACAACATTCACTATCTGCTAAAATTGCCCAGGTCTACCTCTCAGTGACTACATGAAAGGTGACATGCTAAAATCGCTCCCAAGGAGTTGAGGAGAAGGACCAAGGAACCGAGTAATGGAAAAATCAGGGCCGCATGGAAACTCCATTGAATGCATGATCATCTTCAGGTAACTATGGTAAGTATAGAAAAACTTTCAAAGTACAATTCTTAGTTGAGTTTGCAGGATTTCTTATCATTGTCATATGAACCCGTCCATAGTAACGTGAATGTGCACAAACACAAAAAAATATCATCTTATGTGTTTCTTCTACATGTCCTGCTTCTTTTTTCTTGTTTGACCAACTGTCATCTTTCGCATGTTCATTGTTATGTCATGCTTGTGACCTTTTTCTAGTGATGTTGAAGTTTGTGTTTGATATGTGTTCTCCTTGTATACATCTATCATACTCACACATGATGTTCCATGCGCTGTCGCACAAGCATCGCGCTTGTCGCTTGCACCGTCAGTCAGTCATGATAAGTATACATTGTCTTGATGGTTTGAGGCATCTTGACATCAAGTTATGTTGAGTGTGTGTTTGCAAAAGCCGCATATGCACACACTTAGTCATTTTGTTGAAGTTCTAACGACTAGATCACCCTCTAACAACCGAACCTTCACCCAGCAATCAACTTGACCGATTGTCACCCAAAACAATGTAGAAGTGTCCAACAAGTCATTTCAAACTGCATTTCCTGCAAGATGATCAATCAACTCTCTTACTGGTCAACTGGAGAGTTTGACCAGCCAGTGACCCCGGGAATCACTCCCCTCAAAAATTGCATAGAAGCTACCAATCTTGTCTGCTCCATTGAATCAGAAAACTGCATAGACAAGCAGAAAACAAACAAAGTGTCCATCCTTGTCTTTCGTCAAGAATTGTACAATTTTTCTAGCCAGTCACACAGAGAGTTGGCTGACTGCTCACCCAGGAAAACTGTGTAGATTTTTGAGTAAGCCCATCAGTAGCCCAACATCCGTCTCATCTTAGAAACTGTGCAAAGGTGTCCAACAGGTCATCCTCCCAACATTTGTGCATTTTGTGTCTCTAGAAAACCTTGCAGCTTGCTACTAGCTGTTTCTGAGAAAACTAGTGCCTTTTCGATCTGCTAGTTCCACTAAGATGGGTAGCTATCTTTGAAACAAACAATTCAAAGCACTTCAAGATTTCCTTTATGTATGTTAGTTAAGAGAGAAGCAAAGAGGACCAACCTATATCTTCCGCTTGGCTCCTTGCTTGTTTCCTCTCTCCCTTGATAGATCTTGCCACTCTTCTCCTACTTGTACTACTTTAGAGAATACCTGTAGAGGCAAAGAAACAAAACACTATCAAAGCATATCGATCTATGATATCATAAAAAATGCAGAATCAGAAATACATTAACCATACAATTGCATCTACAAATAACAAGATTCACAAATACACGATTATATAGAGGAAAACTCAAAGAACTTTATTAATAGTAGAAATAGAAGAGAGGATTACAACCCAGCTGTCTGATCCAGCATCTCCTCCAAACATGGAAGCCCTCTTCACCTCATGAAAAGCAAGATCACCAAACAATACAATGTTTCTTCTCAAAGAGAAACCAACAACACTTCCTTACAAATTACAAAATTCCCACCTCTAGATCTCTTAGATGAGGGATCCATTTATAGATATTTGTAGAAGGGTGAGTTAGCTTTTGGGTTTTTGATTAGTGTCATTTCACTAATAGTTCTTGGTTCCACTTGGAGATTTCTTTGATCTCTTACTCATCGTTGGGCAAATTCAGAGAGGCAAGTGTCATATGCATAGTTTCTAGAAGATTCTCTAGGTTTCCACTTAGCAAACTGCCTCTGCCATTTGTCTACTCTCATCCATCGCACCCAATAGAAGGCTCTTTCAGTATGCATCATACTTGGCCAGTGAGGCAGCCAATATGCATCACACCCTAAGGATGGAGCAGTCTGTATGGTCCAGTTTTGGCCAGTTATGAGTGTTTTTTCAAGTGGAACTTCTGGGAAATGATGTAATCAGTTGACCATGATCCTTTAGGGTATGAAAAAACACTTTTAGGGGTTTAAGATCCCTTCATTTATTGACATATGTGATTGGGGTTGCAGTGCCCAAATATGTCTATAACACTTGCCCCCTAAAGCGTGAGGTCGTAAATCTTTTGATGTCGAGTGAAATGCTTTATCATGAGGATCCGAGGTATTCGAACTGGAAGGTGACCTATATAAAATACAATACAATACATCATCTTCATATTATTTTCATGATCTAGTTGAGGTGGGCATTCCCATGCTCAACTTTATAAATTCATTTTCATGTACATAGGACAGATAATCATTCGTTTTTGTAGACTGGTGATTCTTGTAGAGCCATCATCCTTTAGCTTGGATGATCATCTATGCAGCTAATGTGTACATTTGATGTCTTTATCTTCCTGAATATATCACAGCCTAGATGGATGAAACTAGATCCAAGGTCTTCAAACTCGTTCAATCTTCGTCGTGATGTACAAGTCGATCCATGTGAAAAGATGTTCTGAAGTCGAACATGGAAAGACATCACCTGATTACCAGCCAATGATGTAAGCTATTAACAAGCGCGAGAGGAATCATTGATAATGATAATGACCCTCAAGGTAATGCAGTACAATTCATGTGGTGTGAATATAGGATCTGATGTCAAACACCATGCAAAGTTTTTCGATCGAAGGCCATGGATGTAAACCTGTCGCCGGAAGTGAGACACTTGCCATTGAGGCATGCAAGCTTCAAAGTACTGAAAGGGTTGTTCCTAAGTCAAATTCTTGGATAATGAGTTGATGTCAACAAGAAGTGACCCATCGTAGGAGGGCCTTAATCAATCCCACATCTATGACACGAAACGAAGCATTATTTTCTGGAGGTGAAACCGATATGATGTTACAAGGTTTAGGAATGGTAGTCATGAAAAATGGAGGGTGAAGGTATTGCAGTGAATGAGGCGTTAACTGGGTGGTAAATTATCTGAATGACTTCTATTGAACATATTGGTGACACTGAGATGGATTGGTAGCGTTAACCCCAAGAATGGATGGTATGAAGGACCAATGGTGATGTGACCGGTGAATGGAATAACCCAACCTGACTCAATCATGGTGATGGAGTGAAAGTGTCATGTTCAAGAGAGACCTGCTACCAATGAAGTTCTTAAAGTTTTATTCCCTTTTCCCCCTGTCATTGCTGACTAGTACCTCTTTATTTTTGTCAAGCTTGGGGAGGATAACATATCCTTGTTCTATAATTTTCCCTTTGGGTAAACCTGTCGATATGTTTTAGCGAACCTAGCGACAGTGAAACTTGCTCTTGTCTGGATGGACAAGTTAGTCGCTATTTTTTTAACGAGTTTAACAACAAAGATAACTCGATCCTTTTCATGTTTAGAGAGTTTGAAAATAGGTGAAAAGGAAACTCCAACAGACCTTTTTGTGGCATAATCCCTTAAGTCCGAAAAAGTATAAAATAATACAAAAGGGATGACTTTTCGATCACTTTAGCGAGCTGAAAAAGACAAGCACTCAATCTTTTTGTGTAATGATCCCTCAGGTCCAAAAAGATTAAAATGTCAAGGAGGGATGGTGCTTCCCCTTACTTTAACGAGCTGGAAAGGCCAGTAGCTTAGCAATATTTTCATATTTTACGAGTCTAAAAAGAGCTTAAAAGAAACTCATTTTTTGAGGAATGAGTGATGTTTTTGGGTAGCAATTGGTTCCAGGTAAGTTTGAAACTTCTCAAACACGGTAGTGTAAAGAGGTGGCTAACAGAATCACTCGTCGCAGTTGTTCCTCAAAAGGGTAAACAATCAAGTGGAAGCATATGATCAGCCAAAAGAATGGAGGTGACGGTAAGAACACAACCAAGGCTCAAAAGGCTGATAGCAAGGCAATCACAGAGGTCATTTACTGAAGGTCGGTTTATTTTTTAATGAGATTGAACCTTGCATTAACATATGCTCAGTGGCTAGTTTATTTTTTCACGAGCTTGAACCTTGCGGAAACATTGCTCATAATATTAGTCGGACATGTTCAATTTACCATTAACACTAGATTCTTTCGACAGTCATACAAATTGTTCAATTGCTCCATCAAATTGATTGGAAATACAAATACATGCTTGAAAAATAAGTTAAAAACTAAAATTTTACTTGAAATACGTGAATAGTTACATAAAAACAGTTTTACCTCTCATTTTTACCATTTCATTCAAATTTGGAGTTTTTGGAGCTCTGGAGGTGTTTTCCCCCTCAAATTTCATCAGCTAATTTCGGGAGATCTGGTGGACTATTATATGCATCGTCAGGACCAAGTAGGAGCTAACCCTGAGATCTTCAATTGCATTCAATCCTTTTCTTATTCTAAGCAAGATTTCCCTTTCTTTTAGGCCCTAGGGGTTTGAAGAATTCATTCTCTCCCCACCGCACCTAGTCTGCATCGAAAAGTGCGATGCATACTGAGTTGGCCATTAGCCAGTCAGTATGCATCTCACCCTATACACAGGCAGGGTGCGATGGGTGCAGAAGGGAAAGTTTGTGCAGTGTTTTTCCATGAAATGTTTTCCTATTTTTTCCCAAATCAGGATCCTAATTCATGTTTTGTGTGTGTTTCAGAGATTCATCAGATGGTCGTTACATGGCGTGAACGTGAGCATGAAGAAGAGGACATAATTTCCTTACATGATCCAGGTATGGTTACTGCATTACGAAACTATGGCTTGCTCAAATTCTTCCTCATATCCAGCATGAGGCAACAAATCAATTTGTTGCAATATCTTCTTGATGTATGGGATCTGATCAACTAGGTATTCCATATTAGAGGCAAATCCATTCCTTTGACAGTCGAGGATATCTAATTTTTGACTGGGTTATCGAGGTGTGGTGCCCCTCTCTCACTATCGGGATTCACCTGTGGAGGTGAATCTGTGAGGTATTATATTCGCCAGTTTTGTAGAGATGGATCTCAGTCGAGCAGGGATGGAAAGATCAGTATTCAAGATGTCACTCATCAGTCCTTGAGGACCATTTTATTCACCTTTGCTAGATTGGCTGGTAGCGCGGCTCTTCATTTTGCCAACAGATCTTATATGTAGTATGCTCTAGAATGCTTGGAACCAAAGGTATTCAACTGGTGTGAGGCAGTACTTTCGGTTTATAAAAGAACAACTCTCCAAGGTAAAGAATGGAAGATCCAAGACCTTTGGTTATGGCTCCATTCTAACTACTTTCACCTCCGAGAGGATTCCATTAATGCTGCGACAATACATTTCACTAGGATTGCCAGCACCGAGGGAACCATGGATGCAGAGTTGAGTTGATATCATGGCCAGACATGTTGGCCAGTCATAGATTTCATTCTCTGATCCCTTCTTTGAGTGGTTAGACTATCAGGAGATGGTCTTCGCAGAGTATCCATACGTTGGGATGGATTTCCGAGGCGACCCTGATTTGGTGTTACCGGCTGGTAACTAGTGGAGTGTTATGGGTAAAAATGATCTAACCATATCTTAATTTATTGGTTTTCATAATGTTATTATGTTTTTTAAATGTTTTCAAGACTAATCAAACTAATATATGTGTGCAGATGTTGGACCAGTGTAACCAACAGCACGCCCAAGGGTAGCAGCTGCCATTCTAGTAGGAAAGGTTATAGGGAGGGCTGTCCTTTCGCGATCTTGACATAGCGGAGACCCTTGCAGTGTTGCAGGATCAGATTTAGGGTCTCACCCTTGGTATTTAGGATGTGAGGACACACGAGTTACCTTTGAGATTACAGTGCCATACCACTGGCGTGCCGAGTCAATGGACTAGGCTCTTACGTATGATTGCACAGGCGGTGACTTGCTATCACCAACATCATTAGCTTAGGGTTCTTTTCTACATTTCTAAGTTGTTTGGGTAGTATGAATGATTTTTTCCTGGACACAGAAGATTTTATAAAAACTATAAAAAGTTATATATTTTTTATTTTCAGAGTTCTATTTCGGTTAAGTTATGTGATCCTAATGCAAATGTTAATTGAAATGCTTTTCTTTTTATAAATGCTGCAAATGTCTATCCAACACATAATTTGCCAATGAATCAATTAATGTGTTTAGGTTTCTGGAAATGTGTTGATATTGAATAGAATCAAACTTCCTTTACAAAATATTTACCCTTAGGAACTTACGATAGATAGCTGGATTCTGAACAGAATAGACGCCAATAAGTTGTAGGATGATGAGTTTTGAATCTAGCCTAACAACAAGTCGACATATGCCATGTGCGATGGAATCAGAGAGAGGCTCCATCAATGCACTGCACTCAGCGATGTTGTTCATTGATCGACCAATACATGTCCCTCTGAAACTCACTAACTCTCCACTTGGATAGAAGATGGCCCAGGCTGCAGAAGATAGATTCCGCGTACTATGACTAGCTCTGTTGGCCTATCCAATGAATGATTCCAACAGGTTCGACATCTGCAACAGATGCAAAGTGGATTGCCTAACCAAAATGATAACTCTTGTTGAAAACAAAAACTTAACAAAAGCATATTTGTAAAGAGATTACTACACTTAATCAAGCATAGTAACACTTAAGATACAACCCGTTCTAGGGTTGCGACAGTGGAATCCCACCATAATCTACTGGCTCGTAGGCTCCTTTTGCTAATACTCTTTTAACAATGTAGGGGTCCATCCACAATGGTTCGAACTTACCTGCTCCCAGTTTATCGGAGTCCTGAGCGTAAAGAAAGACTAGGTCACCTTCTGAGAAGACATAGGGTTTGACATTTTTGTCAAATTGCGCCCTGACACATTTATTTTGAACTTCGTTAGCCAATGTAGCATCACAACGAGTTTCATCCAATTGGATTAGTTCCAGGAAATGAGCCTCTTCCTCTAAAGTTTCGGGAAGTAGATTGATTGCGAGCTTGAGAGATGAAATTTCACACTGAATCGGTAAGACCACTTCGAGGCCATACACCAACTTAAAGGGTGTAAATCTAGTCACATTTCTCACCGATGTCCTACATGCCCACAATGTTGAGTACAGGATTAAGTGCCAATTCCGTTTGTGGACTCCAATCATCCTTTGCAGCATACGCCTTAGGACTTTGTTGATGGCCTCAACCTATCCATTAGCTTGCGGATAATACGGAGTAGAACTGTCATGCGACAGTCCTAATTTGGCAGCCAATTCAACCATCATGTGATTGCAAAAATGCGATCCATGATCTGTGACTATAGCTTGTGGAACACCAAATCTAGAGACTACATGATTGAAAAAGAAAAGAGCAGTTGTTTCATTGTTGTTGTTTAATGTAGGCATTTCCTTTTCCCATTTGGTAAAATAGTCGACTACGACTATGATATACCCATGCCCCCCAGCCGAGGTGGGGTTACATGTCATGAAATCTATGCCCCACTTGGAAAATGGCTCAACAACAACTACTGGATGCAGTGGTGTGGGTGGTAGTCTAGTTTTGCAGTCGAAAATCTGACAAGCAAGGCAACTTCTAACTATGATTATGCAATCTTTGAATATAGTAGGCCAAAAGTAACCTGCTCATAAGATCTTTTGTGCTGTAGTGTAACCCGATTGATGCCTCCCACATGCACCTGGATGACAATCATTCAGGACCTTTTTGGCCCCCTCATGCATGAGGCACCTTCACAGAACCATATCAACACAACGACGATAAAGTGCATCACCGATGATCATGTAGTCTTTGGCTTGGTATTGAGTACACTATTGGTTGGAGTGAGAGGTTTTAGGCCTAAAGGTTTGGGTTTGGAGATAGATCAATGTATCTCCATACCATGGATCACTTAATGATATCAGAAATAGAGATTCATCCATGATTGATGCTTTAGATGTTGAATCGTTGGACGACAATGGGAGTTCGCATAATAACTGTGAATTCCAGATCAAACTCTTGCACAATGGCTATCCATTTTGAATATTTGTCCCCTAGTAATTGACGCGATAGAATGTGAGTCACAGGGTTGGAATCTGACAGAATGGTAGTTTTGCGAAAGAGGATATAGTGTCGAAATCTTTGTACTGCTTGAACAGCTGCTAGAGCTAGCTTTTCAACATAGGAGTACTTGCTTCCTATATCATTTAAGTTTCGGCTTAACTAGTAAACAGGATGTTCATTTCCATTGTCTTCTTGTACTAAAACCATTGCGATGGTTGTATCTGCTGCAACGAGATACAGGTTAAATTCTTTTTGTAGTCAGGAGCGTACATTAATGATGATTTTATTAGGGAACACTTTAAAGCGTCAAAGGAAGCTTGCGCAACCTTATCCCAGTTGAAGGGTACTTACTTTTCCAAAAGACACGTGTAATGTTTAGCAAGTTCAACATAATTTGGAATGAACCTCCTTAGAAAGTTTTCTTTCCCTTGGAGTTTTTGAATCTGAAACAAATTTGAAGGTGGAGGTATGTTGATGATTGCCTGAACCTTACATGGGTCGAGTTGAATCCCATCCTTAGAAACTACGAAACCAAGTAAACGACCAGAACCAACACAAAACACACACTTGTGTGGACTGAGTCATATATTGTAGTGTCGGTAACGTAGAAATATAGCTCTCAAATGTTGCAGATGATCAATCCGCTTTTGTGAATGAGCTGGTAGATCATCGAGATATGGTTGAACGATGTGTTTGATGTCATGGACGCATAGTTCATTGCCCCCTGAAAAATTTCCCCTGTGTTTTTTAAACCGAAAGGTAGTTTACGGTATGTGAATGTGCCCCACAGCCATAGGACCAGTCTTCAACCAGTCCTATGGGTGGATGTTTATTTGATTGTATCTATAAAATCCATCCATGAATGAAAAAATTTCGCATCCAGCACATTGATCAATTATCTGGTCGATGAAGGGTGTAGGGTAGATATCCTTTGGACAAGCTTGATTTACATCCCTGTAATCAACGCACACTGTAATTGTTCCTTGCTTTTTCAGCATAGGAACAATATTCGATACACAATCAGTTAGAGGAACAGGGTAAATGAAACCAGCATGTAAAATTTTTTCAACTTTTGCCTTAATGGCAGCGGCTTTTTTTGGGTGAACCGGTCGAAGACATTGCCATACTAGTTTGACATATGGATACATCTTGATTTCATGTTCAACGATGCTCGAGTCAATGCCTGACATTTCTTCATATGACCATGTAAAGACAACTTTGAATTTGTGAAAGAGAGCGCAGTATATTTCCAGTTTTGAAGAAGAACAAGATTTTAGTTTGCAAATTACTGTGGTGTGATTTTTGAAAGGAGTTCGGATTTTCCACAGTGTTCATGTTTTGTAGTCGACGTTTCGAGTCTGCAACTAGACTCATCATCAGGACAATAATGGAAATTAGCAAAAATTGGAACCCCGTGCTAACCCCCGCTAATAATCTTAATAACAATGTTATAAATTCCTAACCTGCCATCATAAATTTATAAGCAAATATAAAAACAAATATAAATTGTAATAGATACAATAAACATGTATAAGAGAACAATTTTAGATATCTTAGTAAATAGCATATATAATAACATAGATTAACAACTATCAATAAAGCACACATCCATTATAATAGGTAAATAATAGAAAAATTAATAAGTATATATAGTAGAGCATTAATAAATATCATAATAAATATCAATCATAATAGATAACAATAAGTATATATAGAGGAGCTATAGCTAATACCATAATAAATAAAAAATTAATAACAATATAGATAATAAGGAGCATAATAATAAATATAGAATTAAAATAGCATTAACAATAACAAATATTAAATATAAACAAAAAAAGCATTAAATATTAGAATACTAATAAGAATAATACAAAATAGTCTTAAAAATTACAAAAAGAAAATTTTAATAACAAATTAATTAATTATAAATAGGCATAATAAATAACTTACATAACAATAATAAAATCTCAATTTAATCAATGAAGAATAACATCATAAACATCAACAAGCATTAACCATAATTAATAAGCAAAATGTAATTATAAGGCACATTAACAAAATAAGACAAAATATAATATTGTAATATAAATATAATAATTAAGCCATAAACCATTAATGGATGCTCAATAAACATTAAGCATCCAAACCATTAATGGTTGCTCATTAAGCATTAGGCATCTAATAATAAGAGCATTAATGGATACAAGCATTAATAACATTAATAATAATTAAATGATAAAGCTAACATTAACCTCATCAAATATAAAAGCAAATATAATTATAATGGACATAATAAACATTTAAATTCATATGATTTATAAGAAGTCATAATAAATAACTTTCATAACAATAATAATAAAATCACATCTTTATCAATTAGGAATAACATCATAAATATCAATAAACATAAACCATAATTAATGAGAAATAAAAATTTTCAAAATTTTAATTATAAGGCATAATGACATAATAAGACAAAATATAAAATTGTAATTTTTATAGAATAATTAAAAATAAATTGCAAGGTAGGTATTAAAAATATGTATAATGTAAAAGCATAAAGCTTATAATAAATAAAATTGGTATAATGTAAAATCATAAAGCTTAAAATAAATAAAATCATCAATAAGAAAAAGTGTCGGCCATTGGACTTCACATCCTGGGTTTCATATTTATACCTAAAAATCACCTTCTTTTCTCCTCACATTATTGTCCTGATGATGAGTCTAGTTGCAGACTCGAAACGTCGACTACAAAACATGAACACTGTGGAAAATCCGAACTCCTTTCAAAAAGAACAAGATTTTCCAACATGAATATTCTCTACAACATTTGTTTTGGTCGAGATATTTATGGCGATAGTCTCCTCAATATTGGACAGATTTCACTTGGAATCCACCGTATTTAAAGTCACTGGAATAATCTTCGTTGTTATCTTGAAGGTGGGAACGATGATGCTAATCTTTCCATGGTGCCTCTTCTATCATCATTGACTGAATGATTCCTTCGTCTGTAGAATGTATAAGTGACCAAGGATCTGAAGAGATGCCATATTCTAGAGACCTATCTATCCAAACACTTGATGAGTGTTGATTTGGGTTTGCCGCCTAGGCCCAAAAATTGATTGTTACAAAATTTCTATGGGGCTTAGGAGCAATACCTGGCAATGATGCATGCTAACAAAATGTTCAGAAATCTTCTTAATCTTTGACGATGTAGAAGATACCATATGATAGTTTTCCACTGTGGGCACTTCCGCCAGATTACTCAGAGGTGGGAGGGAAAAATTACCCATTAAGATGGGGCCTTTTATGAGGCCTACTTTGAAATTTTGAAGCGATTGAGAGATTCCATGGATCATTGAATTCTTCCCGTAGCTTGTGAACTGTTGGGGAAAAAGGTTAGTTAGTCAACAATTGTAATGCCACCTTGGAAGGGAAATGCAATATTTCTAAAATATGTTGACACAATAGTAGCCATAACATAAATCCAGGGCCTTCCCAGTAGGATATTGTAATCAAGGTTTCCATCGATAACTTCGACTTCAATTTCTATTTCTTTTCTTCCCAGATCAACTTGCAAGTTACTTAATATCCCATACAGCATGTATGTTCTTCTATCGAATGCTTTTAATGTCGTAGATGATCGTGACAAGGGTGGTGAGCCTAAAGTTTTCCAACAACTCATTGGCATAATACAAGTAGATGTGCCCTCATCAATGATTGTTCAAGGAACAATTTTGTTGAGGTATTTTAACTGTATAAGGAAAGCGAGTTGGGCCGGTAACTGCGGTTCATATCCTTTGTGGTTAAAGGCCATAAGATTGGAATTCGTTAGGTCAATCCCATTTATTGTTGATAATAAAGCTTACTTTTGGGAGGGGCAATTCTGCAGTGCTTCAAGTGTCGACATAGCGAATGGCGATTGAGCCAGATCCTGTACTATATTATAATTCTGTGCTACTTGAGCACGAGGATTAAATGTTGACATCAGTGGATTCCCATAATATTTATTCCTTGTAGATATCAAAGCATCATTTTGCTGCTTCGAGAAGGATAACATAAGCACTTGGGATGGGGAAGCATGATCAATAACAACCAGATTAGTTTCTGGGTTTGGAAACGGATCAGTCAATATTGCTGAGGTGCTTGAAGTTTTTAAAAATTTCTTGACCTCAGCTTGATGTGGACAATTTTATGTATAATGGTCCTCATTACATATGAAACATGGTTGATTAGGTTTCTTTTGCCTAGCAAGGTTTTCATAAGATTTTTCAGGAATTGAATCTTCCTGTTTCTTCTTTTTGTTTTTCCCTTTCTTCTTGCCCCCTAGTTGCTTCAGCTCTTTGCCTTTGTCGGATGACACGACATTAACCTCTGAGGCAGGAATTTTGTCATTTGATTTTTACTAGAAATTGTAAGGGATTTACCAGATTGAGCCCTTGTGGTTTGCGTACTTGAGGTACTAATCATGCCATCACTAGCATGAGAGTCCCTGTTTGATTTAGGAGGGAAAGGAACAAAAAATTCTGGTCTAGGAGCGTCAGGGATTTTTTCATAGAGCATGCCGGACTGAGTATAGATCAAGTCCAAATATTGTGCAAGAGCAATGACTTGCTCTTCAGTGACAACGCCTCCTTTCACCACATCTTCTGTAATAGAAGCTAATAATGACTTAATAAACCACTCAGCTAGAAGCTGATCAGGAAGATATGTCTTTACCATTCGACAACAACGTCGACACTCATGAATATGATCAGATATGTGAGTGGTTGTTGTTTGTTTAAAGTTGGTAAGGAGTTCTGTCCCTATTTCGTACCTTATGGGTAACTGAAAGTGGGTTAAAAAGGTAGTGGCAAGGGCGTTGAAGTTATCGAATGAAGCTCTTGGAAATTCGATGTACCATTTCACTGTCAGACCAGTTAGCGTTCACTGAAAAAGGCGAAGCCTAATTGAATCATCATCGAGGGTGTTGGATGAACACCACAAATGGAAGGTCATTATGTGGTTTGATGGATCTTCACCCAGATTTCCATTGAATTTAAGAATATTTGAGGGACGTTTATGAGAAATGATTGGCCACCAAGGGGCGTAAGCGATCGGACCATTCGTTAACTGGTTCAAATCTGGAAATTCCAGAGATGCTACAAAGGGCAACTGTTGATTCAGGTTTGGCGAAGCATACCCAGGATAAGATGGAATCACCTGAGTAGTGGGTCTTTGCATACCAGCATAATGTGTCTGATGCTAGTAACTTTGATAAGGTTGATGGACATAACCAGTGTAGAATGGTTGTTGATACCTGTTTTGAAAATGCAGTTGTCCATTACCTAAAGTGCCTTGCTGCTCAGGTCCTTGGTAAACTTGCTTGAATTGGGGTTGTTGATATTGCACTAGCCATGGTTGTTGAACCATTTCTTGTTGCCCAATACTGGATGATTGACCATGATGTGGGGTGATAACACGTGTTTGAGTCTGAGTCATTCCAGTTAAGGAAGCACTAATCTGAGATTGTGATGGAGCCATAGAGACAAGAGGCTGTTGTATTGCAACCTGAGAAATTTGAGGTTGACATACAACAAGCTGTGCTTGTACTTGTGACATAGTCACAATAGCATGTGTAGTGGTAATATTTGACACAAGTTGGGTTGCTTACATTGAATATAAAACCCTTGGTTGTTGAGGCAGTGTTGGTATCCAACCACTAGATGTAATTCTAGTTTGACCTGAATTTTTTTGTGAGCTCTCATACGGTTGTTCTTCGGGAGGGAACAATGAAAAAGCATACTGCCCCCCATATGGTGGTAATCCAGTGTTCAAAGGATAGATGGGCCTTTGAAGACTGGGTTACCCAAATTGAAACTGGTATGCAGGATCAATTTGTTGAGCTTCAACATAAGAAATGCCAGATAGGGTCTCGGAAGAACCAATGGGAATAGACCATGTTATCGAAACAGTCCTTGGGTGGACTCCATCTAGCGATTGATAACTAGTTGGGACAAATGGTATACTAGAAAACATCGTAGGAGTGGCAGCAGGAAGTTTTGTTGCGGCAGTATCGGATGACACAGTCCTAGATGTTGACGGTTGTTCAGACATATTTAGCCTATCCAAAAGATTTCCTAGCGATTCGACAAGAACTTGCGAGGAAGGATGATTAAAAGAACTAACTTCAGGAATAGAAGGATATAAGTGGATCCCAACTCCAAAATGCAATGGAGTACTGGATGGAAGATCCTCTACAACCTCTTCTCTAGCAATTATTCCATGTGGAAGAGGTAGACCGTCAGGCCCATAAAATATTTCTTGGGCTGAAGAAGGTATAGTTTCTGCAGCGACAGATACTGGAGGGGTGAGACCTTCTGAATTCTGTAACTCAACTCCCAGATGTTCAGGGAAATGAATTTCAATTTCTGGATTAGCTCTAGATGAAGTTGTTTCAGGTATAGATATGTTTACTATTACACTACGATCAGTTCTAATGTCCTCTTGTAACTACGAAACTTCTTCTGTAAAGGAAAATGTACCAAAAATGATCAGAGTAACTGTAGTCTCTAATGATGTTGAAACACAAGTTTCAAATAAACCAGAAGAGGTGGACTCAGTCAAACGAGACCATGTTGCTTGGAATGGTTTCATTTCAAGAGTCAAAGATGGTTGACTCACTAGCCTCCGTGAACGACGAGGTTTTGATTCACTTTCTTCCACGATTGCGGATTACTTGATCAAATCAAAATTAAAAAGGAAAAAATGTTATTCCAAATTAAATAAATTTTATGACGCTTTGACACAACTTTTCTTTTTCAATTTTTAAGAGTCGAGAAAAAGCTAAAGATGACTCTAGTCACCTTCGATTTTTAATGAGCCTGAAGTGACAACTGCTCAGATGGACCTTTTCTTTTAAGGAGTTGAAAAGGAATGAAAGTGACTACTCCGGAAATCTAGATAGATGGATTACCAAACTAATCGCAAAACTACAATATACACCTTGGTGGTAAATTAAAGAGAAATTACCAAGGATTTTATGTATGACAGTCAATCTTCCCGAATGTTGTGTTCAGTGCATTGCGATCGATAGGGTGGTAGACACGGCTTCCTAAGGATAAATGATATCAGCCTATTGTGGCCTCCCAATATATACTCTATGGTACAAGGAGCACATGTCTGTACTGACACTTGTCATATCAAAGAGGAGGAATCACCAAACCTTTGATGAAAATGATAGTTACCAGGTTTTATGACGCCAGAATACGTCTCTAGCCTAGACTTCTAGATGTTGTGCATTAGGTTCCAAAGCCTTTTTATGTTCAATGAGGTTTATTTGAGAGTTGATCTTTTTAAGGAGTTTGGCTTTCAAGGTTCACCATGTGATGTAGATGTAAAATTTCTAAATATGCAATCTAAAATGATAAACAGTTGTTTGTTTTCTTTTAGCAATGAAAATCCTCGCTACTAAGGAAAGAAGAGTACGATTCTTTCAATAGAGAGTAGAGAGCACACACTAAATGCACTTTTCCTAAATAATTTTCCGCATGCAGTCTAAATGAAAATGCACATGCATGTATTTTTTTTTTTCATTTCCTTAATGTGAGAATGCCAAAAAGGAAAACTAAGTACATATCTAAACTATTTTCTTCAATGCGACACTTCGACAATTTATTTTCAAAACGAAAGGAATACTAAGACGACACTTTCAATTTCGAATGGAAAACAGTTTTCAACACTTCAAATATTGATAATTCAAATCAAATACAATGGAAAAAGTACAATCGACTTTCTAGAAGAGGAAGACTTTACGACACTCTTTTTTTGACTCAAAATGACAGTTACGACACTTCTTTGCATAAAAAATGACAGTTCGATTAAGCTACTTTCGACAAAGGAGGACTGTAAATGATGAAAAATACATTAAAAACATTCAAAAATCCTGATCAATGGAGGCTGAATAATGTAAAGGAGGAAGGCTTCAGCAATGGTATACTGATCATAAGCAGCAAAACTACCAAATAGAGCTGAAAAAGAGGAGGAAAAACCAAATTCTAGAGATATAAAGAGTATCATTCAATCATCACACCTATCCTTAAGGGAAACAGAGATGAATCTCACCTGCAACACACAAGAGGTGCGATGCATCCAGGCTGCCAGTTACAGACAATGCGATGGACCAAGGAATGAAACTGAGCTTCGTTTTTGCTCAAAATTTGCAGCTAAGTTCAATGATTTAGGTTGAGCTATGATAGACAGTAGAAACAAAGTATAGGGGTATGATCTTATGAGGTTATTGAGCTACGTCAAGGGCACTTAGGATGTTTTCAAGTCAGATGTTCAGTTCATAAACCAACCTGGAGATTGACTGAAGCAACATTGATCTACTTTTTAGTTGCATGGAAAAAGTAGTTCGAAGGCTAGCTGGCTTAATTTCAAGCTCTGTCTGTAGTTTATACAGAAAACAACAGTAACAAACAAACAAAATATTCATTCCCTAGTGGAGTCACCATTTTGTTTCTGGGAAAACTAGTGTCTTTTCGATCTGCTAGTCGCACTAAGAAACAAACAAACAATTCATCTTAGAAACAAACAATTCAAAGCACTTCAAGATTTCCTTTATGTATGATAGATAAGAGAGAAGCAAAGATGACCAACCTGTATCTTCCACTTGGCTCCTTGCTTGTTTCCTCTCTCCCTTGATAGATCTTGCCACTCTTCTCCTACTTGTCGTGCTTTAGAGAATACCTTTAGAGGCAAAGCAACAAAACACTATCAAAGCATCTTGATCTATGATATCATAAACAATGTAGAATCAGAAATACATTAACCATACAATTGCATCTACAAATAACATGATTCACAAATACATGATTATATGGAGGAAAACTCAAAGAACTTTATTGATAGTAGAAATAGAAGAGAGGATTACAACCTAGCTGTCTGATCTAGCATCATCCTCCCAGCATGAAAGCCCTCTTCACCTCATGAAAAGCAAGATCACCCAACAATACAATGTTTCTTCTCAAAGAGAAACCAACAACACTTCATTACAAATTACAAAATTCCCACCTCTAGATCTCTCAGATGAGGGATCCATTAATAGATATTTGCAGAGGGGTGAGTCAGATTCTAGGTTTTTGATTAGTGTCATTTCACTGATAGTTCTTGGTTCCACTTGGAGATTTCTTTGATCTCTTACTCATCCCTGGGCAAATTCAGAGAGGCAAGTGTCATATGAGCAGTTTCTAGAAGATTCTCTGGGTTTCCACTTAGCAAACTGCCTCTGCCATTTGTCTACTCTCACCCATTGCATCCCACAAAAGGCTCTTTCAATATGCATCGTACCTGGCTAGTGAGGTAGCTAGTATGCATTGCACCCTAAGCATGGAGCAATCTATATGGTCTAGTTTTGGCCAGTTCTGAGTGGTTTTTCAAGTGGAACTTCTAGGAAATGATGTAATTAGTTGACCATGATATTTTAGGGTATGAAACAACACTTTTAGGGGTTTAAGAGCCCTTGGTTTATTGACATATGTCATTGGGGTTGCAGTTCCCAAATATGTCTATAACACCAGTGCCCTCTAGGAATTACGCACTTTTTGTTGCCAAGCCATCCCATAGCGCACTACCAACTCCCTCTAGGAGTTCCGCAATTTTTGTTGCCAAGACTCCTGAAGCCCGCAACTAGATCCCTCCAGGAATTGCGCAGTTTTTTTTGCCAAGGACCTCTGTTTCCCGAAATGCTTCCCTCTAGAAATGGCACAGATTTGTCCTCCAGCCGAGCTAAATCTCACAGACATTCACTGTTGATCGTGATTGTCCATCTTAGTCCCCAGTGACCTCTGTGCAATTTTCACCAATGGTGCCTGGAGATTGTATCCTAGCTTGAAACTTGCCTCGCACAGTTTTGCAATCTTGTCCTCTCTCCCAGTCACCTGCATCTGAAAGTGAATGACCATGTATCATGGTAGACTATGAGGTTTATGGATTTGATGTCATCTCATCATGAGCGACTGTAGATATAGGTACATTAATGAACATGATGCGACAACAGATGGGATGAACAAGGAGAATACATGTTAAAGGGCGTGTTCGCAAATGGACGAATAAACAATGCATGCAATAAGATGTGTTCGAAAACGGACAACCATGTGAAGAGGTGTTCGCAAATAGACGAACATGTCAAGCATGCCAAAGTACAAGAAAAGAAGCAACGTGCACAAGCAACACCAAGCGAACCCAATGACCATCGAGGACTCCGCAAACTTTGCCATGTGGAGGGGAAGCTGTGATACACCAAGAGGAAATCCATCACTTAGCAACACTGCAGCTTGACATGCACACCAACAAAAACATGAACATACTAGCACTGTCATGTCATGAGTCGTGTCGGCTACATCGCTACTCTAGGCCATACTATTGTCAATCAATGTGATGTAATATGGAATTCCAAGAAACCCACTTGTAAGATGAAGAGTCATGTAATCTAAAACTTCATGGAAGTCAAATAGTCATGAGGGATGTTGAACAGTCACAAGGGCTAGTCTCACCCTTGGCTATAAATACCCCATCATTTGTACATGCAAGGGACTTTTCACCTTGGCTCCTCCCACATAGTCTTGAGAGTCTGTAATATTTTATTTGAGGAGTGAGTAGTGGCTCCAATGGCCCACCCATGGGGTTAGTGATGTATGTTGGATTGATGTGTCTTGGCTTTTTCACTTAATTCATAAGCCTGCTCATAGGCCAACACATTTTCACACATGTGTTGTAGCTGTTTGTAAGGATTGACCTTGAACAATTGTAAAAATTTGTTGTATAAGTTTTTATCGTTGTCCTTCCTGTGTTGGTTACCTCCCAAGACATTAGATAGAACCTTTCAAATAAACTTTCTATAACTCCCGTCGCACTCATGCAAACTGCCCCGCTAGGTCATGTACATGTTATCTTGCTTTATGTGTTGTGACTGTCGTATCCATGTGGATTACTCTTCTAGAAGATGTGCATGTCCTGTTTTGTTGTGTGTCTCTAACAGAGTTGGGACTTCCTCCCTTCCAATAGGAGAATCACTCCCACCCTCTCTCTATGCTATGAAATAACATTCGCACAAGTAACAATACCACTCACCAGGCACACGAACCTCGATGTTCGAAGACAAAGAAGACCACTCTCACGTGCTGACAAGCAAGAGCTAAGGCATATCTTTAATATAATGGAAACTAGACCATCATACCGGATGGGATTCCTACACCAAATGGTGTGAGGTCTAGTTGGGTCTTCATACCGAGGAGATCCCCTAATGTTGGCGGCTCCAGCACCGTCAAAATTTTGGTGCAAGAAGCAAGAGAGATGAAAAGTTGAGCCCTTACATCCTATTTGGAATCTTTGAATATCTGTTATGGATGTTATTAGCCTCATCACTCTGCGATGTTTCTCTAATGCTAAACATCTCAACATCATGAGGGAGTCTTTTGATCTCTTGTTATAATTCACGTATGGTGGTGAAGGCGAAGTGGCCTGGCTTATGTACTTACAAAACATCTATGCAATTATTGATGATGCACATAACTTCTCTGATGAAGAGGCCAATTTGTTGCTTTCACGCACACTTGGCGAATCCCCGCAACGATTATGTAGAAGCTTGCCACCCAGCAGTGTGCACTCACTTGACCAGTTCTATGATCTCATTGAATCTACTTTCCATCATTTTGATCTATAACTTCTTAACAAAAAACCGTTAAAACAACGAAAGACTCCGAAAGAATCACCTATGGAGTTTTGGCAGTGCTTCAGTGTATTCCAGTTTCAAGCTCTGAAAAGCTAGATGAAGTTTCAATATCTTTGGGACAGATTTGAATATTGTCTTAACAAATTAGTCAATCCCAAGATGAAGTTGAATTTCAAACCCCGCTCAACATACTTCAGTGATGGAGTTGTGCAATCACCAATGGAAAAAGTTGCTATCAAAAGTGACTATCCACTATCCCCTCATCAAACAGGTTCAGCATCGCATAGTGTTGTGGGAGAACATGCACACACATTTGTTCCACTATCACATCCTCCCACCCTCACTACTCTCAATATCTTTACAGATTTGGTTGGGAAGCCCATGAATTGTCATCCACACTTCTTACCTCAACCTCTGTCTCCACGTTCTACTGATCCTCCTAACTGCACTATCTTGTGTTCTTCTGTTCTGGAATCTACACCTATCATGAACGAGGATCAAGCAACTGATAGAGTTGATGTTTCAAAACCAACCTGTGTTGTCATTCATGAAGAGTATGACCGAGCATACGAGAATGAACCCATGGTGAAGGATGACCTCTTTCTGTCCACGCCTCCTCCACTTTTTCATGAAATCATTGGTGATTTTGTTATCTATAATTTTCCTTGTGCAAATCCATCCATAGATGCATGTAATTCTGATCATTTGTTGAACGTACCAGATGTCAGTAGATCATTTGACATTGAAGAGGACAAATTATTCATTGAAAATCAACTTGAATTTTCATCTTATTTTTTCAGAAACGTAGAGGGTGAGCATTCTTACTTCTCATCTACCCCTCTGTGTGATTCATCAAATCATGAGGATGCTGACAAACATCCTGAATTTTCTAATCTTGGTTATCGTGATCTATGTATTTCTTCATCTGGTCATGATTTTGATTCACTCTTTGTTAATATTTCTAAGACACTGGTGTCCGTTGATCTATATATTGATAGAGTGGAATCCCCGCAGTCTATCAAGGCACTTCATCCTAGGCTAATGGTTATGTTAGGCCCTCAATTTCCTAAGGTTAGTTCCACTTCTGATTAGAAAAATTTTGAAACACCCAAGGCTCCTCATCACTCATCTACATGCACTGAAGATCAATCCAACACATAGATTTCGCTTCCTCGACCGGAATCACATGATCCCATCGCTTGCACACAAGAGGAATGATTCAAAATAAGCACTTTTAAAAGGCATAAGTTGTCTATTTTACTCATCTTCATTTGTCTTCCAAAGTGAAGAGAGTGCACATGTTTGTCATTTATATACAGTGTGTCCAAGCACCATGTTAAGTCTGTAGAATGTTTGTCTTGTGAATTCACTCTTTTCTTTTTTGTGGATGTTTTAGAACTCGGTGCGTGTTGCTATTCATTGTTATATATTTTGTGTTTTTTGGTTCGCTTAACTGTGCTTTTAGTGAACCATGCCTTCACCAACATGGGTTAGCCAATGCATCGGTGGCTGCATTGGAAATATCACTTCACGTGAATAAGACCATGCACTGTTTAGTGGAGGAGTAGGAGTATTCTTTTGTTATTGATTTGCTTTGTTTTCTACTTTGCATTTTCTTTTGCTTGCTTTCTTTCTTTGTTTACTTTTTTTTCTTTCAATTTACTTCTTCTTTTTGAATTTTCCTTTCTTTGCTTCCTTCTACCCATAGGTCAACCTCTTGTGAAGCCATGTTTGGCTCTTGAAACAAGCTGGGCTAATCTAAGAGGACTTATACAACTATCAACATCTGGTTATCTATTATCTTCTCTCTTTATGAGGAACTTTTTGTCTTGAGTCAATGATATCTAGATGGAAAATATGTTCTGTTGAGAGTGAGTCTTGGTGAAAACACAATGTTTGCACTCTAACTAGTACCAACTACTCTAATTGGTTCTTTTGGGTTAATCCTTGTTAGCTCAGTCAAGTAGAGTAAGGTGAGGGGGAAAACCTTAGCAAGTATGTCATAAATATACATAACATACTTCTCTGAAGGAACTATCTTTTTTGCTCTCAATAAGTCGCGATACCTCTTCCACATCTGGAATAAATAAGTGCCTATGCACAGTTCTTTGAAAAAATGAAAAAAAATGAGAATATGAACATTCTGAAAAAATGGATAGGGTAAAAGAAGAGAAAGTATTCCTATGCATAGAGGTGATGCAAGTAACTTCGTTGGAGTACTGACCAGGCTCGCTGGTAACAGAACGATGCTTGTGTTCCCACATGACTCCTTCGGGGTACTGTCTAGGCTTGCTAGCACCGAAACAACACCAAAGATGAAACTTAAACTATAACTGTCATATTACTTATGCACCAATATACACCTCATCCCCAATCAAAACAACTGAGTTGACTTGGTTTGGAATGTGTGCTGACCAATCAAGAGAATGGTAGGGAGTACATCTTTCAACCAAGCTCATGTGGGAACTACGATGATCAAAGAACTGAACAATACTTTTAGAAGGGTTAGACTTTCTTTTCACAAAACAAGGTCCATATAGAGAGCTAGATTTCTACCAGTGTGTCACCAAGTGTTGTAGCAGCTACAACCACCCTGTTGGGTCCCTATAATACTAGTGATTACCCCATTACTATTGTCGTTATACCCCTTGTTTATATTTTTGTGCCCCTATTATCCCCATATTGTTATTTCTGTGCCCCATAGAATCCCACTATTGTTATTTTTGTGGCTTTATATTATTATTGTTAGGTCGGCTGGATTATATTGTGACTGCTTAGACTCCTATATATAGAAAGGACGTTTTGTCATTTGTATCATCTAAGAATTGTTCATCTATGTAATGTAAAGGAGGTTGCCCCCTCGAAGAGGCTGAATTCTAAGGCGTTGATCTATCTTTTCTATCTTTTCTTGAGCTGGTTTCATAACATTTGGTATCAGAGCTTTGGATTCTAGGGTTTCGCTGCTCCAAACAGGTCATCGTGGCATGTTCGCTATAACATTTTTTCTGTGACGTTTCAGAAGTCGCAAAAAAAACCCATTTGAGAAGAAAGCGCGCTGAACCTGGGATCTGAATTTCAGAGCGTTTCGCACGATATTTGTAGAGATATGATCTGAGGAAGTTGGTCTTTTTGCAGACTCCTGAATTACATTCAAAATAGGTGACCTGGGGAAAATCGTCATAACTTTCTCTCTGGGGATCGGATTGAAATTTAGTAAGAAGGTACAGAAAGAGGATGGATTTTAGTTTCCTGTGTGTGTGTTTCAGATTCAAAGATGGAAACAGTGACTCGTGGTACGTCGTACAAGTTCTCTCTACTGAACCAGTCTAAAAGCAAGTCACTATGGGAGATTTCACATAACTCTTCCTTGGGGAATCCAATTTGGCTCAGACTTGTGGCATTCGAAAGAGGATGCAGAAGGCTACTACTGTTAGCAATTTCAAAACTAGATGATCCGAAATTATAGAGATACATCAGATTCAATATCAGGCTTCTATAAAGTGAAAAAAGGTGTGTAGTTTTTTTTTTTAATTTTGTGTAAGCTTGGTTTAACAGAATTCGAAGGGAATAGTAAAGCATTATTATCAGTAACTGATGCCCCGAGGAAAGAAAATGCAAACACCTAGTAAGGAACCTGAAAGCTCTAGCATGACTCATGAAGAAGAGGAAGAAATGCTACATGATATATCAAAATTACAAGAACAAGTGCAACAAATGTCACGCTCACAAAAGCAAACAGAAGCTAAGATAAGTGGCGTGGAATCTAAGATAAATGGCGTGGAATATAAGATAAAGGGCATGGAAGCTAAGATGGATGATTCGAAGATATATTTGAAGAGAGACATGGCAGATTTGAAGATAGATTTGAAGATAGAGATGGAAGAATTGAAGAAGTTGCTACAAGAAAGGGTCACTAATGGTGAAAAGGTAGTAAAGGAAACTCATTATGAGAACAAAAGAAATGTTAATCATGATTGCATAGATGCTAATGTTGGATCGAAGAATCACCATATTCCAAAAATCTATATGAGGAAGTTTGACGGCAAGGATCCCGCCACATGGATATTACAGATGGAGCAATTCTTCGATCTCAATAATGTGCAAAACGCACAAAAGGTACGTATGGCAACTGTATATTTGGAACCAAATCAGTTTGTATGGTATCAATAGCTTTGCTCTTGTAAGCAGTTTATCACTTGGTCAATTTTTACAGAAGAATGAATAGCACATTATGAAGATACAAAAAGCAACACTTTTTTTAGCCAATTGATAAGTCTCAAACAAAAGGGTTCAGTAATGGAGCACATTGAGGAGCTCCAAAAATTGAACATAAGGGTAAAAGATATTCCAGAGGAGCATAGTATTGATGTGTTCATAGGGTATTTAAAGGATAATATCCAACATGATGTTCGCCTTTGGGAACCTGATTCATTAGAGAAGGCATTCAGGTTAGCAAGAAAAATGGAAAGCAAAATTATGGCAACTAGGAAGCATACCACTCACAACTATAAAGACAGAAGTGTTGTTGCCCCTAGTCTTCCACAACCTATAATGTTGACACCACAACAATTGGAAGAAAAAAGAGCAAAAGGGCTTTGTTACAGTTGTGATAGCAAATACACTAAAGGTTATAAGTGTGCTGAGAAGAAATTATTCTACATAGATTGTGAAGAGGAAGAAGAAAAGGAGCAAGAAATGTCAAAAGAAGAAGATATACTCCAGGAACAAAGCCTCGATGAAGAAAAAATAAATCCGACCATATCTTGTAATGCATTGGCGGGAATTACCACTCCTCAAACCATCAAGATAGAAGGACAAATCAAGAAGAAAAAGGTAATAGTGTTCATTGATTCAGGAAGCACCCACAAGTTTATTCATTGTAGGGTAGCAAAAGAATTGAATTGCTTCCTATATCCAGCACCAGAGTGTCAAGTGATGATTGCAAATGGAGGAACAATAAATTTCTCTGGAAAGTGCCATAATATCAAGCTATCCGTGGGAGAATATGTATTGACTAGCCCAATGCTTTCCATTCCAATGGGAGGTGCTGATGTTGTACTAGGAGTCCAATGGCTACAATCCTTGGGTACAATAGCTTTTAATTTTCAAGAACTTTTCATCAAATTTTCTACGGAAGCAAAGGAAGTTGAATTAAGGGGTATTGCAAGGAAACCAGGAAAGATAATCAACTCTAATGGCATGAAAAAGCTTCTAAAAAAGGAGCAAAGAGGTGTAATTGCACAATTATGTTCGCTAGATGTTTCCACATTGGAATCATCTATTTCTCCAGATCTCCAAAAAGTCCTGGACAATCATTCCAAGGTATTTGAGACTCCAAAATGTCTCCCACCTATGCATGATCATGATCATGCTATTCATCTGATTCCAGGAAGTGTTCCTCCAAACATCAGGCCGTACAGATATCCCTATGTCCAAAAAAGTGAAATTGAACGTATGGTTGCAGAAATGCTAGAGGCTGGTATAATTCAACCGAGTCAAAGTTCTTTCTCAGCTCCAGTAGTATTGGTGCACAAGAAGGATGGATCATGGCGCATGTGTCTGGATTATAGGGAGCTCAACAAGCTCACTATTAAAGATAAGTTCCCCATTCCTGTTATTGATGAATTACTAGATGAATTGCATGGATCAATTTACTTCACCAAGTTGGATCTTCATTCGGGATATCATCAAATCAGAATGAAGATTGAAGACATTCCGAAAATGGCATTTAGAACTCATGAGGGTCATTATGAATTTTTGGTCATGCCTTTTGGCCTTACCAATGCACCTTCAACATTTCAAGGTTTGATGAATTCAATTTTCAAACCATTCCTTAGAAAATTTGTGTTAGTATTTTTTGATGATATACTAATCTACAGCAAGTCTTGGAAGGATCATGTTGAACATGTTGACAGGGTGCTACAACTATTGGAGGAGAAACAATTATATGCAAAAAGATCCAAATGTTTCTTTGGAGTCCAGGAGGTGGAATATTTGGGTCATATTGTATCTCATGAAGGAGTTAAGGTAGACCCTAGCAAAATTAAAGCCATTAAGGAATGGAAAATTCCCACATCCATAAAGCATCTGCGAGGATTTCTTGGGTTGACAGGGTATTATTGCAAGTTTGTTAAGAATTATGGGAGAATAGCAGCACCTCTAACAACATTATTGAAGAAAGATTCATTTTCATGGACTCCGGAAGCAACAAAGGCCTTTGAACATCTTAAAGAGGCAATGTGCCAAGCACCGGTCTTAGCTACACCAGACTTCACAAAAACCTTTATTGTGGAATGTGATGCTTCAGGAAATGGAATTGGTGATGTTCTAATGCAAGATGAAAGACCCATTGCTTTTGAAAGTCGTCCAATCAAGGGAAAGTTTTTAAGAAAAGTTATTTATGAGAAGGAAATGTTGGCAATACTCCATGCACTTAAGAAATGGCGACCCTACCTAATGGGAAGACACTTCAAGGTAAAAACGGATCATGATAGCCTTAAATACTTTTTAGAAAAAAGATTATCCTCTGAAGAGCAACAAAAGTGGGTCACAAAGATGTCGGGTTATGACTTTGAAATCATCTACAAAAAAGGGAAGCAAAATGTGGTGGTAGATGCACTCTCAAGAAAGGATGAGGATGTGGAAGCATTGTTGTGTGCCATTTCTATTATCCAACCAGATTGGATAAACGAAGCAAGGGAGGAATGGAATAATGATGAAGAAGTGTGAGCACTTATTCGAAAGCTACAACAAGATTCCAATACTTCTGATACATTTAGCTGGCAAAATGATTCGTTATGGTACAAAGATCGCTTATACCTCTGTAAGAATTCCCAGCTAAAGCAAAAGATTCTTATGGAATTGCACACTTCTACCTTAGGAGGGCACTAAGGATTTTTAAAAACTTACCACAGGGTTAAGAAGGAATTTTTTTGCGATGGCCTTAAATCAGATATTCAAAAGTTTGTGGCGGAATGTTTGGTTTTCCAGAAAAATAAAGTTGAAACAATTAAGACACCGGGTCTATTACAGCCTTTATCCATTCCAAGCCAACGTTGGGAGGAGGTTTCAATGGATTTTATCACAGGTTTACCCAAGTCTGAGGGAAAGAGTGTCATCATGGTGGTAGCTGACAGACTTACCAAGTATGCACACTTTTGTGCATTATCACATTCATTTAAAGCCAGTACAGTTTCTACTTCATTTATGGAAACAGTTCAAAAGCTACATGGAAACCCAAAGATTATTGTAAGTGACAGAGATCCCATTTTCACTGGAAATTTTTGGACAGAATTATTTTCTTGTCTTGGTACTCAGTTAGCTCATAGCTCATCTTATCATCCTCAATCTGATGGAAAAACTGAGATAGTAACCAAATGTTTTGAAGGATATCTTCGTTTCTTTGTATTTGATAAACAAACACAATGGGTCAAATGGTTGCCTCTAGCCGAATGGTGGTATAACACTTCCTTCCATACAGCAACAAAAATGACCCCATTTATGGCACTTTATGGGTATCAACCACCATCCATCACATCATATTTAAGAGAAAATTCTAAGGTTCAGGCAGTGGAACATCACATCGAACATCAACAACAAGTCCTCCAACTCTTAAAGTATAACCTCGTGTTGGAACAAAATAGAATGAAACAACAGGCAGATCAACATCGCAGTGAAATAAGTTTTGATGTAGGTGATTGAGTATTCCTACGGCTACAACCATATAAGAAAATGTCCCTAAAGCAAGTTAAGAAGGATAATAAATTATCACCAAAGTATTATGGTCCGTACAAGGTGTTACAAAAGATTGGTACTATGGCATACAAATTGGAGCTTCCTGCAGCTTCTCGATTGCACCCAGTTTTCCATGTTTCATGTTTAAAGAAGGTTATAGGTGACAAGCTCCCAATTCAAACAATATTTCCAGAACTTGACGAGGAAGGAAAAATTATATTGGAACCGGAAGCAGTCATAGAAACAAGAACTCAACAGCTACGAAATCGATCAATTTCAAAGTATCTTATCAAGTGGAAGAACTTATCCGCTGAAGATTCCACATGGGAGGATGAGAATTTTATACAGAAGTATCCAGAACTACTCAAGCGTTGAGGACAACACTTTTTTGAAGGAGAGGGGTATGTTGGGTCCCTATAATACTAGTGATTACCCCATTACTATTGTAGTTATACCCCTTATTTATATTGTTGTGCCCCTATTACCCCCATATTGTTATTTCTGTGCCCCATAGAATCCCTCTATTGTTATTTTTGTGGCTTTATATTATTATTGTTAGGTCGGCTGGATTATATTGTGACTCCTTAGACTCCTATATATAGAAAGGAGGTTTTGTCATTTGTATCATCCAAGAATTGTTCATTTATGTAATGTAAAGGAGGTTGCCCCCTCGAAGAGGCTGAATTCTAAGGCGTTGATCTATCTTTTCTATCTTTTCTTGAGATGGTTTCATAACACACCCTCCAAAATTTTGGTTCACATGGAAATTTTGGACCCTACCTCAAATCCTACAATGATTTGTTTGGTTCCTTGTTGGTAAGCTGATGATTTCAAGCTTCCCTCCTTGATCTTAAGAGTTGTCTGTGTTCTCATCTTCATGCAGCATGTGTCATATTTAAGCATAGGGATTGTTTTTTATCATGCAAAGGGAATGTTGTCTTGCTTCAAGGGAATTGTGTGCATATGAGTGGTTGTCATCACATAGAATGTTTCACATTCAGATCAAGCACTCCCATCACGAAGGTTGTTGCATCAAGAAAAGTATGTCTTATGTATTCTAGATGGTCTAGGTTGTCTCACTAAGTTTTCGTGTGCGACCACAGTCAAGTCATATCAATGTTTATATATGTTTCACTCATCTCACACTTAGTCATTTTCCTAAGAAGCCTAGCCTCATCCAACTTCTCAAAACTATGCACTTTTCTTCTAAAAGCATCAAGATTCCTCCCTTACCAACTAAAACCTGTAGTGTGTAGAGACCTCCCTTTCCTGTTGAAACCCTGTAGCTCGTATAGGCCCTAGCCAACACTACTCTCCAGACATACGTAGAGAATTCTAGCTCTACTGCACTCAGAAATTGTGCAAAGGTGTCCTCCACGGACCCCTGTCCTGCAGCAGTGCGTTGAGCCTAAAAACTACGCAATATTGTCCAAGTTGTCTTGTCTTTATTGCATGCAGAAACTAAGCAGGTGGACCTACCAGGGCCTCATTCAGGTAGAAGTCACTATCCGTTGAAATTGCATAGATCAACCTCTTAATGACTAAAGGAAATGTGACATGCCAAAATCTCTCCCAAGGAGTTGAGGAGAAGGACCAAGAAATTGAGTAATTGAAAAAATCAGGATCGCATGCAAACTCTGTCGAATGAATGATCATATTTAGGGTAAGTATGGAAAATATGGAAAATATTTCGACATACACCTCTTAGCTGATTTTGTAGGACAGATTGTCATTGTCATATTAGCCTGTCCTCGATAACATGTGTTAGATACCTATACCAATAGGTTTCATATTTCATGATTGGCAAAGGAAAGTTCCAAATATGCTCTGCTTTGGTGATGCAAAGATCCCATATTTCCAAGAGAAGGCAATATGTGTACATAGCTTGATGTTGACTGAATTTTGGATGGATGGTCCAACAGCCTAATCTGGATCATGCCATGTTTCAATTTCTTGTTGTAGAATAGAGAAAGAAGTCTGTCCAAACTGTTTAATCTTGGCAGACCAGTAGTTAGGTAGAGAATTAAGGTTCCCAACTGCTTAATCTGGGGCCTTGGAAGCAATAAGGCTAGCCTTAGATAGAAAATCAAAAGAAAAAGCCAAAGGAAAAGAAAAGGCACATGAGGGTCTGCAAGTCTAAGTGCACCCTCCATGAAGAAACAAAAAATGTTAGGCAAGTAGATGGGTAGGTAGATGGGGTTGCAGAAATGTCATTCCTTTCATTTTGCTGGTCTAACATAAAGGAAACATCAATGGATAGGGAAGGTCCTCTTCTCCATCACCTTGCAGCAACTCAATGGAGCATGTCTAACTTCCTAATTTCCCCCCCTCACATTCATTGCTAACATCCCATTACCAGCTATGTTCATGAAAGTAACCAAGGTCTTATGTTGGTTCTTATTTCTTTAAAAGCCACATTTCTTGTGTAAAAATCTTTTCATTTTGATCTACTTCCTAAACTAAGTTGATTTCATATAAAACTTAGTGTTTTACCCCCTCACCCCCTTCCTCCACTCATATTAACCCCTAACTTCTTATTATCTAAATCCCCTATGTTCCCCTTTTCCCTTACTATTATAAACACTATGGTGTATAAACCCCAAGCAATCTATAAATATTCCCCCCCCCTTTGGCATTATAGCCATATGTCCAAAGTCAGGGATTAAATTGACCTCTGGTCAGTTTAACAACCTAAGCCCTACCCCTCTTTTCCCTTCAGAAACCTTTGAAACCATTTACCCACTTCATTTGCAAAAAGACCTTGTAAAAAAACCCACCATTACCCCTAACCCGCGTTATTTGCAAAATGCACCAAAAAACCCATTCTTCCGCTTTACCCAAAGTTTGGCGCAATACACATTTTCATAAAAAATACATTGAAAAACCCATATAATCCGCCAAAATCCAAAGTCCCCGCCGGGCACGCATTTCAAAGAAAATATTAAAATATTCCCGCACTGCTGCCGTATTGTCCTAGCGCCTTACCGATCCGTCGACCGTCGGATCTAGGTTTTTCCATCTGACGGCCCACATTCATATCGGGTCGACCCCGATGATCGCACTTTACCACCCGAGAAACTATCAGAGGGTGACGTCAGGCCTCTGCCACGCGTCACCCCCATATTTTCTCAGGCCGCCCTCTGATAATACCATGACCATATCCAGAGCGGTCCGAGAAAAACCACTTACCGCTTGTGCTTTACCACCGTGCCCACGTCATTGATTCGTCATGCCCATCTCAGTTCGACCCGGCGCCCTGTCAGCACCCCCGCCCGCCAGCGCTCCGACATGTCCGCCACCTATGAAATCCCCGTGGACCACTCACAGGCCGCCACGTCACTCGATGACGTCATGCTAACGTCACCCGACCCTGACCCCACCTAATGACGTCATGCTGACGTCATCCAAAAAAAGCGCCAATAACCCAAAAAGTCCATATTTTAGCCAAAATTCGTGTTTTTTTGTCACTTTTTCCAAAAAGACTGTTGCTCACCTCTGCAAGAAAATTACGACCATCCATCGCCAACCTACATAAATCGACCCGAAGACCGTTGGCGCCTTCAACCCACCTGCATTTGTAACCATTGTCGGCAATTCACCAGGTATTTATCCAAATCATTCCCTCCGCGCTTGGTTGTGTCCATAATTATCTGAAACTAAGTTAAAAAGAGTGAGGAAGCTTGTATTTACCAGCTAATCCCCGGTGGCCAGCCTTCATTTTCAATTGTTGAGTCGAAATTCACCTGCAGAGCCTCGTTTAGCCAAGTTTTCACAAAACCTACAGTCAGTCCGCGCATTCGTGGACTTAAAACCTGAGCTGCACAAATTCACCAGGAAAACAGTGGTACTAGTCCCTGCATATGCTCAATTAACTTTCTTTGGAGCACTCTAAACTATTCTCACCACAGTTTACCCCATTTTTCCTTGCAATTTGCCTCACTGTTGCAAAAGTATCCCTCTGTGTTGTTCTGCCCACTGAAACCAGTTCTAGTACAAGTCATAGTACTACTTAACCATGGAAACACCAGTGGCCCTGAATATTCAACCTCTGAATGCCCCACAAAGAGAGTTAGAATGGAAGGCCCTGGGGGATAAAGATTATCAGATGATAGACATATTCTCAATGAATTCCAAATTTAATATTCATATGCTAAATGAATTAAAAGCTCAACACCTCAGTGGAGCTGATATTTTAGGGATTTGGGACTCCAACTTGCCCATTTACAACCTCCCTCAAGTCAATGTCCTTCCAGACCTGATCCATAGATGCTGTGAGAACTATGATCCATGTCAAAGAGCTGTCCTCAGTACATCAGGTGCAGTCTTGTTCCATATCACCCCTGAGGCCATAAATCAAATGCTGAACTTTCATTCTGCAAGACCATTGACTCCTCTCTCCATGATGGACTTATTAAAGAAGGGGGGCAGGTTGTCCAGTGCCCAGGTCATCAAGATTAATCAGTTATTTATTCAGCCAAGCTCTGAAGCTCTGAGAACACCTCCTATTGGAAACCCATATCTCAATGACTTGGGCAAGATGCTGGTGGATTTGATCAGCTATGTCCTGGGGTACAAGGGAATTGAGGATGTTGATGACACCATAATGGCCATGCTGTCCATATTTTCTCCTGGAAAGCCTCCTGCTGTGCACTATGACTATGCTGAGTATATTGCAAATAAGATTCATGAGCAACTGATGAATCTAGAAAGGGAAAAGGTGTTCAGATACACCTCATACATCTATCATCTGTTCCTATTTTATCAACCTGACAGTTTCCCTATTCCTCTCAAGAAACTTGATGCCCAGGGAAATCCAAGGTCTGTAGTATTTTGGACCTCAGTTTTTCATTACACCTCCCGTTCACCATACACATACTGTGAATTCATAGACCTTTTCATTCATCCAGCTATGACTTTGTTATTTGGTGTCCCTCCTCCAAGATTGACCGATGAGATGCAAAGAATACTCCATCTCTCTAAGACCTACAACATTGGTGATTGGTACTTTTACCAACACCATACAGTAATCAGAATATATGGCTGTGAGTTGAACCCTTATAGGCTGCCAAGATATGTCCCGATGAGACTATTTTCCTTGGAGTATTTCAGACAGTTTGGAAATGCAGACCAGGTCCATTTCCACAGCAAAAACAAGAAGGTGCAACTAAAGGTCAGGAACCAGCTAGGCCCATTTCTTTACAACCAAAGGGAGGAGGGATGGAAGGAAGCAGATAGGATCCTAGAGAGCCTCCAATTAGAAACTAGTTTCCGCTGGGTACCTTATGACCCTAATCATTTCATTTCCCTCAGGAGGGTAAAACACAAATTGGGTGGCTATGCTCACATCAGATTGCCTCACATTGAGAAATATGCCAATTTATTAAGTTGAGAAGAGGGCACTCTAGAAGAGGTAATTACTAGAGAGAAAATGCTACAAAGAGAGGCAAAGAATATTGAGAAAGAGGCTGACTTGGAAACTTGTGGGCAGGTTTCCTCTTCCTATCAAAGGCAACTTGGAGCAGCTGCCTCATCCTCTACAGCCCAGCAACAAGCAGCCGGAACTGTTCAACAGGAATCCAACAAGGATAAAGGGAAGCAGATGGAGCAGGAACAACCACCTTCTATAGTAGAAAAGCAAGTAGAACAGCAAGAAGAAGGGCAAAAAGAGGGGCATCCAATACAGCAAGAACAAACAGCTGAAGCCCCAATATCCACTGAGCAGCAGGCTCAAGAGAATGTGCCTCCTAGGCAAGAAAAGACAGTGGAGGCCTCAGTGCTACAAACTCCACAGAAAGAAGAAAAGGGAAAGAAGAGGGATAGAGAGCAGGAGACTCCCCTCACCACATCCACAAATCAAGGGGAGAAAAGGTAGAGAATGAATCCCCTCTCCGAGGAAGAAATTCCTATTGGGCAATCATTGGGCATGGGCCCACCGAGCATGGAGGCATCTGCCAGTTCCTTTCAGCAGGAACAAGAAAGAACCCTTGGAGGAGAAGTCAGCTCCTCAAGCCAGCAACGGAAAGCTGAAACAGGCATCAAACAACAATTTATTGATATCAAAAAGAGGAATGAGCCACTTAGGATACAGCTGTACAATCACTTATTGAAAATGGCTCCTACAAACCAGCAGAGGTTGATGTCTGCATATGATGTACAAGAGGGCAAAATGATAATGAGTCATTTCATGCCAACCATGCTGCAGCCACAGTCAGCTGCAGACTATATAAAGACCAACCTTGAGGTCCTTGCAAAAGACATCCACCTTATGGATCAGATTGAATTGCACAAGCAAACGGGTGAGATGGTATATGCCACTCTTGCAGACAAAACATTGGTTAATTATAGGTTGGAAAATAGCCTAAACAATACAGCTGCCCAACTTGAGTTGGAGAAAGCATCCTCTCAGGCAAAAGACAACCGAATCAAAGCATTGGAGGATATCATCATAGAACTTGGGCATGATCCCAAGGACACCAAAGCTATACAAGCGTTGTTGAAAATAAGAGATGCAGATATGGCAGCACTAAGAAAAATGGTTAAGATCCCAGCAACTCTTCACCCACAAACAGAAGAGGTTGCCCAGCTGAGGCATGACCAAGATGCAGCAAGCATGCTGATATCATTATACAAACAGCTGATCCAGACAGAAGAGAAATTGGGAGAATCAGAGGCTGCACTGCAGGCAGCCCTACAACAAAAGGAAGGAGGCCAAACATCTCAGCCACCTCCACAAATAATCAACCTTGAGGAACCCCCTCAAACTAGTGCTCCTCCTACAGAGCAGACAGCTCAAACAGCGCCATCTACATCAGCACCAGCACCAACATCAGAGCAGGCTCCAAGCCTTGACATGCAGAAGCTGAAGAATGAAATCCAGGCCCTAGAAGCCCAAATGGCAGAGCTAAATGAAGCCAGGGAGAATTTAGCTAAGCTGAATGAAAAATATGACAAATCTAAGCAAAGCATAGCTGAAAAAGGAAGAGAAGTGAAAGCTCTCAAGGAGAAGATAAAGGAGCTGGAGAAAGAGCTCACCCTTGATAAAGTGGTGGCTGAGGTCAAGACAGTTTTATGGGCCAACATTGGCCAATCAATCACAGATCAATGGCAGTATATAGAGACCATTCATGAGAAAATGGAGCTCATAGGCAAAGCACACAAGGAAGTCCAGAGAGCAAGGGCATCTCTAGGCAATATGCCTAAGATAACCAACAGAATGATTAATGTGCTCAATAACCGTACAAGTCCTCAGCTGGCAGCAATGGGAATCCCCAATAGAACTGAAACCATCCTGCTGATAAAGAGGGTCCTTACATTGAGAAGCCTGGTACAAACATTGGAAAGAAGAAGCCAGGACATGCAAACAGAAGTAAACAAATTCATGGATAAGTTTGCAGCATTACAAAGCAGAGGTCTTCCTGGCTTACTGAACAGCGCAGGGAGGCTGCTATCACATGAGAACTATGCAAAAAGGGTCAATACATTTGCCACCAATCAAATCACTGTAAGACCAAGTACCTCAGAAGAAACAGGGCCAGCATCTGGGCAAAGTATCTATGACAGAGTAGAGAACTTATTTTTTATTATGAATGAGATCAAACATTTGTTTGAAGTGCCTCCAAACTTCTACAAATATACAGAGGCAGATGAGACCTTGGATGCAATTTTGAGACATCAATTTCCCACACAGGAATGGTGGACCAAAATGATACAGTTGATACTGTAATCAAGAGCCTTTCATCAAGTTTTTTAATAAAAAAACATAAGTCATCATGTACAGGAAAATTTGATGCATTCAGTATTTCTGGAGAAGAATAGATTGAGCCAACTCAGCAAACCAATTCGGCCACTAAAGCAGCACTGACAGTTACAGATGACAGGGCCGAGAAAGCTACAGCATGACAAAGCCATAAAGACACATCATTCAACATTAATACAGAACGCTCAGCCGACTCAGTGGCCTCCAAAGGTCAAAAAGACTTCTGACAGAATTAAAGAGCATTCATTTTGTATTTAGAGCAGTAATAACTTCCTTATCTGCTATTCTGTAAAGTTGGTGAGCGTATTTATTTCTCAAGTGACTCAGCGGTTCAGATATTTTGTATCACCGATTGTATATATTCCCCCTCGCATAAGCTTGCAGGGGTGGTTGTTGATTTTCTCTTTTAGAGATCTTATGCTGTAAATGTTCAGAGTATTAATACAAAAGCTGATGGAATTTCCAAAGTTCTGGGTTGTCTGAGGCGTTGTGTGTGTTTGCTGAATGCTACAGGATTCCTGCGTATTTCATGGCACAATAAGTTTCCTTTAAACTCTTCGTTATGTGTTTTTATTATTTCGTCATAACCCATTCATGTTCTATGTTTCACAGTTAATGGCAAAGAAAAAGAATAGTTTCAGGATTTATTCATAGAATACCCTGACCTCAATCTATGTTGTTATAAATGTTTTCTTCAGTTATAGTTATAAGGGTGTAATTCTTAATTGCTGCACCTCCAGACTATATCTTTCACAGTGGTTATTGTTCAGGAATTCAAATCTGCTCCTGTGCAATATATCGCTTTCTCACACCCCCAGCTTAGTGGAAAATTCTTAATTGCCTTCCACTGGTTAAACATACTTCACCATCACAATTTCAACTTTGTTTCATGAAATATTTAAATGGCCCTGCAGTTTCAACAATCTCACTCAATATTTCAAACAACCTGTAGCCACAGACTCCATTGCCCAATGGACTAAAACTGTCTGAAGATTTCCACCTTAGGTACTGAAAGACATCACTCAACCAAACTATAAAACCAAACCCTCACCTCATAACTAGCCTAAGATCCTTAAGAACAAAGTTAAACAGTCAAAGAGAGAGCCCTCTCTGATTATAGGTAGGCTAGAACCTATAATCCAAAGCTTGGTTAGTGGTTACCCCGGCCGTATTCCCTTGGGAGTCAAAGGGAACAACCTGGGTGTTAACAACATGCATGTGCAAAAACGGAAAAAAAAATCATCTTATGTGTTTCTTCTACATGTATTTCTTATTTTCACTTGTTCGACCAACTGTCATATTCCGCATGTTGATTGCTATGTCATGCTTGCGACCTCATTCTAGTGATGTTGAAGGTTGTGCTTGAGTTGTGCTTGCCATGAACACATCTATCGCGCTCACACAAGATGTTGCATATGATGTTGTGCAAGCATCATCACGGTCATTCAACGATCTATCACAAGCGTCGTGCTTGTCACTCGTACTGTCATTCAGTCATGATAAGTATACATTGTCTTGATGGTTTGAGGCATCTTGACGTCAAGTTATGTTGAGTGTGTGTTCGCAAAAGTCGTGTATGGACAAATTCACTCGCTGACACACTTAGTCATTTTGTTGATGTTCTGATGACTGGATCACCCTCTAACAACAACCCTTCACCCTTCAATCGACTTGACTCACTGTCACCCAGAATAGCACAAAAGTATCCAACAAGCCATTTCAATCTGCGTTGCCTGCAAGCTGATCAATCAACCCTCATACTGGTCAACCAAAGATTTTGACTGGGAAGTGACCCCAGGACTCACTCCCCTCAAAAATTGCACAGAAATTGTAGATATTGCCTACTCAACTTACTGAGAAAATTGTGTAGATAGGTCAGATAGACACCAAGTGTCCATCCATGTCTCCCCTCAATAATTGCACAATTTTTCTAGCCAGTCACCTACACAGCTGACCGACTACTCAACCAAAACTGTGAAAATTTCTGAGCAATCCCATCAGCAGCCCAGCATCCCCCTCAGCTCTGAAACTATGCAGAGGTGTCTAGGAGGTCAATCTCCTAGCATTTGTATAGCTTTGTCTCTAGCAAACCCCGTAGCCTACTGCTAGCTCCCTCAAGGAATTGTGCAGGTTTTGCTGCCAAGCCATCCTGCAACCGACTTCGAGCTCCCTCCAGGAATTGCGTAGTTTTTTCTGGCAAGCCTCCTGAAGCCCGCATCTAACTCCCTCTAGGAATTGCACAGTTTTTCTCCCAAGGCCCTCTGCTACTCGAACTTCTTCCCTCCAGATATTGCACAGATATGTCCTCCAGTTGAGCTAGATCTCGTAGACAGTCACTATTGATCTTGATTGTCCATATCAGTCCCCCAGTGACCTCTACGTAATTTTCACCAGTAGTTCACAAAGCTCACATCCCAGCTTGAAACTTGCCTCATGCAGTTTCGTAGCCTTTTCCTCTCTCCCAATGACCTACATCCAAAAGTGAATGACCATGCATCATGGTAGACTAGGAGGTTTATGGATTTGATGTTGTCTCATCATGACTGACTGCAGATACAGGTACATGAATGAACATTACACGAAGATAGATGGGATGAAACAGGAGAGTACATGCTAAAGGACATGTTTGAAAATGGACGAACAAGCGATGCATGTGAGGATATGTGTTTGCAAATGGACGACCATGCGAAGAGGTGTTCATGAACGGAAGAACTTGTCAAGCATGCGAAAGTACAAGAAAAGAAGCAACATGCACATGCAACATCAAGCGAATCCAATGACCATCGAGGACACCAACAATAGCCTGAACATACCAGCATTATCATGTTAAGTCGTGTCATGAGTCATGTCGACCACATCACTACTATGGGCCATATTGTTGTCAATCAATGTAATGTAACGTGGAAGTCCAAGAGACCCACTTGTAAATTGAAGAGTCATGTAAAAGTCATGGAAGTCAAACAATCGTGAGGAAAGTCGAATAGCCACAAGGGAAAGTTTCACCCTTTGCTATAAATAGCCCCTCATTTGTACATGCAAAGGACTTTTCACCTTGGCTTCACCCACATAGCCTTGAGAGTCTGTAATATTTTATTTGAGGAGTGAGTAGTGGCTCCAATGCCCCGCCCATGGGCTTAGTGATGTATGGCATATCGTTGCGTCTTGGAAATTTTTCTTAATTCAGAAGCCTACTCATAGGCGAGCATGTTATAACACATGTGTTGTAACTGTTTGTAAGAATTGATCTTGAAGACTTGTAATACATGTTGCTTTAACTTGTGTTAAACACTTGAACTCATTTACTTGTTCTAATACATATATTTATGAAAATGGGTTGTATACGTTTTTAATTTTGTCCTACCCATCTTGGTTACCTCCCCGGACATCAGACAAAACCTTTCATGTAAACTTTCTATAACAACTGTCACACTCACGTGAACTGCCTCACTGGGTGTTGTATGTGATATCTTCCTTTGTGTGTTATGACTACCACATCCATGTGGATTAAACTTCCAGAAGGTGTGAATGTCCTATTGTTTTGTGTGTCTCTTACAGAGTTGGGATTTCCTCTCTTCCAACTGGAGACTCACTCCCACCCTCTCTCTCTGCTATGAAAGAACCTTGACACAAGTAACACTAGAACTCACCAAGCATGTGAACCTCATTGTTCAAAGACAAAGAAGATCACTTTCGCGTGCTAACAAGAAATAGATAAGGCATATATTTAATATAATGGCAACCAGGCCATCGTAACAGACGAGACTCCTACACCAAATGGTGTGAGGTCTATTTTGGACTTCATGCCAAGGATATCCCCTGGTGTTGGCAGGTCCAACAACGTCAAAACAACATTAGTGCCACAGGAAAAATCCCTCCTTTTAATTTACTCGATAGCGGAAAGAAATGAAAAAAAACTTTGTATACTCCCTCTATGACCAAGGAAATGAGGGAAGGTTTTTGCGACCAAAGAGTCAAGGAAAGGACAAACCCTTGAAACGTTGACCATTGCAGATCTTAGAAACAGAAAAAATCAACCAATACAAATGACAATGGAGTCAGTAAAGGATGGCTAGGGTTAGGTTAGTTACCCTAATCGCCTCTCAAGGAGATCCCAACCCTCCAAAACCTTTTAATCGATCCAAGTCATTCAAACCCTAATAGGCCACATGAGCTAATATACATGGAATATGAACCCTCGAAGTGCACATGGCCTAAAACATGTGGAATGCTAGAAATGTGTCACACATGGTCAAATAAATTTCCCAAGGAATGAGTTCTCATTTGTAACTAGAAATGCATCAACAAACACCAAGGGTAAGTTGGTTTAAATGTTATGGAACCTTTATTACATCGTGAGGTTGAGTTAAGGGAAGAGCTCGATATTATAAACAAGTGTATATATATACATATATTTGGTAAACCAAGAAGTGTTTCAATGCATCATCAAAAAACTCCTATTTTAAATTATGAATATGGCCTAGGTGTAATGCCTCCACCCACATTTTCCCATATTCACCATCTCGCCAAGGTAAACATGAGATGAGTGTTACTATGACGTGACCTGTGTTGGGCACTAAGATGACTCCTACAAATCAGCTTAATCATACATTCATTAATTCTATCAACCTAGGATTCATCTTTTATTTCAAAGTTGTTGGCAAACTCTATGCAAGGATAGAATTCTAAATTATAAAGGAATATGAGGCTATTTCTATGAAAGAATCACAAGAAATACTAAATCATATCCAATCATTATAGAAGTAAATTGTTCATAACAACAAATTTCTTACTTCCTACTGCTAGAGTTTCAAGATTCATAAAAGGGATCTATTCTAACTCACCAATCACTTTATCTATTTCAGAATTCTCTCAACAAATTACATGCATAAAGGAAATCACTTAATTTACACTACTACTCTGAAATATCGCTTTTCCAAAGTAATTCAAAAAATTCACATAATCAAACTTCTAATATTATGTAACTAATTCATGCAATTCAATTATCAATTTCTAGAAATACACCACATAATTATAAAACGTAAAGCTCAATCAATCATTTGCTATGAAAAAGGAACAACTAAGAACACAACCACTATTTGTATAGAAAATAATGAGATGGTAATGATACAAACAGACAACACATCCTCCAGGTACTGGGCCTAAGGTCTTCGGAAGAACCACCTTGAGGAAATTCAATGTAAGAAAACTAAAACAAAGTCTTCATTGATTTCATTAATATCAAAATGATTTATAGAATAATCTATATAACTCAAGATCGATTTGTTGTTCACAATTTCACAATAAAGTAGAAGAAGTAAAGTTCCATCCTTATTTCCTCCTTACTTCAGTCATATATGTTACATAAAAACACTAATAATGGAGCTATCCTGAGAATCGAAAGATTCTCAGGATTTCTCATCCTAACTATAAGATCCTTGAATAGTATTTAACATCGCATTCAACTATCCTTCTCGATCATGTGTGTGCCTTGAGCTGACTTTTCCATAAATAAGGTAATGGCTTTTTCATGTTTAAATACTCTACATTAGTTCAAGGGAACAACAATTGTTAATCAGATCATTTGGCACACCAATTTACTTAAATTAAAGTTCTATGGTATGTAAAATAATTAAATTAACAAAAATACCATTAACTGACTTTCATTACCATTTTCTTCTTAACTTATTGCAACCTAACGATAAAATTCTTGAAAAACATAATATTAAATAAGAAAATAAAGAGAAGAATCATACCATTTCCATGGCCCAACATCACCCCCAACTTACCTTCTTGCATGTCATCATGCAAAGAGATGATTGACATGTAACATAGGTAAGGAATAAGGTAGATAGAGGATTCACCATAACACCGAAATCCGTTTTTGTTCTGGATTACTTTGAAGGCCTCAATTTTTTCTCTTTCAGAAAGATCATATTCAACATGATAACCCTATGGAGGATACTACATGATGGGGAACCTGTATCTACATCCAATCCATGTAGGACCTTCGGACAGAACCAAGTTACCATAATGTTTCATTCGATCAGCTGCTGCTTGAAAATTTCTGTAATTAAATGGTTCTCTATTCTTAACCTCATTATGGGATACTTTCCATCTTAGCTTTGCTGCTTGGAGATATTCTTCTTTAATGTCCTCAAAATATTCAAGGCCTGCTTGGAGGGTATTATTATGAATAGGGCCCAAAGCAGAGATGAATCCATCTCGTTCCATGAACTATTTATGTTTCACAAGAGTTCGCAGGGGACTTGTGGGTTCACCCCTAACCTAGAGATCTAGGCCAGAATCTCTCTTTTGGAATACAATATAATCCTTAGACCACTTAATTTGATTTCTAGCAAAATATATGAAGGCTTGGAATTGAACATCTCCAATAAAGGACAAGGATTTTCATCCCTTTGTTCTTCCAAAGGGAAGTTTTTCATACACAATTCACATAAAAGGTACTTTACATCATCATCATGCTCTTGAAAGCATTTTATAAAATCAGAAACACTACCAAACTCAAAAATTTTCCCAGATCGTACATCTTTGACTTTCAACAACAAGTATTGCTCAAGTAAAAACATGCCATAATTCTTAGTTGGGGATCTACAAGATAAGGAATTAGAATAGATAGAGCATATATTTTTTATTTTCTCTAGATATTTTTGAAGTTGTCATTATATTTCCTCCTTTTTCCTCTTTTCCTCTCTGAAATAACCATTCGTTTCATCGATTGTGGTAGATAATGCCTTGAATTTTTGTAATAACTCATGGTGCTCTGCCCAAGGAACTCCTTCACCTTGATATTGTTTTAGGGTTTGCTGATGTTTTTCCAATTCTTTATTTAGTATTTGAATAGTTGAATCCTTAATCAAATGAGAGTAAGGGGGTACAACTTCAATTTGTGTAGCTCTATTGATGGTCACCAGTAAGTCTATTTGACTAGCTACTTTAGTTGTGGCCACAAAAAATTAAGATTTGTTTGTGTTTCTACAGAATTAGTGAAGATTTCTTCAGTTTGGGTTTTTGCAGAGTTAAGAAAATTTTCACTTTGAACTCCAACTATCTTAGTTTCCATTTTCCTTTTATAGAACCTTATGGAGTTTTTCAACCATTTCCTAAGTTGTTCTATTCTTTTTCACAATTTATTATTTTCTCATTTTAACAACTTCATTATCTTATTGTTTTTCCTCTCCATTCTTCCATTATATTTTATAGTGGATGAAGAAGGAACAACAGTGACATTTTCATCGATAGGAAAACACACAAATTCTTCATAATCCATATCGACTGAGATTGTGGCAATTGAGTCATCTTTGGACTTATATTTTTCAAGGGATGAAAAGATGGTCCCTTCTATGGAAGAGCATGGTTATTTCATAGCCTCAACATACTCCCTTGATTGTTCCTGGCAATGCATGCTTTCAAGGTTTTCTGAAGATGGTAATTTTTCTGTAGCATTGGAATTGGGAGTGGAGAACGATAAATTAGGAGTGGAGATTTTCTCAGGTGGGTTCTCAAAAAATCCCACATCTTCTTTAGTATTGAAAAGGGTCCCCATATTCTCCAAAGCTTGGGCTATCACTTCTTCAGAGATTTGAGGAAAATTACCTTGATGTTCTGCAAGGGATTCTTGAGATGATTCTCTCTCTGATGGATGTCCAATAGAACTTATGGGTTGGGTTGCTCGGGCGAATTTTTCAAGCCTTCTTCTCTTAGTAGGCAAATATAATAAGATAGAAGCTAATCTATTCTCAAATCTAGTTAGGTTTTGTAATGCTGGGGTTTGGCCTTTTTCTTGACCGCCATTTTCTTCCTCTAGCTGAGTACTTTCTACTTCAAGCTGGGTATTTTCTATTTCTGTTTCAACATTTCCTACCCCATTCTGAGCATTTTCTATTTCAGGTCGAACGTTTTCTGCTTCATGAATTTCTTCTAGAGATCTTAGTTCATTGGGTCTCATGAAGTTATCCCAGGTTAACTGTGACTGTCTCAATTATCTAATGACTAATAATTTAATCAAATAGTGATGTCTAATTACAGAATTGGGGTCCTTAAATCTACCAAGTCTACCAGCAACGTCATGCAAGATAAAATTTAAAAAGAAAGGTATATTTATTACTGCCTTCTATTTCATGTTGCCATCAATTTGAGGTGTTGAGCTCTTACCACATCATGGTAGCCATCACATGTAGTATACCTCCAGAATACTTCTGCTAGCTCCCAACAGGGTGAAAACCTTTGCCTTTATGGGCCAATTCTTCACTAGGGTCTATAAATAATTCCACAGCATTTTGAAGTCTAATGTGCTTACCTATCCATTTTCCCCCCTCTGTGGAAAGACATGTGACCTCTGCTAGAATTGTCTCATTGAATTTTATTTGCTTGCCTTTGACCATTATGACTTCATTGCTCAAATTCTGTAAAAATTCCAAAGCAACAACATTGTTGAATCCCTATAGTCAAGTAAAGTATTTTGGCCTAGCCTACTGATGAACACAGTATTGCGGTAAGAATGTTTCAACTCCTGGGCTACCAGCTTTACTTTATCAACCCGAGGTTCGTACAAACTTGGAGGTGACAATACTGTATACACAGGTAAAAATGATGGTTCTGCCTTTTGTCACTTGTTCACCTGGCGAGAGACCGCTGGGGATTTTCAAGCCATACTTCTATGGATTCAAAAGAATATTGGTTTCTTGATGAAAGAAAGGGAAATCTACTCTAAGAGAGAGCTGATCTATTGCAATAATGAAAAAGACCAAAATTCAATGCTAAATCAGACCATTTCCTAATTAACTGCTAAGAAAATATGCTTTGCAATAATACTAAATTAACATGAACCAAATGCTACAGTCTAAGTATGGAAGTTAAAATCATCAAACATCACTATTGTGCAAGTAAAGGGACTTAAATAACTCTGTTTTGTCTTTTTTTTCTTTTCATGCAAAATCAAATATGCAAACTAATCTCTTTTGGTGATGTGGCAGGTGGTTTAGGGATGTTTGAGGATGACTAGAAGGTTTAGGAGATGGTTGGATGGTGTGGGAGACCCTCGGATGAACTTTGGGTTCTTCCTATAGGTTTTCCCTCAATTCGTCCTCAAAACAGGCCACTACAAGAAAACCTACAGGCTGTACTAGAAACCTACAGGATTCCCTATATTTCTACAAGATACAGCCGAGAGAAAAATGAGAGGTGTTGGAGGTGGTGGAAGGCTTAGGCAAGGTGTTTGATGGGTGGAATGGAATGAGAAAAGGCCTAGGATCACTCAAAATTCAACAACAAGGTTAGGATATGGTTGGATTCGCTCAATGTGATTGGAAGAATTTCTATGTAGAATGATGAAATTAGTGAAGGCAATGGTGAAAGCAAGGAATGATTATGGTGGATGAAGTGGAAAGTGATTGTTGGATATCATGTATCTGTCTTCTCTTGAAGCACATGCTCTACATCAAACATGTATAATTTCCAAAAAGTCTTGTAAATAAGAAGCATTCTCATAATCTAGAAAATTAGAATTAATGAACTAACTGTCTACCTTATGCATGAGGAAAGTAGCTGAAAGGAATGGAATCATGCATGAGATATACTACAAGAATGATTATAGAAGAGATAGCAATGCAATCCTACTTTGAAAAACTGATCAAATGCTAGCTTAATACAGAAAAATCTAAATCTTATGAAATAAATATAAATTTGTGTTTTTGGGGCTGCACAAGCGTCCCTTCCTCAAATCATGATGAAAAAGGGGAGAAGTGAGGACAATACACCCACTCACAACCTTGTGGTTCTTATTTTATTCCTACCAACCTGCTACTAAAGTAAGGAACAAATGGAAGCAAACTAATAAATAACCAATCAAATTTACACTACTTGCAATGAAAATACCTCTAAAGACAAAGTAACAATGAAGCTGTGAAAATAAGATAAACATATAGATAAAAAAAGGGGAGCCTTGGCTACTAGGGTTGGGCCTTAACCCAAGAGCTTCAACCCTCTGAATTAACTCAGTGTTGGCTCAAAACAAAACTCATTCTTATTACCAAAATAGAAAATTACATCAAAATCTTCCACAAGTCTGGAGCTCAAAAATAACTTAGTGTTTTACAACAAAAATTCGAATCCTAATGAGGCTCTAGGCCTCTCTACTTATACAACTAAAGTCCCAAATGACTTCCTTAAAATTAGGGAGGTTCAACTCCCAAACTTGAGATAAAATAACTCTTTCTTTCTCACTTGCTCGGCTGCCTTCTAATCCTCACGACTTGGCTTCTTGCACTTTGAGCTGGTTTGATAAATGGAGGAATATTCAAATGGGGGAGAAGTAAATGAGGAGGATTTACATCCTACTATCCCTCTCCCTTGTCCCATTCATTTTTCAACCTTAGTCCTTGCTAAAATTCCTTAATTTTCTCCTTCAAACCTGCATTCAATGCATATTAGTCCACTAGGCATGATATCCCACTCTAAATCATATCATAAACAAAATATAATCAAAAACATGTAATAAGTTGTGAGAAAATTTGGTTTCACTAAGCTAGGAGGTGAATTAAGGCCCATAGAGTTACCCAATGATGAGGGTCATCATCATCCCCCTACTGAGAGTGTTTCTCATCCTCTGAGCAACTCAATAAATATCCATATCCTTCATGGCTCTAGTGGCCTCCCTGACATCCCATGCCTCTGAAGTGGTTTCTGTAAATGTGTTAGAAAACCTACATAGATGAATCTAGCTAGTAAAGGTTGAACACACAGCTTTTCAAAGCAAAAACACTAAAATAAGAATCGAAAGAACGAAAAGAATTATTGATTAACAGAAAATAGGTTACAATTCTCATGATATACTACATGAGAGTCAAATAATATGCATCACTAGGTGAAGATCCCAAGGTAATGTGCCATTGTGGTGATCAATGAGAGGACTCAACACCTACAACAAGTTCCGCTGAGAACTAGCCAGTTGCAGAGTGAAAGCAGGAGCAAATCAGGGAGTGAATCATGCAGAAAGGATCTTGCATGTAGTCCCATGCATGCATGGACAGTCAAAGGTGCCAATCTGGTGAAAGTTCCAATGTTGAAGCCATGGATGTCAGTGAATGCTCTAACTAAGTGTCTGCATGTGCCAGTAATGAAGGTCCTAGGTGTGTAGTACCTCCAACACCCCCCCCCCCCCCCCTGAACACCACTATGGAGAAAAATAGGAAATGAGCCTTGGAAACTAAGGCCAAAGGTCACCCAAAATACAGTGAAACTTGTACTAAATTTGAGGAAAGAGGAAAAACCTCGTGGGAAAACCCCCCCCCTCAAAATACAATGTAATCAAAAGAAAAGAGGAAAAAAAGACAGTTGCTATGAAACTATATCCTTCACTCCAAGACGATCGTGCAAAGGGTGAAACTTCTACTCAGTGAATGTCTTGGTGAAAATGTCTGCAATCTATTCTGTTGAAGGACAAAACTACAAATCAATGACCCGATCATGTACTAAGTCTCTGATGTAGTTCATATGGATCTCTATGTGCTTCGTCCGCTGCCGTTGTACTGGATCCTTGCAAAATTTTAGAGTGATCTGGTTGTCACACCAAATGATAGTGGGTTGGTGGAATTGGATGCCCAACTGAGTGAGGAATGTTGTAGCCACAGAGCCTGAATGGTGATGTTGACTACTCCTATGTACTCGGCCTCACCTGAAGAGAGAGAAATAGCAACCTACTTCTTCCTCAACCAACAGATAGGGCCAAACCCTAGACTAAGTGAATATCTGGAGGTGGACTTGCGATCAATGTTGTCACCTGCCCAATCAGAATCTATGAAGACAAGGAGATTTAATGCAGTGCATACTGCATAGTGAATCCCGAAGGTGATGGTGCCCTACGCATATCAGAGGATACGCTTGGCAGCTTTCCATTGTAGCTCATGCAGCTGCTGCATGTATCTGGAAACTACCCCTGCTACACATGAGAGATTTGGTCTAGAGTGGGTGAGGTACAATAAGTTCCCCACTAGCTATCGGTAGAGAGTACTGTCAACTAATGGAGTGTCACCTCCATCATCGAGGTGTACCCACGACAGAAAAGGAGTTAGTGCTGGCTTGCAGTTAGTCATGTGAAATCTCTCGAGGAGATCTCGTGCATACTTATCCTGAGAGAGTTTGATGCCTATGGCATCGTGGTTGATCTCAAGGCCTAGAAAGTAATGGACACGTTTCCGTCATCAAGAACCTATCATGCAAGGTCCTCTTGATTATAGCAATGGCTGAAGCCAAGCTACCAGTGATCAGGAGATCATCCACATACAAAACTAAGATAAGAAGAGAGTCATGTGTCCTAAGCATGTAAACATTCGGATCAGACTTACATCTTTTGAAGTTCTGTGATAATAGAAAAGAATCCATCTTCGTATACCAAGCTCTCGAGGTCTGCTTAAGGCCATAGAGAGACTTCTTCAGTCTACAGACCAAAGATGAATCCTAAATGAAACCATGTGGCTTCTCTGTTATAGAAATTTTTGTGCCTTACAGCATTCAGCATGAAATGTCCATAATCCAATGGATCCAAAGTCCCTAAAAGAGTTGTTCCTACCCCTAGAGGAACAAGGTCAACCAATGACAGCTTCTCCCAGAAGTTCTCCACCAGAAACCGCCCAAAACTAGTCAAATCAGGATCAATTCAGAGGCTCCACTAGCTACCTGCGTTGAAATGCAGAGGCTACACTAGCTAGTTGTGTTGCAACGCAGGTGGAAGCACTACCAGGGTGCGTTGAGTGGGAAATGACAAATGGCAAGCTCATTCAACGAGGTGGAAAGACCCTGGAAGTTTCCAGAATCTTCTCCAATGACACTTGCCTCAATCAATTCGACTAGTGATGAGTAAGAGGCTCTCAACCTCCAAGTGGAAACAAGAACTTACAGAGAGAAGCCACAAGTCAAAACATAAGCTGACTCATCCTCTCTGCTTACATCTATATATGGATCTCTCACCCAGAGGTTCAGGAAGGCCGGAATTTTGTACTTTGCAGAGAATTGTTGTTGGTTTGAGATTGAGATTAGTACATTGGGTGATTTAAGCTTTGTTGGAGGAGAGGAAGGGATTCCTTTGGTGGGAGGTAGATGCTGGATCGGGACTCACTTGGTTGTATCTCCTCTTGGACTTTGTTATCATATCAATAAAGCTATTTGAGTTTCTCCTATATGCTTGTATATCAATGATGCTTTGTTATATTTGCATATTTAGTTTATATCTGATCCTAAACTAGTTATGAATGTAAATCCATGTCTTTTGTGTAGTTTTCCTCTCTTGTGATCTTGCAGGGACTCGGTGAAGCTGGACTAGTGAAAGAGCAGGAAGCGGGAAGCGAACAAAAGAGAGAGTGATTGGACTGACAAACTAGCGGAAGACACCGGTTAGTTACATCCTTCTCCTCTATTTACATTTCATAAAGAAGAATACTCAGATAATTTTCCTTGTTTGTTGCTAAGGCACTATCACACCTTAGAGTGGGATAGGGGCATTCTGAATTGGATACTTTTCCCAACAACAAATTGGTGACTCCGCTGGGGAAAGTATCTTGTTAGTTTATTTGTGTTTCTATTGTTGTTCATCTCATAAACTCAAGAGTGTCGAATCGAACTGCATTTTCCATTTTCAAATGCAAAGTAGAGATCTGCTACTCTAGTCCATTCACTGGGCCTGTTTATGATCTGAACAGCTGATCCACAAGTGCTCTAACAGCCCTTTGTGATAGATCTTAGTCCTCCTTTAAATCATCCCTCTAATTGTACCTAATTGATAGCTTTTATCCAGCCAAAAACTGTAGATTAAACTGTAAACTGTGACCCAAAACCCAGAAACAACTCTCGTTTCTGCTTCAGCGTAGCCTCTGTGAAGAAGTTCTGCATTTCAACGCAGGTCCCGTGAAGGCTACTTGCGCTGAAGTTCAGTTTCTCTGTGCTGAGGGTGCGTTGATCAGTCTTTTCCTTGTGCAGCTGTGGTTCTCTGCTTCCTTTAGCTCAGTTTTATCTCTGTTTTTTGCAGCCTATTATCAGTCAGTGTACCTATCTGAAACCCCTTTTCTTTGCCTCAATTCTGCCTCAGTTGTATAAAGAAACTGTATTTGTTCTTTGTGTATTTGTTACATCATTTGCAGTTTCCCATTACAAAAGTAAACTAGTCATACTGTCGCACTTAGATCTAGACCTGTCGTAAGTGTCGTTTTGACCTTAAGAGTGAGTTTGTTTGCTGTTCACAGTTGATTACGCTTTTACTTTTGTCTTTTGGTTTGAATTTATGCATTTCTAGTGTCAAAACAAGTATTTAATTCAAAATCATAAAGTGTCGTAATCATCTTTTTGATTTCGAAAGAAGCTTGTTTGTGTTTTTTCACTTGAAATCGAATTCAAATTTGTACAACAGCTTTCTTTTTAGGCATCACTATTAAGAAAGTGAAAACAAATACATGCATATGTGCATTTGCATTTTGAGAGTTTGTATGTGTTGATTTAGGAAAAGTGCATTTAGAGTGTGCTCTATGCTCTTTGAGAAAAGATGGTGTCTTTCTTTTCCCCTTGTAGCTAGGATTTTCATTGTTGAAAAGATATAAAAGCTTGCTTATCATCTTTAGACTGCATTTAGGAATTGTATCATACATCTCGTGGTGATCCAAAAAGGAAAAAATTCTAAGAAAGATCAACCTAAAATAAATTGAATGAACTTAATAACGCTTTGTAACTTAACGCACAACATAGAGGTCTAGGCTAGAGATGTGTTCCGGCGTCGTAAAACCTGGTCATTGGTCGCCTCAGTGATGGTTGGGTGATTCCTCCTGAGAGACGATAAGTGCCAGTACGGATTGTGCTCCCACGTACCGTCGAGTATATATTGGGAGACCCCTATAGGCATAAAACCTTTATCCATAGGAAGTCGTGTCGGACGCCCTACTGATCGCAATGCACTGAACACAGCATTCGGGAAGATTGACCGCCCGTACCTTAAAAAGTATTCTGCGGTTTTGCGAAAAGTTTGGAACACCCTCTACCTAGAACTCCAGAGCAGTCCCTTTCGTTCCTTTTCAGACTCCTTAACGGAAAAGGTCCATCTGAGCACTTTTCACTTCAGGCTCACTAAAAATCGAAGGAGACTAGAGTCATCTTTTGATTTTTCTCGACTCTTTAAAATTGAAAAAGCAAGTTGTGTCTAAGCGTCGTTAAAATTTATTTTAAACGGAACAATTACCCCTTTTTCCTGCGTTGATCTTTAGGTTGAGAAAATGGAGCCCACCAACCAAGGAATTCCCCTTGGTGGAAATCCTAGTCCCTTCTCCTCTTGGGGAGATGTTGGTGCGCCCCATATGGCCACATTGTCGCTTCCAGGACTGACAATTGGCCTGCCGGTCTGGCTCTTCTCAACCAATGTCGTTCAGAACACCACTATTCCTGAACAGTCGAATCAGCAGTTAGACGAGTCCAGAATTTCCCACCAACCCTCTACTTCCTATAATTCTTCCTCTCTTCCTTCCTCTTCACGTGACAGAACTGGTAAAACTAAAAACCAAGTTCCTAAAGAGAAGAAGGAAAAGAAGAAGAAAGAGAAAAAGAAGAAGGAGCCGAAGGAAAATAAGGGAAAACAAGTGGTGTCTGATGAAAATCCACACACAACACTGACCAGGCCTAAATCGCCATGTGTCATCTGTAAGGGAGACCACTTTCACAGAGATTGTCCTTGCATCCCTCAGATACTAAGGGACTGGTCTCCCTGTTTGCACAATCCGGTGTCATCAACCTTTGATAGCCATGTTGAAAGTGCACCGTCAACTAGCGAAAGTGAAGTTCCAGGACAGAAAGGGAGGGCTAGACCTCCCTGTAGACTGTGCGAAGGCAACCATGCCCTCCACCGTTGTCCCTTCTTAGACGAGGCTAAAAGAGTCTTGGAAGATCGTCCGGTTTCACCGTTACGACTTCCTCCTGGATATAAAAACTCGTGCCAAGTCCTTCATTAGTTGAGAATCTAGCTGGCCTGCTCAAGTGGTCAGCTGAAGCGTCTATCATTGAGGATAGACCAACTGAATCCATACCAGACGAAAGTCAAAAGGTCAAGGCGGCAGTTGACTCGGTCTTGCATTCAGAGGATTTATCTTCGAATGATACAGTCACTGAAGAGGATAAGGATGACACCATCCAGATTCTTTTCATCAACACAGACACCGACGAACACGGGGCAATCCACCCATTCCTTTATCGCAAAAAGGAAGTTCGTCAGAGCGGTATCCGACCGTCTACTCAGTCCCACCACCAAGCAACCTAGTTGTATCCTTCGACTGGAACCAACTAGGCAGACCCTGTTTGCCAGCAAGCATACCATTCCGAATTATCGTTCAAATATACAGAATGGTCATGGCTGGCACCATCATTGATGAGGGGGCATCTGTGAGTATCCTTTCCTCTATTTCTTGGAAAGCGCTTGGTTCGCCAACACTTTTGCCTAAAATGAGAAATCTGACAGGCTTCGATAAAGGAACCAGTCGACCTTTAGGGATCCTCCCCAATGTACCTATCACATTGAAAGGGAAGACCGTTCAAATGAACGTGATGATCGTTCAAGCACCCTTGGATTATAACCTACTCCTTGGACGAGACTATATATATTGCATGGGAGCCATCGTCTCCTCACTCTTTAGAGTAATGTGTTTTTCGCACGAAGGAAGAGTGGTCAAGCTCATGGACCAGCTTTCATTTCCAAGATCACGCATAGCAAATAGTCATATACCATCCCTAAATGGTATTTTCACGCAAGAAATGTCTCAACCCACGGTCCATCCTCCCGATGAGCGCGAGTAATTTGGAGGGATATGACTGGAACCCAGGGGGCATGCGTCCTGGTCTGCTTCGGCAGGAAAACTTTGGGTATAGAGTAGGTTTCCGCAGGAGAATATGACTAGTCCATACCCCGTCCGTGATTGGAAGAGGGGTTGTTCCAGAATAAGATTCTTTTGTCAAAGTTATGTGTTTGGTTCTCGTTGTCACTCACCTTTTTTTATCTCGGTAGACATCGCCGAAGAAGTGTTTCATTTGAAAGATTAATGGAACAATCTTTGGGTAGCCTCAAAGAGGTAGGCCTCTCCCGGTTAAACAAATGTTTTTCCTGCAAATTGAGGGGTAACCTTGAAACTCTATTTTATACCTGGGGGCATGCAAACCTTTTGGAGTGCAAGCAAGGGGCGGCTATTTTTTTTTTAGGTCCTCCCTTTAAACGTGTAGGTCTAACCCTTTAAACTCGTAGGATTAGTCGTTTCTGAACTTGCATAAAGAAAGGATTCCGGAGCAAAGCTTTGTAAGGCGCAAGCTCCATAAAAAATGGAATCTTAAATGAGACATTCTTATCATATGACTGGATTTATTGAGCAGTTTTAGCACATAGTTCATGCTCGTTAAAAAATAAACATAAGATCGAGCAAGTGTTTCAACCCGCGTTTAAGCTCGTTAAAAAATGAACTATCCCTCGGTAAATAACCACCGTGAATGAAGCATTTTCAGCCATTAAAGCCTTGGTCGTGTTTGCACCGTCACCTCCACTTTTCCATTGGCCGATTATTCACCTCCATTTGATTGTTTACCCATTTTGTGGAACAACTGCGAAGAGTGATTTCACTAGCCATCCTTGTGACACTGCCATGATTGGAAAATTCCAACCCTTACCTGGAATCAGCTGCTAACCTGTTTTATCACTCGTTCCTCAAAAGACAAGTCTTCTTTAATCTCTTTTCATCTGACTCGTAAAATATGAAAATATTTCCGAGTTTTGGCCTTCCAGCTCGTTAAAGCGACCGGAAGTGCTATCCCTCCTCTAGATTTTAATCTTTTTGGACCTGAGGGATTATTGCACAAAAAGATCGAGCGCTTGTTTTGTTCGGCTCGTTAAAACTATCAAAAACTCATCCCTTCTGTATTGTTTTATACTTTTTCGGACTTAAGGGATTAGATGACGAAAAAGGAACTTTGTAGTTATCTTTACGTACCTTTTCAGACTCTCTAAAAATGAAAAGGGCTGAGTTATCTTTGTCGTTAGACTCGTTAAAAAACATTAATAGTGACAAACTTGTCTTTAGGCGACAACGAGTTTCACTATCGCTAGGCTCGTTAAAACATAGCGATGGGTTTGCCCGAAGGGAAAATTATAGAACAAGCATATGTTATCCTCCTCAAGCTTGACAAAAATAAAGAGGTGCTGGTCAGAAATGACTGGGGAAAATTGGGAAGAAACTCAAAGAACTTTTATTGGTAGCAAGTTGCTCTTGAACATGACACTTCCACTCCGTGCCTGAGTCGGGTTGGGTTGTTTCATTCACCGGTCACATCACCATGGTATCACCATACCATCCACCTTTGGGGTAAATGCTACCGATCCATCACACAAGTGTCGTCGATATGTTCAAGAGAAGTCATCCAGAGAAGTCAACTGTGTCCCATCTGCTACCATACATTATCCTTCATTCTTTCATGACCGCCACCCTGAACCATATATCATCAGATCGTTTTCACCTCCATCAAAATCATTTGCTTTGTTCCGTGTCACTGATGTGGGATACATTAAGGCCCTCCTTTCATGGATCGCTTCTTGTCGACATCAGCTCATTATCCAAGAAGTTGATCTAGGAACACCCCCTTCAGTACTTTGAAGCTTGCATGCCTCAATGGCAAGTTTCTTACTTCCGGCGACAGGTATACATCAATGACCTTCGACCGAAATATTTTGCGTGGTGTTCGATGCCAAGTCCTTTATTCGCACCACGTGAATTGTACTGCAGTACCTTGAGGGTCATTATCATTATCGGTGATTCCTCTCGTGCTTGTTAACAGTTTACATCATTGACTGGTAATCAAGCGATGTCTTTCCATGTTCAACTTCAGAACATTTCTCACATGGATCGACTTGTACTTAGAGTGAAGATCGAACGAGATTGAAGAACCCGGATCTAGTTTCATCCATCCGGGCTACGATATATATTTAGGAAAAATAAAGACATTGACATGTACAGCATTGCGGCACAGATAATCATCCTACCAAAAGGATGATGATTTCATCAAAATCATCAGTCTACCATCAGACGATTGTCTGTCCTATGTACGGAAAAATGAATTTATAAAGTTGAGCATGGGAATGACCGCCTCATCTAGATCATGAAAACAGTATGAAAAATAATGTATTGTATTGTATCTTATTACAGGTCTCCTCCCAGCATTGGAAGAACTTTGGATCCTCCTAATAAAGCATTTCACCCGATAAACGACCTCATACTTTAAGGGGCAACTGTTATAGACATTTTTGTGCCTTACAGCATTGAGCATGAAATTTCCATAATCCAAGGGATCCAAAGTCCCTAAAAGAGTTGTTCCTGCCCCTAGAGGAACAAGGTCAACCAATGACAGCTTCTCCCAGAAGTTCTCCACCAGAAACTGCCCAAAACTAGTCAAATTAGGATCAATTCAGAGGCTCCACTAGCTGCCTGCGTTGAAATGCAGAGGCTACACTGGCTAGGTGCATTGCAACGCAGGTGGAAGCACTACCAGGGTGCGCTGAGCGGGAAATGACAAATGGCAAGCTCATTCAACGAGGTGGAAAGACCCTGGAAGCTTCCAGAATATTCTCCAATGACACTTGCCTCAATGAATTCGACTAGTGATGAGTAAGAGGCTCTCAACCGCCAAATGGAAACAAGAACTGACAGAGAGAAGACACAAGTCAAAACATAAGCTGACTCATCCTCTCTGCTTACATATATATATGGATCTCTCACCCAGAGGTTCAGGAAGGCTGGAATTTTGTACTTTGCAGAGAATTGTTGTTGGTTTGAGATTGAGATTAGTACATTGGGTGATTTATGCTTTGTTGGAGGAGAGGAAGGGATTCCTTTGCTGGGAGGTAGATGCTGGATCGGGACTCACTTGGTTGTATCTCCTCTTGGAATTTATTATCATATCAATAAAGCTATTTGAGTTTCTCCTATATGCTTGTATATCAATGATGTTTTGTTATATTTGCATATTTAGTTTATATCTGATCCTAAACTAGTTATGAATGTAAATCTATGTCTTTTGTGTAGTTTTCCTCTCTTGTGATCTTGCACAGACTTGGTGAAGCTGGACCAGTGAAGGAGCAGGCAGCGGGAAACAATAAAAAGAGGAGAGTGATTGGATCGACAAGCTAGCGAAAGACACAGGTTAGTTAGATCCTTCTTCTCCATTTACATTTCATAAAGAAGAATACTCAGATAGTTTACCTTGTTTGTTGCTAAGGCACTATCACACCTTAGAGTGGGATAGGGGCATTCCGAATTGGATACTTTTCCCAACAACATTCTCCATGTAGATCTCCTCAGATAGGTCTCCATGAAGAAAGGCATTCTTCGCATCCATCTGATGTACTTCCCATCCCTGGGTAGCTGCAATAGAAAGTGCAAGGCGTATGGAATCCATATTTGCTATTGGATCAAAGGTCTCATCATAATCAATGCCATGCACTTGCGGGAAGCCTTTGGCTACTAGCCTGGCTTTCTGTCTGGTGATTTTCCCATCTGTAGCACTCTTGGTCCTATAGACCCATTTGCATCGGACAAGTTTCCTTCCTGAAGGAAGGGGGACCATATCCCAGTTTTGGTTCTCAAGGAGGGAGTTGTACTCCTCCTCCATGGCAGACTCCCAAGAGGGATACCTAGCAACCTCAGCATAAGACTGTGGATTAGAAGACTAAACCAAATGACAATGTCGGGATGGCATTAGTTCAGTGGCAGTGAGGGCAAGAGGAGGCTCAATAAACTCTGAGCTAGTCCTCCATGGATAATAATTATCCCCCACAAGACCATTTCTAGCAGTTGGGTGGTCTTGTGCATATATCTCACTTAAGCTCCTTGTTCTATGATTTATGACACGGGAAGTTGATTCACTACTAGAAGCTCGATCTGGGCTTGGGTGTGGATCATCATATGCATGCACTAGATTTGTATCTAAAGACTTTGTCTCTGCATCTACATGCTCTACCTTGGCATCTGCATGCTTTGTATCTGCATTTGAGTGTACTGAGTCATCAACTCAGTCATGAGGTAGATAAAAGGTGTCTGCATGTGGAAATTGAGGTGCATGTGAGAGACTTTCCTCAAATTGGACACTTTGCTCAATGATGAGCTTGTCTGTAGAGGAAGTCAGGAGTTAGTATCCCTTCACACCATCGGGGTATCCAACAAAGATGCACTCAATTCTCCCTGGATCAAGAGCTTTCCTCTTTTTAGAGGGGATCCTGGCCCATGATCGGGAGTCGAAAACATGGAAGTGAGTGACCTATGGTTTAGTGCCGCTCCAAGCCTCAAAGGGGGTATGATCCTTGATAGATCTATGAGGAGATCTATTTTGGATGCAGTTAGCACAATTACGTGCTTCACCCCATAGATTATGAGGTAGTGACTTAGCATGCAGCATGTAGGAATCCATCTCTTTAAGAGATTGATTCTTTCTCTTAGCGACTTCATTCTACTGCGAATTGTATGGAACTATGTGCTACAACTGTATGCCAGACTCAAGGAAAAGGTTGTGAAGTGTTGTGTTAACATATTCCCCCCCATTGTCTGTATGGAGGGCTTTGATATTTCTCTCTCACTGTGTCTCAACTAGTGCTTTGAAATTTTTAAAGTGTGCAAAATCTTCAGATTTGGCCCTAAGAAGATACACCCAAGTATACTATGAGAAATCATCAATAAATGTAAGCACATACCTTGCTTTGATGATGGAAGGATGAGGAAAAGGCCCCATGAGATCACTATGTATCAAATCTAGAGGAGAGGATGCTCTGTGAGTCTTGCCGATGTCAAACTTGTCTCTAAGATGTTTTCCAAGGACACACCCTTCACAAACTCCTTTGGAGAAACTGATATTTAGCAAGCCTCCCACCATATCGTGTTTGCTTAGCTGCTGCATATACCTGTAATTTAAGTGACCAAACCTCTCGTGCCAAAGCCGCCTACTATCATCAGCATGCGTAAGAAATAAGGAGGATTCAGATTCAATAAATTCAGAAAATGTATACAGTCTAGCTCCATTGTTTACCTCACTAGTTGCAATTTTGGAGCTGCTATGTAGGTCATATATGTTCACTGCATCTAGAGTTAATTCCACTCTCTTTCTGGTGTCAGAATGAGTGATCTGATAAACTGAAAGTAGGTTTACCAAAATTTTTGGAACACAAAGCACATCTTCAAAGCTTCCATGTAAAAGTTCCACTCTACCTTTTCCAATGACCTCAATAGGTGAGTCATCTCCCATGAGGATGGGAGGTCTTCTGCATGCATCCAAAGAGGAATATACTTCCTTTGCAACAACCATATGATGTGATTCACTAGAATCTATATTCCATGCATCAAGGGAAGAGTTAATTGCAACTAAAGCATGAAAATTGTTACCTTTCCCGTGTGGCGGATCCTCAGTTTTCTTCTTGGTGCCATGATGGATATGGTCCCCAAGCTTGTGCTTCTAAAGGATGTCTACCATTTGGTCAATTTTTTTCTTCATGCAAGAGGATTCCAGATGGAATCCTCGGCGACAATAGGTGAATTTTTCTCCTTTCTTCCCTTCCTCATTTCTAGAGTCAGAGGAGTCATTGAAGGGCTTGGTGTACCCTTCCTCCTTTGGATGGGAATGCGCTTTTCATTTGTCTTTTTGCTGCTGATTTTTCTGATTTGAATCAGATCTATGCCTTTTATTGTGGTTGCCATCATGCACAGCAAGTGCATGCAATTTTGGAGGTTTGATTTTCCCCATGATAATGAGTATATCTTTCTCAAAAGTGAGGGACTCCATGTGTTGGCATTATGGCTAAAGTGTTGTCCTTGATGGCAACCCATTCAGGTGATAGATCATAGTACTTCAAGTCAGCAGCAGAGATTGATGATCAGCTATCAAATATTGAAGAAAATAAGCGGTACGCAGGTACACCTTACATAAGGTGTGTACACGCAGGTCGATGTTACATAAAGTGCGTACATACCCGCAGTTATCCCGTTCAGGAGGTGCGTACCCCCAGTGAACACATTTCAAGGCAAAGAAATTCACATGTGGGGTTTCTTATGTTTTACCCTTGGTATTTAGCCGACGGTATTTGTGTTATTATGGTGTTGGCCCGTGGTATTGATCCATGATTTGAGGAAGAGCTTTCCTATATAAAGCAAAGGAGATCATTTGGCTTGTGCATGTGTTTTGGGTTGAATATCTTATGAGGGCTAGATCTAAAATATTATGATCTCTTGTGAGTATGTCTAGATCTAAATAAGGCGAATCTACTGATGGATTGAGATCTCTTCGGTGCATGTTCATATCTGTAGATCTGACTGTCTGGGTTATTTCTGAAGTCTTGAAATCATCTATGCCCGAAGGTACGCAGGTACAGTGAAAGAAAAGTGCGTACATACGCAGGAACGAAGCGTTTCAGGTGCGCCGGTACGCAGGCACAGAAGGGTTGCAGGTGCAGAGGTCCGCAGGAAGTTCAATGGATACAGTGCGTATGTAAGCAGGCGAGCAGTTGAGCAGGGTGCGTACGTAAGTAGGCGAGCAGTTGAGTAGGGTGCGTACGTAAGCAGGCAAGCAGTTGAGCAGGGTGCTTACTGTAAGCAGGCAGTACATGGGTGAAGATGCTTACTTCTCTTAAAATCTCTGCTTATCATTCTTATGATCTGGGTTGTTGAAGTGATGTTTGGTTCTGATATTATGTTCAGATAACAACAGTAATTGAGTGAATGATTATGATTAACTTCAGTTTTGTTGGATGAATGGATCAGTTTAAAATGTCTTATCTTCATGTGATCTGATGTACTAGATCTGGTTGATAACTCTCATAATATCATGGATCTGATGATTGGGTGATTCAGAAGGTTGTTTGATTATGAGCTTCAAAGTTGTTGTTGGGTCCAGTATGAAAATTGGATGAAATGTGGCCTTTCAGATTATGTGTTGTGCTTCAGTGTATCCAGTCTGAAAATTGATGAAACTTGGTACCTGGAGGAGAGAAGATTGTAGGTCAGCACCTACGTACTAGTATCTAAGCTAGTACAAGAGCTAAAGGAAATCTTTGGAGCATTGTAGCAGGTTGTAGCCTACGTACTAGTAATTGGATCGGCTAGTACAAGAGCAAAGGGGGTTGTAGCTCCCGTACTGGTATAAGACTGCACCAGTACAAATATTGTAAAAGGATTTTCTTATTAAGAAGAAGATTGAGATGACTTGCAACAGGTGGTTTTCTCCCACATTGGGTTTCCACCTTATATCATGGTGTTCATGTGTGTGCCTTATGTGTGATGATCTATTCTATGTTACTGCATCTGTTAACTGATAATATGGTTGATAATGTTCTAATGCACTCATTAAAGATCAATTAACTTAATCATAAGAAGTTGTGGAAGTAGCATGTATGAATCTGATTATGGAAATGAAAAAGTATTATTAATGTGATAATACTGATTCACCCCCCCCTCTCAGTATTATTTCCAACAATTGGTATCAGAGCAGGTCCTTTGATAGAAGCTTGATCGCTTGAAGGAGATCCGTGGAACAATGGGAAAGAAGCTTAAGAAGAAAGCATCTAAGAAAAAGAAGTCATCTCAGAAGAACTATGACAGTGGGAGAATCGATTGGGGATTAGGCATAAGAGGCTCTTCAGATTCAGAATCAAATTCAAAATCATTATCAGGTATGAATGTGTTATCCTCTGATGTTCCAGCTATATTTCCTTGTGAAAGAGATGGAAGTGATAGTGAAACTACTGAACTTGCTCTTATGGGTGAACAAGAAAGATATCAAATAGAGGCAGAATTTAAAAGGTTGACAGACAAGATTAGAGATCAACAAGATCTATTGAACAAAAGGGAATGTGACTTCAAAGAGGAAGCTACCAAACTGAGGGCCCAACTAAAAGAAAGAAACAACGTAAGAAAACTTCTCAAGGACAAGGAAGACCAATGTCAAAAATTGCAGCATGAAGTGACATCATTAAGAAAAGAAGTCAACGAAACAAGCACAACCATAAAGAAACTCAAAGATAGATCCAGCTAGTTTGAAAAACTTGAAGCTACAATCCTCTCACTAAAGGGAGATCTTGAAGAATCAAGGAAGCAGAATGAAGATCTACATCAAGCAATTGAAAAACAAGACAATGAAGTCATCAGCTTAAAATCCCAGCTGGAATGTGCCTTCCGAGTTCGTCAAATGCAGCAGGATCTACATGAAGAAAAGGAAAAGGAGATTCTCAAACTAAGGGAACAAATGGAAGAAGGAAGAAAGGCTGAAGAAGATTTGAAAAAGCAATCTCTTGAAAAGGAAGAACAGCTTCAGATTGAGGTAAATATCTTGAAAGGAAAATTAGAAGAAAAGGATAAGCTTTTACGATTTCAAGATAGTTCTAAAGTCTTGGATGATATTCTTAGTAGTCAAAGGTCTCCTGCTATAAAAACCGGTCTTGGTTTCCATGAATCTATTGAAGGTGAATCTAGTTCACAAGGTGAAGCAAGGAACTCTAAAGAGAAATCTGAAGTGATCAACGAAGAAATAAAAGATCCATCTCATCATCAACCAAGGAAAGAGTTTCCCCAAAGAAAATCCTTTACTCCTCCTATGAATAATGTTGAATGTTATGTATGTCATAATCTTGGACATGTTGCAGCTAGATGTAGAAGAAGAAGAGTTCAAGACCATTATGCAGAAAGGTCATCTCAATTAAGGTACTTTTATGGATATTGCTTTGCTTGCAATATGTTTGGTCACAAAGCTGCTGATTGTTACAGGAGGAATATGAAACATGTAAGATGTTATGCATGTAACAAGCTTCGACATATAGCTAAGGAATGCAGGAACAAAGTATGGGCACCATATCGAAAGAAGAAAATGACATCATCACGCTTGAAGATATGGAGGAAAAAGGAAGTACAGTCAGAAAAAGTCGCCACAACACAACGTACAGACATACCAGAATCAGAGGGAGCTGAAAGTACAAAACTTCAGTGTCATGAACCTCATATGCAAACAACATAAAGGGAAGTCACGTATATACACGAATTGGATACTGCACAATCACATATATGATTGTTTGAAGAAAGGCAGTAGGAAAAGTGAAGTATGATCTCTTGAGCACAAGATCAGATCTGGAAATCTGAATTGGGTCCTAATCTAAGGTACGTAGATCATTCACTATGAAAGTGCGGGCGTACGTAGCAGAGCGTAAGACCGGGCGCGGATGTAAGCAAGTGAAGACATAGTCCCTGTGCGGAGGTACGCGGCTTGTCAGAAGAGCACCTGCGGATAGATGCGGGGAGACAGAATAAGAGGTGCGTAGTAAGATCGAAGGTACGTGGCGCGATAGAAGGATAACCTGCGTAGGTACATAGAAGTACGCAACGCAATAGAAGAACAAGTGCATGGGTACGCTCTGTAGTGGAAGACTGTCTGCGTATGTACGCAGTAAAGCAGAAGGATCTCTGCGACTGTACGCAGGGGAGCAGAAGATGAAGTGCGTGGCTATGCAGGACAGATAAAGAACAACTGCGTACCTATCTTAAAGCATTTATTGGCTGACTCTTCTTATTGATATGCATGATCAGATCTGACAGATGGCACAGGTTTAGGGGGAGCATATGTTCTTAATGCATTGTTTGCATTATGGTTCTTGGTGATGATGCTTATGATTCATCTTGCTATGGTTATGAGTTGGTCACATGGTTCTTGGATCAGATTTGTGGTTGATTCTCTAATGGTGCTTGCATGGAGTCTTTATTGTTCTTGGCACATATATGGATGAAGATTGTTGGCTGGATACATGGATGATTATTCAAGGTTGCATTGTTGGAGACATGATGATGATGAGATCTTACCTATATGATGATAGGTTTCATGCATATGTTGATTGATGCAGATACTCCCATTTGATGACTCTTAGTTCATGCAGATCTGGATGGCTATGGTGTTTCTCATACCTTTGAGATTCATGCACTAATGCAAGTTGATGTTGACAGATACTATGAAGCAGATCATACAGTGTTGATTGCTGATATTTATCTTAGGTGATTGGTCTTTATGTAATAGTGTGTCTCTTTTGTAGTTACCTCTTCAGGTCATGTAACGGCCTTTGTTTCCCCACTATGCCTGGGATGAATGATATCATATGTAAACTTTTGATATCACCATTGTAATGAATGTATGTATTGAGTCTTTTGGTGATAGGAAGGTCATTTATGGAGTCATGTTCTTCTTGTAGAACATCTTTTTGCAGTCAGGGGGAGCTTGAGCATGAACAACACTATATAGCAGAGCAGACATCTCAGCTTGTTCTCAGAAAGAGCATTATCAGATTGGAGCACCATGGCATATACAAAGGGGGAGTTCATTCAGAGAATTCAGCAGATCTGGTTTATAGAGCATGTTCTTAGGGGGAGCATAACCCTTTGCCCTTGATGTCAAAGGGGGAGAGTGATTTGGTGTTGTTGCCATCAAGTCCAAAGGGGGAGATTGTTGGCATTATGATGCATGTGTTGTACTTGATGGCAACCCTCTCATAGAATATCATCTCATACATTCAGATGAATATACAACAGAGATATCAGATGTGACATAATACATAGATGCAGGACAGCTCAAAGGAATCAAATGGAAAGTTCTTAGTAAGCTTTGCCATCAAGTCCAAAGGGGGAGACTGTTGGCATTATGGCTAAAATGTTGTCCTTGATGGCAACCCATTCAGGTGATAGATCACAGTACTTCAAGTCAGCAGCAGAGATTGATGATCAACTATCAAATATTGAAGAAAATAAGGGGTACGCAGGTACACCTTACATAAGGTGCGTACACGCAGGCCGGTGTTACATAAAGTGCGTACATACCTGCAGTTATCCCGTTCAGGAGGTGCGTACCCCCAGTGCACACATTTCAAGGCAAAGAAATTCACATGTGGGGTTTCTTATGTTTTAACCTTTGTATTTAGCCGATGGTATTTGTGTTATTATGGTGTCGGCCCGTGGTATTGATCCATGATTTGAGGAAGAGATTTCCTATATAAAGAAAAGGAGATCATTTGGCTTGTGCATGTGTTTTGGGTTGAATATCTTATGAGGGCTAGATCTGAAATATTATGATCTCTTGTGAGTATGTCTAGATCTAAATAAGGCGAATCTACTGATGGATTGAGATCTCTTCGGCGCATGTTCAGATCTGTAGATCTGACTGTCTGGGTTATTTCTGAAGTCTTGAAATCATCTATGCCCGAAGGTACACAGGTACAGTGAAAGAAAAGTGCGTACATACGCAGGAACAAAGCATTTCAGGTGCGCCGGTACGCAGGCACAGAAGGGTTGCAGGTGCGGAGGTCCGCAGGCAGTTCAATGGATACAGTGCGTATGTAAGCAGGCGAGCAGTTGAGCAGGGTGTGTACGTAAGCAGGCGAGCAGTTGAGCAGGGTGCGTACGTAAGCAGGCAAGCAGTTGAGCAGGGTGCTTACTGTAAGCAGGCAGTACATGGGTGAAGCTGCTTACTTCTCTTAAAATCTCTGCTTATCATTCTTATGATCTGGGTTGTTGAAGTGATGTTTGGTTCTGATATTATGTTCAGATAACAGCAGTAATTGAGTGAATGATTATGATTAACTTCAGTTTTGTTGGATGAATGGATCGGTTTAAAATGACTTATCTTCATGTGATCTGATGTACTAGATATGGTTGATAACTCTCACAATATCATGGATCTGATGATTGGGTGATTCAGAAGGTTGTTTGATTATGAGCTTCAAAGTTGTTGTTGGGTCCAGTATGAAAATTGGATGAAATGTGGCCTTTCAGATTATGTGTTGTGCTTCAGTGTATCTAGTCTGAAAATTGATGAAACGTGGTACCTGGAGGAGAGAAGATTGTAGGTCAGCACCTACGTACTAGTATCTAAGCTAGTACAAGAGCTAAAGGAAATCTTTGGAGCATTGTAGCAGGTTGTAGCCTGCGTACTAGTAAATGGATCGACTAGTACAAGAGCAAAGGGGGTTGTAGCTCCCGTACTGGTATAAGACCGCACCAGTAAAAATATTGTAAAAGGATTTTCTTATTAAGAAGAAGATTGAGATGACTTGCAGCATGTGGTTTTCTCCCGCATTGGGTTTCCACCTTATATCATGGTGTTCATGTGTGTGCCTTATGTGTGATGATCTATTCTATGTTACTGCATCTGTTAACTGATAATATGGTTGATAATGTTCTAATGCACTCATTAAAGATCAATTAACTTAATTATAAGAAGTTGTGGAAGTAGCATGTATGAATCTGATTATGGAAATGAAAAAGTATTATTAATGTGATAATACTGATTCACCCCCCCCCCTATCAGTATTATTTCCAACACCATGTACTCTTTGAAAGAAGGCATAGTGTAGGATTTACCTGTTGCGAGCCTTATTGAATGAAATGTAGACACAAAGATGGAATAGTCTGGTCTGAGCTTTGATATAATAGAGAGAACTTGGTGACTCTCCTCCTTGGATTTGTCAATTCCACAACCCTTGACTGTAGCAATAGATCACTATATTTGGTGAAGAAGTCTTGAATTCTGTCGTAGTTTTGTGGATTCTCGTAGATTTCTTCAACCTTTCTCCAAATCTCATTCGGAGTACTGCAGGCAGATAGATGAAACTGCAACTCTGGAGAGATGCACATACATATGGATCTGTGGGCCTCATCCATGTGGTTGAAGCACTTGGATTTATCTATGGCTGAAGTGGATTCCACTTCTACAGCCATGGTAATCCTATACAACCCTTTCTGATCAAGGTATCGAGCCATTTGGTCCTTCCATTTATGATAGTTGTACGGTGTTAGGATTGATGCTTTGGGAAAATCAATTTTTCTGTCGATCTTCGATCTCCAAGCTGTAATACTTGCAAAATAAAGTATTGGTGCACCTTTTATCTAGAAACCTATGGGCTCTCATACCATGTAAACGTGTTAGAAAACCTACATAGATGAATCTAGCTAGTAAAGTTTGAACACATAACTTTGCAGAGCAAAAACACTAAAAAAAGAATCGAAATAACAAAAAGAATTATTGATTAACAGAAAATAGGTTACAATGCTCATGATATACTACATGAGAGTTGACTAATACACATCACTGGGTGAAGATCCCAAGGTAATGCACCATAGTGGTGTCAATGAGAGGACTCGAAACCTACAGCAAGTTCTAGAGAGAACTGGCCAGTTGCGGCGTGAAAGGAGGAGAAAATCAGGGAGTAAAACATGCAAAAAGGATCTTTCATGTAGTCCCATGCACACATGGACAGTCAAAGGTGCCAATTTGGTGAAGATTCCATTGTTGAAGCCTTGCATGTCAATGAATGCTCTAACTAAGTTTATGCATGTGCTAGTAATGAAGGTCCTAGGTGTGTAGTACCTCCAACAGTTTCCTCTTCTTGTTCATAGAAACCTGCTTTCTTTTCTACCTCCTCCCACTACCTATTTTCTTCTTCTTCCCTCCTTCCTTCTAGCATTACTAAGAGAAGTGGTGGACTGAGTTTCAAGGCAATCCAATTGACTTTAAGCCTTTGCATGGATTGCTTTTATATGGGTGTCATGTTCAGTGATTCTCTTGTTCTTTGAGAAGTGTGGTACTCTCTTATCTTTAAATTGTATGGCAATGTGTTCCATCTCCTGAGGCAAGCACATATGTTGTCATACCCTAACAACCTGAACATGTCCTCAAAATGTGAAATTTCCTTCTCTTGGGTAGCAAGATACATAGGTGCAAGTTGAGCATCATTTGCAATTAAATTATGTGTGTTGATGAGGGCCATTGGATTGGACTGCTCAGCTCTGATCATAAGGAGCTCTATTTGTTATTTTGCCAATATATTCTTCATTTCTGCAGCCCTTCCTTCCTCATGGTTCATCCATGATGCCAAAGCCATGAACCATAAATCTCCTAGCTTGGCATTAGGGTCCCATACATTCATTTATGTTAAGGCCATGTTATGCAAATAAAACTCAGACATCTTGGCCCCATCTTCTAATGTACTTTCATAAAAACGATCAATGAACTATCTATAATCCTGAAATGGCATTGTGCCTCTCTGTGCTAAGGTCTTGATCGGGAACAACAACCATTTTTCCTTAAAGTATAGGGCATAGGATTTAGCTGGCATCCTACACTGGATTTCTTCCAAAGAGAGATTGGCCATAGATGCCAATTGGTTCTCTCTTTCTTGTAGCTGTCCTTTTAACCATGCATTTTCTGTCTCTAACTGATTTCTCATTATGGCCTCTCTATCTCTCAAGCCACTTAATTCTCTACCAATCTCCTTGAGCTTCTCCTCCATGTGACCAATGTCTTCCACCCCCTTGGATTTGGTAAACTGCATCCATTGATGAGTTCTGGCTCTCTCCTTCTCAAGCTCAAAGAACAGTGGAATAGGAAATTTTTGTGGAATGACCCTTCCCCTTTAATAAATCTATAGTAGGAGTCAAGGTTAGGTTGGGGGATAGGTTCCTTTAACTTTGAGTCCTCTTCTTTAGTTTCTTTTTGTAGGATTCCCTCCTTATCCAATTTTTTAGTCTCTTGTAGATTTAGCATAGTATCTTATAGGATTGCTTCAGCTTCCTATAGGTCTTGCTGTGTATCGTGTAGGATTCATTTTCCCTTGGATGAGGTGGATCTAGTTATAGGCCTTATCACATAGGTGATAGGAGACTTAGGAGGAGGGATTTTATCTTGCTATTTAGGTGAGTCCTCAATCACAATGGGAATTTTTGTTGGTGTTTTGGGTTTCCCCTTCCTTATCCTTGTGCTTTTCCTTGTCCTGAAATATAACTGGGCCTTCCTCTATCTTTTGCCTTTCTGTTTTATAGGGCTACTAAGAGCAGTGAGGGAAGCTATAACTTCCCTCTCAGTGACCTCTAGAGACACCCTAGGTGACTCCTCCTTGTCTTCTGCCCTTTTCCTCTCTATTTTTCCTCTCCTCTTCTCCTTCTAGTTCCTCATCTTGTTTATCAATCTCTTCTTTGTCATCTTCCTCTATTTCCTCATCATTCTTCCTTTGCTTCAGTCTCTTCCTCATCCTTTTCACTGATAGTAGGACTAATATCATATGTGAGATCCTTGATTTCCTCCTCTGTCTAAATGTCCCTCAAAATTGACCATTGGATAGGAATTCTGAGGTTTTGGAGGGAATCTTCTATGATGATTCTCATTAACCCATGATGAGATAATTGTTGGGAATTTTCCTCTTGCACCTATATGCTTATGTCTATTAGTGATTGTAGAAGGAAGTATGGTATACTGAGCCTATGGTGAGGAGGTGTTTCTGCTCCGAACCTCAACTCTTCAAGAATCCTAAAGTGATAGCCATAGACCACACTATACCTACCCTCACATGATATGTATTTGATAAGATGGTAGCTCACCTCATTCCCGGGATATGGCAAGCTTGCACTCCTTACTCCATTCTTGTCTTCAATGGGTTCCTCACCTTCTAAAAATAATTTCCTCTTGGCAATATGGCTATCTCCCTTGTCTTCCTTCCTCCATGGTACTCGTAGGGAAAGTGTGGTAACTCTACTCATGAGTTCAAGGGTGAGATCTATGGAGAGGCCTCTTACCACAATAGTGGCTTGGACTATGGTAAGTGGAATGAGGAAGAGAACAAACTCTTGGGCCACTTCTTCATCATACCCTCTTAATTTTTCAAAATAATCCATCCAATGATTCCTTTTGAATATTTCTAGCACTCTAGAGTGTTGTTGAATTCTCACAGTGTTAATGGGCTCCCTTATATTAAACCCTCCTATCAACTTGGTTTCTCAAGTTTGAGTAAATGAGATGGTTGATACAATTGTTAAATGCAGCAATAAACAACTGAAATGACTGTGTGGACAATTCCCTTACACAGTTGGAAAACTCACTCAAACTAGAGGATTTCTTATTCAATTCACTAGGAAAAAGGGAAGTAATTACATAGACTACCTCTTCATAGAGTTCGTTGTGGCAAACCCCTGTGTTTTTCCCTCTGAAAATCCTCTCAGCCAATCCTATAGATTGTCTCTGTGTATCATGTAGGAACCTTATGTGCAATCATATAGGATTTCCTGTGCAATCCTATAGGATTTCATGTGCAATCCTGTAGGAAGAACTGTGTAGAAAAACGATGGAGTTTTCCTATTTTGTAGGTGGCCTAGGTATGAGAGTGACTTTTGTAAGTGTGAGCCTTGAGGAAATGCATGCATGAGTGCATGGGGATAAAAAATTATTTCTTCTTATGGTCGTTATGTGAGGTGGTGTGCTGGCAGTTGCGGTACATTTTCTATTTTTAGACCATTGGTCCCCTCTACCACCTCATCATTTCCCCCTCCTCAGAATCAACTCTCATGCCTTCACGGAGTTAACTATTTTGTCATGATCTTCTCCTTTTCTGACTTGATTGTTGCCACGTGTGGGAGGACCAATTGTTTTGTCTTCATCGACTGAACGAAGGTGGCCAAGTTAACTAGCCACCTTTCAATTATAAACCAACTTACTCATAACCTTTACATCTTTTTACTACATTATGCAAATGAGAGAGTGAGTGAGATACTTACCTATGGTGCTAACCCTTGCTACAGTTGTTGAAGACTGAAGGTGTTTGCTGTGTGTTGGATGCATGCCATTGTTTCCTTTTTTTATTTTTCCCTAATGATTCCTTTGATGTGCAGGTACCTGGTATTGAAGATGAGGATGTTGTTGCTGCTTTGGAGCTCCTTCTACTCTTGGATCATTATGTTGGAAGCTTGTTGCGATCATGATTTATATTCTGTGGGATAGGCTGGTACAATATTTCCTACAGGATGTTTTGTAGCTTCCTCTCCCTTATAACTCTTAATCATACACTCAACTGGGATTTTGAGGATGGTGACAGGGATTTAGAGGAAGGCTGGGAGTGTGGAGAAATGAGACATACTCAGGTGTTGCTCCCTTCTGGCCCCCTTTTTTTAATACTGTGACAAATATATTTGTTGACACTGATTTTCTGATGTTGACTGCAAGGGTGATGAAAGTGGACATAGGTATGGTAATGAAATGTTGATGTAGGGGTGTTATTTCTTTGACATAACAGGCCATTTGTTTTCCCTAGAGTCACTTCCTACAGGATCATCCTGTAAGTTTTCAGGGGATCCTGTAGGTTTACAGGGGATCCTTTAGAAAACACAGTTCCCTTGTAAACTAAAGCAAAGGAGTGAAAAAAATGGAAGAAATGGTGTAGTGATGAATTACAATGAGCGGAAAAATAAAAAAGTGAGTGAAATAGGTCCCTTTTTTATCCTCGCTTGTTCTCTGATTGTCCTCCTTTCTGACCTAAAACATAAATTTTCATGATTTATTCTTCTTCTTCTTCTTCTTTTTGAAAACAACTAGGCTGCCTCTAAGAGGGTTTCATCCTAGCTATTTGCCCTGGGCACCTCAAAATAGGTTTTCACCCAGGCATCTTTTTATTTTCCTTTTTTTTTTATTTTATCCTTTCTTGACACCATTGGGTCACCCCAAGAGGTTTTCAACCCAATAGTGGGACTCAGACGCCTCATGGAGGTTTTCACCTGAGTCCTTATTTTTCTTTATTCTGAGTGATATGATGAGGCAGGAGTTGAAACTTTCTCCACTACCATCAATTTTTTATTGATACCGTCAACAAACTCTTGCTTTGACAATGGCCTTTTGTAAACTTTCAATTGCTGCCCATTAACAAGTAAACGAATGGCCTCTTCATCTATGGTTCTGATATGCACTGAACCATTATCATGACATCTCTCTATAACATAAGGTACTAGACATCTCTTCCTCAAATTTCCCTTAAAGTCTTTAAATATGGATTCATATTACAAGGCCAAATCACCTTCTTGAAATTGTTTATCCTTGATGTTTTTATCATTCCATATCTTCCTTTGAAGTTTGGTTACATCCATGTGCAGGAGGGCCTACATTTTGAACTCATCTAAACCATTTAATTGTAGAAATCTCTCTTTTTGTGCACTGCTAAGATCTAGATCTAGTTGATCTACCATCCTTAGTGTGGTATACCCAAACTCAATGGACAGTAGAGCCTTTTTCCCATATACCAGCTCATAGGGTGTGAATCTAGTGGTGGTCTTCTAGGTGGTATTATAGGTCCAGGTGGCCTCAACTAGTCTATCTACCTAATCTTTCCTGTTGCTATTAACCAATTTGGTCAAGATGCCCTCCAGCACTTTGTTGGTCACCTCCACTTGCCCATTAGCTTGTGGGTGATAGGGAGTGGAGGTCCTATGTTTGATCTTGTGTTGGCTAAGTAAGTCTTCAATCACGTTCGAGGTAAATTGGCTGCCTTGATCAGTGACTAGTTCACTAGGGTACCCAAATTTGTAAAATACGTTCTCCCTTAAGAACTCAGCCACCTTCTCCTCTGTTGTTTTTTAATTCCCTTGGTTTTAGCCCACTTAGTCAGATAATCAGTGCACACAATGATGTATTGTTTTTTCTTGGAAGGAGGATCAATAGGTCCAATGAATTCCATGCCCCACTTGTCAAATGGCTCGAAAGTCACTTGAGGCTATAGAGGCATTTCATCCCTTGGAGTAGGCTTTCCCATCCTTCGGCACCGATCACACTAACTAGTATATATTTTTACATCCTGATGAAGAGTGGGTCAATAATAGCCTACTTGTAACACTTTGAATGTTGTCCTCTTTGCTACAAAGTGACCTCCATAAGGCCCATCATGGCAGGTTAGAAGGATGTCAAAGACTTCCTCCTCCCTAACACACCTTTTCAAGGTTTTATCTGGGACACGTTTGAAGAGGTTTCCCCCAATCCAAGTGAAGGGGGTGCTCTTCCTTATAATATTTCCTTTCTCTTTGGAGGACAAGTTCGGTGGGAATTGTGTTGATACCAAATAGTTTGTTATGTCAACAAACCATGGAGAGAGAACTAAAATGGCGAACAAGTGCTCATCTGGTAACTGGTCATCAACCATTCCCTCTTCTCCTACAGGCAAAGTTAATCTGGACAAGAAGTCCACAAAAACATTTCCTTACCAGGCTTATTAATAATATTTAGATCAAACTAATGTATTAAAAGAAACCAATTTATAATACAAACATTCACATCAGGTTTATTCATTAAATATTTGATTGCAACATGGTCAGTATGGATAAATGTTTGATAACATATAATATAATGCCTAAATTTTTCAATGAATGCACAACAACCAAGAGCTCCTTTTCAGTCACTGTGTAGTTCAATTAGGCCTTTGACAGATTATTAGTGATAAAGTAAATGACAAACGAAAATTTTCCATCTATCTGATCTAGGACTACTCCTATGGCTTTGTATGAGGCATCAATATGAATGTCAAAAGGAAGGGCCCAATTTAGGCCTCAGATAATTGGGGCAGTGGTTAACTTGTTCTTCAGGATGTCTAAGGCCTCTTGATAGCATTTTGTCCATATAAACTCAGAATCGTTGGCCAAAAGCACAAATAAAGGAGAGGCCAACTTGCTGAAGTCCTTTACGAACCTTTGGTAGTATCCAACTAATCCTAGGAAACTTTTGACATCTCTCTACTTTTGAGGAGGTGGAACCCTTTGGATAATAACTATTTTGTTCGGGTCCACCTGGAGTCCTTGTTGAGATATTGAATGACCTAGCACGGTCCCTTCAGTCATCAAGAATTCACATTTCTCAGGACTGAGAGACAGGTTCATCTCAATGCATTTGTGCAGTACCTTACCTAAGTTGGACAAAGCCTCCACAAAATCACCCCCATAAGGTGTGAAATCATCCATATAGATTTCTACTGCATCATGGACCAACTCATTGAAGATACTCAGGACTACTCTCTGAAAGGTGGAAGGAGAATTTCATAGGCCAAAAGGAAGTACCCTATAGGAAAAAGTACCCAAAGGACAGTGAAGGTGGTTTTATCCTTGTCTTCCAGGCTAATCTAGATTTGGTTGTACCCGCTGAATCCATCTAGGAAAGAGAAAAACTTTTTCCCTACTAGGCCATCTAGCACTTGGTCGATGAATGGTAGAGGGAAACGCTCCTTCTTTGTGGCTTTATTAAATTCCCTATAATCAACACAAATCCTCCACTTACCATTTTTCTTGGGAACTAACACTAGATGGGAGACCCACTCACTGTCGGAGATAGGATAAATGAATCTTGGATCTAGCAATTTTTGTAGTTCTTCTTTGACTATATCTTTAAGCGTTGTATTCATCCTTCTTTAGGGTTTTCGACCTGGCTTGCAACCTTCCTTGATATAAATATGGTGATTACAAAATGAGGGGTGTACTCCCTTCATTTGTTTTTAACTCCAAGCGAAGGCATCTAGATGTTCCTTTAGCATGTTGCACAAATTCCCTTCTTGGAGAACATAAAGAGATGGATTTATTTTCAAAGTTTTCTCAGGGCCAAATGCTATGGTTTTGACACACAAAGAAATGGAATTGGCCAAGTACAGATCAATTGGATGGTTGTTCTGGGTTTCATTTACTACTTCTTCTAGGGACAATGTAGTGGGAGTTGGACTTTGGAGTAGGTGTTCAATAAAATTGTCTTCATCCTAAGGTCCTCCTCCAACCGTAAAGGTAAATCATTTTCTAGAGATGGTTGGGAAAAATGGTATAGGAATAACTCCTTGGACATATTCCCATTCTTGATGGTCATATTCCTAGCTCTCCAGCTGATGTAAGCATCGACAGTGGCCAATCAGGGCCTCCCAAGGATGAGAGGGTAACCAATAAGCTTAGCCTTATGCTGGAGAACTAGGAAATCTGTAGGATACTCCCAAGAGTCAATGGAGACCATGACATCCTCCACAATCCCCTCAGGGGTCACTCTGGAGCAGTCTGTAAGTTGAAAGACCCTTGTGGTCTTTCTCAATGAACCTTGGAGGTTGAGCTTGAGCATGGTGTCCTTGGTCATCACATTAATGGTAGCCCCAAGATCAATCAAAGTGTGTGGGATAATGGTGCCATTGATGTGCACATCTACTATAGGGCTTCTAGGGTCCAAATACTTTGGACATATTACTTTCCCCAACATTAAGTCAGACAGTTGTCGAATGCCATTAATGGTAGGGGCATCTCTTCTTCACCTCCCTAGATTCTTGAAGCACTTTTACTTAATCAACTTATTGTAAATAAGCACATATTTTTTTCTTAGATAAGTGGAATCTTTACACATAGATTTTTCAATTCTCCCAGAAGTTCAGTCTCTTTTGGGGTAGGCTAGAGTGGTTGGGTTAATCTCTCAGGAAAGGGTGGATTTACTTTAAGAATGCTTTCCTCTCTTTCTTCCTCAACCTCCCTAGGTGGAGGTGGAGGTTGGTTATCCTGGAGAAATCTCCTCGATCTCAGGTTAATTTCCTAGATTTCCACATCATAAGCTAGATATGATGTCTCTCCATTGTATACTTGTTGAGACTGTCTGTTGTTCAGGTTGGGATTTGGATGGGTAGGCATCTGGGTTGCTTGGGTGGATCAGAGTGTAACAATTGTTGTTGGGAAAGTGGTGGAGGCAATAAATATGGAGAATTATTGTATTGGGGCCTCCACCCCTGGGGCGGTGCATTCCACTGAGGTTGTGGTAGAGCATAAGGTTGAAATGACTCGTTGGCTGGTTGGGAGTGATAATAAGGTGGAAAGGACCAAGGAGGAGGTGTAGACCAGAAATAATGAGCAAAGGGTACCCAAGAAGGTATGGATGTGGTCTGGTTGGGGTTGTAATATGCATTGGATGACCCCTACATGCCCTGTTGGTATGGCCTAGGCCCATGAGGTCTCCTTTGGTTTATGTAGTAGAGCTGCTCAATGACCCCTTCAACTCTTTGATATATAGCTTTAAGTCCAGGAAAAGAAGGGCACTTATATGTGGAGTGGTTTTCTTCACAGACTGAGCAGACTTCAATATAATTTAATGGACATTCATTCCTAGGGTGTCTCCTAGTGCATCTAGGATAGAAAATGGCCAAGTCTCTCTCTGCTTCCTCCTGCTTTCTCTTAATGTGCATAGTGTCCATTTGTAAGGCAAGGGTTTGCAGCATCTCACTCTTGAAATCTTCCAGCATGTTTCCAATTTCACCCTTGATGGATGAGTTGGAAGAGGATGTACTGACCATAGGTTGACTACCCCTACCCTTTTTCCTGGCTGCCCTAGAATGGTTTCTAAAGACAGTCTTGATGTCCTCATAGGGTAACTGGTAGATATCTCCTCTTGCTAACAAGTGTAGGGTATCTAGAATATCTTCCCTTACTCCCCTAAGCAGGACCAACTTTAGTGACTCACAGTCAAGTGTGCACTTGGCCCTTTTGCAAATAAGCTGGAATCTTTCTTCATAATCCCATAGGCATTCATCATTGCCTAAGGTCATCCTAAAAATTTCTTCTTTAGTATCCTTAGACTTATAGCATTCTTGATACTTGTTGAAGGCTTTCTGCATTTGAGACCAAGTTGTGATGCTATCCCAAGGTAAACCCATGAACCAGTGTAGAGCTGAATCCTTGAGGGTAGATGGAAATAGTTTCAACTTTTTCTCATCATTTGTATAGTCATAGGTTCAACATATAACAAAAAACTCAAATAGGAAAGTTTCGGGGTCTTCTGTGGTCAAGCCATGGAGATGAGGAAGGGAAGAGGGGCTTATATTTTTCATCTTAGTGTCCCCATTGGTTTCTCTAATAGGGAAAGCACCCTCAACTCTCTCTTCATTCCCTCTATCATTTTTGTTTTTAGCCATTGGCTCGGTAGGAATGGGTTCTTCTTCTTCCCCTCTAATTTCTTCAAACATGTCTAGTTGCTCGCCTAAGGGTTCCTCCAATTCACAACCACCAAGGAAGAGGGAAGGTTGGTTGTTGGATGCAATGGGGGTATTTGGCAAAAATTTCCCTAAGTTATCCCTATTCCTACGAGGCATGAAAGGAAATTCTTTTGGTTTGGTTTTGTGATTTTTTCAAATTTTGAAAGTGCTTTGCAGAACTGAATTTGTAGATTGAATGAAAACTACTAACTGAATGAAAAACTAATTATTTAATTGAAATCTAACTTGTAGAATTAAAATTGTAGAATGAATGAGAACTACTGACTGAATGAAAATATTAGCTAATTGCTTGAAATCTAACTTGTAAATGGAAAGCAAAGAAAATAATGCATAATGAAAAGCAAACTAAATTACTTTTGCAGGAATGAAACTAATGGCAGAATAGTAGAAACAAGAAGTAGAAGAAAGAAAGTAGTAACTACATATTACTCAGACACCTTTGTGGAAACAGTGCCAAAAAGTTATGAACACCAGTATTGCAGCAAGAATGTTGCAACTCCTAGGCTACCATCTTTACTTTATCAACCCGAGGTTCATACAAACTTGGAGGTGACAGTGTTGTATACAAAAGTAAAAGTGATGGTTCTGCCTTTTGTCACTTGTTCAACTGGCAAGAGATCACTGGGGGTTTTCAAGCCAGACATCTATGGATTCAGAAGAAGTTTGGTTTCCTGATGAAAGAAAGGGAAATCTACTCTAAGAGAGAGCTGATCTATTGCAATAATGAAAGAGACCGAAATTCAATGCTAAATCACACCATTTCCTAATTAATTGCTAAGAAACTATGCTTCGCAATAATGCTAAACTAACATGAACCAAATGCTATTGTCTAAGTATTGAAGTTAAAATCATCAAACATCACTATTTTGCAAGTAAATGGACTAAAATAACTCCGTTTTGTCCATGTAAAATCAAATATGCAAACTAATCTCTTTTGGTGATGTGGCAGGTGGTTTAGGGATGTTTGAGGATGGTTGGAAGGTTTAGGAGATGGCTAGATGGTGTGGGAGACCCTTGGGTAACCTTTGGGAGCTTCCTAGAGGTTTTCCCTCAATTCGGCCTCAAAATAGGCCACTACAGGAAAACTTATAGGATGTACCAGAAACCTACAAGATTCCATGTATTTCTACAAGATACAACCACAAGGAAAATGAGAGGTGTTTGAGGTGGTGGAAGGATTAGGGAAGGTGGTTGATGGGTAGAATGGAGTGAGAAAATGCCTAGTATCACTAAGAATTCAACAACAAGGTTTATGATGGTTGGATTCACTCAATGTGATTGGAATAATTTCTATGTAGAATGATGAGATTAGTGAAGACAATGGTCAAAGCAACAAATGATTATGGTGGATGAAGTGGAAAGTGATTGCTAGCTATGAGGTCTCTATCTTCTCCTGAAGCATCCGCTCTACATCAAACATGTATAATTTCCAAAAATTCATGTAAACAAGAAGCATTCTCATAAGCTAGAAAAGAAAAATTAATGAACTAAATGTCTACCTTATGCATGAGAAAGTAGGTGAAAGGAATGGAATCATGGATGAGATCTACTACAAGAATGAATATAGAATAGATGGAAATGCAATCCTACTTTGAAAAACTGATCAAATACTAGCTTAATTACAGAAAACTCTAAAGCTTATGAAAGAAATAGAAATATGTGTTTTTGGGGTTGCATAAGGGTCCTTTCCTAAAATCATGATCCCAGAGGGGAGAAATGAGGCCAAGACACCTGCAAAAAGCCTTGTGGTTCTTCTTTTATTCTTCCCAACCTACTACTGAAGTAAGGCACAAATGGAAGCAAACTAATAAATAACCAATCAAATCTACACTACTTTCAATGAAAATACCTCTAAAGAAAAATTAACAATGAAGCTATGAAACTAAGATAAACATATAGATACAAAAAGAGGAGCCTTGGTTGCTAGGGTTGGGCCCTAACCCAAGAGTTTCAGCCCTCTGAGTTAACTCACTTCTGGCTCAAAACAAAACTCATTCTTATTACCAAAACAGAAAATTACATCAAAATATTCCACAAGTCTAGAGCTTGAAAATAACTTAGAGTTTTAAAAAAAAAAATTGAATCCTAATGAGGCTCTAAGCCTCTCTACTTATACAACTGAAGTCCCCAATGCATTCCTTAAAATTAGGGAGGCTTGGCTCCCAAACTCGAGATAAAATAGCTCTTTGTCTCTCACTTGCTCGACTGCCTTCTAATCATGACGACTTGGTTACTTGCACTCCGAGCTGGTGAGATGAATGGAGGAATATTCGAATGGGGGAGAAGTAAATGAGGAGGATTTACCTCCTACCTTATCCCATTCAAGTTTCAACATAATTCTTTGTCAAAATTCCTTGATTTTCTCCTTTAGACCTGCATTCGATGCATATTAGTCCACTAGGAATGATATCCCACTCTAACTAATCTCATAAACAAAATATAATCAAAAACATGTAATAAGTTGTGAGAAAAGTTGGTTTGACTAAGCTAGGAAGTGAATTAAGGCCCATATAATTAACCGATGATGAGGCTCATCACCTACCCACTCTAGGATCCTCTGAGCTTTCTTAGTAACCTATAGGAGAGTAGGTTCATTTCGGATAAGCTTACCACCCATACTTTCTAATTCAGAAAACTACTGCAGTGACTGTATACAAAGCTGTTCAAACCAAAAATCCCTTAGTAGAAATAACAACATGTCAAAAAATAGTATCATGCAATATACTTATGTGCAGGGGATTATCATAATAATTGAGATTTTTTTTTATTGTGCCCAATCATATTACACTTGTGCCCAGCCTTATCGTGCATGTGATATTTCTTACCTCCTCCAATAGGATAAAGGTCGACCACGACCTTTAAGATTATGGGAACTTAAATTCATACGGAGGCATTAATTAGCGTGAAGGGAAACGATCAAATCATACACAACCACATGGGAAGATGATAGAGTGCAGTAAATGCATGGATTGTTGTTATGAAAAATCATCGTGAAATTAAAAGAATAGTAAATGAAATATATATCTATCATGGGTAAAAATATTTTTTGTAAAAAGATTACCCTTCGGAATAGGAAAGAAATAAATCTGGAAAAATACCTTAATAGCTAATAATGCTTATGGTGGAGGTTCGAAAGACTTATGATTTATTCATATAATAGTAGATGTACCATCTCTAATTGTTTTAGGAAGAACATATATGTAGTAGTAGTGGTGATGTCTTATGAGAGAAAAAGGAATCTAATGACATAGTAATGATATGTCAATTCAAATTATACTCCAATACCATAGGCAGAGCCACTGCTACCAGTAGGCAGCCATAGCCTCGACAGAGTTTCCTTTTAACCCCTTGATGAGCCAATGTCCTTATGAAAAATGTAATATGTTATTATTTAAATGATTTTCTCAAAAAGGCAATTATTTTGGCATGGTGACCAGGAAACAACAATGCCACTCACTAGATTATAACGAAGTGAGAAAGTCGGCTTGTGATGATACCTCTTGTCCTTTTGACAATAGTGTCAAAGGCCATTACCTTGGGTTGGTGGTCATAATGGAAATGTCATTTTTGTTAATGGCTTATGATCATGGTGGTCTGGCTCGTGATGAGACTCGCCATCCTTATGAGAAAATATAGCTTTAAGTAGTATATATATATATATATATATATATATATATATATATATATATATATATATATATATATATATATATGCACAACTGTTCTTTTTATTATTAAGGGTGGCTCATCAACTCCTTAAGAGTTAGGCATGGTGTAAGGAGTATTAAAAAATGCCAAATAAAGTATGTCTTATTCCTTAATTATGTTTAAAGAAAATCACCATTTGAGTATATAAGAAAAGATAAAACTACTATGGTGGTAACAAATTATGAACATTTTATGAAAAATTTCGAAAAATCCAGATATAAAGAAAATATTCAAATTGATAGGATATGCCAGATGAGAAAAATATGTTATTCATGGGGTAATGAATAAGATATCATACTTGACACCATGATAAAATAAATATTAATGCTTTTAAATTTACATCGGAGTTTGCATTTAAGAGCAACAACCGTATACAAAGAAAAAACTAGTCGGGCGCAAAGGGAACGACAATTGTTTCAAAGGGAACAACGACTGAGATAAAAGGAACAACAGCTGGAATTTAAGGAATTGCAATCATAATAGGCCAGTATTCATGTCCAAAGAATGGTAATCACGACAATCAGGAATGGCATACAATCATTTATTAAAGGAACAAAAACCGTTATAAAGGGAACAACAAATGTAATAAAGGGAACATTAGTTGTAATAAAGGGAACAAAAATTGTAATAAAGGGAACAACAATTGTAATAAATGGAACAACAGCCGTAATAAATGGAACAACAACTGTAATAAAGGGAACAAAAACTGTAATGAAGGGAACAACAACTGTAATAAAAGGAACACCAACTGTAATAAAGAGAACAACAACTATAACAAAGGGAACACCAACTGTAACAAAGGGGACAATAGTTGTTTCAAAGAAACGTCGCTAGGTCGAAGGGATATGAGGAAATTTTTATTTAAACGAGAGAACAAAAACTGTGTTGTAAAGGAACAATCGTTGTATGGTAAAGGAACAACAACTATGATTTGAAGGAACAACAGTTGTGCTCTACAGGAACTGTAATTTTTCTGTAACAGAACAAAAATTGTGTTGTAAATGTACAACAATTGTGCCAAAATTTCAACACACTTTTTTTATTATTATCAATTATCCCTCCCTTTTTCCTTAGTCGAAGGGGAAGAAAAAAAAGAAAGAAATAAAGAAAGAAAAAGAAGAAGAAAATAATTAACCAAATTCCAGAAAGTATATACATTATGTACAATATGGTAAAAAAATCAGATTTCACAAAGATGAAGCTTTTGCGTTACCACCCCAGTCAGCTATAATTTGAAAAGTAGGACCATTTCTTATCTTGTGGTAGAAAGACTCCTTTGTGAGTGGCTGGTGGTAGAGGCAAAACTGATGTCCATTTACTAGAAAAAAAGTACCAGATCCATCAAGGGTGGTTAAAGTTAAGGTACCATTATCATGAACTTATTTTTTTCATAAGGTCCAAGCCATTTCCTTTGCAATTTTCCTGGGAAATCCTAAAATTTGGAATCATATAATAACTCCCAGTCTCCTTTTTCAAATGATCTTTTTTATAAGTCGGTCATGTTACAGAGTAATTTGTCACTGTCCCTGTTACTCCTCTCCCGCACTTTGGAGGACTCATTCCGGGACCTGTGAGAAGTGAAATAACCTGAAAACACTTGCATTATGTTACCCTAAGTATGGACTTCATATGCCTTGAAGACATCTCCTGCAAAATATCCTTAAAAAGTCCCCTTTTTCCATTAGTGTGGATCCACAGTGTATTACCCGTGCCAATGGGGGAAATCCTCCAAAGAGGGCGCGCCAGTTGGCGCTCTGTCTCAGAGTTATACCCACGCCAACCGAGTTTTGGAAAGCTTTTTAACAAACGCACGCCTGAAAGTTTTTTCCTTTCGACTCATGAAGCTTTTTAAGGATAATGCCAATCTCATGGATGTCGAGATTCATCGTATCTCCCTTTCCTCTATCCATAATAGCTTTTCGAGGATAATGCCAATCCCATGGATGTCTTGATTCATTGTATCTCTTCCTCCTCCTCCATCTATAAAAGCTTGTTCTGTTGCATTTGACAAGCTAGTTTTGGGCATAGGGAGAATTATACTGTCAGAAGTCTGAGAGATTGCTGTAAGAGTCTTCTTTGCATTCATAATCAAAGAGACAGAGGCTTGTTCCCAATATTGACAAGCTTTGCAAGACATATGTAGCTGATCACCCAGCCAAAGGAGGATTTGACGTCAGAACTATGGTTGTATTCTCCTTTGTTGATTATCAATAATAGATGACTATCATTATGGTTCCATTCTTGTTGTTCATTGTGATGATGTTTGAGTTATATCTTTTCTGACCGATATATAATTGCATCTATTGGATTTTATGCTTGTATTCATGTCATTCTTTGCATGTGTAGGTGTCCATTGATGGAGATCGTGAGGATCGTGACCGGCCGGAGCAAATGAACAGGAGTGTCAACTCTTCTACAACACTAGCGCTGGAATCCAAGTAGGCTCTCATAATCCACCTTTAATTTGCAATTAGGAACTTGCGTGATAGCATTGCTTGATTGTTGCTAGACCCATTTTGGGCTAGTGGGGATCGCCTCTGTCCGAAGAGGGGATTTACCTCTCCAACAATTTGGCGACTCCACTATGGAAGCTATTTGTTGTTTGATTCGTAAACCCTGGACGGAGCCTGAAGTATGGCCAGGTAGCCTTCGAAACGCTATTGCTATACATTAGTGAAGTAGATCAATGCCACTTCAGTCAATCTCCGGTTTGGTTCACGAACCGAACAGCTTGGAGTTTGTCTTGCACTTTGGTTTTCTCTTGTTTTGCTTGCTTAGATAAGCTTTCTGGGTTAAATTTTTAAGTTCTCTCTTGCTGCCTGGTCTGTCTGGATACTGTTGATCAAGCCGTGGATTGCTTGTTTTTTATTTTTAAGCTAGCAAACTTGATTAGCGCAATTTTTTCCTTGACAGTCGCGCGAGTGGGCACATGTTGCACAAAAGCAAATTGCACTAATCCCTTAAAAGCGCGAGTTACAGCCTGACAGTCACGCCAGGCCTGTGAACTTTTCCAGTTTGCTTGTTTGGAAGCCTTCTCAGCTTGGATTTTTGTCTTGTCACATCTTTTTCAACTACTGGAGTGTGTCAGAGCTTTATTTGACTGGTTTTTGACTTTCATCCTTCGGGTGTTTTCCCCTTTCCATCGATTTCACATTCCAGCCCTAGTGCATCTAGTGGATTTGTGCATCGAGCCTTCCGTAGGAGTTTTTGGTTCTTTGATTGTCCAGTCGACTTCTTGGCTACTTTTTGCACTTGACCAGTGGTTGTCAAAACCTTTTATTGTGTCCTTCGAGAAATTTACCTCTTTTCATTTGGATTTCGCTTGGCTTCGTTTGGGCTTAGATTACATAGCTCATTGAGGTCTTTGTGATTTTTCTTGGTTTGAAAGTTTGTCTTGGTGTTTCAGGGACTTGATTTTGTTTTCATTGAGTGAAATTTGTTTCTTTTCGTCTTTGTTATTATCTCTCAAAATTTGTTTAGTGCATTTTGCCATCGAAAAGAAAACGAACAATCTCTTTTGCATTGCAGTAGTTAATGGAAATTAGAGCTTTTCATTGTTATTAGCAATTAGATATTTAAGAAAAAAAAAGGTTTTGTTTATTGCCATTAGCTGCATTAGAGTCATTGTTGATTGTTTGATGATCATTTTGTTTGATTGAAAGATCTCAACTCTCCCGTAGGTAGCATTCATCGAATGAAATGATATATTTTGGCATATAGCTTGTGTTTAGGAAATTGTGAGAGATTACATATGGTAGGACTTGGAAACTAAAACCTAATCAAAGATCAACTGTAAAATGAACTGAATGAATCTAAAAACGCATTGGAACTTAATGCATACATCTAGAGGTCTATGCTAGAGACGTGTTCCGGTGTCATTAAACCTAGTCACTGTTGTTTCACATTATGGTTGGGTGATTCCTCCTCTTGTGATGCAACAGTGTTCTAGCACGGATTTGTTCTCCCACGTATCGTCGAGTATATGGAGAGACCCCACTAGGTTATCATCCTTTATCCACAGGAAGTCGTGTCTACCGCCTTACAAGCCGTAATGCACTGAACACAACATTCGGGAAGATCGACTACCGTACGGGAAGTCCTTGGTTTCATATGATTGCCAAGGTGTATATGAAGTTTTACGGATTGTTTGGTAAACCCTTTGCCTAGTTTCTCTAGGGTAGTCACTTTTTATCCTTTTCGGACTCTCTAGAAGAAAAGGCTCACCTGAGCATTTGTCACTTTGGGCTCACTAAACATTCGAAGGAGACTAGAGTCATCGTTTTGTCCTTTTCTCGACTCTTAAAACATGAAAAGGTCAAGTTCAGTTCCTTTGTCTTAAAATTTATTCAGCCGCGATTCACATTTACCCGGTTAGATCTTGTTTGCATTAGTTTGAGTAGGGTCCTTTCTCGTTAGCTTCCCTAGGATTTTGTGAAGTTTTCATCCTAGCGGAATTACAAATTTCGTCCCCTATTCCAAGTGACCAAGGGTCTTCATCCTTTGTTGCTCCCAAGATAACGGTTGTGAGTGATACTCTTCCTGTTATTCTGAGTATCCAACCGATTAATTCTCGTGCTCCAGTGACGAGACTTACGAATTTCATTGGAACCCCGTTTGGGAACCTTCTGAAGACGGTATTCCTTTTTGGGAATACACTTCCCCTTGTGTTTTGGCCCCACTATTTTCTTCTGATATGGAGGAAGTATCTCCTACTTCGACTGAAGAATCCATTGCGATGAGCGGTGAAATTCCCACCGCAACAGAACCTATATCTGTTAGTAGCACCCCTATTACTGGGAGACTACCTCTAGGCTATAAAGAATTAAAGGATGTTATGTCTTCTAGGACTCCCTCCACGAGTTTTATTTGGTCACAACTCGCCTTTCCCACCACGGAGCCTTTTACTCCATAAAGTCGCAGTACGTCTGTTACCTTAATCCCAACCATTCTAACGGTATGTGTAGCTTATTCGACCCCCCTTTTCAGTGGTCCTTCGGCCTCTATATTCGGAGTTGTTGATCCTACATCAAATGTCCCAACAGAAGGGCCATACGACCAGTATTTACGACATCTTGGTAGGCCTTTTTCGTCTCAACCGGCTGTTGAGATTTCAATCCTGTTGTCAATTGATTGGGGCCCCACCTATTATCATGGTGGCCAAGTATCGTCTGTGCAATCCCAAGGACCACCTAATCAAGACCAACAACCTTACACAGGGAAACCTAGGAGCCAACAAGGACAACCCTTTGAGGGACAACCTTTGGCCTCTGGTGTTCCATCTTTCACCTCTTATGCTCAACCCTCTGGTAACTCAGGTCAATCTTCTATTCAACAAGGCCAGCCTGGTATCCAACAAGGTTATCCTACTGGAAAAATTGGTCAATCGTATGTTCACCCAAACCAACCTAATGTCTAGTATGGTCCAACATCTGGACAAGCTGGTCAACCATATGGTCAACCCACCGTCCAGTATAGTCAAGCACCTCGGCAAGTCGGCCAGCCTCAAATCCAATCAGGCCAACCAACTGCCCAGCCCACTCGGCCATCTGGTCTGTCAAGACAACCCTTAGTTGTGCAACAACAATTCCACCCCCAGCAAGTACAACCTTCTGGGCTGGTGGGCCAACCTCAATATCAACTAGGTTACCTTTCTGGCCAGATAGGCCAACCTACATGACATCCTTCCGGCATTGCTCAACCAGGAACTCAAATGGTTATCGTCTCGCAAGTTCAACCCAGTTTTATGCCCCAGGCTGGACCCCAAGCCCCATCTAGTTTTCAAATGCAAGTTGGTGTTCAATCCCAATCAGTCTATCAAACTCAACCTGTTTCGCAAGCTCAGTTCGAAGTCAGCCGCCTTATGGTTACCAACAACCCCAAGGGCAACCTTCGTTTGCCCCATATCAAAATTATCAAAAACTGCAGGCAAATCGTTATCAGAATTATCTGCAACCGTATGGAGCTCCTACAGGACAGTTTGGTAATCCATGGAACGCTGGGGGGTAGAACCAAAATTCCTATGGACAGAATCCCTACGGACAAAACCCTATGGGGCCAAATCCATCCAGACAAAGCCCATGGGGGCAACTGCTAGTTGGTTGGAACCCTGGTGCTCCATCCTACCCACAGCCCCAGATGTCCTTCAACCCTCAGTTACCCTTCTTAGCAACCTTAGAATTACCGGATGTGTCCAAACTGACCAATGATCCCATTCTCCATAATCCGTATTGGCCTCTGGTTCTGATGAAAATTCCCGGTGATTGTCCCAAATTTTATGGTAAAGCTAATGAAGATCCTCAAGCTCACGTCATGACCTATCACTTGTGGTGTTCATCCAATTCGTGGCTTGATGATTCGATTCGGCTTCACCTTTTTCAAAGGAATCTCGCTCGCTCTGCAGCTAAGTGGTATATTGAGCTCACTCACGGATCCTTTCAGGATTTTAACTTGTTGGCTATGGCATTTCTCACTCATTTTCAGTTGCCCATCCGATATGAAACGGGTACACACCTCCTGACATCCTTAAGACAGACAACGGCTACGCATATCTCTGATCATATCCATGAATGGAGACGGTGTCGACGTATGATCAAGTTTTGGATTCTCGACCAACTTCTTACCAACTGGTTTACAACTTCGTTCATTCCTCAAATAGCACGGGACATTGCCATGGGGGCATGTGTCACTGAAGAGCAAGCTATCACATGCGCTCAGTACCTTGACTTGGTTTATTCCCAGTCTGGTACATTGTATGATTATTTGCCTGATGCCCCAAGACCAGGAACATCCAAAGCCCCGCCAACACCAACTGTTGATGGTATTATTGGTTTTGTTAACTCATCCTCGAAGAAAAATTCCGTAAACCCTGGGAAGCAAAAATCAAATTCTTCGAATGAACACACTTCTCAGGCTACACCCAATTTGAATATTACTTCTGAGGTCAATTCTGTCTAGTCCACCACGGCAGACAAAGCCTCGAAAGGAAAAAAGAAAGGGAAAGGGAAGAATAAGCCAGATCAACCTAAACAGGACTCCCCTAAACCTCCACCCGAGGAAGGTGCCAAGCGCAAACCCAAGTATCCTTGTCTTATCTGTGATGACGATCACTATACCAAAGACTACCCTAAACGGTCCAAAGTTAGTCGTTTGTTGAAAGGTGCTCCTGGGACTCCTGCGGTGCTCAAAGAACCCTTTCCGTCGCAACAAACTCAAATGGTGGTTGACCCCTCTCAACCTCCATCTTCCTTCGGTTCCCAAGTATTTATGGCTAGAACGATATATGTCCACATCAATACACGAACAAAAGAATATCTGTCATCTGCCAGGAAAGAGCCTGAAGTCCCCTCTAGTGCTCCTTCGTCCAGTTCAGGCCCGCTCCACATCGAGAGATCTAGCAGTGAGACGCCTATTCGACCCCCTCCAAAAGGAGTACTCCGGAAATCTTCTTACAACCCAAATGCTCGTGCTGCACAACACTACAGTATTGTTGAGGACTTAGCTCAGACTCCATCGGCTATGTCCGCTTTACTAGTCCTCCAGAGTTGCCCTTCTCAGAGGAAGTCCTTGCTATCGGCCATCGGTGGCATAGACCCGGCCGACTCGGATCTGATTACTTTTGACTTGGAAAGCCATACACGGAGACTACCCCACCAAATTGCATTCCTCATAAAGGTTATTATTAATTCCAAAATGATTCATCATATAGTCATTGATGAAGGTGCTTCAACTTGCATCATGTCTGTTGCCTGTTGGAAAGCTATTGGTTCTCCTACGTTGAGCCAGTCTCCCACAACCTTGGAAGCTTTTGACAGAAGAGCATCCCACCCCTATGGTATACTCCAACGTTTGCCCATCTCTTTCGAAGGGAAGACGATCAAGATGGAAGTTGAAGTTGTTGATGCTAATCTTACCTACAACCTCCTTCTCGGACGTAGCTGGACATACGCAATGCAAGCTGTAGCTTCGTCTTTGTTTCGTATCATTTGTTTCCCTCATCAAGGGAAGATTGTTATCGTAGACCAGCTCTCATTCTTCGCTTCCTCTTCCGAAGGCAACATCCCTTTTGTGGAGCATACCTCCAATTCATATGACAATCTGGGAGCCAGAATTTTTAAAGATCCTGCCCTCATGGGTGTTTTTCCGCTCCCACCTCCTAACGTCGCTTCTGTCAATATGATTATTGTTCGTTCTGATCCGTGGATCCTCCCTCCCACTGATCAAGTAGAATCTTGGGGCGATGAGATGCCTTTGAGTCTTGCCGAGCTCAACTACATGGAAATCATTGCTGGATCCGCTCCCTCTCTTGAACCTGCTCCTTCGAGCAAGGTTCGCCCCATCCTCATGGCTTGGAGATGAGACTTCTTCAGACCCTTTAAAAGAAATATTCCCTTCTGACGAAGCCATTATTGAGACTATGTCTCTCGAGGAACCTCCTTGCCATGATTCTCACCATCGTTCCTCGTTTCTCCCTGCCCATCAGGATATGCTTACTTGTCTCGAGCAGCTTGCTCCTTGTCTCCGATTTCAAACCCTTCAAACACCTATCCAAGTTAATCAAGTGTCCTCTGAAGGAAATATGGCGAACATCACACAAACCCAGCCTATCGACATCTCTGCGAAACTAGGGATTGTTGAACATCTTCACATTGGAGTCACTTGTACTCCGGAGGAGATTCAACTCTATAACAATCCTTTTCGCGAATTTCGTGACATCTTTGCATGGTCCTACGAAGAAATGCCCAACATTGATCCTAGCATAGTGGTGCATGAGATACTCACGTATCGAGGTGCTAAGCCTGTTCATCAACGTTTATGCCACTTACACCCCCGCAAGGCTATAGCCATTAAGGCGGAAGTGCAAAAGCTTCTTAAAGATGGTTTTATTTACCCTATCGCACTCACAGATTGGGTCTCCAAAATCGTGCCTGTGAATAGAAAACAAGGTACCATCCGTGTTTGTGTCGATTATTGTGATATTAATCGGGCCTGTCCTAAAGATAATTTCCCCACACCATTCATTGATCAAATTATTGACGAGTGTGCCGGAAGCGAAATGTACTCTTTTATGGATGGTTTTTCTGGGTATAACCAGATCAATATTGCCCCCGCTGATCAACATAAGACCGCTTTTATCTGTCCATGGGGATCTTTTGCTTATAAGAAGCTCCCTTTCGGTCTCAAAAATGCGGGTGCTACCTTCCAACGTGTAATGTCTTACGCTTTTCATGACATTCGCCACATTGTACAACCATACCTGGATGATCTACCAACTCATTCAGCCAAACGTCAGGACCACCCTACTCACCTTCGCGATATCTTTCTTCGCTGTCGACACTACCTTATCAGACTCAATCCTCATAAATGTGTCTTATGCATTGAATCTGGCCGACTTCTAGGGTTCATCGTCTCCCGCAAGGGCATCCATTTGGATCCCCTTAAAGTCGAGGCTATTGTGAATCTTCCTTCCCCTGCTTTTTTACAGCAATTGCAAACCTTGCAGGGTAAAGCAAACTTTCTGAGACGATTCGTTCCAAACTATGCCGAGGTGGCTAAAGGTTTCACATGGTTACTAACGCAATACGTCCCTTTCCATTGGGATACCGTCGCTCAGGAATCTTTTGAGCGTCTCAAGGGTCTCCTTGTTTCCACTCCATTGTTGTGTCCTCCGAACTATCATCGCGACTATACTTTGTATTTGGCCACCGCCGACACCACTATCAGCATGGTTCTCGTTCAAACTGACGATGATGACACTGAGCATGTTGTATATTATCTCAGCCACAACCTTTTAGACATTTAAACTCGATATGCTTATGTCGAGAAGTTGGCTTTGGCCGTCGTTTGTGCTGTCCAACGCTTCCGTCACTACATTCTGCTGCGCACTACCACCGTGGTTTCTGATTGCAACCCCATGACATACATTTTTTCATGTCAGTTGCTAGGGGGCAAGTACTCAAAGTGGATTTTCATCCTCCAAGAGTCGACTTGGAATTTACCACTGCCAAGTCCAAGAAATCCCTTGTATTCACTGAGTTACTTTGCTCTTTGCCATCTTCTTCCCCACCCTCTCACTTAGAGGATCATATTCCGGATGAGACTTTGTTTCTCATTAGCACCCTCGATCCCTGGTACGGGGATATCATCATATATCTGCAAACGCCCTCCTTTTGCCCCAGCATGTCCAAAGATGCTCGGCGAAGGATTCGTCACCAGTCTCAACCCTACCGTATTAATGGGGATACACTATATTGCCTCGACGCCGACTTTGTTCTCCGCCGATGTCTAACTCTCGAGGAAGCTAAGCGTGTTTTGAATGATTGCCACTCTAGCGCCTGTGGTGGTCACATGTCCAGATATGCCACTACCCAAAAAATTCTCCGTGCTGGCTACTTTTGGCCCTCTATCTTTAAGGATTTCTTTCTTTCCGTCTGCTCTTGTCATGAGTGCCAGATATACCAGCGGAAGATGCGAGCACCTCTCGCTCCATTGTACCCTGTTGTCACCATCGACACTTTTGAAAAATGGGCCATTGATTATATGACCTGTAACCCTCGCTTGGCCGGGGGGCACGGGTATATTATCGTTGCCATTGATTACGTCACTAAATGGGCCGAGGCGATGCCCACATTAACTGAAGATGGTCACACAACGGCGCAATTCTTGTTCAACCATGTTATCTCGTGATTCGGCATCCCTCAATCCATCGTCACTGATCACGGGAAGAATTTTTGTAATCATATGATGACAGAACTAACAACCCAGCTGGGCTTACGGCACGATAGTTCGACTCCATACTATCCTCAAGCCAATGGCCAAGTTGAAGCTATCAACAAGATTTTGGTTACAATGCTTCAATGTACCGTTGGCATGCATAAGTCTAACTGGAACTTGATGTTGTTCCCTGCCTTGTGGGCCTACCAAACCTCTGTGAACGATGCCACCGGTTTCACTCCATTTCAACTAGCTTATGGGCTAGAGACTACCCTTCCAATCGAGTGTGAAATCCCTTCATTAAAATTGGCCGTCGAACTACTTCCCAACACTACTCCAGTAGAAGAATGCCTTCTTTACCTGGAACGGCTAGATGAGACCCGTCGCCTAGCCTCTCTGGCCATTGAAGCACAAAAGAAGAGAGTGAAAACTCACTTCGATCAGACTGTCCACCCACTTTCTTTCGTTGAGGGAGATTTAGTCCTACTATACGATCAGGCAAACGATAAGCTGGGGGCAGGAAAACGCGAGCCTATGTGGCTAGGTCCTTACATTGTCAAGAAAGTTTTGTAAAAAGGGGCCTATGAGCTAATTGACTATGAAGGGAACCCTTTCGGGAAGCCCCGAAATAGGCTGTACTTGAAAAAGTACTATGCGTGATGCTTATACACTTTGTTTTGTACATACATGTACTTTAGCAGATGTGTTGTGTGTGTGTGGTTTTTTTTGAAGGCGTGACTGCCTGTTATTGTGTCTTTCACTTCTTGTGCAGATGCCTGATACACCTTATGTTGGTTTCGCTGATGGTGCCTGCCGCAGTACTCGCAACTTATCCTCTACAGCGTGGGTGATCTATGATCCTCATGGCGAGTTGATAGATCTTCAAGGTGTGTGTTTGGGCCATACCACTAACAATGTCACCGAATGTTGTGCTGTAATTGAACTACTTACTGAAGCAATTAATCTCGGCATTCGTGCATTGGTAGTGAACCTAGACTCTCAACTTGTCGTCCACCAGCTCAACGGGCGATATTCCGTCAAAGACCATCACATTCTAAGGTTGTATTTACGTGTGAGATTATTAGAAAGGAACTTTGATTTCATTACATATCGGCACATTCCAAGACATTTGAACACGTTAACTGATGCATTGGCTAACCATGTATTAAATAGACATTTGCGTAATATGTAAAACATCATACAAGAAAGCATATAAAGCGCAATAATAAAACCGTAGAAATAGGCATATGTATATATATATATATATATATATATATATATATATATATATATATATATATATATATATATATATATATATATATATATCTGTGTGTGTGTGTGTGTGTGTGTGTGTGTCGCAATGTTTGCACCACGTGCATCATATAGTGCAAAAAATAATACATGTTCCTCTCAAATACATCCGAAGACGACATGTCTCTCAAAAAAAATATGCAGGAAAAAGAAACCTAGGAGTCTAGTTCCGGTGGTGCTCATGATAGCACAACACCACGCGCACCAAGCGTCTCAACAGACGTTGGACACGATTAGGCACCCCCACTGTGCGCCTCTGGTATGCTAGTGGCATATCTCCCAGTCTAGAGTAATCAGGAATCCCTCGGGCAAGTCCCTCGAGATTCTGAATCAGTTCATCCCCCTCGGCACCCTCTTCCTGAGGGTCGGCTGCGCGCTGGTTCCTCCGAGCGATGGGAGACATGCCAACTGGTCGCTCTAGGCCAACATTTGCATGTATATACAATTTTTGTTAGGACAAACATGTATTAACAAAAAAAAAACATATAAAACATCAAAAACAAAAAGAGATCTTACCCAGCTCTTCGTCCCACTCCTCTCCCTCGGGCAGTGGGAGATCTGGGTCTCCGGTGAAGTCAGTACCTGCATATGGCCAATCCTCCACCACAATCAGCTGACGGCGGAGGCATATAAAGAACTCAGGCCTCTAGGACATCTGCTAGTCCTCTCCTCCCCTGGGCATTAGTGCTGCCCAGTGAGCCATCCTAGGCTCTCGTGGCAAAGGATCAGCCACTATAGCTCCCTATCCCTGAAAAATTGGTAATCGTTCCAAGAAAAATGATACCACGATTGAGCCGTACCAAAACCACTTTACCTTTCCTCGCTTACACTTTGTAAGCTGCCTCTTGATGTTAGTAGTCACTGCGGTGGCCCAGTCAAAGATGGTAGGATTTAGGAATTCTGTGGCTAACAGAAGATGGTTTTTCCTCGCCTCATGGGGCGCCTGCACCCCTACAACTCGAGTAATGGTGAATAGTATCACCCTGAGAATCAAGTCTGGAATGGTGGGAATGTCCACCTTTGCACTGTTCCTTCCAAATTGTACCCCTGGGCACACTCGGTCTCGAAATTCAGTCATCTTCTCCCCAGAAGGTCCACTCCTGGTCAAAATAGGCCTCACCCTCTCTGTGACAACCCCGTGATGAAGTAGACATCATACACATCGAGCCCCAACACTTGGTCCCGTAAATGGAACACTTGGTCATCAACATCCCATAGATCAATTATAAATTGCAGTAGCTCGGGCTGAGCATGCAAGTAAGGCGTAAGAAAGAATTTCTTAAGCCCGCAGTCCCTTAGGGCATTCATGCACCCTTCATCCTCAAGGGCCAAAGCATCCTCAGCATCATGTTCTTGTTCCTTCCATTCTACTACCATTTTGCTTGCTTCTCTGCATCCACAAGAACATATAAATCATGATTAGATCACTGGTAAGCTTACAATCCAGTTAGATTTAAAATGCGTTGGGAAATCTTAAGCAGAAAATTGAGTTGCGCGGTTGGCGCAACGGTTTCTAAAATAGTCGCGCCAATGAGCGCGACCATTTTAGAAAAATCGCCCCATTAGCGCGGGTCTGTGCCGGATACCCGCGCCAATGGGCGAAGCCCTAAAGTTTGTAATTCCCCCTTGTAGAGGCCAATAAGGAAGCAAAATGCATTAAAAATGTGTGGAAATGGAGCCAAGGGAAGTGCCTCTTACCTGGAACCGACGAAATCCCGAATGGTTGCATGGATTGGTCGTAATCACCGTCTGAAGTTCACTCCCCAAACGGACCACTGCTACTCTTTAGAGAGGTAAAAAGTAAAATTAATTCTATTTTTACCATTTTCACCATATTTATAACTTTTTGACTTATACTTAGGTTTGAAAAGTTACTTTTTGAATATTTTAATATATCTTTGGTCGAAAATGGGTTTTACGCTTGCTTTTTGTGCAGCGACAGGTCTTTTACACAACTTCGATGGTGAAACGAGTTGTATTTTATACTTTTTCAGACTCGGTAAATACACGGAAAAGTCACTGTGGAGTCATATTTCAGCTCTTTTCTGACTCTCTAAACATGAAAATATCACCGAGTTATCCCTCTTGACTCGTTAAACGTAAATAAGAGGCGATCGTCTTTAAACTCTTTTCCGACCGTGTAAAAATGAAAAGATCGTCAGACCCTTTTCATTTCAAGTTTGTTAACAGTTACGAAGTGACGTGGCTTCAATCACTTTTTTACTTTTTCAAGTCAAAATCACTAAATATGAAAAGTACTACTCGATCGTAATGGTCGGGCGGTTCTTTCGAGCATTTTTTTATACTTTTTCGGGCTCGAGAGACACAACTTTATGAAAAAGGACACCCTTGGAGTTTTCTTTTCTGCTGTTTTTTCAAACTCTCTAAACATGAAAAGACGTCGAGTTCTTCCTTTGTCAGACTCGTTAAAACTTGATGAAATTGGATTCCGTCGAGATGACGCTTTACAAGCATATGCTCTCCCCGTCAAGCTTGTTAATAAAAGTAACTAGGGTACTCGCCAGAAATGGTGGGGGAAAATGGAACCATAATTATTGTCGTGTCGGTAGTATGTCTCTCTTGAACATGGCACTTGTCTGCTTTCATGTCTGGGTGGGGACATCTCATCTCGTCTTTCACTTGCCTCCATGGATTTGGGTGATCCTGTTTGACCTCTCATTTTCTCATTGCCTCGTCACCATGACCTTTGATCCATTGATGTCAAATACTGCCAAGTCCCCTGTCGTGTCGCCGATATGTTCAAGAGTAGTTGACCTCTCCAGAATAACAACCTCCCTCTGATAGCTCACATAATTATGATCCACCACAACATTGTTCCTCTGTCTCGTGTCGATGATGTGGGAAACATTATGGCCCACCTTCGATCAAGGTCACTTCCTGTCGACTTCAGCTCATTATCTAGGAAACTGATCTAGAGACTCGCTTTCGATGCCTTGGAGCCTGCATGCCTCAATGGCAGGTTCGTCGTGTTCGACGTGAGGTTTTCATCATTGGCTTCTGATCGAATGATTCTATGGGTTTTTTACACCAGCTCACTGATTCACACGTCGTAGATTGTACCTATAGTACCTTGAGGGCCATTGTCATTATTGGTGGTACCTCTCGCGTCTGTTAACAATTTTCATTATTGACTGGTAATCAGACGATGTTCATGCATGTTCGACTTCAACTCATGTATTCACATGCTTGAACTTGTACTTTTGTTCGGGTCAAGATGGAGCGCAAGACCCTGGATTTTATCTGTTGGAATCCAGGCTGCGATTTTGTGGATTATTGTGATTATTACATGACTCATTCACTGGATGGCTGCGCCCATACCTTGGATCTAGATTATTATGTACTCTGTTATGGATGGCTGCGCCCATACCACATATATCATGTACTTGAGCTATCATTTGTACCTCTCTATGTAGATTCTCCAACGACAGCTGCATGTGTTCTTGTAAAGAATTTCACCCCTCCCTCTCTCTCGGGCCTCATGCTTTAGGGGGCATCTGTTACACAGTAATTTTTCACTGTCCCTGTTACCCCTCTCCCACACTTTGGAGGACTCATTCTGGGACCTATGAGAAGTGACATAACTTGAAAACACTTGCATTATGGTCCCTTAAGTATGGACTTCATATGCCTTGAAGACATCTCCTGCAGAATATCCTAAAAAGTCCCCTTTTTCCATTAGCGCGAATCCACAGTGTATTACCCGTGCCAATGGGGGAAATCCTCCAAAGAGGGCGCGCCAGTTGGCACTTTGTCTCAGAGTTATACCCACGCCAACCGAGTTTTGGAAAGCTTTTTAACAAACGCATGCCCGAAAGTTTTTTTCTTTCGACTCATGAAGCTTTTTAAGGATAATGCCAATCTCATGGATGTCGAGATTCATCGTATCTCCCTTTCCTCTATCCATAATAGCTTTTCGAGGATAATGCCAATCCCATGGATGTCTTGATTAATTGTATCTCTTCCTCCTCCTCCATCTATAAAAGCTTGTTCTGTTTCATTTGACAAGCTACTTTTGAGCATAGGGAGAATTATACTATCAGAAGTCTGAGAGATTGTTGTAAGAGTCTTCTTTGCATTCATAATCAAAGAGAGAGAGGCTTGTTCCCTATCCCAACAAGATTTGCAAGACATATGTAGCTGATCACCCAGCCAAAGGAGGATTTGACGTCAGAACTATGCTTGTATTCTCCTTTGTTGATTATCAATAATAGATGACTATCATTATGGTTCCATTCTTGTTGTTCATTGTGATGATGTTTGAGTTATATCTTTTCTAACCGATATATAATTGCATCTATTGGATTTTATGCTTGTATTTGTGTCGTTCTTTCCATGTGCAAGTGTCCATTCATGGAGATTGTGAGGATCGTGACCGGCCGGAGCAAAGGAACGGGAGTGTCAACTCTTCTACAACACTAGCGTTGGAATCCAAGTAGGCTCTCATAATCCACCTTTAATTTGTAATTAGGAACTTGCGTGATAGCATTCTTTGATTGTTGCTAGACCCATTTTGGGCTAGTGGGGATCGCCTTTGTCCGCAGAGGGGATTTACCTCTCCAATAGGTCATGCCATTTAGCTCTTTGCTACTAAATAATGGTTGTATGTTCAAGAGAAAATAGGTGTGTTTCATCTAATTCATTGAGTTGTTGTAGGCATCATGTATGTGCCTTTGTAAAATCCAGTTCGATCTCCTGTGCATTTTTAATAGTCTTTATTTATACTTCAATTAGAAAAAATGGTTCTTTGCCAAAGACAAGCTGATATGGTGAGTGACCCATAGTGTTGTGTCATGTCGTCTGATAGGACTAGAAAGATTCTGAAAGCTTGACTACCCAATTTCGACAATTCACAGATAAAATTTTAGTCAAGATTACATCCAGGACTTTTTTGCTACTTTCCACTTGTCCGTTCGCCTGGGGGTGGTATGGAGAAGTAACCTTATTCTTAATATGATAATTTTGTAGAGTGGATGAAATTTTATGACTTGTAAATTGTGGTCCTCCATCTGTTATTTCTTCTCTTGATAATCCCTATCACAGAAAGAGTTTGGAAAGAAATTTGTTCATTGCTTCCTCTGTGGCTCTTGGCAAAGCTACCTCTCCTACATATTTTGTTACGTAATCAGTGCAAACCAGTATAGAAACTTTTTGGTTTGATGGTGGATTAAAGGGGCCAACAGAATCTAGTGCCCATATTTCAAAAGGTTCCACCACCAATTATGGTTGGAAGGGCATCTCATCTGCTTGGCCAGGACAACCCATCCTTTGATAGTTATCGCAATCTTGAACATATTTATTTGCACCCTTAAATATCATGGTCTAGTAAAAGCCCATATGAAGAAATTTATGTCTATTCCTGTGGTCTGCAAAGTGTCCACCATAGGGTTCATCATGGCAGGCTTTCAAGATATAATAAATTTCATCTTCTCGGATGCATCTATGAATTTGTAAGTAGAGCCATTATGAAAAGGATAACCACCAATCCAAGATAAGTGTGAATTGCACTGAATAATTAGTTTCCTTTCTCGTCATGACAAATGAGATGGAAATTTTCGTACTACTAATTAATTTGCCACATGAGTGTACCAAGGTGATTTTATTCTCACAACGAATAGATGCTCATCTGGGAACTGGTCATCCACTAATAAAGAATCATTTATTTTAGGTACTCGAGCCAATAAATATGCAACAAGGTTCTCTTTTCTTGGTCGATTTTTTATGGTGATATCAAATCCTTGTAATAAAAATAACCATCGAGTCACTTGACCATTAGTAATTGGTTTATTAGATAAATATTTAATAGCAGAGTGATCAATATACAAAAAAATTGGATATCCTATTATATAATGTCGGAATTTATTAATAGCATATATAACAGTTATAAATTATTTGTCTATCACTGTATAGTTTAATTTAGAAGGAGCAATATTTTTTCTAATGTAATAAATAACATAAGCTTTCTCGTCTTCTTCTTGTCCAAGAACGAAGTTGATGTTTGTATCTGATGCACTTGAGGAGATGTCGAAGGGTAACTCCCACTTTGGTCCTCTTGACACTAGCGCTGTTGAAACCGGTTTCTTAAAATCTACAAAGGCAACATTAGATTTATCAGTCCATTCGAATTCAATATTCCTTTTTAAGGTATAAAAAGGTGTAGCTATTTTTGAAAAATGTTCTACAAATGTGTGGTAATACCTTGCATAACCAAGGAAACTACATACCTCACTTTGTGTGCAAGGTGTAGGTAATTTAAGGATTATCTCGATTTTCACTGAAACATCTTGAATTCCTGCAATAGAGATATATTGTCCTAAAAAAACACCTTTGGTCACCATCATATGAAATTTTTCATTGCTTAGATATAATCTAGTTTCAATACATTGTTTAAGCACTTTTTCAAAATTTGTTAAATCTTGGTCAAATTCATCACCATATGGAGTGAAGTCATCCATATACAATTGAAGGCCTTCATTAATCATATTAGAAAAATTACTCAAAATTCCTCTCTGGAACATAGCTAGAGCATTACATAATCCAAAAGGTAAAACTCTATATGCCAATGTACCCTAGGGGCAGGTAAATGTATTTTTGTGTCGATCTTCCAAAGCAATCTAAATTTGATTATAGCCACTAAAACCATCTAGGAAGGAGGAAATTTTTTTCCCAGCTACAGTATCAAGGACTTGATATATGAAGGGAAGTGGAAAATGGTCCTTCTAGGTACCCTTGTTGAGCTCTCTATAGTCTACACAAATTCTCCATTTCCCATTTTTCTTAGGGACGACTACTAATGGGGAGACCCACTGGTTGTCTAAGATGGGGTATATAAAGTTTACATCCAGTAATTTTTATAATTCTTGTTTCATAATATCCCTAAGGTGTGGATTTATCCTCCTCTAGGGATGTTGAATAGCATGGGCATATTTCTCAAGATAAATGTGATGGGTGCACAGCTGCAGATCGATGAATTTCATATCTAAATATTCCCAGGCAAAAGATTGTTTATATTTACAGAGAATCTGGATTAATTTTTGTTGTTTCTAATTTTCCATATTGGCATTAATATTGAGGGCTTTTCCTAGTCCAGTCTCGATTGGCATACTATTATGAACATCTATTGTGGGAATGTGATTATCATTTGAATTATCTAAGGGGTCTTATTGTGCTTCATTATCGAGTATATATTTTAGCATTTGGCACATTGGATTTTTTGTAACATGTGGTTCATTAATCAAGCTACTAATTACATGATCTTATATTTTATTTCCAAGTCTAAGGGCCTCATCTAACATAAGAGGAGAGCACAAATTTTCTTCTAGATTTCTTTGTGGGAGTAACTAGAGGCTTGTAATAGGCAAGCTTGGTTTAGCAGGAGGATACAAAATAATATTTTGAACAACATTTCCTTTGGTAATTGTCATGCTGCCTATTAAACATCCTATATATGCATATCCCACTGCTGACCATGGTCTTCCTAATATCAAAGGATGCCCATCGAGTCTACTCCTTGGGTTAATAACTAGGAAATCAATGGGATATTCCCAGGGGTCTACAGAGACAGTAATATCTTCCAAAGTACCTTCAGGGTTAATCACTAATCTACCAGCTAATTCTAACAGGGTTGAGGTTTGTGTTAAGGTCGTAATACCTAGAATATTGCAAGTCTCATAAGTCAAAATATTAATAGCTTCTCTTAGGTCTACTGATGTGTTCAGAAAGATCTAGCCTTGTATTTGAATAGTCACTACAAGATTTCCCATGTCTTCATATTTGACAGGTACTTGTTTACCTAAAATGAGATCAGATAGTGTTCCTACAACGTGACATGTTGGTGGATATTTTGATTTCCTCCCGAGACTTTTTCCACATAATTCTTTGATCGTTTTATCATAAATTGGAATGTCTCATATGGCCTGGAGGAGTGGGATGTTTATACACAATTTTTTTGATTCCCCTACAAGATCCAAATCGGGATAGATGGTTGGTTTAGCTATTGTAAGTCTTTCAGTGAACGGAGGAGAAACAATTATAACTTTATTATAGTTTTTTCATTCAACCGTGTCTCCTACCAGTTTTGTTTATGAAAAAATCATAGTCAAAGGGTTTGTTACATCTTGTTTTTCTTTATCGTTTTTCTGTTCTCGATCGTTCTTATTTTCTTCAGGAGAAATGACATGTCTTAGCCTTATTGAGAGCTCATTACATTCTAGGGGATTTATTTCATAGTCTGGATTTTCAAGGATTTTTACATACTGGATAGGTATATTATTAGGGTTAGGATTTGGCTAAGCGACCGCCGAGGATGCATCGGGGGTTGAGGATTTGAGGCAACTGAAATGGAGCTTTTAGCGTAGTTTGAGGTTTAGGGATAATCCCCACCGTAGGTTGAGATTGAGGGAGCATCCCTATAGGTAGCTTAACCATTTCCGCAGGGCACTGCCAATTTTGAGGCCATATTGGATTTTGTGCAGATGTATTAGTTCATTGTGAGGGATAGGGATTATTAGTTGGATTCTACCACAATAGGGTAGGATATTGTGACTTTGGACATAAGGATATAGTGAACGATTGATTTTTCCAAGGAGATGTGGGATACGGTTTGGATTTACAAATGCAGAATTAAGAATGGTTGTCCCTGCCATGTAGTTCCATGATTCTGTTGTTGAACATACTGCCTCAAATAAAACAAAGGAGGATATTGCACTGTACCTGAAGGATGAGATTGCCATTGTTGATGATGAGCCATAAGATATGTTGGTTTTGTTTCCTCCCCAGCTTCTTTAGACACAACTTTTAATCCAGGAAGCAATGGACATTGATCCGTCGAATGATCTTTAGTGAAGATAGGACATATTTGAACCATATCTAGGGGACACTCCCTTTGACTGTGTTTCTTTTGGTAGCATGGACAAAATATGGCTAATTCTCATTGTGCTTCGGCATGTTTTTGTTTGGCTTGAAAAACTTCTAACTGTGTAGTTAGTGTGCCCAAAATGTTAGTCTTAAAATATTCTAAAATATTACCAATTTATGTTTGTGTTACACCTCCACCTAGAGTTTTATTGATTTGGGTGCGGGGATTTCATACTACAGATCTAGTTTGTGTGCTACCACGTGAACACATGATACAAAATTTAACAATGTTATCATATTCCTCAGAAATATCACCATGCCCATTAAATTTAGTGTTTTTATCCACTCATCTTTCATGCCTTTTATTAGAGAAACTTTCAGTACTTCTTTTGGTAAGGTATCATAGGGTGATCTCTTCAAGTTGTAATGGAATCTCTCAATATACTCTTCTAAGGTTTCACTATCTTTTGCGATCATTTTGAAAATTTCATCTTTTAGATCCCTTGATCGACAATAATCTTGACACTTAGTGAGAAAATAATTTTTCATCGCTTCCCAAGAATCTAGAGTGCCTCCTCCCAAACCCATACACCATTGTGAAGTTTCTCCTTTCAAAGCGGAAGGAAACAATTTCAATTTTTGAGGATCAGTGGTATAATCATATCCTTTGCACAAAACATCAAATTTAAATAAGAAGGCATCAGGATCCTGTGAAGTAATCCGATGAAAAGTCAATATATTTTGTAATGGGATGGATTTCTTTGGAGAGTTTGCCACTAGGTCGACTATAGGATATTCCAATGTTGAGGTTTGGGCTTGTTGTGGTTGGTTTTCCATATGATATTTTTTTTTTGAATAATGTTCAGGGATTTCATGATCGGGGGTATTATTTGAGCAAGAATATTATGGTTACTATTTGATTCTCGAGGGGGCTTTATTGTGCTACTTAAATCTGGGATTTCTTATGTTTTTCTTTCAACCAGAATCAAAGGGGATCTAGATTCAAATAATTGTGGATCCGTCTCAGTAGCTCATATTTTTCTGCACTAGTCCCTCCTTTGCAAGATTTGTTGTGATCCTTCAGTTTTACTGTGAATCTCAGCGTGGGCTATACTTGGTGATTCTTCTGCTTGAGGGATTACAGTAGAGCCCTTCCCAATTTTGTTCAGGGTCCTACTAATGCTTCAGATTTAGCTTTCTGAATAATTTCATTTATAAAGGTCGATCTCCCAAGGTTCACCTATCCTTGGGATTTTGTAGTCTTCAGTAATGGTTTTTGTTCTACTACTACATGATTCCTATCTTTCTTCCTAGTCATGCACACTTGCATAGCCTCAGCGTATCAGCTGAAAGTGGGCACCAGGCATAAGCTTTTTGCTTGTTGTGTGAGTAGGTTCTTACCTTCCGTCTTTAGTACCCAGTCCTCTTAGAGACAAAATCTGTCACTATTTTGACAACCTCCCCGAAAACAACACCAAAATGTTGGGCACTAAGATGACTCCTAGAAATCAACTTAATCTTACCTTCATTAATTATGTCAACCTAGTATTCATCTTTTATTTCATGGTTGTCTATACAGTCTATGCAAGGATAGAATTCTAAATTATAAAGGCATATGAGGCTATTTCTATGAAAGAATCACAAGAAATATTGAATCTTATCCAATCGCTATAGAAGTAAATTGTTCATAACAACAAATGTCTTGATATTGCTAGAGTTTCAAGGTTCATAAAATGGATCTATTCTAACTCACCAAACACTTTATTTATTTTAGAATTCTCTCAAAAAATTACATTCATAGAAGAAATTACTCAATTTACACTACTCCTCTGAAATATCTCTTTTCCAAAGTAATTCACAAAATTAACATATTCAAACTTCTAAGCTTATGTAACTAATTTAGGAAATTCAATCAGCAATTTCAAGAAATACACAACAGAATTATAAAACATAAAGATAAATCAATCATCTGCTATGAAAAAGGAACAACTAATAACATAACCAATATATGTATAATGAATAACCAGATTGTAATGATACATAACATACAACAGATCCTCCCGGGACTCCACCCAAGGTCTCGGGAAGCTCTACCTTGAGGAAATTCAATACAAGAAAACTAAAAAAAAGTCTTCAGTGATTTCATTAATATCAAAATGATTTATAGAATAATCTGTAGAACTCAAGATCAATTTGTTGTTCACAAAAACACAACATAAAAAACAGTCATCTTGTTGGATGGCTAGATAGGATTGCAACGTTATGGAACACCAAGAGGGACTACACTATTTCACATATTGACAGAACAAAAACAAAAAAGCTGATGCTTTATCCAAAATGGGCCTAACTTCTCCCCAAGGTGTTTGGAGGATGTAGATCACAACGGACAGCAACAGCTTCCAGATCCAGGACTTTTGTCTTCTGGGTATATAACTCTCTATCAATGGGAAAATATCTGGTATGTTTTTATACTTGCCCATACTTTGGCATATTTCTCAGTGAAGGTTTGCACATATATATTTTGTTGTCATGGAAATCATTTTGTTTTCTATATCTGTTGATCATATGTATCTATCTCCACACAATCATTTTGTAGCTGAACAGGAAATCTATCTAATGTTTTTGTTTAATCTCAAGATGTGGCGTGGTCCACACATCTGCCTCTGCTAACGACATTATCAACCGAGCCATGTATGCTTATATTATCCACTATCATGAATATAATATAAATATATAGATTTTTTTTCGTGCTGAAAAAAAAGTTTTTTCCTTATTTCCTCCTTACTTTAGTCATATATATTACATCAAAATACTAATAATGGAGCTATCCTGATAACCAAAAGATTCTTAGGATTTCTCATCCTAACTATAGTATTCTTGAATAGTAATTAACAGCACCTTCAATTATCCTTCTTGATCATGTGCGTGCATTGAGATGACTTTGCCATAAATAAGTGAATGACATGTTCATGCTTAAACGCTCTGCATTCGTCCGAGGGAATAAAAATTGTTAATCAGATCATTTTTCACACCAATTTACTTAAAGTAAATTTCTATGGTATCTAAAAAACTTAAATTAACGACAATACAATTAGCTGACTTTCATTACCCTTTTCTTCCTGAATTATTGCAAACTAAAGATAAAATTCTTGGAAAACACAATATTAACTAAGAAAATAAAGAGAAGAATCATACCATTTCCATGGCCCAACAACCTGACCTCCAAGTTCTGGTTATGGAAGTGGGACAAACACTTACATACATCCTACAAGGACTACAAATCACCCAAGAGCTAAAGAAACATCCTAGTGGTCAATCCCAGAGATGGAATATTTTTTCTCTACCCTAGCACCCCAACTACATGCACAAAAGGGCAAGGGTTTGGTTATAAAAAACTTAGGAGGAAGGGTGTAAGCTTTAGGGATGTTATCCTCCACAACATCCCAAGGCTGAGAAAGCAGATCGAAGGAGGTAACCTCAAACCACTTAGGGCTGAACAACTAGCCCTGTCAAACCAGAGATGCCTCTCTTTATGAGCTCACAGTCAATGATGACTAGAGCAGGAAAAATATATTAGGCTAGATATTTTCAACTCTATGGTTTTGAAGATTTTAGAGTTTTGCTCAATCAAGAGTGAAAACCAGGGAACTAGGTCAAAGGATCAATGGTTTCAGTTGCAAGAGATATAAAGGAGCAGGGTAGGTATGCCTTTGTGATACTTTGGGGTTTTTTTGATGTAGTGTAGGGTGCAAAATCAAATATTAAAATGAGAATGGCAAGCATGAATTCATTTATCATATGATAGGTGACATAAACATGAAGTTCCTAACAAAACAGATCTTAAACTTAAGAATTATTTTTAAAAACTCTTAGGAAAATCATTGAAAGCATAGATATGGAAAGAATATGAAATTATCATTCATATAAATCTATAACAGTTAGAAAACACTATAAAAAAACTCACAACACAAGAATTCTCGAATAATAGTTGCAACTATTCTTTGATTTCATGTAGAAGTGATGAAGTCCATGCTCCAAGATTTCTACTCACTAATGTCCAACCCTGAATCAGACTGAAAAATATATACAAATATATCAAATAACCATTTCCCATATCTCAGGTTGAATACTTCAGTTTGGGAACTGATAACATGAAGTGCTCAACAAACCCTAATGTCTAGGGAGGTTAAAGCAAATCCTCCTTTTAAACTTTGACTAAACTGCTTCTCACAAATGAGGCCTAAAATTACATGAAAATTACTCTAACAAGCTTATTTAACTCCTATTACATCATTTCAACTCATAAAAGAATAATTATATTAGGAAAAGTCTATATGGGCTGAGAAAACTAAGAAAAACGAGTTCTAGGCCAAAACATAGTGAATTGCCTAAAAACGCATCGTGCTTAGAGAAAACGTTGTGTGCTACTCATAAGTGACTTTTGGAGGGGTTCCTGAGCTCCAAATTAGGATATGAAAGATGTTTGAGAAAACTTGACATGTCTACTACACCATAGAATATTCAAGCACTGCTGCTTCTATACCTCCAAAAACTATTTCCCCCACAACTACTCCAAAAGCATAGCATACCTCTGAAAAACATGGAAGAAAGGTGTTTTTTAGGTACTTTTTTGAATTTTTGACCTAGAAAATGTTGCTGACATGGATCTCCGGTTTCATAAATTCAATGTGCATGTCATAAGGAATACAAAATGAAAACTTTTCATGATTTGGAGGTCTCTGGAAAAACTGTAGCATGGGGCACGCTCCCTTTTTTGTGCAAAAACTACATAAATTTTCCAAAATTTCCCAAAATCTTCAAAAAAATCCAAAATATGTTCTAAGTGTTTGAAATTCATTCCATGTAGCTAGGTAATTATTCTTCAAGCTATGCATGAAGCCTCAACCAACAACTCAAGCTTGTCCCCCTTTTTTTGTTGATTTATGGTTTCCTTTAGTTTTCTCTTCAAGTTCTGAATTCTGATTTGGGAAACCCTATTTCTAGTTTAATAATGTCTATCCATTATCCTTTGTAAGTTGGTGGCCCTGTTTTCCTTTTCAAGGATATTCTCCAAGTGGAAATTAACTTTATCCAACAAATACTCCCTATTTTCCTCAAAATTTTGTTCAATGCATTTGCTAATGTCTTGTTGTTCCAAAGGTGTAGATGGCTCACTCATTTGGTCTCCTTTCCTCTTCATGCCATTGGTTCTAGGCCTCATTATATTGACTTGAAATTTAGTGTCCTCCATTTTCTCTAAACCAATGAATTGCTTACCTTTTCTTGGCTCATCCTCTACACCCATTCTAGGTTTTGACATTAGCATTTGATTCACTTTGAGTTGCCTATTTTCCTACTACAAAAATGAAATCATGTTGTTGGCTTTAGCCAAATCATCTTTCAAACCTCTAATCTCAGCCTCTTTCTCCATGAAAATTTTCTTCAATGATTTTCCTTGTTTTTCATGAATATGCTCATGGAATGATGTCTCATGGTTATGTGGAGATGATTCACTGTCAATTGAAGTAGGCTTGGCCCTTTCCTCTCCTCTAGGAGAAAATAAAATCCTCTTCCCTCTGATGTAGGTATGAGTGATTTCTAGCCTATGTGTCTTCTTCACTGAAACTCTACTAGATGAGTCAACCTCCCTTGGTTTGGATAATGCTGGTGGTGTATTGTGGCTAGTAGGCTAACTAGTAGAAGGCAGAAAAAATGTGGACTGCATGAAGGTTTCCCAAGAGATGTTCTTTTGTTCAATATGGTGTACGAAAATTATTTTAATTAAGGCATGGTGGTAGAGACTAGCTTGGTGGTGACCATTTTTGTTTTGCACTTTCTTTTCCATCTTAACTAAATTTTTGTAGAGGTAGTGAGGTAGGTTGAGAGGCTTTACACCAGTGAAGTGCATCAACAATCTGATATGATACTTATATACTGCTCAAAACTTGCCCTCACATGTAATATATTTCATTTTGAACTTCATTAATGGAGAAAACTTTTCAAGCAACAATCCAAAAGGAAAAACACTCTTAGGAGCCTCTTTTAACTGAATTTTTGTGAAATCTTTATAGCTTAGAACATCTGAATCTGAGTGTTTGAACCATTTTTCTCCACTATTTTGTATCCCTGTAGATGTAGCTATGGCATCAGTTGAAATGATGAATTTGAACCCTACAATGTTGACCTTATTACTCCTAAGGTTTGTGGCAAAAATACTTGTTAACTTGGCATGATATCCTACTTGTTGAATTTGATCAGAAAACCCTAAACAACCCACCTTTTGGAACCATTCTTTGGAAAATGATGAAGACATAAGTTCTATGGTTTCAAGTGGCTCAAACATTGATACCTGACCTCCTTTGTTGTATGGCCTCTTGCCTCCCTCCATTGTGTACAATTTCAAAGAAAAACCCTAGTGTAAGAGATGGGAAAAACAGAGTTTTTAGAGGAGCAGGGGATTGGGATTAGTGTATTTAGGTGAGGGGATGAATGGGTTAGGGAGAAGATATGTGGGAAATAAAAAAAAATGGGGATGCAGGGAGGTGTTTTGGGAAACTTAGGGAGGTGGAATATGATGAAAATAGTGAAGGGATTGATGTAGGGAATTTAAACACAGCCCTCACCCTAAAACTTCCAAAAACACAACGTAGAATCTATGGTTAGGTCTACGACTCAGAGAAATGAGGGGGAGGGATTACTGTATTTAGGTGAGGGGATGAAGAGGTTAAGGAGAATATATGTGGGCAAGAAAAAATGGGTAGGTAGGGAGGTGTGTTAGGAAACTTATGGAGGTGGAAGATGATGAAAATAGTGAAGTGATTGATGTAGGGAATTTAAACACAATCCTAACACTAAAACTACAAAAAATGTAGTGTAGAAGCTAGGGTTAGGTCTATGACTTAGGTAAATGTGGGGGAGGGATTATAAAATATAGGGAAGGTGTATTTAAGTGTGGGGAAGGTTAGAATGTATAGGTAATCTAGTTTTACTATGTGCAAATCAAACCATGGAGTTAAATAAGAAAACGTAGTGTGGACACCTTAGGGGAGAATTTCACACCCAAAAACCGATAATTTTGATTACTAGAGGTGGTGATTTCTTGAACTTACTTTTATTGTGAAGGAGAGGCATTCACTTGCTGTAGAGAGTGCTAGGAGATTTTCCTTTTCCTCACACTGATGAAAACACAATGTTCTACAAAAAACATAGTTTGAGCACAAAACGTAGCGAGAGGGTTCGAAATGCACTTTGAGAGTAGGAACCAATTGTGAGGCTAACTAGAAAGAATTTCATGATAGGTAGCAACTTGATACAAATGAAATGAGCAGGGAAATGTTTTAATGGACTTTTATAAACTCAAATCACGTTTGTGCATATATCATGGCATGACATCATTGATCTTCCTGAGAATCTGAAAAACAATATAGTGTGCAACAAATTTGACATTTAAGTATGCAATATTAGATCTTAAAAAAGGATAAAATGTACTTTAGGAACCCAATATATCATTTATTCCTATTACTACTCTCTTTGATGATGACCTAGGTGTAAATTATGACTTTTTACATGACAATTTGTATGTCTGGCCTAATGGAATGATCAAAAGCATGATGACCAAGACACACTACTGAGAAATGATGATCTAACCATGATAGAATTTATTGACCATGAGAGTGGAGATAATAGTAATGACCTAGACACACAAATCAGTGAACACATTTTTATTTGAATACCTACTAAAATCATAAAAAACTTGACCTAGGACCCGAACAAAAACTTTGTAAGAGCACATTTGATCACTGGTGACTGGCAGGACTAACAAGCACTAGCAAAGGGCATGCAACAAAGTCATATTCGATGTTTCTCTTTGGAATATTTGATAGGTGTAAAATATCTATAATGGTCACATTCTTGTTCCCACCAACTTTGTGAAGTATTAAAGTCTTGAATTAAACAACCTTCGTTCAAGTTTATGTTTCCAAGCGTGGCCAACCAAGTACAATTGGAGTTTGTGAATCTTGTGAATACATGCCCTCCTGTTGTTTTCTTCCTACTACAATTTTCCCACATAATGAACATACTTTAGGAGTATTTTGGCAGAGAAAGTTCTTATACAATGTTGGAATTTAAGGGTGATAGCAATGGTTCATATTCTAGGTTGTGTCTAAGCACCCAGTGCAGAGTCATGGCCTTTAGTATCAACCTTCAATGTCTAGAAAAAATAAATATTTCTATTCACCTGTATGCTTCAATAGGATACCTAACCACCTTGCCTTGGTTCATTTCAAATCTTTTCAATGTCTTAAAACCAAGAGAAGGCCCACCTAAACCTTGGTTTACATGTACCTCAAAGTTACAATATTTTATTTTGGATGAACCATTTTCATAGACATAAGATGTCGGTCCCCTGACACAGATCAGTGGTATTTTTTATTAGAGATTGATATGGGTGCTTGCACCTTTTAGTGTACTTTGACTAATAATTATTATTATTATTATTATTATTATTTTTATTTTTTTTATTTAGGGTGTATTTTGATGGCAAATGTTTCTTCAAATTTTATGTTTTTTTTTAATGTTAAATTTGCTTATATTAAAAAATGTGTTTTAAATAATGTTAAATTTATTTATATATTTTAAATAATAAATCATTAAAATCTTCACTTTAAAATTATATCTTGAAATTAGGAAAAGAGAACCACAACTCTATTAGTTAAATTGCCCCCTATTACCCATCTTTACATTCAATATATGTCTAGTTTACAATTTATGTGATGACATTAACGATGTAACCTTACCTCTTCAATCAAAGTAACATTGTTGGCTAAGTACATGGAATTTGGAATGGACATTCGGGATTACCACCATTCACTGAGTACAAGGAATTGACATTATAGGTAGCACTAGTGGTGCCACATGGATGAAAGAGAGTTATTTTAGTCTATAGTGCTTTGATTCATAATGTAAAACCATGATATTAAGGCAGGTTGTCTCTTAAGTTAAGAGTATATATCTTTAAATAAGAGTATTTTTTAATATATGTTTTTTTGTTTTTTCTCAAGTCTAATAATATATTGAAATTGAATTTACTTTTTTATAAAATGGTATACTAGATTCTAAATTATCATAACTATATAAATCAAATATGTTATCACTCAAGTTGTCCCCGGGTTGGAGTAAGGGATACAGCCGAGGTAACCACAAACCAACTTTGGATTGTAGGTTCTAGCCCACCTGTAATCAGAGAGGGCTCTCTCTTTGGGATTTAGCTTTGTTTAAAATGATCTTAGGCTAGCTATTGAGTTCAGGGGTTTTTTGTTCTGATTTTGGTGGGAAAATTGATGCTTCAGGTAGAGAGGCAGAGCATAGTCTGAAAAGTTTCAAACCATTGGGCATGGAGTCGAGGAGGAGGACTGTTGGTGTGTTTTCTTGGTCACCATAGGGAAAATGGAGCAAGATAGCTGCGCATGAAACAATGTTTCAGGTTTAAATGATGGAAAGAATGCTAAGTAAACGAGAGGCAGTTAAGAATCTCTCAATCAGCTTAACAGATGGAGGTAACAGAGCTCTACCTAGGGGTAGTGAAGAATCCCTAGATAGTTGGAAAAACACAGGTGAATCAGGGTAAATATGAGCCAGAAGGAATTCATATTCATGACCAATTCATTCAGAGGAAAACATAAAGAAACAACAGAAATTGAGCATAGAGTGTACTTAAACAAATTCTAAGCTATTCTTTCTTTCTGCTATTTAGATAGTGGTGAATAACAAAACAGAGGTAAGATGCACTTATTGTTTCAGGTTGCAGCACAAGAATTCCATCTTCATATCTTCAAAACATTCATTTACAACAGGCAGTTTTCTCTCCAAGCTTTCAGCAATCTTTGGTTATAGAAAAAACTCAGGTATACAATGCGAGTCTCTAGAGAAAATTCTCAATTGACCAACCCTTGAAACAATGTAGAGAGTGGTATATATAGGGAAATACTCTCTACAACTACTTTTATTACAACTTGACCTAATCAGGTCCTAAAGAATAATTAATTTGACCTAATCCTATCAGAAATAAATGCGTGAAAATATCTTGGGCTGCGTTGAGGGATGCCGTATCAAAACTGAGTAAATGATGTTGTCCTCGGTGGCTTGGTGCAGTGTTTTCTGAAATAAATGTGTATGGGTTTCTGCTTCTTTGGTGTCTGCCTGCATTTAAAGCTTTAACTGTGATTTGAGGGCAAGGATGGGCTTACGCCTCTTGATTTGACTTTCTGGGGGCTCATCAATGTTCAGGTGCTTCGAGCCCCTAAAAAATCTTGGCTGATACTCTTTGGCTCTTCATCTCCATCTGATACTCTTTGACAAATGAATTGGGTCGCTTTTCTCCTTTGCTGTGGGTCTAATAAAAAATTAATGGCCGCTGTTCGGCCTCTGCTTCCTTTAGAACTGTCTTCTGCTCCTTTCGGCAAGCTTCGCGAAGAAAAATGGGTCATTCGGTGCCTTTCGGGCTTGTTGGGGGTTGCATAATGAAAAGATTCCCTAAAGATTCTCCATTCAGGCCTAATTTATCCAGTGATGCGCAAATCGTGCATCAAAAACTGCTCCAGAAACTGATTCGGGGGCTCCGGATTGCGATTTTCTCCCTTCGCGCTAAAATTGCTGATGACGTTAGCATGACGGACTTCGTATGGCAGATGGCATCAGCGATGATGTCAGCATGATGACGTGGCAGGATGACGTCAACATGATGACATCATAACATACGGAGGTGACGTGGTAGTACAACAAGGGACACGGTGGCAGGAGACGTGGCAGGGTGCCTCGGCGGTACAGTGGTAGGAGGCCACGCAGGCGGATGATGCGGCAGGTGACGTGGGGCTTACGTCATAGGGGGAGGGCGGTAAGTGGTTTCTGGGTGCACCGCCTTTGGACATAGGTGGTTTCGGGGAAGGGGGCTCCGCCACAGCCCAGGAGGTGATGCGTGGCGGGAGTACGGCGGAAATACTACCAATCTCCCGGACGCTAACCTTCGGGCGCGTTGGGGGACAGGAAGGCCCGCCCACCGTAGATCTGTGGGGCAGGCAACCTAACGGTTGGCAGCGAAGGTGAGGTGGCAGAAGGATAAGGGGCGGGGATTCCGCGGAATATTCAGATTTAAATAAAGTGTGGCGGGGGTTTAGACTTAGGTTTTGTGGGTTTGTGGGGTTAATAACGGGCAGGTTAATATATTTACATTCGGTACTTTAGCATAAGGGGTAAAAAATGGGTTTTTGAGGGTTTATGAGTGGGGTTTTAACGATTTATGCACAAAAACTTAGGATAAGGGCAAAAATGTGGATTTTTGAGGGTTTATGAGCGGGGTTTTAACGATTTATGCACAAAAACTTAGGATAAGGGCAGAAATGTGGTTTTTTTAGGGTTCTAGGGCTAGGGGAGAGGTTGTTAGCATGACCAGGTGTCATATAACTCCTGCTATGACACGGATGGGTTAAAAACAACCCCAGATGGACCATTTTGCCCCTGACTTTAGAAGAAATATGGCTATATTGCCAGGGAGGGGATATTTACATGGGGGAGTTTTATATACATAGTTTTAGTAAGGGAAAGGGGAAAATGATAGGGACTTATATACTAGAGTTAGTAGTTAATGTGGAGATGATAAGCAGGCGCTAAGGTAAGGGACCTTAGGCTGTTTTTTGGGGAAAGTGACTCATAAATGAGAAACAAAAAATCCTTGAGTGAAGCAGATCTTCACCAAGACAAATGACATGGAGAATGATAAAACTAAGAGGAATCAAGTAGATCTTGACCTCTTTGGGGAAATTAGTAAGTGACTTGGGGAATTAGAAGAAGGGGGAGTTAGTGATGTCCAGCTTGAGATCCTCCAGAAGAAACTGCCTGATAACTGTGATATGAAAAGATAAAACACTTTGTAACACAAAATTGATCATAAATCATCATTCTGCAACCTCATAGATACCTACCCAGCCTACTCACTTAATATTTTTTCTTCTTTTGATTTGGGTGCACTTAGACTTGCAGACCCAGCTTTACAATTTTTCTTTTGAATGTTTCCTATCTAAATCTACACTTATTTCTTCCAGGGCCCAGATTAAGCAGTTGGGTCCCTTTGATTCTCTACCTATCTACAAATCTGCCAAGATTAAACTGTTTGGACAGATACATTCTCTATATTCTAAAACAGGAAATTGAAACCTAGGGAGACCAAGATTAGACTATTTGGACCTCCCTTTAAAAACTCTTCAAAACTGGAACAACTCATCAAAATTGGAAAACAATAGTGCTATTTGGACTAAGCACACTTCATGGTATCCTGTGGAAATATGGAACACTACAACCTGCAAAGTATGACATATTTGGCATGTAAAAATGTCAATTATGAAAAATGAAACCCTGTTGCAACAGGAGGCTAACAAAATAGATAGTAATTTTTTATAGAAATCAATCGATGAGAAGCATAAAAAACATATTACATTTCCCAAATTAGAAGACATCACAAAAATTATCTAGATAATTATTTTATTTTACATTATTATTATTATTAAAGAAATTGGAGTTGCACACCACGCAAAAGATATTCGTGTATTACATTTCAAACCAAAAATACATCACACATATATAAAACTTATGAGATTCTACAAATTTTAAACTAAGATATTACTTGTTGAGAAAATATCTCAACAACCCAATCCAAAAATATTCCATTGTAAGTGTTAATTCTAAGTCCCTCCCTTAATGCTTACATTAAAAAATTAACATTACAAATATGAATACAAGAAACACAAATTACAACAAAAATGCTTGTCCGATACTCTGGTATGGTGTTCATCTACACTTATACACGGTTTAGAATCTCCAGGATTCAACTCTTTCTCCACTACAACTTCGATCCTACCACTTGACCCATTTAAGACACAACTACCTTTGACCATCATTAACATACTTAAATCATCAAAAATATTGACATAATCATCTCGTTAGGGCTTTTGCAAGAAAAGCTGTCAAGTAACTAAACCACTCTATGGACATATCACCATATGCTCGATATTTCGCTTTTAGTTATCCATCAATTTCTATGAAGGTAGTCTGAACACTGAATGTATTCAGAAGTTGATCATACAACTTGACCTCTCTAACACACAAGGACCTAATATTATAACTAGTAGTCTTTATTAAAGGGCTTTCAAGCACCGAGAACAACAAATTGTAATAGATTGTAAACATTGTAATGACTTACTTGACCCTATCGGGCTAATTTTGATTAGTGTTTAATTAACCTGCAGATATTGACTTAAAATTATTAAGTAATATTGGTATAAAATCCAGAGTATTGGTATAAACCTACACTTGTGAATCTGTAATTTTATTTTACTAATATGACATTTATTATTTGTTATTATTCTATTCTCGAGGTGTCTTCTCAAATCTTCTTTTGATAAGATATGATCTTCCCCAGTTTATTTCTAAATTAAATATCCATATTTCTATTCCCAAGGTGTCTTCTCAAATATACTTTTGGAGAAGATATAGTCTTCCCCAATTTATTTCTAAATTAAATATCCATATTTTTGTTCCCACGGTGTATTCTCAAATCCACTTTTCGAAAATATATGGTCTTCTCCAATTTAATTCTAAATTAAATATCCATATTATATTCCCAAGGTGTCTTCTCAAATCTATTTTGGATAATATATGGTAAAGAAAGTCAAAGATATTAAAATAAAAGGGTGATGGACTAGTCACGAAATTAATTATAGATGGTTGCGATGGATGGGAGGAAGAAACATAAAAGGGAAGAAGAATGAGAGGAGAGAGGGGGAGCCTGTGGAGGTTCTTTGGGCTAAGAAATCATTCCTAGTTGGCTAGAAGGTAAATTAAGGCAGCTAGCTAAGAGGAGCATCCCAATAGAGTCAGGAGCATTCCAACCAAGCCATTGGAATAGGTATTCTTCATTTTGTTGATTTATTCTTGTAAATTGTTGCAAATGAAATTCCTTACATGTTTAATATGTTGATGATTAAATTTTACTTGTATGTTTTTATCAAGTAAATGTAGAATTATAACCATGCTATATTGTTTTCTTATTGTAATTCAATTATATGATAAATTTGGTTTAGTTAGAAGACCTAGGTTAAGTCCTCACAAACATAATCAAAGTAATGATGTGTTCAAGGGTTTCTAAGTGCCAAGAACCACTAATTTGAATTATGCTACATTTTTCTATGATTGTTTCTGCATTTTCAATTCACAAACAAAATATATATATAACTAAAAATGAAACAAAATAGTGAAATTCTCTAGAGACAACCACATTTCGTACACCTATGCATTAGATCCAAATACGAATTGGTGACAACCTTAAATTTGTGGCTTCACATGTGTTGAAATGACATTTTCAATATTTCAGCCGATTCCTTAAAGTTTAAATCTCCACCATCCACCTAATAATACTGATAATTAAAATAAAATTTTAGAAGGTCTATTCTGAAATAGACATGCATATTGGCATAATTAATTAATTTTTTTAATATATAAGGAGAAGGAAAATATAGTAACATTTTGAAAGTGAAATAGCATTTTCTATAGAATAATTTAGTAAATTTAAAATTAACATTTTGAAAGTAAAGTGACATACTTAATATTTGTTATAAAATTTGTTAAGATTTCTTTTTTTTTTTCTAGTTAAGACTAACCTAAGTACCCACGGGGGATTTGAACCGGTGACCTATCACAAGGAGTGCCTTAACAGTGCACCCATTCACCATCAATCCAAAGCCCCGTGGGCTATAAAATTTGTTAAGATTAATGTAGCTATCTAAATTAATTGGATGGTAAATGTTAATAGGCATAAATCCATGATAAGTATCATACCACTTACTTCATGATACATCTTAGGTTGCTAGAATTTGAAAAAATAAAAATATAAATCCTAAAAATTAACTAATTAATAAATTTATTTTAAAATATTATTTTTATCATTTGCGGGTAATAGCACAATTGAAAAATAGCATGTTGGATAGCCCTTTTTTCTGATAGCCCTTTTGGATAGCTTCTGAATATCTTCGCTAGAAACTTGGGATTCTCCCAAGTTCTCATTAGATTTTCCTTATTCAAAAAATAAAGGGGGAGTGGAAGCATGTACAGGTCTGCAGGATTTTTGTGTGTTTGTTGACATAGCGAATGTTTTCTATACTAACAAGGGGAACTAACCTAATTGCAAGCCCTGATTAGACATGCTTTCATTTGAAATGGCTAGCTCTAATGGGTTTTAAGGGACCCCGTAAACTGTTAAATGTGTTGATAGATTTTTTCCAGGAGGAAGACTTCAATTAAATCAACAAAATAAAACAGCTAACCTCTATGTATTAAATCCTATCTACACTACTTCTAACTACTCTAATCTAGTTCTAGCTATACTAATCTATCCTACAGGAGCATGATGAAAGAGGGGTTAAACATCATATATGAATCCCAAGTCTAAATGAATCAATTACTATTTCACATAAGAACAAGGTTGCATCAATTCTAAATTGCAATCCAATCACTCATATAGGAATACACATTCCCTTTATGGAATTAAAGCTTTCAACTGATGTTTAACATAGTTTCAAATCAGGGACTGCTCATGAATTAACTATGATGAATAATCACATTCAAACAACCAAAGCTAATCATAAATTGTAAGTCATCAATGGGAAAAAACACAAATCACATTCATATTTATGCTCACAAAAGCATCCTAATTCTTAACATATAAAGAAGAGGGAAATCAATATGAGAAAAGGCTCCTTCTTTGACCCAAACAATCTTCCCTACTCACAATAAACAAAAGTTGTTCTGCCAAATGAAAAAAGCCCCTATTTCTTCTGCGAAAGGAATATTTATGCCTCTAGAGATGACTCTCATTCTTCCTTCATTATACAAATCAGATAGACAGAGGAAGCCAATCGGTGTCCCTATTGACATATAGAGGGTGTTTCCTGTCATTAGAGCATTTCGTTTCCTGGAGAACTGAATGGTTATTGATTAGAGGGGATGATTGTGTGTCATCTCTTCATGATGTAATCTAGGGTCATTTTTCTTTCAGAATACATAGGCAACACTTGGACATATGACCACCATTCCATGAAACCCAATCTTCAAACAAATGTATCTGCAAGAGTAACCTTCTCAGATCTGCGCATGCATCTTTTATTTGGAGTTGGACTTGAAGCTTATGCATCCATTCTTATTCCTAGCTTGCCTTCTCTCGGTCCTCACCTGCAAAAATGGCCAACATCAGTTACACATATGTAGATATGATAAAACAAATGCTCAAAAAACACAAATTTTGCATTCATGAAGCGTTTCTAACATTACAAGCAACAATAGTGGAAGAATCAGCCCCTGGTCATTAATCTACTCATTGATTTGGTCTTGTAGGAAAAAATCTGATTTACACTGAAAGTCCTCGCAAAACACAGGGCTGCATCCAAAATCTAGACTTTAAAAACTACAGGCGGGAACCTATACCCTCTCAGGTCCGCTACATCAAATCACATCATGCAATGAGTTTGGGCTTAATACTATGCCGATTGGGCCTTTCTATTAGCTAGGCTCGACATTTATACATGTTGTAGTTCATGATTCCTTTGGGTCCACCGTATAAGGCTTCCCTTTGTAAAACCCTGTTGTTGGGAAAAGTATCCAATACGGAATGAACCTATCCCACTCTAAGGGTGATAGTACCTCAGCAACAACTGAAGCAAAGCTATCTAAGGTTTCTTCTTTATGAAAGTAAAATAGGAGAGAAAGAGATCCACTAACCGATGTCTTTCGCTAATGATTGATCCAATCTTCTCCCCTTGCTGCTTGCTCCCAGCTCCTTGCTCTTTCACCGGCCCAGCTACACAAAGATCCTGCAAAACGGCAAGAGAGGGAAACTACAAGAAGCATACATTCATAATTGATTCAAGGATTAGAATAAATCAAATACACAAGTATAACAATACACCATTGAGACACATGCATATAGAAGAACCTCAAATGCTTTATTAATGGAAGAAGTAAAGTTCAAGAAGTGTTACAACCATAAGAGGCCCAATCCAGCAACACCTCTCAGCAGAAAGAAATCTCCTCTTCACCTCCTTCAAAGCAATCACCCAATAGCTCTAAACTCAAACCAACAACACTTCCTTACATTCACAAAATTCCCAGCCTCCTTAGACCTCATGAGAGAGCTCTATATATAGGAGTTTTGGAGAAAGGATGAGTCAGCTTGAGAGCTGACTAGTGTCCTCTCCCACTTCAGTTATACTTCAATTCTTGAGTCCACTTGGAGATCCTTGCTTCCACTTGGAGTTTAAGAACCTCTTACTCATCACTAGGCAAATTCCCTGATCCAAGTGTCATTTTGGAAGCTTCTTGGGCATTGACACCTTGAGGAATGACTGTGCCACTTGTCCAATCTCGCTCAGCGCAGGTAGCCTTTGTTGGATTTGACATTCAACGCAGGTACAGAGAGGGGCAGTTGACATTCAGCGCAAGTGCTCAGTGGAGCAGTTGACATGATCCCGAAATTGCTTGTTTTTGAGTGTTTTCAGGTGGAGAAATGATTTTTAGTGTTGTGGTTTGCTGACCTTGTTCCTCTAGGGGTAGGAACAACATGTTTAGGACTTTGGATCCCTTGGATTATGGAAATTTCATGCTTCATGCTGTAAGGCACAAAAATGTCTATAATAGTTGCCCCCTAAAGTATGAGGTCATTTATCGGGTGAAATGCTTTATCAGGAGGATCCGAAGTTCATTCAATCGCTGAGAGGTGACCTGTAATAAAATACAATACAATACATTATTTTTCATTCTGCTTTCATGATCTAGCTGAGGCGGGCATTCCCATGCTCAGCTTTATAAATTCATTTTGGTACACAGAACAGACGATCATCTGATGGTAGACTGATAATTCTCTACTGAAATTATCATCCCTTGAGTAGGATGATCATCTACTGCAACGATGTACATGTCAAATGTTTTTATATTTCCTGAATATATATCGCAGCCCGGATGGATGAAACTAGATCCGGGGTCTTCAAACTCGTTCGATCTTCACTCTAAGTACAAGTCGATCCATGTGAGAATTGCGCTGAAGTCGAACATGGAAAGACATCGCTTGATTACCGGTCAATGATGTAAACCGTTAACAAGCGCGAGAGGAATCATCGATAATGATAATGACCCTCAAGGTACTGCAGTACAATTCACGTGGTGTGAATAAAGGACTTGGCGTCGAACACCATGCAAAATCTTATGGTCGAAGGTCATTGATGTATACCTGTCGCCGGAAGTGAGAAACTTGCCATTGAGGCATGCAAGCTTCAAAGTACTGAAGGGGTTGTTCCTAGATCAACTTCTTGGATAATGAGCTGAAGTCGACAAGAAGCGATCCGTCAAAGGAGGGCCTTAATGAATCCCACATCAGTGACACGGAACGGAGCTAATGATTTTAGTGGAGGTGAATACAATCTGTGACACATGATTTAGGGTGGCGATCATGGATGGATGAAGGATAATGTATGGCAGTGGATGGGACACGGTTGACTCTTTCTGAACGACATCTCTTGAACATATAACGACACTGATGCGATGGATCGGTAGCATTACCCCAAATGGATTGTCTGGCGAAGACCATGGTGATGAGACCGGTGAATGAAACAACCCAACCCGATGTGGTACGGAGGAAAAGTGTCATGTTCAAGAGCGACTTGCTACCATTAAAGCTTTAAGGTTCTCCCAATTTTTCCCCAGTCATTTCTGACCAGTACCTCTTTATTTTTGTCAAGCTTGAGGAGGATAACATATGCTTATTCTATAACCTGCCCTTCGGGCAAGCCCATCGCTATATTTTAATGAGCCTAGCGATAGGGAAACTCGTTCTCGTCTAAAGACAAGTTTGTCGCTATTTAATCATTTTAACGAGTCTAAGGACAAGGAAAACTCGGTCCTTTTCATTTTTAGAGAGTCTGAAAAGGTACAGAAAGTTAACTCCAAAATTCCTTTTTCGTCATCTAATCCCTTAAGTCCGAAAAAGTATAAAACAATACAGAAGGGATGAGTTTTCGGTACTTTTAACGAGCCGAACAAAACAAGCGCTCGATCTTTTTGTGCAATAATCCCTCAGGTCCAAAAAGATTAAAATCTAGAGGAGGGATAGCTCTTCCAATCATTTTAACGAGCTGGAAGGCCAAAACTCGGCAAACTTTTCATATTTTACGAGTCAGATGAAAAGAGCTCAAAGAAGACTCGTCTTTTGAGGAACGAGTGATAAACAGGGATAGCAAATGATTCCAGGTACAGGTTGGAATTTTCCAATCACGGCAGTGTCACAAGGATGGCTAGGTGAAATCACTCTTCACAGTTGTTCCTCAAAATGGGTAAACAATCATGTGGAGGTGAATGATCGGCCAAATGACGGTGGAGGTGACAGGTGTAAACACGACCAAGGCTTTCATGGCTGATGAATTTACGATCACAATGGTTATTTACCGGTTCATTTTTCCTGAATGAGCTTGAACTCTAAGGGAAAGCCTGCTCACAGTCTTATGTTTATTTTTTAACGAGCATGAAATATGTGCTAAAACTGCTCGGATCTTGCGTTTATTTTTTAACGAGCATGAACTTTATGCTAAAACTGCTCGATTTTATGGTCAAATTTTGATTTTTTACCAGTACTAGTTTTTCTCCTTTCAAAGATAGTACTGCACTTTCAATTGCTGCAACAAACTTAGTTAGAAATACATAAACATGAGATGAAAACCCTAATATTTTGCTTTGAACTACGTAAAAAGTCATTAAAAAGAGTTTTTACCTCTCATTTTACCATTTCATTTGCATTTTGTTTGTTGGAGCTCTGGAGGTGCCTCTTTCCCCTTGATTTTCACCAGCTGATTTTGGGAGATTCTGTGGACGATTCGCGGCGCCGTCTGGACCAGGTAGGAGCTAAACATTGGCTCTTTATTTTCATGGTTTCCTTTTCCTGTTTTGTGCCTGTTTTCCCATTCTTCTGAGCCTCAGGGGTTTTGCCAGGGCGCCCTATCTTCAGCGCAGGTTCCCCATTCGAAACTTGCGTTGAATGTCAAGCTGCCTTAAGGCAGCCTGACCTTCAACGCAAGTAAGAGACTATCTGCCTGCGTTGATCTCAAAAAACTGGGTTTTTGGCACATTTTTTGATGAATTTTCGCCAGTTACTCATCAAATTCAGGATCTTACTCATTCTCTTGGTTGTTTTGTAGGAACCCTTGAGAAAATGTCCCTTAAATGGTGAGAACGAGAACATGAAGAGGAGGACATGATTGCCCTCCATGACCCTGTCACGGTGAACGCGCTGCGGAACTGTGGCTTGCTGAAGTTTTTTCGTATCTCTAGCATGAGAGCACAGATCACTTTGCTGCAGTACATGCTTGATGCTTGGGATCCTATTAACCAAGCGTTCCAGATTAGGGGAAAAACCATCCCCTTGACCATAGTAGACATTTACTTCTTGACTGGGTTGTCAAGGCGGGGTGCCCCCATTTCTTTGTCATGTTCGGCCCGGGGGAATGACTCCGTGAGAGACTATGTTCGCCAGTACTGTACGGAAGGTTCCCAGCCGAGCAGAGACAGCAAGGTTGTTATCCGTGAGATTACTGATAGGTCTCTCAGGTCCATTCTGTATACCATTGGTAGAATGGCCGGTAGCGCATCTCTACATGTTGCCAACAGGTCTTATGTGCAGCACGCCTTGGAGTGTCTCCAACCGAAAGTATTCAACTGGTGTGATGCAGTACTTGTTCAGATGAAAAGTCAGTTGACCAAGGTGAAGGACGGGAAGCTGAAGAACTTTGGATTTGGTTCTATTTTGACTGCCTTCGCCTTGGAGAAAATCCCACTGATGCAGCCTCAGTATATCATACTCGAATTGCCTTCTCCGACCGAGCCACGCATGCAGAGGTGGGTCGATCACATGTCTAGGCATGCTGGTCAACCTCAGATTACTTTTACTGATGCCTTCTTTAGGTGGTTTGAGTGCCAGGAGATGGTCTTTTCCGAGTATCCATATGTGGGTATGGATTTTCGAGGTGATCCGAACTTGGTGTTACCGGATGGCGAGCAGTGGGGCGCTATTGGTAAAATCTTTGACCATATCACTGTTTACTGTTTTTATTCATAATGTTGTTGTGCTGTATTCTATCAAGACTTTTAATCAAACTCTTGGGTGCATGCAGATGTTGGTCCTGTTCGTCCAGCAGTTCGTCCGCGATCGCCCGTTGCTGCCCCGGCAGTGGAGCCTGCTAGGAGAGTTATTCTTCGCGATCTTGACGACACTGAGACCCTTACAGCTGTGGAGGAGCAGGTGGAGAGCCTTACTCTCGGTATTCTGGATGTACGAATCGATGAGTTACCTTTATAGTTGCAGCGGAATACTACTGGCATACCTAGACGATGGACTCGTCTCTTGCGCATGATTGCACAGGCCGTGACGTGCTATCATGAGCACCATTAGGCTAGGGTGCCCCCTAGCACTTTTGAGTTTTTGGGTCATATGACCAATTTTGTCTTGGTTACAGAACATTATGTACAAACCATAAACAGCTTTATATATTTTGATTATCGAGGTTTATTCTGGTTGATTTTGTGATCCACTTGCACAGCACTGATGCATTTTTCATTTTATAAATATCGTAAATGTCTATCTAATACATAGTTTGCTAATGAATCGGTTAATGTGTTTAAGTTCCTGGAAATATGCTGGTATTGAATTGAATCAAACTGTCTTTCCAAAATCTTAACCCTTAGAAACATTCGATAAATAGCTGGATTGCAGACCGAATATATACCATTGAGTTGTAGTATTACAAGTTGTGAGTCTAGCCTGACGATTAGTCGGCGTATACCATGGGCGATGGTATCAGAGAGGAGTTCTATCAACGCGCTATACTCAGCGATGTTATTCGTTGATTTCCCAATACACACACCTCTGAAACTCACTAACTCGCCGCTTGGATCAAAAATGGCCCAGGCTGAGGAGGATAAATTCCGCGAACTACGACTCGCTCCGTCGGCATATCCCACATATGTCTCAAAAAAATTCGACATCTGCAACAAATGAAAAAAGGGGAATTACTCAACCGAAATAAACACTTTAGCGAAAACAAAATACAAAAAAAGCACTCAGGTTACTACTTAGGCATAGTAACGCTTGAGGTACAACCCGTTGCGGGGTTGCGCCAGTGGTATTCCGTCATAATCCATTAACTCGTAGGCTCCTTTTGCTAAGACTCGTTTAACAATATAGGGACCCATCCATAAAGAATTAAATTTTCCTGCTCCCAATTTGTCGGATTCTTGGTCGTAAAGCAAGACCAAGTCACCTTCAGAGAAGACACGGGGTTTGACATTCTTGTCGAACTGCGCCTTGACTCGTTTCTTATGGGCTTCATTAGCCAGAGCGGCGTCATGACGGGTTTCATCCAACTGGATTAATTCCAAGAAACGGGCCTCTTCTTCTGAAGTTCCGGGGAGGAGGTCAATTGCGAGTTTAAGCGACGAAATTTCACACTGGATTGGTAAGACTGCCTCCAGGCCATACACCAGTTGAAACGGTGTGAACCCAGTGGCATTTTTTACCGATGTTCGGTAAGCCCACAAGGCTGAGTACAGGATTAGGTGCCACCTTCTTTTGTGAACCCCGATCATCCTTTGCAACATACGCTTCAGGACCTTGTTGATTGCCTCAACTTGTCCATTGGCTTGTGGATAATACGGGGTAGAGCTGTCGTGAGATAGCCCTAGCTTGGCAGCTAATTCAACCATCATGTGATTGCGAAAATGCGATCCATGATCTGTAACTATAGCCTGCGGTACGCCGAACCTGGCGACTACATGATTGAAAAAGAAAAGGGCAGCTGTTTCACCAGTGTTATCCAATGTAGGCATCGCCTCGGCCCATTTGGTAAAATAGTCAACAGCGACTATAATATACCCATGGCCCCCGGTCGAGGTGGGGTTACATTGCATGAAATCGATGCCCCATTTAGCGAAAGGCCCAACAGAAACTATTGGCTGTAAAGGTGCAGGTGGTCTTCTGGTTTTTCTATCAAAAGTCTGACATGCATGGCAACTTCTGACTGCGATTATGCAATCTTTGAACATGGTTGGCCAAAAGTATCCTGCTCGTAAGATTCTTTGTGCTGTTGCATATCCAGATTGATGCCCCCCACATGCTCCTGAATGACAATCATTCAGCGCTTTCTCGACCTCCTCATGGCTAAGGCACCTCCTCAGAACTGTATCGATACCACGACAGTAAAGCGTATCACCGATGATCATGTAGTCTTTAGATTGGTATCGTATATGTTTCTGTTCAGAGTGCGAGGTGTTAGGCCTGAACTTTTGGGTTTGGAGATAAACTATGATATCTCCATACCACTCATCACTTGTAGATATCAGAAACAAATTTTCATCCACGATTGACTCTTCCGATGTTTCATCGTTGGACGACGATGGGAGATCGCAGAATAATTCCGCGAAAACTAGGGCTTTCTTCGATTTGGATTTTACAAATTCCAGATCAAACTCTTGGAGGATCGCTATCCATTTTGAATATTTGCCCCCCAGCAACTGTCGCGACAGTATATATGTCATGGGGTTGCAATCTGATAAAATGGTAGTTTTCCGAAAGAGGACATAATGTCGAAACCTTTGAATCGCTTGAACAACTACAAGCGCTAGTTTTTCAACATAGGAATATTTGCTTTCTGTGTCATTTAAGTTTTACTTAAATAATAAATAGGATGTTCAATTTCATCGACTTCTTGCACTAAAACCATCGCAATGGTCGTATCCGCTGCAGCTAGATACAGGTTAAAATCTCTTTGATAGTCTGGGGCGTACATTAATGACGCTCTTACTAGAGAATCTTTCAGAGCATCAAAGGAAGCTTGCGCGACCTGGTCCCAGACAAAAGGTACATCCTTTTTCAAAAGACGAGTGTAACCTTTAGCAAGTTCTGCATAATTTGGAATGAACCTCCTCAGAAAGTTTGCTTTGCCTTGGAGTTTCTGAATCTGAAGCAAATTTGAAGGTGGAGGCAAATTAATGATTGCTTGAACCTTACAGGGGTCGAGACGAATCCCATCCTTAGAGACTACAAAGCCAAGTAAACGACCAGACCCGACGCAAAACACACATTTGTGCGGATTGAGTCTTATCTTGTAGTGTCGGCAACGTAGAAATATCGCTCTCAAATGCTGCGGATGATCAGTCCGCTTTCGCGAATGAGCAAGAAGGTCGTCAAGATATGGTTGAACGATGTTCTTGATGTCATGGAAGGCATAATTCATTGCCCTCTGAAACGTCGCCCCTGCGTTCTTTAAACCAAAGGGTAATTTTCGATAAGCGAATGTGCCCCATGGACAAATAAATGCAGTCTTAGACTGGTCCTGTGGGCGGATATTTATTTGATTATACTCGGAAAATCCATCCATAAAGGAAAAGATTTCACATCCGGCGCATTCATCAATTATCTGGTCGATGAAGGGTGTAGGGTAGTTTTCCTTTGGACAAGCTTGGTTTACATCCCTATAGTCGACACACACTCTTATTGTCCCTTGTTTTTTCATAACAGTGACAATATTTGATACCCAATCGGTTAGAGGAACAGGGTAGATGAAACCAGCATGGAGAAGTTTCTCAACTTCTACTTTAATGGCAGCGGCTTTCTTCGGGTGTACCTGTCGAAGCCGTTGTCTTACTGGTTTTACATCAGGATACATTTTAATTTCATGTTCAACGATACTCGAGTCAATGCCTGGCATTTCATCATATGACCACACAAAGACATCTCTAAACTCGCGAAAAAGAGCGCTATATATTTCCAGTTCTGAAGGGGAACAACTTTTTCCGACATGAATATTCTCTACAACATCAGGTTTTGTCGAGATATTTATGGCTATAGTCTCTTCAATATTGGATAAGTTTCGCTCGGAATCCACCGTATTTACAGTATTTGTTAGGAATTCAAAAACTGAAGGGTGGTAAAGGTCGTGTTGAGTATCTTCTTCACATTCTGGAAGAAGGGAACGATGGTGGTGATCATTCCATGGTGCCCCCTCAATCAACATTGATTGTAAGATTCCTTCGTCAGTCCCATGCACTTTCAACCAAGGATCTAATGGGGTACTATATTCTCCAGACCTATCTACCCAAACGCTTGACGAGCGTTGACTTGGGTTCGCCTCCCATGCCCGAAACATTGATTGCTACAATATTTCTATAGGGCTTGGTGGCAAAACCATCTGATGATCCATGACGACTTTGTCTTCTGTGACCTTCAAGGAAGATATCATGTTGCATGTTGCTACAAACGGGATATTTCCTACATGGATAGGAGGCGGCAACGCGAAAGCTCCCATCATTGTGGGGTCTTTCAATAGGCCTACTCCGATATCTTGAATTGAATGGTCGCTCCCATGGATCATGGGAATTCTTCCTGTAACTTGTGAACCATTAGGGAGGAAGTTCTGTTGGTCGACGATCGTAATCCCTCCTTCAAATGGGAATGCGATCTTCCTAAAATAATTCGACACTACAGCTACCATGGCATATATCCATGGTCTTCCCAGTAGGATGTTATAGTCAAGATTTCCATCAATGACTTCAACATCAATTTCCACTGTTTTTCCTCCTAGTTCAACCTTCAAGTTATTTAGGATGTCGTACGGGGTGTACAATGTCGTCGAAGATCGCGACAAGGTTGGAGATCCAAGAGTTTTCCAGCAACTCATCGACATGATACATGTCGATGCCCCCTCATCAATAATTGTTCTGTGAACAGTTTTGTTGAGTGCTTTCACTTTAATAAGGAAAGCTAGTTGAGCCGGTAACTGAGATCATATCCTTTGTGATCAAAGGATACAAGATTGGAATCCTTAGGATCCACTCCACCAATAGATGATAACAACGCCTACCTTTGGGATGGGCAATTTTATAGTACCTCAAGAGTCGACATAGCGGATGGCGATTGGGCCAAATCTTCCACTATTTTATAATGCTGCGCCGCCCTGGCGCGAGGATTAAACGTCGACTTGTGTACTACTCCCTTTGGCGGTTTTATTGTTAACTCATGCATGGTGGGGGGTACTACTTCTGCCGAAGTTGTTGTCGAACTACTAGGTTGATCTTTCCCTTTGTCGTTCGACACCTGTGGATTCCCGTAATCTTTACTCCTTGTCGAAATCAAAGCATCATTTTGTTGCTTAGAGATCGATAACATTAGCACTTGCGACGGGGAAGCATTTCCACTATCAACCATATTTTGACCTGGGTTGGGAAATGGATCAGTTAACACAGCTGAAGTCTGGGAACTTTTAAAGAACCTCTTTAACTCAGCTTTGAACGGGCAATTCTTTGTGAAATGATCCTCTTCATCACATATTTGACATGGATAAATTTGTTTCCCTTGCCCAGGAGGGTTTGAAGAAGTTTTTTGAGGGGATGACTCACCCTGTTTCTTCTTCTTCCCTTTGTTTTGCTTCTTCTTGCTTCCTGGTTGATTGGAATTTTTGCCTTTATCCGCGAATATGGCATTTATTTCCGAAGCAAGAATTTCTTGATTTGCTTTTTGATTCGAAGTCTTACGGGCTTTCTTATTCGAATCCCTTGTCGACTTTGCGTTTGTAGTGCCAATCACACCGTCACCGGCGTGAGAGTCACTATTTGATCCAGGAGGAGGAGGAATTGAAAATTCCGGTCTGGGGGCGTCAGGTATCTTGTCGTAGAGCGTGCCAAACTGAGTATATACTAAGTCTAAATACTGGGCACGAGCAATAACCTGCTCCTCTGTTACGACCCCTCCCTTGGCCACATCTTCTGTTATAGCAGGAAGAAGCGACTTTATAAACCACTCAGCTAATAGCTGATCTGGAATATAAGTCTTTACCATTCTGCGACGACGACGCCACTCATGTATATGATCGGATATATGTGTGGCTGTTGTCTGCTGAAATTGGTTAAGATCTCTGTTCCAGTTTCGTACCTTATAGGTAACTGAAAGTGGGTTAAGAAAGTCGTGGCTAGGGAACTGAAATTGTCGAAGAGGCTCTAGGTAATTCAATATACCATTTAGCCGCTGGACCAGTCAATGTCCTCTGGAAAAGGCGAAGCCTTATCGAATCATCGTTCAAGGTGTTCGACGAACACCACAGATGAAAAGTCATCACATGATTCGACGGGTCTTCGCCAGGATTTCCATTGAATTTAGGAATGTCCGAAGGAAGCTTGTGAGGAATCGCTAGCCACCAATGGGCATAGGCAATTGGATCGTTCGTCAATCTATGTAAATCTGGTAATTCTAAAGTTGCCACAAATGGTAACTGCTGATTCAGGTTTGGAGAGGTGTACCCAGGATACGAGGGAATTGCCTGAGCAGTAGGCCTTTGCATACCAGCATAATGCAATTGATGCCGGTATGACTGATACGGCTGGTGGACTTGACCACTGTAAAGTGGTTGATTTAACCCGTTTTGAATATAGGGTTGTCCACTATTCGCAAAGATCTGTTGCTCAGATCCTTGGTACACCTGCTGGAACTGTGGTTGTTGGTACTGCACCATCCATGGTTGTGAAGCCATGTTTTGCTGTGCTATACTAACCGACGGACCAAGATGCGGGGTTATTGTACCCGTTTGTACCTGTGTCGTCCCGGCAGTTGGCGATTGTGGTTGTGTTGCAGGGTCAAGGGGCTGTTGTATTACAACCTGGGGTTGACATACAACAGGCATCGTTTGAACTTGCGACACGGTTACAATAGCTGGCGTCATCGGGATGCTAGACATAGGTACACATTGTTGCATAGAATACACAACTCTTGGTTGTTGGGGTAACATAGGTACCCAACCACTTGTCGTAACTTTACCCAATCCTGAATACTGTTGAGAACTGCCGTATGGGTATCCTCCCGGAGGGGGTAATGAAAGGGCATATTGCCCCCCATACGGTAGCAATCCGGAGCTCAAGGGTATGGCTTGCCTTTGAGGACTGGATGGCCCAAATTGACCTCCATAGGGATCAATTTGTCTAGTTTCAACATAAGAATTACCGGGTATTATACCGGAAGAACAAACTGGAACAGACCATGCTGTCGTAATAGTCCCTGGGTGGACTCCTTCTAGCTGTTGAGAGCTAGTTGGGACAGCTGGTACACCGGTGAACATAGTAGGAGTGGCGGCAGGGGGTTCTGCCGTCGCTGTGTCATTTGACACAGTCCTAGATGTCGACGGTTGCTCAGACATTTTAAGTCTATCCAATAAACTGCCTAGCGATTCTACAGGAACCTCCACTGGTGATGGACAAACTTCTGATGCAGAAGGAAAAAGAGTGACACCTACTCCAAAATGAGTTGGAGTATTTGCTTGCAGGTCCTCTACGATTTCCTCTACTACAATCAGACCAGGTGGAAGAGGAAGACCGTCAGGTCCGTAAAAGATTTCTGGTGCCGAAGAAGGGGTTGTTTCGACAACGACAGTTGTTTGAGCAACAAGACTCTCTGGACCGGTTACAGATGGAACTGGTTCAGTAATGCAAGTACTTGTTCTCAGACCAGGATCAGTGTTACTGTCCCTCTGTGGCTGTTGAACTTCTTCAATAGAGGCAGGGATTCCAGAAATACTTGGAGTGACCGGGATCTTAGATGTTGTTGGAACTGTTGTTCTAACTTTGATGGGAGATTTTGACCCGGTCAAGCGAGTTCGCTTTGTTCGTACTACTTTCATTTCCGGAGACAAAGACGGTTGACTCGCAAGCCTCCGCGAATGACGGGGTTTCAATTGACTTTCTTCCACGGTTGCGGATTACTCGATCAACTAAAATACAAAAGGGGAATTATGTTTCCGTATTGAATGAATTTTATTAGACACTTTTAGACACAACTTGCTTTTTCAGTTTTAAAGAGTTGAGAAAAAGCTAAAGATGACTCTAGTCTCCTTCGATGTTTTAACGAGCCCGAAGTGACAAATGCTCGGTTGGACTTTTTCAGTTATAGAGTTTGAAAAAGGCCAAAAGAAACTGCTCTGGAGATCTAGGCAGAGGGTGTGCCAAACCTTTTGCGAAACCACAGAATACGTTTTACGGTACGGGTGGTCGATCTTCGTGAATGCTGTGTTCATTGCATCGCGATCAGTAGGGCGGCCGACACAGCTTCCTAAGGATAAAGGATAAATGCCTATAGGGGTCTCCCAATATATACGCGATGGTACGTGGGAGCACAAGTCCGTATTAGTGCTATCGTCCCTCAGGAGGAATCACCCACCTTCGTAGAGATCGACAGTCACTACGTTTAACGACGCCGGAACACGTCTCTACCTAGACCTCTACTGTGAGCGTTATGTTGCAAAGCGTTGTTAGGTTCATTCAATATATTTTAAGTTGATCTTTTTAAAGTTTTTCTTTCAGGATCACCATGAGATGTATTGGTACAAATTCCTAAATGCAGTTTAAGATGATAAGCAAGCTTTATAATCTTTTAACTTTGAAAATCCTAACTACTGAGGGAAAAGAAAGACATCATCTTTTCACACAGATCACAAAGCACACACTAATGCACTTTCTCCTAAATCAACATGCAAACTTGTCAAAAATGCAAATGCAAAATGCAGGTATTTCTTTTCTCTTTCTTAATGTTGGTGTATTACAAAAAGAAAGCTGTTGTATAATTTTGAATTCAATTTCAAGTGAAAGCAAACAAGCTTGTCCAAAATCAAAAGACACCTTAAGATTTACTTGTTTCGACACTAGAAATATATAAATTCAAACCATATGATGAAAGCAAAAGCTCAATCAACTATGAACAGCAATCAAACTAACTCTTAAGATCACTACGACACTTATCACAGTTCTGGATCTAAGAGGCCACAGCAAGACTAGTTCGCTTTTCGTTATGGGAAACTGTAAATGATGTAAGAAATACACAAAGAACAATCACAGTTTCTTTATACAACCGAGGCGGAATAGCGGTAAGGAAAGTTGGTTTCAGATAGGTACATTGACTGGTAACTGGCTGCAAAAACAAGGATGAAAACAGGGCAAGAAACAGCAGGGAACCCCAGTGGCACAAGGCAAGACTGGTTCAGCGCAGGTAGTACACTGTCAGTTTGACATTCAACGCAGGTAGCCCCTTTGGGAACTGCGCTGAAATGCAGACTGCCTTCACAGTACCTGCACTGAAGTGAGAAACTTGCGTTTCTCTTGGTTTCCGGGTCACAGATTGCTCAAAAATTCACAGTTTTTGGCCAAATCAGAAGCTATCAATAAAGTACACACTAAAGGGTAATTAGGAGGATGAAAAGCTATCACTAAGAGCTGTTCAGAGTCCTTGTGGATCAGCTCTTCAAATCATAAACCTGCCCAGAAACTGAGCTAGAGTAGCTGCCCTCTACTTTGCATTTGAAAGATCCAAATGCAGTTCGATTCGGTACTCCCTGTGTTTAGGAAATGAATAGCAAAAACACAAACAACCAACAAGATACGATCCCCAGTGGAGTCGCCAATTTGTTGTTGGTAAAAGTATCCAATACAAAATGACCCTATCCCACTCTAAGGGTGATAGTACCTCAGCAACAACCGAAGCAAAGCTATCTAAGGTTTCTTCTTTATGAAAGTAAAATAGGAGAGAAAGAGATCCACTAACCGATGTCTTTCGCTAATGATTGATCCAATCTTCTCTCCTTGCTGCTTGCTCCCAGCTCCTTGCTCTTTCACTGGCCCAGCTACACAAAGATCCTGCAAAAAGGCAAGAGAGGGAAACTACAAGAAGCATACATTCATAATTGATTCAAGGATTAGAATAAATCAAATACACAAGTATAACAATACACCATTGAGACACATGCATATAGAAGAACCTCAAATGCTTTATTAATGGAAGAAGTAAAGTTCAAGAAGTGTTACAACCATAAGAGGCCCAATCCAGCAACACCTCTCAGCAGAAAGAAATCTCCTCTTCACCTCCTTCAAAGCAATCACCCAATAGCTCTAAACTCAAACCAACAACACTTCCTTACATTCACAAAATTCCAGCCTCCTTAGACCTCATGAGAGAGCTCTATATATAGGAGTTTTGGAGAAAGGATGAGTCAGCTTGAGAGCTGACTAGTGTCCTCTCCCACTTCAGTTATACTTCAGTTCTTGAGTCCACTTGGAGATCCTTGCTTCCACTTGGAGTTTAAGAACCTCTTACTCATCACTAGGCGAATTCCCTGATCCAAGGGTCATTTTGGAAGCTTCTTGGGCATTGACACCTTGAGGAATGACTGTGCCACTTGTCCAATCTCGCTCAGCGCAGGTAGCCTTTGTTGGATTTAACATTCAACGCAGGTATAGAGAGGGGTAGTTGACATTCAGCGCAGATGCTCAGTGGAGCAGTTGACATGATCCTGAAATTGCTTGTTTTTGAGTGTTTTCAGGTGGAGAACTGATTTTTAGTGTTGTGGTTTGCTGACCTTGTTCCTCTAGGGGTAGGAACAACATGTTTAGGGACTTTGGATCCCTTAGATTATGGACATTTCATGCTTCATGCTGTAAGGCACAAAAATGTCTATAACAAACCCAGATTCCAACGCTTTTTCAAAATACAAGGGAAACAAAGTCAAAACCCTTGGTCGGCCATAAGGCCAGACTTAAAATTTTATATTCTTTAGTTTGTACTCATTGGTGGGCCCAGTGTATAATGATGTGCCATATATATGAACCTTTGAGCCTCCCGATAGTAATAAGTGATTGAACCCTGAACCCGATATATATATATATATTGTGTTTAATAGAACCATCGGGTTCGATAATAGTGGTACGCCATATATGTATAACCTCCAGGACCCCATCGATAGCGATATAGCGATATAGTTGCCGGATCCAAAATATATATAATACAATTAACACTACCATCAAGTTCAGAAGGTAACGGTGAACACTAAGTCTTGGTGTTAATTGCAATAAGCAGAAAAGGGGTTTTACACATGTTTTTTGAGCATTTCCACTATAAGGAGCTATGACAGGAATAATGATGTGATGGAGGTTTTTATGAGTTAAATAAATCCCGATGAGCATATGAATGAAGGGCTTAAATTGGGTTATAGGTGAGGGATTTGTTAAGGGGCTTTAACCATTTGTGAATCGAATATTTGACTCTCCAGAGAGCTAAATCCCTCAGTAAAATAGATAATTCAGAGAGATGCAAGATTAGCTTCTAGGGGACCCATCCAAAATTGTTGCTAAGGCAAGTTTTGAATGGGTGGTGGTTTTGGACACAACAAATGGCGAACCACTGGACAAACCAGTTATCTCTATTTCCAAATAAACCTCAGATCACTAAAACATCAGGGTGTTAAGATAAACTTGAAATTCAAACTGTACATATGGACAGGCATGGGTTCTACTTCAACATTAATTACTTCAGGTGGGATAAATACAAATAGCTTCTACTGACAGAAAGGTTTTTTACAGGCATTCTCCAACGGTAGTATTATGGGATTTATTGACCTTCCTTTTCCTATTTCCAACTTTAAAAATCCTTTTAGGGCCATCACTGGTCTACCGATACCTATTTTAGGTGTGTACCTCAACTCTTTATGTAGATAGGTTTATCTGTACTTCGTATAGTAATTTTAGTGCTATAATTTCATATGAATGAGTGGGGCATAGTCATGGATCGTGCCATATTTTTAAACCGCTTAAGAAAGGTTGGGCTTGTTGTGTCAACTGGTACTCTGAGCCCAGCAACAGTCCCTACTCTAACCGGCTTCCCAAAAGACCTGTCCCTCCAGAATGCCACAAGGACTCGACATTAAATTTTCTTTTACATAAGTCCTAGCTTCAGGCACAATGACCAGAGCACAATTGGATTTGCCACAAGGTGTATGACATTGAGCTTAGCCCATGAAAGGAGGTATACTCATAGATAATAGGTATTGGACAATTTAGTGTGGTGGATGAGACCAGTGGAGAATGAATGTATACCTTATAGGCAAGTATATGCTAGGTCTGAGTGGGAGTTATTCAAAATGTGGCATCCCTCCATGCTAGTCCAACTGTAGTTACACATTCTTGTTTTATAAATATACCCCTACATGCTCCAGATATCTAAGTTATCAATAGATCTTACCCAGTCCTCAACAAATGCCAATGAGTGGCTTGGTTTGAATTCTACAACTTATTTTCAAGTTCTCATGGGCTGATAGGAAGTTTGTTTGATTTGCAAGGTAATGATGGATTCAGAAACAATGAAATCATCAACAGGTTAATGAGGAAGGGAAAAGCTGGAGGCGGTGCATGAGGGAAAATCTGAGAAGAGTGAGAACAGGATGGGAGGGCCGAAGTCAGTTGGCTGAAAAAGGACTATAATTCAAAACAACAGGAAAATAAACTTTGTAGAAAAAAAAAGGAAAAGACAGAAATACAAATAAACTAACAGAAAAATGAAATGAACTCTAATCTACTCAAGAGGTAACCACCATGTGGTGGCTACTAGAAGTATCTCTTCAGATGTTGGCCATTAACAGGGAGTTTTTCAGTTTCTCCCTGCAAAGTTTTCAATCTGTAAGTTCCTTGACCAATTTTTTCCACAACTTGGAATTGGCTCAGCCATAAGTGTTGGAATGTTGTCTTAAGTTGATCTCCATTAGACACCAATGCTCGATTATATCCTGAAAACACATCTAATAGGGACAACATTTCAGACCCAGAAACGCACTGGAGAATGTGTTCTATAGGAGGGACAGGATAGCTATCTTTCTGGGATGCTTGGTTCAGGTTTCTGAAATCGATACATAGCCTGATGTTCCCAATTTTCTTTCTTACTCGCACGAGATCGGCTACCCAGGGGGTGTGCATGACCAGAGAGATGATTTTGGCATCCAGCGTTTTGTTAAACTCTTTCTTCACCAATAGTCCTGGGCCTGGATGCATCTTTCGAAGCTTCTGTTGGTAGGGCTTAGCCTCCTCTTTACTCCCATTCATAAGCTTGTCATCTTCGAACACCTACCAATTTGAGATGTTATCAAGCACGGATGGCCTAAAAATCAATTCAACATAACATTTGTCCTTCTTTAATCTAAAATAAGGCAAACGTTTAGTAGCCATACTAGCCATCAGATCAACATTTTGGTTTTTCTCTCTAGGTATATATGTGGTATTGAAAAAGCCAAAACTATCAATTAAGTTTCATACCTCATGTTGGTACCTTACTAGGTGTGGTGAATTGAAATTTATCCTCTTCCTTACCCGTTCTACAATTATCTATGATTCACCAAAAGCTTTAGAATTTTTTACATTCATATTAATGGCCTTCTTCAGGCCTTGCAGCAAACCTTCATATTCTGCTGTATTGTGGGTGCATGCAAACTCTAATCAGTTGGCCATTGAATTTTGGTTCCCTTTTAGGTCAATAAGAATGCTCCCAGCACCTGCACATTCAAGGTAGTTAGAACCATTAAAATAGAGTGTCCAAAAGTTAGAGTCTAATGTTACATTAACTGAATTGCTTCCCACGAGACTAGTTTTATCATCTACTATACTACAAGGTGGTTTGTAGTTGGATTACGAGGGAGAGATTACAACCATGTGTTTATTGCAGCTCCTTCACTTGTTTCAACATGGAATTTTCCAAAACAGGTTTTTGTGGCACAATCATTGAAACTGTAATTCCCAAATATAGATTTGGTAAACATTACAGGTTCATTGGGACCATTTAGATCTGTCACCACATACTTCATGTATCTTTCATGATCAACTCTCAGCATATCACCCTTCCCCTTCTGAGGCAGCAAGAGATGGGACCAATCAGTTGAGAAATATTCATTCAGTTTTGCTCACCAATCCCTACTAAGCAACATTCCATAAGCCTCGAGTATATCGACTACCACTATATCAACTACTTGTGTGTATTGTTGTTTAGCAGCCATCGGAATCAACACATATTTTAGTTCCCCAATCACTTTCACATTTGTCCTGTATAATTGCATAATTCGAGTCCCAATTTTCTCAGGTATAGCATGCAGCATTTTAGCAACAACATAAGGAAACACAGTGGACGAGGCATCAGAATCTACCAAGAAATTGTGTACATTCATGTTGAGGATTTCAAATGTGATAAGGAAAGGTGGAGTCATGGATTTTGATTTCCTTCCTATCATGCTACATTAACATCTTGGGGGTTTCAATTTATTTTAGACAGAGTGGCTTCCATAGCTGATGGTATTTGGGCTATATTGGAGGTGTTGATAGGTCTGGACATTGGCTTATTGGTTTGGTTGCTTGGGATGGTGGGAGTTTTGGAATTTCGCTCATTCATAGCTTTCAGGAGTAGATCTCTTTGTTGCGTAAATTTCAACAAATCAAAGTATGTGATATTGGCCCTATATTTCTTAAGATCATCCACAATATTGTAATCAATGCTATAAATAGGATAGGGCAGAGTAAAAATAACTGTTTTGTTTTTCTTAGGTGGGATTTTACCATTTGGAGTCACCTTCGTTGCAATGGGAGTTGTGTTCTCTTTCTCCGGATGGTTTTCCATAGGGTTATTCCTGGATTGACCGCTGGGTCTACTCTTCTCAACAGGAACTTTGGAGCAGGTGTCTTCACAGGGCAGACATCTTTCTTGGTCTAATCTATAGGCTTTATCACACCTACAAGTGGCCCTTTACTTCATGTGTGGATTTCATTAGTGTGGATTTCTGGCATACTATGTCCTTGGTCATCATCGTTCTCATTTGCATAGAAATCCCACAGTACGTAGATTTGGGATTCTTCTTCCAAGGGCTCTTCTACTTGGTATTCTTCCTCATCTTCTTGTTCTTGATCTAGCTCCACTATAGGTTCTTCTTGGTTGAGGAGTGATCTGATAATAACCATCTCTTCTATGTTTAAATTCCCTTCATTGGCTGGAGCAGGCAATGCAAGTTGACCATGACCACCTTATGTTTTCTTACGATAGAAAGGCTTGAAGGGCTTTCTGTTGTTATAGTCTCCTCCACTACCACTAGTACTCTCTCCATGATTCCTTTTCATATCAATGACTATTTTTGTTAGTTTCTTAATGATTTGATGCAAACCTTCCACATCTGTGGTGTCCTTGTCTTTGGTTTTAGCCCCTTTGTTATTACTCATGTTATTCTTCTTGGATGCTTGAAAGGCTTTATTTTCTCTGGTTGTAGGGTGGCATGCTGTGAGACTGAGCATTTCATTCTTGACTTTTACTGCTTCATCAATATCACCTTGTAAGGTCTGCACATTACTCTTTTCGACCCACATCGTTGTAGGGACAGGGAGAGCAGTGATGTAGAATTCCATGAGCACCTCTTCTATAGGCCTGGTGGTGGCCACGATTCTGTTGAACATGGTGTTGAATCGGATATTAAAATCCTAAAACTTTTCCTTGGTTTCCATTTTCAAATGGGATAGTTCTAGAACTAAGGCAACAGGGGGACTTTCATTGCCATACTTGTCCAAAAAGGCCTGTTGAAATTCAGCCCACGAAGTGATTGATCCTGTTATGAAGCTAAAGTACCATGTGGAAGCTACACTAGTCAGAGTAAAAGGGAATAGGCGATAGACTGTATCTTCATCAGCTAACCCCAGCATGCGCACGACCAGGAAGAACAAATTGATATGGTTTTCAGCGGTGTCTTCCCGCTTAGGTTCGAATTCAAGAAGTACCTTTTCTACATTCTTGGGTAAGGGATGCTTCTGCCCATGTATAGCCATGACATCCCGAGCGAGCCAGGGAGGCAGTGCTCCTGGACGAGGTGGGAGTTGGTTTCCACCCGATTGAGGAATATTAGCCATATCAAGGATAGGGATGTGCTAGTGGAGGTTTTCTCCATTAGGATTTTCCAAATCAGGCTAGGGATTACTTTTAGGAGGGGAATCCTCAGGAATTTCTTCCCAAGGAGAGTTGATGCTCTATAAAGAATCAAGCACAATATCTTTAAGAGAAGGGGCTGCATATGTCTCTTCGTTTATGTGGTAGACCCTTGGCTTTCTTTTTTATATTAGAGGTAATGACTGAAAGATAGGGAGTTGTGATAGGGAATGACCGTAAGCCCGAGTAAGTATTCTAACTAGTTTTTCTTGAGTGACAGGATACTCACACAATGTCTCTTCTTCGAAATGAGGCTTTTCTGAGTGAGAGGAGGGGTCTTTTTGACATTCAAAATCCATGTATTAATCTTCTTGAATCCATGCATGGCACTTATATATGAAATCTTAAAAAGCTGTGGACGGTGGTTCAGGCACTCCTTCTAGCACCGATTTTTTCACATGGCAAATGTTCGCTATACTAACAAGGGGAACTAACCTAATCTCAAGCCCTGTTTAGACCTACTTTCGTTTGGAATGGCTAGTTCCAATGGATTTAAAGGGACCTCGTAAACTGTTAAATGTGTTGATAGATTGCTTCCGGGAGGAAGACTTCAATTAAATCAAAAAAATAAAACAGCTAACCTCTATGTATTAAATCCTATCTACACTACTTCTAACTACTCCAATCTAGTTCTAGCTATCCTAATATATCCTGCAAGAGCATGAATAAAGAGAGGTTAAACATCATATATGAATCCCAAGTCTAAATGAATCAATTACTGGTTCACATAAGAACGAGGCTACATCAATTCTAAATTGTAATCCAATCACTCATACAGGAATACACATTCCTTTTATGGAATTAAAGCTTGCAACTAATGTTTAACATAGTTTCAAATCAGGGACTGCTCATGAATTAGCTATGATGAAGAATCACATTCAAACAACCAAAGCTAATCATAAACTGTAAGTCATCAATGGGAATAAACACAAATCACATTCATATTTATGCTCACAACAACATCTTGATTCTTAACATATAAAGAAGAGGAAATTCAATCTGAGAAAAGGCTCCTTCTCTGACCCAAACAATCTTCCTTACTCACAATAAACAAAGGTTGTTCTGCTAAATGAAAAAAGCCCCTATTTCTTCTGCGGAGGGAATATTTATGCCTCTAGAGATGGCTCTCGGTCTTCCTTCATTATACGAATCAAAATAGACAGAGGAAGCCAATCGGTGTCACTATTGACACATAGAGGGTGTTTCCTGTAATTTAGAGTGCTTCATTTCCTGGAGAACTAAATGGTTATTGATCAGAGGAGATGACTGTGTGTCATCTATTCAAATGTAATCTGGAGTGGTTTCGCTTTCGAAATACATAGGCAACACCTGGACATATGACCGCCATGCCATGAAACCCAATCTTCAAAAAAACATATCTGCATGAGTAAACTCCTCGGATTTGCACATGCATCTTTTATTTGGAGTTGGACTTGAAGCTTATGCATCCATTCTTAGGCCTAGATTTCCTTCTCTCGGTCCTCACCTATAGAAATTACCAACATTAGTTACACATATATAGATATGATAAAAAATGCTCAAAAAACACAAATTTTGCATTCATGAAGCATTTATAACATTACGAGCAACAATAGTGGAAGAATCGGCCCCAGGTCATTAATCTACTCATTGATTTAGTCTTGTACGCAAAAATCCGATTTACACTGAAATTCCCCGCAAAACACAAGGTTGCATCCAAAATCCGGACTTGAAAAACTACAGGCGGGAACCCATACCTTGTCGGGTCGGCTACATCGCATTGCATCATGCCATGAATTTGGGCTTAAGAGTATGCTGATTGGGCCTTTCGATTTGGCTAGGCCCGACATGTATACATGTTGTAGTTCTAATTCCTTCGGGTCCACCGTATAAGGCTTCCCTTTGTAAAACCCATATTCCAACGCTTTTTCGAAATACAAGGGAAAACACGGTCAAAACCCATGGCCGGCCGTAAGGCCAGACTTCAAATGTTATATGCTCTAGTTTGTACTCATTGGCAGGTCTGGGGTATAATGATGCACCATATATATAACCCCTGGGGACCAACCGATAACGATATAGTGATATAGCTCCCAGACCTGAATTATATGAATTACGATTAATAATGCTGTCGGGTCTGGGGGCTAACGGCGCGCCATATATATGAGCCTTTGAGCCTCCCAATAGCGATAAGCAATTGAACCCCGAACCTAATATATATATATATATATATATATATATATATATATATATATAGATATATATATCATGTTTAATAAAACCATCAGGTCCGATAACGGTGGTGCCCCATATATGTATAATCTCCAGGACCCCGCCGATAGCGATATAACGATATAGTTGCTGGATCGGAAATATATATAATACAGTTAACACTACCATCGGGTCTAGAAGGTAATAGTGAACACTAAGTCTTGGTGTTAATTGTAATAAGTGGAAAAGGGGTCTTACGCATGTTTTTTGAGCATTTTCGCTATAACGAGCTATGACAGGAATAATGATGTGATGGAGGGTTTTATGAGTTAAATAAATCCCAATGAGGGATTTTCTAAGGGGATTTAACCATTTTTGAATGGAATATTTGACTCTCGAGAGAGATAAATCCCTCAAGTGAAACAGATCATTCAGAGAGATGCAAGATTAGCTTCTAGGGGACCCATCCAAAATTGTTGCTAAGGCAAGTTTTGAATGGGTGGTGGTTATTGCCACAACAGTGTCAGGCAGAGTTGCCCTTTGCCATTGATGTCAAAGGGGGAAAGAAGGTAGTAGGAAGAGGTGCCCTAATCACAGGGGGAGTGCTTATGTTGCCATCAATGCCAAAGGGGGAGGTTGTTGATCTAAAGAAGATCTGAGGTTGTCATTGATGTCAACCCAAGTAGCAATAGGGGCTACCCTGAACTTGCAAGGAAATTTTTACTTGAAAAATTACTCTATTTTGAGTCAGGGATCTTCTATATGGATTCTACTCGTCGAGATGTTTTCGTTGATATATGGCACGCTAAGTAATTCTTCACGGTTTGAGAGATATCCATGTTTGAAGTTAGTAACCCCAGTTAGTGGGCTAAAATCCTATGGGGTTGTGGCATGGCACACATAATTGGTTTTGGTCATTGAATATTCAACAATTAATAATTTTTAAGTTCCCAACATCCCTCCAACATTCTCTATAAAAGCCCCTCTCAGCTCTATAAAAAGAAATCTCATATATCCTCCAAAAGTAGCGATCATGGAATTTTCGCTATAACTTCATTTTTGTGAAGTCTTAGATTTTGAAATGAAAACCCATTTTATTTTAAATCTAGATGAACATCATGACCGAATTTTAGATCTTGGTTCACTACAGTTTCAGAGATATGATCTGTGGAAATTAGGGTTTTGGAGGCTCCCAAATTTCATCTCAAAGAAGTGATCTTGGGAAAATTGTCATAACTCTCTCTCTGAGAAGAGGATGTGAATTCTGTAAAAAGTGGCAGATAGTGCATGGATTGTAGTTTTATGTGTATCAATTGTAGAGCCGAATGAGGAAACAATGACAAGTGGCATGTTGTACAAGTTTGCTCTACTGAACTATTCCATAATTAGGTCATTGTGAGAGACTTGGCATAACTTTGCCTTGAAGAGTCCAAATTGGGTCAAACCTATGGTATTGGAAAGAAGACTCAGAGGGATACTACAAGACCAAATATCACATATTGGGGATCTAAAATAATAGAGATACATCAGATTCAATATTGTTCTCCTAGAAGGCCAGAAGGAAAACCTAGATCAAGTGTTGTCAAGGGGTGCAAAGGACCAAGACTTTCTAGGGAAACAAAGAGAAAGGTGTAGAAAAATGATGCAACTGAGGTAAGGTATAGGTAACTATCTTCTGTATATTCATGTTAATCTCTTAATCAAATTAGTTTCTTTGTATTCTAATCTGTTGTTTTTGTTTAGCACTGACATATGCTTTGTAGGATGAGGTAAGTTTTGTTATTACCATGTCATGGGTATTTCCTTGAAGACTTTTTGCAGGTATTATATATTCATCAAGAGAAGGCTCAATGCATAATCTAATGTTCTGAAGATTGAGAAAGGGTAGCATGACAAGAGTAGCAATCAAGGTGTATAACAACAACAAGAAGTTCACGACATGATATCTTCAAGTGGGCAGCACTGCATAGAGACACTGTAAAAGTATCATTGTATAGATTCATTGTAAAAGCATCATTGTAAAAGTTTTATAAGTGTCTATGTGCCAAGAGTTGAAAAGGCAGTGTCGAGAGGTCTAGGATCATCATTAGGTGGTTGTGTCATAATTGGGGTTATGGCCCATTGTGTCTTCTTCTTCTACATCATTCTATATCATTTTAAAGTGGACCATTATAGCTGGTACGGGGGTCCATTCTTGTTTTATTCTTCTATAGGGTGGTAGGGTGGTGTTAGGTTGGTGCATGAAGTCACCAAGAGGTTCAAGCCTGTGAAAACTTCAGGGTGGTAGGGTGTTGCTAGGGTGAGTTGTAGCTCATTGGGTGTTGGGGCATTCGTTTAGTTGACTACTGAATAATCTCAAGGGTTGGAGCATCCATCAAGTGGGAGTTGGAGAAGAATGCTCTTCTAGAATTCTAGGAATTTTTTTCTTTCATTTGAGTTGGGGCCGAAGATTAAAGAATTTATTAGAAAATCAATCAGTGGTTTTTGACCTAGAGGGGCTTTTCCACCTAAAATATTTGTGCCTCCTGTGTTATTTTATTTACTGTTATTACTGCATAAACGTTAATAATAATTGAATATTAACTAATGCTCTGAAAAGATTTAAAATTGCTAATTGCTAAGGAATACTGATTCACCCTCCCCCCCCAAGTGTTTTCCAACAAGATTTTCCTTTGAGAACTCTAAATTTGGATCAAGGAAAGAAAAGGAAGGACAAAGAAGGAAATGGAAAGAAAATATCATGAAAAGAAGAGTTGGATCAAGCGGCCATAGTGGGATTGTTTGTAGCTATCGAGTTGAATGTATGGTTTCCTTGCCCTTTTTTCCATGCATGGTACATGCATGTGTGTATATGGTTGTATTTTTGTCACTGGCATGGGATTTTCCAGGTTTGACAATGCTTTTCAGCCTTTCCTTTCCATTTTTAGATAGTCATGGTGTGATGGGGTCTCTCTTATTTTGTTGAGCTATATTTTTAGATGGTTTTGAAACTTAGTGGGGTGGTCTCAGGAGGAAGACAAGGCCTAAGAATCCCTTGAATGGTAATGGGGGAATACACAATAAAGCCTAATTTTTCATACCTCATTGGGCCTATGAATCCTCGACTAGTGGATGGAAAGATACACAATAAATCCTAGAGGTGTATGCCCTCGTTAGGCCTAGGAAACCCTTGACTAGTTATGGAAGGATACATGGTAAAGCCTATAAGGTGGAGACAGACACATTTCGCATAGTTTAGGTGCATAAATCCAATGGTATTCATGCTTTTGTTTAGGGCCCAATGATCCCTTCACCAGTATAGCGTGGAATTTCAGTAAATATTGTAGTGTATGTTTATTGTTTGGGCATACGAATCCCTTGGCAGGATGCATGGTTGGTTTTGTTTTCAGCCCCACACTCATGCTTGGAATATGGCACGGGGGTGATTGGTTGAAACAAATATTTGGTTCAGCCCAATCTATGGTTGGGTGGTATGTGGAAGTCCCTGACCTGGTTGCATTTTGCATATCTCAACAAGACCTATTTTCCTCTTGTGAAATATGTGTAAATTTGCTTGCTATTATGTGATCCTAATGGTATCATTACTATTTTATTGGTTATATGCTATTTATAAGCATGGTTTATGACATACTTGAGTTATGGATCTCATTATGTTTTTTTTAGTAAATGAATGAACAATGAATGCATGGCCTAATAAATGAGATTGGAACTATTATGAAATGGAATGATACCTTCTTGACGAATCTTAGATAAGTATGAAGTCCCTATGCTGATATGTGTTTATGTGCCCTGTAGATTACATGTTCATGATGTATTTGAAAAAATGTTTTCCATGGCTAGGCCTTGTTAGACCAGGTCCTTTCTAAATATTTTCATTAGAGTCCTTGTCATCTTATTATTTATCCTTTCTGAGAGTTTCATCCAGTTCTAAGTAGAGGCCTAAGTCCTAGCCCTAAGAAAGTGGCTAAAAATCTAGGGTCGATGGTAGAGAATTAACTAGAAGAGTCTACGATCACATGGATGTAGGCTTGTGCATGCGACTGGAGGGTTTTAATAGAATTAAGGGTTTGTCATCAGTGCAATTGGGGCTCTAGTTCAGTCAAAATACAAGTATTCTCATGGGTTGGACAACTAGAAGGGTTGGTTGGCTCATGAAGGTTTTGTAGCATCTAAGGAAGGTAAGATTGGTCTTGTAGGTTTTAACCCCGTACAAAAATTACCTACATACAAGTTCTAAAAATAGAAAACAAATAATGGCGAGAGCATAACACATAAAACAAATAGACACAGAGAATTTCCCCTAGATCCCAAAACCAGGACTACCATATTGATTTTCATTATGTTCCTTTCAACGTTACAATACATATATAGACATGTTGAAGAATCTGTAAACCTAAACCCATTAACCCTGGATTAGAACATAGCCGTAGTTACCTTGACCGGATCTACAAAATACCATGGTCCAAAAACCATCGTGCCCAAATCCATGTGTGAAATCCATGCACAAAACTATAGGTAGGTCCGCCCACCTAATATAAGGTCCAATTTTTTTTTCCACTACTGGGTCTAGTCGTGGAAAGAATATAACACAACCCAATATTCTCCCAATTGTTGTTTTCTTTCCATAGGGGGCCATAGGAGAGCTTAGTCATTGATCCAACCCTGCAACACCCATTATTTCACTACCCCAAGAGAACTTCTTAGTGCTCACAGGCGTTTTCAATGCATCTACATTATTCTTTAAAGTGCCCACCTTTACCAGCAACACCTTTTTGTCTTCTACCATATCCTTCACAAAATGATACTAAACATCAATTTGCTTTGTCTTTGAAAGATAAGCAAGGTTCTTTGCCAAGAAAATTGCACTTTGGTTGTCATGGTCTATCTTTATAGCTCACTATACTAAACCCATACTTGAACACAATCTCTCCAACCAAACTACTTCCTTGCTTGCATGAGTGGCTTCCATGTATTCTGCCTCTGTAGTTGGCAGTGCCACTACAGATTGTCTCTTACTCATCCAACTGACTGCAACTCCAAATAGGTTAAACACATGCCCACTTGTAGATCTTCTCTGATCTAGATCTCTAGCCCAGTCTGCATCAACAAAGCCATGGATGTCAAAAAATCTGTCAAATCCTAGTCTTCCTTGGTAGCACAAACCATAATCACTAGTGCCACATAAATACCTGAAAACCTGCTTCAATGTTGTCCAATGCTCCTTCCATGGTTTTGACATAAACCTGCTCAATACTCCCACTACACGTGCAATGTCTGGTCTAGTACATACCATCACATACATTAGGCTATCGTCTGCACTTGCATATGGAACATGAGACATGTCCTCTTCCTCTTCTTGTGTCTTGGGACGTTATTCAACATATAACTTTACACCTACAGGAATAGGAACCTTCATCAATTTACTATCCTTCATATTAAACCTCTATAGTGTTGTCTCGACATACTTCCTCTGGTTTAACCAGAGCTTCCTCTTTGCCCAAACTCGCTTAATTTCCATGCCCAAAATATAGTTTGCAACACCAAGATCTTTCATGTCGAATTTGGAGGACAATTGGGTCTTCAAATATTGGATAATTCCTTTGTCATTTCCAACCAACAACATATCATCAACATACAAGAGAAAATAAATAACACGGTCACCAATTAATTTAAAATATACACAATGATCTGCTTTGCTTCTGGTGAAGCCAAGTTCCCATATAAATGTATCAAATTTCTGATACCACATCCTTGGTGACTGTTTTAACCCATACAAATACTTCTTTAACTTGCATACCAGTTCTTTCTTACACTTCACCACAAAGCCTTCAGGTTTCTTCATGTAGATCTCTTCCTCCAGATCCTTGTGAAGAAATGTTGTATTCACATCCATCTATTCTACCTCAAAATAAAAAATAGTAGCAATAGATAAAAGTAATCTAATAGAAGCTACCTTGGCAACAGGAGAAAAAATATCACCAAAATCAATTCCTGACACCTGGGAATAACCTTTTGCTACCAGCCGAGCTTTGTATTTCTCCACCTTTCCTTATGCATTCATCTTCTTCTTGAACACCCATTTTCTGCCAATGGGTTTCCTTCCAACCAGTAACTCCACCAGATCCCAAGCCTCATTTTTATGCAAATATTCCATTTCATCAACCATGGCCTCTTTCTAGAGTTTTCCATCCTCTGAATCTACTGCTTCCTTCATATTTTTTGGATCATCATCAATAATAGATAAAGGAAAATATGAACAAAAAGAAGATGGACTATACCGTTCAGGCTGCCTTCTTTCTCAAACTGATCTTCTCTCAACAGGAGTTTGTGGCTCTACATCTTTTGTTTCCTCTTTTGTTGTAGAGACTGATTCTTCTTCCTTAAGTTCAAACTCTATCTTATCAGGCTTTTTTGGTAGAAATTCATGTTTAATAACATATTTCACCTGTCTAAACACCACATCTCAGTTATACACTAGCTTCCTTGTTTCTAAGTTCCAAATCTTATAACCTTTTACACCATGTTTATACCCAATAAAGATGCACTTTTTATATTTATTTTCCAACTTTGTTCTTTTTTCCTTTCGAACATGTACATATGCATCACATTCAAATACCCTCAGATGTGAAAGAGAAGGTTTCTTACCAGTCCATACCCCTTATGGAGTCTTATCCTCCAACGCTGATGAAGGTGATCTGTTGACCAGGTAGCATGCACTCTCTATTACCTCTTCCTAGAATTCCTATCCTAACCTGGCACCACTGAGCAAGCTTCTTGCCCTTTCCATCAATATATTGTTCATTCTTTCTACAACTCCATTTTTCTCAGGTGTGTATGGAGTAGTCTTTTACCATGCTATACTGCACTTCTTATAGAACTATTCAAATTCCTTCTTACAAAACTCTCCACCGTTATCTATACTCAACACCTTTATCTTCTTCCCTATCTGGTTTTCCACTAGAGCCTTAAATTCTTTAAACCTGTCAAAGAATTTAGATTTCTTCTTGAGGAAATATATCCATGTATTCCTTGAGAAGTCATCTATAAATGATACATAGTACACATACTTACCTAGTGATGGAACCAACACAGGTCTAAACAAATCAGTATGCACAAGCTATAATATCTATTTCTCCCTCTTATCACTAGAGGGGAAACTCACCCGATTTTGCTTCCCATATACACAATTTTCACAAAAATCAAAATCCAAAGAGATATTAAACATACCTTCTACCATACCTTTACCATGAAGTATTCGAAAGCCCTTCTCTCCAATATTTCCAAGCCTTTGATGCCATAACATGGTCTTTTCTCTAGAGACCACTAGATTTTCTGCTCCACTTTCAAGAACCACAAAACTATTGAACCCATCAATAACAGTGCTACCTTGCAGCTTGTATAAAGTTCCAATCCAAAGACCCCGCATCAATACCAATGCTACCTGAACCATCTTGTAGATATCTTTCTCAAACATTGATTTTACACCTACATCATCCATCTTTCTTACAGAAATTAGATTTCTGGCTAATGCAGGAATATGCAAAACACCTTGAAGTGTTCTAATCCTTCCACCTTGCAATATCAACTTGAATTTTCCGCAACCAACAATTCTAGCCTTCCTGTCACCCCCTAAGAATACATCACCACCATCATATTTCTCATACTCACATAACCATTCTCTATGGGGAGTGAAGTGAAAGGATTCACCCGAGTCAATCAACAATGCCCCATGATCTACATGTGTACTTGAAGAAGAAACCAATACACATCCCCACCTTCATCTGAGGTGGTTTTCACCTCTGAAGAAGAAGAATCATCAAATCCCTTTCCTTTCTCATGAGCTTTAGATTTACAGTCCCTTTTGTAGTTCCCTTCCTTTCTGCATTTGAATCACACCTTTATAGGTTTTCCTGGAGATTTAGAGCTCCCTCTAGATTTAGATCTCGCAATCGATGACTTATTTTTTTTTCTGATCTGGGACTGTCCTCGTACAGACAAGGCATCACCATTCTGGCTCTCAATATTTTTTCGTATCATCTCCTCCATCAGAAAGGATGAGACTATTTCATCAAACTGCAAGGCAGTTGCAATGCTACCTATTGCAACAACTAGTATCCCATGAATCTAGTATAGAACACAACAAACTGATGCACTTATCTTCATCTGAAATTTTAATATCAATAGATAATAGTATGCTTACCACAGTATTAAATGTGTTCATATGCTCTGTCACCGAGACTCTATCTTTCATCCTCATGTTATACAACGTTTTCTATAGGAACAATTTATTCACCATAGACTTATATTGGTACAAAGTCCCTACCTTGTCCCACAAAGCCTTCATCGTAGCTTCCCCTGACACATTCAGAAATACTGAATCTGAGACACACAATCGTATTGTGCTTTTTTCCTTCTGATCCAACTTATTCCAGTCTTTGTTAGACATTTTTGTTGGTTCATTACCCGGATATACTACGATGCACTAATATTTATCCACTAATAGATCCTCCATCTTGATTTTCCACAACTCAAAACTCTGACCATTAAATTTCTCATTCTCTATCTTTCCACTACTCGTCGTCTTATTTCACCACAAGAATCGATCTCACAGATCTCCCACTAAACAAGGTGTACCACATGCTCGAGAAAAACACCTCAGTAGAAAAGGCATCTCCTTGAATCCAAAACAACTCTGATACCAAATGTAGGTTTTAACCCCGTACAGAAATTACCTACATATGAATTCTAAAAACAGAAATAAAAAAGGGCGAGAGCATAACACATAAAACAAATATACACAGAGATTTTCCCATGGATCACAAAACCAGGAATAACAGATTGATTTTTCATTATGCTCCTTTCAATGTTACAATACATATATATACATGCCAAAGCATCCATAAATCCCAATCCATTAACCCTAGATTCGAACATAATCATAGTTCCCTTGACCGGATCTACAAAATACCATGGAATGAAAGCCATTGTGCCCAAAACCATGTGCGAAATCCATGCACAAAACCATAGGTATGTCACCCACCTCATATAGGGTCCAGAAAAGAATTTTCATGGTGCTACACCAGACCCCATAGAGGTAGGTTACCGCCCCCTTGTGACCCCCCCATTGTGCCCGACGCAAAGAATATAACACAACCCAACAAGTCTTGTTTTATCAATTCCACTTACTTTAACTATACTTTGGGAGTTGAATCATATCCTAGTAAGTCTTTGTCACATCTTTACCCCAGTGGACTAGTTAGCTTGGCTAAAATGTGGCAGGAGGGTTTTTCAAGTAATCGATCTTGTCGATATCTCCCCAAGTTGACTTCTCCTTGCTTGTTAGAAATAACACCTCAATGTGACCCTAATGCATGAAGATGATGACTCCTTTAGGTTCAAGGCAATAGTATGGCAACATGATTAGTCTCAAAAATCAAACCTTAATGCCATGGATGGTAGTAAATTTATTGGAGAGGTAAGGTACTTTAGGATTTACCATAATGGGGTTGAGATCCACATATGATGGAAGAATGAGCTCAAGGGAGAATAAGCGAGGTCTCCAAGATAGAATCTATTACAGATCCATTCGGGAACATCACTCCAATCATCTAGATCAGTGTTTTAGGGCTCATCAAACCCTAATTTCAGTTGCTACATCCCCTAAAAAAGTTAACCTATTGAATGCCTCCTTCCCAAATAGTTTCATGGCCTGAAGACACCCTGAAATGACTCCTTGAAGGACCACCACAGGTAGGCCCATGCAAGGGTTCTTTGTAGAGCACTTAGGCCCACTTTGACCTGTGCTAGGTGAGATTGAGTGAAATTTGCATAGGGTTCTGGGAATATTCCTTGGTTCTAGATCATTCTTGAAGGATCCCACCTCTTATCCCCTCCTATGAGCTGGAAATTGAATAGGTTAAGGATCCATTAACCTCCTATCCTCTCATCCCTTCCTCCATGGAAACTAACTCTAAGTTTGGAAGGCGATTCAATACCCTCATTTATGACAAAACCTCCTCCATATTTCTATAAATTGAGCACTCATTTGTGTGATCAAGGGCTAGACTTTGATGAATTATAAAGAGATAATGTTAGTTTGATAATTGAGACTATTGTAAGTGTCGTTATGCTGCCAGAATGTCATGCTTTTGATGTTATGAGATCCAAGCTGGAGGAGTGACTTTGTATCAGACATGATGGTTGTAATTCCTTCTTCTATTTAATGAATTATTTGAACCTTTTTCCCATATGTTTGTATTGATATATGATTCTTATATGTGTGAATGTATCTGATTCCATTTACTTGTATTCAATAGATCTTTTTCTTTGATCGATTCTTTGTCTTATTTTTGTGTTTACAGGTACTTCTCAAGTGTGTTAAGTACGAGAAGGAGCGATAGGATCGATACAAGGGAGACAAGATGAAAGCAGAACTACAAGTAGGTCTTCTCATCTTCTTTGTCTTATCTATTTCTTATAGGAAAAGGCTAAAGTGCTTTAAACTGTTTTCCTAGATATGGCTACTCATCTAGGGAATTAGTATTTATCCGTAGATACCAAATTCTCCAAAACAAATTGGTGACTCCGCTGGGGAAGGATTATTGTTCTAAGTAGCTTATCCACATCCTAGGAGACTCTAGCAAACCTTACTTCCTTTCATTGATTGTATTTCAGCCTTGTTGAAGTGTTATTTGGTCAAAAATTGAGGTTAGATAAATCTTGAGTGGCCTCTTAGGAATTAGCCCAGGCTTGGTCAGGGAACAGTGCTCTGCATAGCACCCTTGAGTGAGAGACAGTGCTCTGTAGTGCATTTAGGCCCTCTTTTACCTACGTTGATCCACCTTAGGGAAAATTTTCACCTTTGGATTGGGTTTTTTCTCCAAATTTCCTTTTATTTATGTTTGCTGAAAGATCAATGATTGTAGTATGTCTCTGAAATCAACTTATATTTCCTCTTTCTAGCACTACTTTGACTTGATTGATTAATGTTTCTTAAATGTTTTCTTTTTCATTATCAATCCATAATCAAAGTTATATTATAGCCAATTAATCTTTGTTTGAAATAAAGTGTCGTAAAAGTATTATTTTCCTTCAAAACAGAATTGTCGTAGTCTTCGTTCTTGTTAAAGGTTGATTGATTGTATGTGTATTAGTTTCCTTTTTTCGTCCATCATAACATTAAGGGAATCGAAAAGAAAAACTTGTGTCGTTCATATTGTAGTTTGTGAATGCTTGAAAGTAATAGCTAGGGAAATTTCATTAGATGTGCTCTTTTCTCTTTGTCAAAGATCTAATTGCTCTATCCCTACTAGCTAAGGTTTTCATTGTTCAATTGAATGAGAAGAATGCTTATCATATTAGTTTCATTTTAGGAATTGAAAAAATACATCACATGGTAAACCTTGTGTTAGTGTCGGTCTTGAAAGCCCTCCATCAGTGATCAAAACTCTTTGCATTTGCATTAGTAGGTGTCTCATCAGTGTCAAATTTTGCATCCCGTTAGGCATGCCATAACCCTGATGGAGGAGTTGGTCTATTTATAACCCTCTTGGCTTTGCTGGATCATGTCATATCAGTCATTAAGTTTTTCAAGCTTGTCTTGATTTGTCTTGAGGTCAAAGTCCTAAGTTTAGGGTTTTGGTCATTTATCTCTGCAAGGTCATGTCTTTGGAAGTCCATGAATACTCAGCAAGCCAGAGGGAGGATTGTAAACATGTTTCTCCGATATTTTTATCTTGTACAGTGAACTTTCACCTTGGATTTAAAAACTCTGTTTTTAAAGCCAAGGTCATTTTCTCAGTTTTTATAAATAAGTGATGAAATTTCAAAAGTCTTCAGCGGACAAAATGCAACCCTGGTCCCCTTGCCAAGATCCCTCAGATGATCTACCTGCAAAAAGAATCAAGTCAAAGCACTCAAATAAGTCAAAATCAGGATAAAAGAAACCAAAAATCAGTGTTATAAAGTGTCAAAAGGAAAACATTAGAAAGTGGGTTTATGAATGAAATTTTTTCAAATGAAACCTATAAAAGCCTAAATTCCCTCCTTTCACTCTCATTGTGCATCCTAATGCTTGCAAGAGAGGTTTGAGAGAGCGATTGTGAGAAAGGAGCAACGACAGAGCAATTTCGAGCAGCAGAGAGGTGCACGACCCGTTGAAGGTGGTGCGCGACTTGTTGGGTGTGCGCGACCCGTCAGAGGGTCTCCCACCGTTCAGAAAAAAACGGGCGCGACCCGTCAGAGGGGAGTGACCCGTTGAAGGTGGTGCGCGACCCGTTGAACCGCCTTGCTGCAAACTTCAAACAAATTACCTCAAACTCCTTCCAAGCTATCAATTTGCTCGAGGTAGGTGCTCTAAACATGGATTAATTGCTGGTTATGAATGGTGAATGTCATAAACATGTTCTATGATTAAAATTTTGCAAGTGGAACTCCTTTATATGGCTGCAATGTTAATGAGCAAATTGTGCTAGGGTTTGTGTTGTTTCAAGCTATATTTCCCTTTGGTTTGTTTCCCTCCTTTCCCTTTCACTCACACTTATATGTTCATCTCTTTTCCCATATTATTTTGCAAATAAAATGCAATTCTTTTCCCATCCCTAATCACTAAAAATGAAAACCCTACCCCTCTCCCAAAGCATCAAAAAAAAAAACAAAATTCAAAACCCTAGTTTCCCCCACCATATGCATGTGTAAATAAAACAAAAAGATGTTGGTAAATATGTCAGCATGTGTTGTGTATGGTTTCCCTATTTCCCCTATTAATACATGTATGCATATTCCCATGTTCACTTTCATACATGTTTTTTCCCATATGCAATGATCTTTGCAAATGATTTCCCAATTATAAATATGTATTCCTGTATGCATAATGATTTGCAACATTTCCCTTAAAAATTCCCTGTTATATTTATATATTCCCATTCCTTGTTAAAGAGTCCCTCCCCTAACATTTCCCTCATGTCTTTTTCCCCTTGAAACAACATAGATTTCAGCACTTTTTGCAGGCAAAGACAGCAGTTCAATTTGTCCACTTTGCTCCTAAACCATGTCAGAAACCGAAACTTATGAGCAAAGTGATGACCATTCATAATCTACAGAGGTTGAGGTACAGAGGGGGCCTCATAGGGGTGGTAAGGGTGGACATCATAAGCGAGAGGAGCCCACCTCTTTGGCAGAAATACAGGCTTGTCCCATGGCAGTGACTTGTTTTCAGTACATGTCTTGTTATCAGTTTTGTGAGAGGATCTCCCGGATTCAACATCACAGAGAGTTGGCACGCCTCTTTGTTTTACATTTGCATGATGGACATGTCAATCTAGCAGGGGTTCATTTTACATTGACACTCGAGGTGATCTCACATGCTATAGGGATACCAAATGTTGGTGAGGTGTGGCCTAAGCGCAAGTTGCTAGATATTGTTCACTTTGAGCCTTATGCCCGGGCACCATTCTTGAGACATTTAGCAGGTGTTTTTCCATTCAGATTTCTCCGGAGCAAGTATGCTCCCATCATGAGGCTTATCATGCATTATTTTACCTGTGAGGGCAGATTTTCACAGGTGTACTCATATCACATTCGCCTCTTGATGCACTTCACCCGAGTGAGGATGATGAACATCCCGGTTTTCTTTTTTCAGAACATTCAGAAGATGGTGCCCATGTTGCAGAGGAAGACCCCGGCCCAGCAGTACAGGAGCTTATGTCATTATGGTTTGATTCAGCTCATAGTTTTGCATCAGTTGACATAGCAGGGTATCTCATGGGAGGAGTTTATCTCTCGTGAGTTTTTCACAGTGCCACCTCAGCCACATCATGAGGTCATTCATGAGGAGGGAGGACCATATCAACAGCCTAATGCTCCGGTCACCCGACATGTTAGCTCCACACCTCTGGTCACCTATCAGAAAGGCCCAAGGGCCTTATTTGCAGCAGCTAGGCGAGTACTATCTCCACTGCAGGTGGAAGGGGTCTCGCCTTCATCACCAGCTCAGCGAGTGTTATCTCCACATCAGGTGGAAGGGGCCTCGCTCTCTTCATCAGCATAGGCAGCACAGAGGGGCAAAGAGCCCATGATTCATGAGGGTCCATCAGGAGTCCCAGACACCGAGGTCATTGATCTTGAGGCCAGTTCTCCTAGCCGAGAGGCAAAGGAGATCATTCAGCATCTCAGGGCTGAAAATGATGCTTTGCAGAAGAGACTTGAAGGTTCCCAATGGACTATCACTTACCTGGAGCAGTGGAACAAACAGTTAGAGGAGGAGAAAGAACTTGATGAGTTATGGAGGATTCGTAGTGACCGAGTCTTGAACCGAAGAAGACCCGGTGATCCATTGCCCGCTGACCGAGAGTCAATGCTCATTCAGGTGAATGCATACTTAGAGAGGCTGTTGGCTAAGGCCAACCAAGAGAAAAAGCTGCTGAGGAATATGAAAAATCATTATTGGGCAAGGATGCTTGTATGCAAAGCCAAAATGAAAGTTTTTCAAAGGAGGTTGATCGAGGCTCAAAAACAGAGAAAGAAGCCAAATCCCCTCTGTATCTTAGCTGAGGCTTCACTCAAGGATCATGGCACTCAATAGCCTAGCCACAGCTCAAATCCCAAAAAATTTTGAAAGCTTTGGGTAATTTTGGCAATTTTTGGAAATTTACAGGTTTTGGCTCCTTAACGGGTCTCACCCCCGGTGAGACCCTTTGTCATGACAGCTCCTTTTTGTAAAAACTCAGCATTTCTAGATTTTTTATGCAAAGTTACATATGCCTATGGATGGAATTGAGTTTTTATGGGGTTTTGGGCCTCCAGAAGGTCAAAATACATGCAAAATTTGACTTTCTGCCCCTTTTTTGAGTTGTAGAAACCAGTCTTGGGATAATTACGTTTTCATAGGGCAAATGACCTCCAAATGCAAAAATTCCAGTTGGGTTGGAAAGTAAACTCATATACCTTTCCAACGAGCTATCCTGAATCCAATTCTGACACCTGAAAGTGCCTCAAACAGAGCTCCCAATGTGCGCGACCCGTTGAGCAGGGGGGCGCGACCCGTTGAGCAGATTTTACCAAAATTGACTTGTTCAGCCCAGAAAACGCAGATTTGACTCTTTTTGACTTTTTGAGGTTAATGATGGTCCTCTTGGATGTAATTGTGACACTTTTTAGATACTTTTACTCTTGTTTAACACTTCTAGAAGATTTATTCATGTAAAGGGTAAAAATTGAATGTATGAACTGGTTTCCAAGTTTATAGAGGCAAGTTGTTTTGACTGCCTATTTTGTAGTGCTTAGTTTAGAAGTGGTTCAAACAGCTCCTAGGATAGTGAGCTCGACCCATGGAGGCAGGGAAAGAGGTTAGATAATCTATATTACGTACTTTCTTGCTCATTTTCATGGTTGGACTCTTGAGGGAGAAGCTATCATTGTATTATTTCACTATATCTCTGCAATTTTTGGCTAAGGAAGACCAGGGTTTTGCAGTCCTCTTTGGGATTCTTATGGACTCATGTGTTTGATGGTGTGTTTCTCAATGTTCTTGTAAGTGTGTTTATGTGAATCATTTCCTTTTCTTTACTTCTGCACATTAAACAAATGAAGTGTTAAAGTAAGAATTCATGCTTGCCATGCTCTGCTTTTAAGTTTGTTTAATTTCAATGTTTTCTACTGTCTAAAGAGAATTCAAAGTTATTGTTTGCTCTCTTTAGCTATTCATATTTCTTTCTTGACCATCCACCTCAGTTAAAGGCATCAATACTATCTCCTACCTTGCCCCAAAGAACCCCCTGCAGAAATTGTGTCCAATCCCCGCACCCAAAATTGCAATTCCTCAATCTGCCACCAAAAACCTTAAAAACCCAAAATCAACCTTTTAAATCAGTTTACTAGCCTAATATCAGTGTTACCTTGTTGGTCATCTCATCCCATTGAAGATCTGCCGAGATTGACCAGAGAGAGCCTTCTCCTGCCCCGTAGGGCTAGCTACGAGGCTAAATGGTTTGATGTAGCCTTGAGGTTTACCTTTCTCAGCCTGAGGTGAAATTTCAAGCGCTAACACCTTGAAAGGGAAATTATAAAGAAGATCAACTCAAAATTTATCTGAATTTACCTAATGGAGCATTGTCACCTAACGAAAAACATTTAGTGGTTCTAGGCTAGAGACGTGTTCTGGCATCGTAAAACAAAGAAGTTGTCACTAACTTGTCTTCAATACATCTTGAGTGTGATACCTCATTCCATGTACGTGAGTATATCGTAGCTCATCAACATACCTTCGGGTATATAGGGCAGTGTTACATTACGTAAAGTATATGGGAATTCTCTCACTATGTGGTTTTGCATTAGACAACGCTTATATGGATTGTGCCTCTGCGTACTTTCAAGTATATATGGGAGGACAACACTAGGTTGCTATCCATCCTTAGGTAACCGAGTTAGCCGCCTTGTACACTATGATACATTGAACACAACATTCAGGGAGATTACCTTCCCATACTTCTTGGTTCGCCAGCAGGTATTCTACAGTTCACATTTTCTTGGTAAATCTTTTTCCTAGATTATACCTCTTTTGTTTTGTTATGTTACTTTGATTAAAATAAAATTAATTGACTGTGGATGACATCCTCCATGGTCACTCCTTAGTTGAACTTACATTGAAACATATGGCGATAAATCTGGAGTCCACCGATGAAGGAATTCCTTTTGATCGGAATCCTAGTCCTTTTCCTCCTTTCGTAAATACTAGTGCTCCTTATATGGCTACATTATCCCTTTCAGAATTTACCAATGGCTTGCTAGTATAGTTGTTTTCAACATCCTTGGTTCACAATGTTGTGATTTATCTACAATCGAGTACTCCTCCAGCTGGACAAAATCAACCTCCAGTTGATCCTAAAGTTGAACTTTTGCCTTCTTCCTCGGTTGTTTCTTCCTCTCGTTCTTCCTCTTCGACTGGTGAAAGTATTTGTACTAGTAACCAGGTGGATAAGAAGAAGAATAAAGGGAAGAAGAACAAGAAGAAGAAGAAAATTTAGCAGAGGGGAAACCAAGCAACCATTGTTTTGAATGAAAAATTTGATGAGAAACCGTCCATCAAGCCTCACAAAGTTTGATATCCATGCAAACTTTGTGAGAGAGACCATCTTCTTCGAAATTGTCCTGATATTCCTCAGATCTTAGTAGAATGGTCTTCTTGTTCACATCATCCTATGTCATCAACTTCTGGAGATCATGTTGGTTACACAACATCAACTAGTGGTAGTAAAGTTCATGGAAAGAAGGGAAAAGTCAAGTATCCTTGTAGGTTACGTGAAGGGAATCACCCCATTCACCTTTGTCCCTATCTGGATGAAGCCATAAAAGTGTTGGATAACTATCCTACTTCACTGCAGTGACTTCCATCTGGTTACAGGAGACTCTCTCTTCATCCTTCCTTAGTTAATGAATTGACTGACTCAAATCAACCATTGGTCAAACCCACTCTCTCTGAAAGTGAATCCTATGAGTCTATACTCGACCCAAATCAACAGGTAGAGGTAAAAATTGACCCAATTTCACCTTCAATTAATTGTACCTTTCCCGTAGAGAGTGAATATGATACCACTCAAGTTCTTTTCATTTCTTCAAATTCCAACGAGCTTGGGGCAATCCTCCTATTCCATCAAGACAAGAGGAAAATCTTCCTGCTCTTATAACTCAAGGGGATGATTCTCCCCTTCTTACGGTACCCCCTCCAAGTAGTCTAGTCACTTCCTTTGATTAGAATCAACTAGAAAGATTATGTCTTCCTTCTTATGTACCTTTCTAGATCATAGTGCAGGTTTGTAATATGATTGTATTTGGCATTATTATAGATGAAAGTGCATCAATGAGTATCCTTTCCTCTACTGCTTGGCAAGCACACAGTTCACCGCCACTTGTGCTAGTTACCCAGAATCTGTTAGCTTTTAACAGAGGAACCAATTAACCATTAGGGATCCTTCCTTAGTTGCCTATTACTTTGGGAGAAAAAATGGTTTATCTGAATCTGATGGTAGTCCCAAGCCCTTTGGATTACAATTTACTTCTTGGGTGTGACTATGCTTATGATATGAGAGCTATTGTTTGAACACTCTTTTGAGTGATTTGTTTCTCGCATGAAGGAAAAATTATCACCATTGACCAGCTTTCATTTCCCAGTCCAAAGATGGCTTCCTGTCAACCATCTTCCCTAAATAGTCTTTTTGTCCCAATGGTATCTTCCCCACCATGGGTCAATTATCTGGCAACCCATTCCATGCCTACATCAACGGACGATCAATTACGTGATGTTGTACATGATGTGTTGGAAGTATTGGAACCATATCCCTCTAATGGATTCCTTGCTACGTATCCCTTCCAGAGCATTGTTCTCCCATTTGATGAGAACCTCTTGGAAGTCATGACCTCTTATAGGTTGTGATCAAGGAATATGAGGATACTTCCTGGTATTGTGTCAACCTCGTTAAAAAATGAAACCAAGGATATAAGGATAGTTCCTTGTCTTGTGTCAACCTCGTTAAAAAATGAAACCAAGGATATGAGGATCGTTCCTTGTTTTGTGTCAACCTCGTTAAAAAATGAAACCAAGGATATGAGGATAGTTCCTTGTCTTATGTCAACATCGTTGAAAAATGAAACAAAGGTCATGACTATAGTTCCTTGTCTTCTGTCAACCTCGTTAAAAATGAAACAAGGAATACAAGGATAGTTCTTTTACTATGTCCACGTCATTAAAAAATGAAACTCCCATGAGCATAGTTCCTTGTCTTGTGTCAAGCTCGTTAAAAAATGAAACAAGGAATTTGAGCATAGTTCCTTGTCTTGTGTCAAGCTCGTTTAAAAATGAAACTAAGGGTATGAGCATAGTTCCTTGTCTTTTGTCAATATCATTAAAAAATGAAACAAGGAACCCTGGAGCAAAGTTCCAATTCGAGTCATTGACTAGATCTCATAAAATCCCAGTCGAGTCTTTCACTTGATCTTGTATATGAACCTTCATTCCATCCACCTCATTGCCACAAGTAGTCTAGTTAGGTGAATGTAATGAAGCTTGGGGGGCATGCATCTAGTGGTAAAGTTAAGTTTCCCTGTAGGTTATGTGAAGGGAATCACCCCATTCAACTTTGTCCCTATCTGGACGAAGCCAAAAAGGTGTTGGATAACCGTCATGCTTCACTGCAGTGACTTCCATCTGGTTACTGAAGACTCTCCCTTTCATCATTTTGGGGGCATATAAACTAATGTCAAGCATAGTTTTTCGTTTCAATCTTGTGTAAAAATGAAACTGAATTTAAGCATACTTCTTCATTTTAAGCTTGTGTAAACATGAAACTGAATCCAAGCATATTCTTTTGTTTAAAGCTTATGTAAACATGAAACTGAACCTAAGCATAGTTCACTATGGTTCAAACTTATGTAAAAAAGAACCCATTTCGATTTTTAACCATCGTGATTGTCATTCTATTAGCCTCTTTCGTCAGATGAGCCTTGGTTGTTTTCATCCCATCACCACCATCCCTTTAGCCGATCATATGATTTCACTTGGTTGTTTTACCCTTTTTGAGGAATAGTTGCAATGAGTGGTCTTATTAGCTAGCCTCTTCACATAAATCAACATGTTTTGAGAAGTTCCAACATCACCAGAACCAATTGCTATCCTAGACACCACTCGTTCTTCAAAGTGGAGTCCTCTTTAAGCTATTTTCAGACTCTCTAAACATGAAAATATTGTCGAGCGATTGTCTTTTTTAGCTCATTAACGGATTGGAAATGATATCTACTCAGTATAACTTTAACCCTTTTTCGGGATGAGATAGATTAACTACGAAAAAGGAATACGTTGATTGAACATGGTCAATAGGTTCTCTCTCATATTGTTTTATGCTTTTCGGGCTTGAGAGACAAATCTATGAAAAAGAACTTGTGGAGTTTTCTTTTTGTCCCTTTTCAAACTCTCTAAATATGAGAAGGACCGAGTTATCTTTGTCATTAAACTCGTTAAAACATCAAATAGTGACAAACTTATCCATCTAGACAAGACTGACCTTCACCTTTTCTAGACCCATTAAAACATCAAATAGTGATGGATTCACCCAAAGGGTGGAATTATACAATAATCATATCTTATCCTCCTCAAGCTTGATAAAGATAAAAAGGTATTGGTCAGCAATTGTTATAGACATTTTTGTGCCTTACAGCATTGAGCATGAAATGTCCATAATCCAAGGGATCCAAAGTCCCTAAATGAGTTGTTCCTACCCCTAAAGGAACAAGGTCAACAAAAGACAGCTTCTCCCAGAAGTTCTCCACCAAAAACAACTCAGAAATGGTCAAATAGGGATCAATTCAGAGGCTCCACTAGCTGTCTGCACTGAAATGCAGAGATCACACTGGCTAGGTGCACTGCAACGCAGGTAGAAGCACTACCAGGGTGCGCTGGGCGGGAAATGACAAATGGAAAGTTCATTCAACGAGGTGGAAAGACCCTGGAAGCTTCCAGAATCTTCCTCAATGACACTTGCCTCAATGAATTCGACCAAGTGATGAGTAAGAGGTTGTCAACCTCCAAGTGGAAGCAAGAACTGACAGAGAGAAGCCACAAGTCAAAACATGAGCTGACTCATCCTCTCTGCTCACATCTATATATGGATCTCTCACCCAGAGGTTCAAAAGGCTGGAATTTTTTACTTTGCAGAGAATTGCTGTTGGTTTGAGATTGAGACTAGTACATTGGGTGATTTATGCTTTGTTGGAGGAGAGGAAGGGATTCCTTTGCTGGGAGGTAGATGCTGGATCGGGACTCACTTGGTTGTATCTCCTCTTGAACCTTGTTACCATATCAATAAAGCTATTTGAGTTTCTCCTATATGCTTTTATTTCAATGATGTTTTGTTATATTTGCATATTTAGTTTATATCTGATCCTAAACTAGTTATGAATGTGAATCTATGTCTTTTGTGTAGTTTTCCTCTCTTGTGATCTTGCAGGAACTGGGTGAAGTTGGACCAATGAAAGAGCAGGCAGCGGGAAGCGAACAAAAGAGAGAGTGATTAGATCGACAAACTAGCGGAAGACACCGGTTAGTTACATCCTTCTTTCTCTATTTACATCTCATAAAGAAGAATACTCAGATAGTTTTCCTTGTTTGTTGCTAAGGCACTATCACCTCTTAGAGTGGGATAGGGGCATTCCGAATTGGATACTTTTCCCAACAACAAAATGGCGACTCCGCTGGGGACAGTATCTTGTTAGTTTATTTGTGTTTCTATTGCTATTCATTTCATAAACTCAAGAGTGTCGAATCGAACTGCATTTGCCATTTACAAATGCAAAGTAGAGATCAGCTACTCTAGTCCACTCACTGGGCCTATTTATGATCTGAACAGCTGATCCACAAGTGCTCTAATAGCCCTTTGTGATAGATCTTAGTCCTCCTATAAATCATCCTCCTAATTGTACCTAATTGATAGCTTTTATCCGACCAAAAACTGTAGATTAAACTGCAAACCGTAACCCAGAACCCAGAAACAACTCTCGTTTCTGCTTCAGCACAGACGCTGTGAAGAGGTTTTGCATTTCAACACAGGTCCCGTGAAGGCTACCTGCGCTGAAGTTTAGTTTCTCTGTGTAGAGGGTGCGCTGATCAGTCTTTGCCTTGTGCAGCTGTGGTTCCCTGCTTCCTTTTGCTCAGTTTTCTCTCTGTTTTTTTGCAGCCTGTTATCAGTCAGTGTACCTATCTGAAACCCCTTTTTCTTTGCCTCAATTCTGCCTTAGTTGTATAAAGAAACTGTATTTGTTCTTTGTGTATTTGTTACATCATTTGCAGTTTCCATTACAAAAGTAAACTAGTCATACTGTCGCCCATAGATCTAGACCTGTCGTAAGTGTCGTTTTGATCTTAGGAGTGAGTTTGTTTGTTGTTCACAGTTGATTTAGTTTTTAATTTTGTCTTTTGGTTTGAATTTATGCATTTCAAGTGTCGAAACAAGTAAATCATAAAGTGTCGTAATTGTCTTTTTGATTTTGAAAAAGGAACTTGTTTGTGTTTTTCACTTGAAATCGAATTCAAATTTGTACAACATCTTTCTTTTTAGGCATCAATATTAAGAAAGTGAAAACAAATACATGCATATGTGCATTTGCATTTTGATAGTTTGTATGTTGATTTAGGGAAAAGTGCATTACTGTGTGCTCTATGCTCTTTGAGAAAAGATGGTGTCTTTCTTTTCCCCTTGTAGCTAGGATTTTCATTGTTGAAAAGATATAAAAGCTTGCTTATCATCTTTAGACTGCATTTAGGAATTGTATCATACATCTCGTGGTGATCCAAAAAGGAAAACTTCTAAGAAAGATCAACCTAAAATAAATTGAATGAACTTAACAACGCTTTGTAACATAACCCACAACATAGAGGTCTAGGCTAGAGACGTGTTCTGGCGTCGTAAAACCTGGTCACTGGTCGCCTCATTGATGGTTGGGTGATTCCTCCTGAGAGACGATAAGTGCCAGTACGGATTGTGCTCCCACGTACCGTCGCGTATATATTGGGAGACCCCTATAGGAATAAAACCTTTAACCATAGGAAGCTGTGTCGGCCGCCCTACTGATCGCAATGCACTGAACACAGCATTCGGGAAGATTGACCGCCCGTACCCTAAAAAGTATTCTGCGGTTTTGCAAAAAGTTTAGCACACCCTCTACCTAGAACTCCAGAGCAGTTCCTTTTGGCATTTTTCAGACTATAACAGAAAAATTCCATCCGAGCATTTTTCACTTCGGGCTCGTTAAAACATCGAAGGAGACTAGAGTCATCTTTAGCTTTTTCTCGACTCTTTAAAATTGAAAAAGCAAGTTGTGTCTAAAGCGTCTAAAAATTCATTTAATTCGGAAACACACTTTCCCCTTTTGTATTTTGGTTGATCGAGTAATCCGCAATCGTGGAAGAAAGTCAATTGAAACCCCGTCGTTCGCGGAGGCTTACGAGTCAACCGTCTTTGTCTCCAGAATCGAAAACAGTACGGACAAAGCGGACTCGTTTAACCGGTTCGAAATCTCCTATCAAAGTTAGAACAAGTGTTCCAACAACATCCGAGATTCCGGTTACTCCAAACATTTCTGGAAACCCTGCCTCTATAGAAGAAGTTCAATAGCCACAGAGGGACAGTGATACTGATCCTGGTCTGAGAGCAAATACTTGCGTAACTGAACCAATTCCATCTACAACCGGTTCAGAGAATCTTGCTCCTCAAACATCTGTCGCTGTCAATTCAACCCCTTCTTCGGCACCAGAAATATTTTATAGACCTGACGGTCTTCCCCTTACACCTGGTTTGATTGCGATAGAGGAAATTGTAGAAGATCCGCAAGCAAGTACTCCAACACATTTTGGAGTCGGGGTCACTCTATTTCCTTCGACATCAGAAGTTAGTCTACCACCAGTGGAAGTTCCTATAGAATCGCTAGGTGATCCCTTGGATAGACTCAAAATTTCTGAACAAACGTCAAGATCTAGGACTGTGTCAAATGACACAGCGACGGCAGAAATCCCTGCCATCACTCTGACAATGTTTGCCGGCGTACCATCTGTCTCGACTAGCTCACAACCACTAGAAGGAGTCCATCTAGGGACTATTTCGACAGTGTGGTCCGTTCCTGTTTGTTCCTTCAAAGTAATATCCGACAACTCTTATGTTGAGACTCGACAAATTGATCCATTTGGAGGTCAATTTGGGCCATCCAGTCCCCAAGGGAAAACAATTCCCTTGAGTTCCAGATTACCACCGTATGGGGGGCAGTATGCCCTTTCATTATCCCCTCCAGGAGGATATCCATACGGGAGTTCTCAACAATATTCAGGTTATACTGGAGTTACGACAAGTGGTTGGGTACCTATACTACCCCAACAACCAAGAGTTGTGTATTCTATGCAACAATGTGTACCTATGTCGAACATCCTGACAACACCAGCTATTGTAACAGTGTCACAAGTTCAAACGATGCCTGTTGTATGTCAACCTCAGATTTCTCAGGTGGTAATGCAACAGCCCCTTGACCCTATGACTCAACCACAATCGCCAACTGGTGGGGTGACACAGGTCCAAACAGGTATAATTACCACACATCTTGGTCCGACGGTTAGTATAGCACAACAGAACATGGCTTCACAACCGTGGCTGGTGCAATACCAACAACCACAATTCCAACAAGTGTACCAAGGTTCTGAGCAGCAGATCTTTGCGAACAGTGGACAACCGTACATTCAAAATGGTCAAAATCAACCACTTTACAGTGGTCAAGTCCACCAACCGTATCAGTCATACCAGCATCAATTACATTATGTTGGTATGCAAAGGCCAACTGCTCAGGCAATTCCATCGTACCCTGGGTATGCTTCACCTAACCTGAATCAACAGTTACCATTCGTGGCAACTTTAGAGTTACCCGATTTACACCAGTTAACAAACGATCCAATTTCTTACGCCCCTTGGTGGCCAACGATTCCTCACAAACTTCCATCAGACATTCCTAAATTTAATGGAAATCCAGGTGAAGACCCATCGAATCACGTGATGACATTTCATCTATGGTGTTCATCAAACACCCTAAACGATTATTCGATAAGGCTTCGCCTTTTTCAGAGGAAATTAACGGGTCCGGCGAAAAAATGGTATATTGAATTGCCTAGAGCTTCGTTCGACAATTTCTGTACCTTATCCACGACTTTCTTAACCCATTTTCAATTACCGATAAGGTATGAGACAGGAATGGAAATCTTAACCAACTTAAAACAGACAACGGCCACTCACATATCTGATCATATACATGAGTGGAGACGTCGTCGTAGGATGGTAAAAACGTACGTTCCCAATCAACTATTAGCTGAATGGTTTATCAAGTCGTTACTTCCTGCCATAACGGAAGATGTAGTGAAGGGGGGAGTCGTAACGGAAGAGCAAGTTATTTCTCGTGCGCAATATCTAGACTTGGTCTATACTCAGTCTGGCACACTCTACGACAAAATACCTGACGCCCCTAGACCGGAATTCTCAATTCCTCGTCCTCCTAAATTAAATAATGACTCTCATGTCGGCGATGGCGTGATTGGCACGAGAAACACGAAATCGATAAAGGCTTCGTCAAAGAAAGCTCGTAAGATTTCAGATCAAAATGCAAAAGACGAAATTCTTGCTTCGAAAGTAAATGTCGTATCAGCAGATAAGGGCAAAGAAACCAAACAACCAGGAAGCAAGAAGAAACAAAGAAAAGGGAAGAAGAAGAAACAAGGAGAGTCATCTCCTGAAAAAACTTCTTCAAACCCTCCTGGAGATAGGAAACCCCCTTTAGGGTGTCAGATATGTGATGAGAATCAATGGACGAGAGAATGTCCATACAAAGCTGAGCTTAAAAGATTCTTTAAGAGTTCGCAAACCTCAGCTGTGTTAACTGACCCGTTTTCGAATCGAGGCACAAATCTGGTTGATAGTGGAAATGCTTCCCCGTCGCAAGTGCTAATGTTGTCAATTTCCAAGAAACAGAATGATGCTTTGATTTCGACAAGGAACAAAGATTACGGGAATTCGCAGCTGTCGAACGACAAAGGTAAAGATCAACCAAGTAGTTCGACAACAACTTCAACAGAAGTTGTACCACCCATCATTCCTGAATTAACAATAAAACCGCCAAAGGGAGTAGTACACAAGTTGACATTTAATCCTCACACCAAAGCAGCGCAGCATTATAACATAGTGGAAGATTTGGCCCGATCGCCATCCGCTATGTCGACTCTTGAAGTACTACAAAATTGTCCATCCCAAAGGCAGGCTTTGTTATCGGCCATTGGTGGGGTTGATCCTAAGGATTCAAATCTTGTATCCTTCGACCACAAAGGATACGATCCTCAGTTACCAGCTCAACTAACTTTCCTTATTCAAGTGAAAGCCCTCAACAAAACTGTTCACCGAACAATTATTGATGAAGGGGCATCTACATGCATTATGTCGATGAGTTGCTGGAAAACTTTAGGATCTCCAACCTTGTCGCGATCTTCGACAACATTAAAAGAATTTGACGGAAGGACATATACCCCATATGGTATCCTAAATAACTTGAAGGTTGAACTAGGGGGAAAAACAGTAGAAATAGATGTTGAAGTCATCGATGGAAATCTTGATTACAACATCCTACTAGGAAGACCATGGATCTATGCCATGGCAGCTGTCGTGTCGACCTATTTTAGAAATATCGCATTCCCCTTTCAAGGGGGGATTACGATCGTCGACCAACAAAACTTCCTCCCCAATGCTTCACAAGTTACAGGAAGCATTCCCATGATCCATGGAAGCCCCAATTCGCTTTAGAATATCGGAGTAGGCCTACTGAAAGATCCTATACTAATGGGAACTTTCGCTCTTCCACCTCCAATTGGTTTAGCAGAAGTAGCATCGATAGGTACCTGCAATATGATATCTTCCACGAAGATCTCAGAAGACGATATCAACATGGATCATGCAATGGTTTTGCCCCCGAGCCCAGTAGAAATATTGTAGCAATCAATGTTTCGGGCATGGGAGGCGAACCCAAATCAATGCTCATCAAGCATTTGGGTAGATAGGTCAAGAGAATATGGTACCCCTTTAGATCCTTGGTCGAGAGTGCATGGAATCGACGAAGGAATCCTACAATCAATGTTGATTGAGGGGGCACCATGGAATGATTGCCACCATCGTTCCCTTCTTCTAGATTATGAAGAAGATACTCAAGATGACCTTTATCACCCTTCAGTTTTTGAATTCCTATCAAATACTGTAAATACGGTGGATTCCGAGTGAAACTTATCCAATATTGAAGAGACTATAGCCATAAATATCTCGACTAAAATAAATGTTGTAGAGAATATTTATGTCGGAAAAGGTTGTTCACCTTCAGAACTGGAAATATATAACGCTCTTTTTCGTGAGTTCAGAGATGTATTTGCTTGGTCATATGATGAAATGCCAGGCATTGACTCGAGTATCATTGAACATGAAATTAAGATGTATCCAGATGTCAAACCGGTAAGACAACGGCTCAGGCAGGTGCACCCCAAGAAAGCCGTTGCCATTAAGGCAGAAGTTGAAAAACTTCTCCATGCTGGTTTCATCTACCTGGTTCCTCTAACCAATTGGGTATCGAATATTGTCCCTGTTATGAAGAAACAAGGGACAATTAGAGTGTGTGTCGATTATAGGGATGTAAACCAAGCTTGTCCAAAATACAACTACCCTACACCCTTCATCGACCAGATAATTGATGAATGCACCAGATGTGAAATCTTTTCATTCATGGATGGATTTTCCGGGTATAATCAAATAAATATCCGCCGACAGGACCAGTCAAAGACTACATTCATTTGTCTGTGGGGCACATTCGCATATCAGAAATTACCCTTTGGTTTAAAGAACGCAGGGGCGACGTTTCAGAGGGCAATGAATTATGCCTTCCATGACATCAAGAACATCGTTCAACCATACCTCGACGACCTTCCGGATCATTCGCGAAAGCGGACTGATCATCCGCAACATTTAAGAGCGATATTTCTACGTTGCCGACACTACAAGATACGACTCAATCCGCACAAATGTGTTTTTTGCGTCAGTTCTGGTCGTTTACTTGGCTTTGTAGTCTCCAAGGATGGGATTCGTCTCGACCCTTGCAAGGTCCAGGCAATCATCAATTTGCCTCCACCTTCGAATTTTCTTCAGATTCAGAAACTCCAAGGGAAAGCAAACTTTCTGAGGAGGTTCATTCCAAATTACGCAGAACTTGCTAAAGGTTATACACGTCTTTTGAAAAAGGAGGTGCCCTTCGTTTGGGATCAGGTTGCGCAAGCTTCCTTTGATGATTTAAAGGATTCCTTAATAAAAGCATCATTAATATACGCCCCCGATTATCAAAGAGATTTTAACCTGTATCTGGCTGCAGCAGATACAACCATCGCAATGGTTTTAGTTCAAGAAGTCGACGGAATTGAACACCCTATATATTATTTAAGTAGAAACTTAAATGATACAGAAAGAAAATATTCTTATGTTGAAAAACTAGCGCTTACGGCTGTTCAAGCGATTCAAAGGTTTCGACATTATGTCCTCTTTCGGAAAACCACCATTCTGTCAGATTGCAACCCCATGACTTATATATTGTCGCGACAGTTGCTGGGGGGCAAATATTCAAAATGGATAGCAATCCTTCAAGAGTTTGATCATGAATTTGTAAAATCCAAATCAAAGAAAGCTCTAGTTTTCGCAGAATTATTGTGCGATCTCCCATCATCGTCCAACGATGAAACATCCAAAGAATCAATCGTGGACGAGAATTTGTTTCTGATATCTAAAAGCAATGAGTGGTATGGAGATATAATAATTTATCTCCAAACCCAAAAGTTCAAGCCTAACATCTCTCACTCTGAACAAAAACGTATACGATACCAAGCAAAAGACTACATGATCGTCGGTGATACGCTTTACCGTCGTGGTATCGATACATTTTTGAGGAGGTGCCTCACCCATGAGGAGGCCGAAAAAGCCCTGAATGAGTGTCATTCAGGCGCGTGTGGGGGGCATCAATCTGGATATGCTACAACACAAAAAATCTTACGAGCAGGATACTTCTGGCCAACCATGTTCAAAGATTGCATAACCGCAGTCAGAAGTTGCCATGCTTGTCAAATTTTTGATAGCAAAACCAGAAGACCACCCGCACCGTTACAGCCAATAGTTGTTGTTGGGCCTTTCGCCAAATGGGGCATCGATTTCATGACATGTAACCCCACCTCGACCGGGGGGCATGGGTATATTATAGTCGCCGTTGACTATTTTACCAAATGGGCCGAGGCGATGCCTACATTAGATAACACTGGTGAAACAGCTGCCCTTTTCTTTTCCAATCATGTAGTCGCCAGGTTCGGCATACCATAGGCTATAGTTACAGATCATGGATCGCATTTTCGCAATCACATGATGGTTGAATTAGCTGCCAAGCTAGGGCTATCTCACGATAGCTCTACCCCGTATTATCCGCAAGCCAATGGACAAGTTGAAGCGATCAACAAAGTCCTGAAGCGTATGTTGCAAAGGATGATCGGAGTTCACAAAAGCAGGTGGCACCTAATCCTGTACTCAGCCTTGTGGGCTTACCGAACATCAGTAAGGAATGCAACCGGGTTCACACCTTTCCAACTGGTGTATGGCATGGAAGCAGTCTTACCAGTCCAGTGCGAAATCTCGTCTCTTAGACTCGCAATCGATCTCCTCCCCGGAACTTCAGAAGAAGAGGCCCGTTTCTTGGAATTAATCCAATTGGATGAAACCCGTCGTGATGCCGCTTTGGCTAACGAAGCCCATAAGAAATGAGTCAAGGCGCAGTTCGACAAAAATGCCAAACCCCGTGTCTTCTCGGAAGGTGACTTGGTCTTGCTTTACGACCAAGAATCCGATAAATTGGGAGCAGGTAAATTTAATTCGTTATGGATGGGCCCATATATTGTTACATGAGTGTTAGTAAAAGGAGCCTACGATTTGATGGATTATGACGGAATTCCATTGGCGCAACCTCGTAATGGGTTGTACCTCAAGCGTTACTATGCTTAAATAGTAACCAATATGCTTTTGTTGTATTTTGTTTTCGCTAAAGTGGTTGTTTTGGTCGAGTAATCCACCTTTTTACATTTATTGCAGATGTCGAACCTTTTGGAGACATGTGTGGGATATGCCAACGGAGCGAGTCGTAGTTCGCGGAACCTGTCTTCCGCAGCCTGGGCCATTTTTTATCCAAGCGGCGAGTTAGTAAGTTTCAGAGGTGTATGTATTGGTCAATCAACGAATAACATCGCTGAATATAGCGCGTTGGTAGAACTGCTCTCTGATGCCATCACCCATGGTATACGCCGACTAATCGTCAGGCTAGACTCACAACTCGTAATACTACAACTCAATGGTATATATTCCATTCGCAACCGAGCTATGTATCGCATGTTCCTAAGGGTTAATATTTTGGAAAGACAGTTTGATTTAATTCAATACCAACATATTTCCAGAAACTTAAACACATTAACCGACTCATTAGCAAACTATGTGTTAGATAGACATTTGCGATATTTATAAAAAGAAACATATCATCAATGTTGTACATATGGATCATATAACTCAACCAGAATAAAACCCCGAAAATCAATATATATATATATATATATATATATATATATATATATATATATATATATATATATATATATATATATATATATCTATATATATATATATATATCTATATATATATATATATATATATATCTATATATATATATATATATATATATATATATATATATATATATATATATATGTATATATATATATATGTATATATATATATGTATATATATATATATATATATAAGTTGTTTATTGTTTACATATAATGTTCTGTAACCAAGACAAAATCGGTCGCATGACCCAAAAACTCAAAAATGCTAGGGGCACCCTAGTCTAGTGACGCTCATGATAGCACGTCACGGCCTGTGCGATCATGCGTAAGAGACGAGTCCATTGTCTAGGCACACCAGTAGTATGCCGCTGCAACTCTAGAGGTAACTCGTCGATCCTCACATCTGGAATGCCGAGAGTAAGGCTCTCAACCTGCTCCTGCACAGCTGTGAGGGTCTCGGCCACATCAAGGTCAAGAAGAATAACCCTCCCGGCAGTCTCCCCTGCTGGGGCAGCGGCTGGCGCTCTCGGGCGAACTGCTGGACGAACAGGACCAACATCTGCATGCACACATGAGTTTGATTAAAGTCTTGATAGAATAAAGCACAAGGACATTATGAATAAAAATAGTAAACAGCGATATGGTCAAAGATTTTACCAATAGCGCCCCACTGCTCGCCATCCGGCAGTACCAAATCCGGATCACCCCAGAAGTCCATGCCAACATATGGATACTCGGAATAGACCATCTCCTGACGCTCAAACCACCTGAACAAGGTATCAGAGAAAGAAATTTGAGATTGACCAGCATGCCTAGACATGTGATCAACCCATCTCTGCATGCGTGGTTCAGTAGGAGAAGGCAAGTCGAGTGCAATGTACTGTGGCTGCATTAGTGGTATCTTCTCCAAAGCAAAGGCGGTCAAAATAGAACCAAAACAAAAGTTCTTCAACTTCCCATCCTTTACCTTGGTCAACTGACTTTTCATCTGAAGAAGTACTGCATCGCACCAGTTGAATATTTTCGGTTGGAGGCATTCCAAGGCATGTTGCACATAGGATCTGTTGGCTACATGAAGAGACGCACTATCGGCCATCCTACCAATAGTGTACAGGATAGAACTGAGGGACCTGTCAGCAACCTCACGGATAACGATCTTGCCGTCTTTACTCGGCTGAGATCCTTCCCTGCAATACTGGCGGACATAATCTCTCACAGAGTCACTCCCTCGGGCCGAACCTGACAAAGAAATGGGGACACCCCGCCTCGACAAGCCAGTCAAGAAGTAAATGTCTACTGCGGTCAAGGGGATAGATTTGCCCCTAATCAGGAATACTTAGTTGATAGGGTCCCAAGCATCGAGCAAATACTGCAGTAGGGAGATCTTCTGTCTCATGCTAGAGATGCGGAAGAAGTTCAGCAGGCCACAGTTCCGCAGCGCGTTCACCGTGACAGGATCATGTAGGGAAATCATGTCCTCTTCTTCATGTTCTCGTTCTTGCCATGTAAGGGTCATTTTGCTCCAATATCTCTGAAAAACAAACATGAGAGGAGTTAGATCCTGGATTTGATGAGAAACTGGCAAAATTTTCATCAAAAACTGTGCAACAAAACTCTTTTTCTGCGCCCAGCGCACCTGCCCAGTGTTCCACCTGCGTTGAAGGTCAAACTGCCTTCATACAGCTTGACATTCAGCGCAGGTTTCGAGTGCACTAGGTGCGCTGATGGCAGAGCGACCCCATCAAACCCCAGAGGCTCAGAAAAATAGGAAATCAAGCACAAAATGCAGAAAGGAAACCATGAAATGAAAGAGCTCGAGTTTAGCTCCTACCTGGTCCAGACGGCGCCAAGAATTGTCCACAGAATCTCCCAAAATCAGCTGATGAAAATCAAGGGGGAAGAGGCACCTCCAAAGCTCCAACAAACCAAGTTCAAATGAAATGGTAAAATGAGAGGTAAAAACACTTTTTAATTGCTTTTTACGTAGTTCAAAGCGAAATATTAGGGTTTTAATCTCATTTTCAAGCAAATGTTATTCATTTCTAACTAGTTTGATGCAGCAATTGAGGGTACAGTACTATCTTTGAAAAGGGCAAAGCTAGTTATGGTAAAAAATAAAAATTAGACCATGTTATCGAGCAGTTTTAGCACATAGTTCATGCTCGTTAAAAAATGAACATAAGATCGAGCAAGTGTTTCAATCCGCATTTAAGCTCGTTATAAAATGAACTACCCGGTAAATAACCACTCCAAATGTAGAGTTATCAGCCATTAAAGCCTTGGTCGTGTTTGCACCATCACCTCCACTTTTCCATTGGCCGATCATTCACGTCCATTTGATTGTTTACCCATTTTGAGGAACAGCTGCGAAGAGTGATTTCACTAGCCATCCTTGTGACACTGCCATGATTGGAAAATTCCAAACCTTACCTGGAATCAGCTGCTACCCGTTTATCACTCGTTCCTCAAAAGACGAGTCTTCTTTAAGCTCTTTTCATCTGACTCGTAAAATATGAAAAGATTGTTGAGTTTTGGCCTTCCAGCTCGTTAAAGCAACCAGAAGTGCTATCCCTCCTCTAGATTTTAATCTTTTTGGACCTGAGGGATTATTGCACAAAACGATCGAGCGCTTGTTTTGTTCGGCTCGTTAAAACTATCGAAAATTCATCCCTTCTGTATTGTTTTATACTTTTTCGGACTTAATGGATTAGATGACGAAAAAGGAACTTGGGAGTTGTCTTTACGTACCTTTTCAGACTCTCTAAAATTGAAAAGGGCCGAGTTATCTTTGTCGTTAGACTCGTTAAAAAACATTAATAGCGACAAACTTGTCTTTAGACGAGAATGAGTTTCACTATCGCTAAGCTCGTTAAAACATAGCGATGGGTTTGCCCGAAGGGAAAATTATAGAACAAGCATATGTTATCCTCCTCAAGCTTGACAAAAATAAAGAGGTACTGGTCAGAAATGACTGGGGAAAAATTGGGAAGAAACTCAAAGAACTTTTATTGGTAGCAAGTCGCTCTTGAACATGACACTTCCACTCCGTGCCTGAGTCGGGTTGGGTTGTTTCATTCACCGGTCAAATCACCATGGTCTCGCCAATACCATCCATCTTTGGGGTAAATGCTACCAATCCATCACACAAGTGTCGCCGATATGTTCAAGAGCAGTCATCCAGAGAAGTCAACCGTGTCCCATCCACTACCATACATTATCCTTCATCCTTTCATGACCGCCACCCTGAACCATATATCATCAGATCGTTTTCACCTCCATCAAAATCATTTGCTCCGTTCCGTGTCACTGATGTGGGATACATTAAGGCCCTCCTTTGACGGATCGCTTCTTGTCGACATCAGCTCATTATCCAAGAAGTTGATCTAGGAACACACCCTTCAGTACTTTGAAGCTTGCATGCTTCAATGGCAAGTTTCTCACTTCCGACGACAGGTATACATCAATGAACTTCGACCGGAAGATTTTGCGTGGTGTTCGATGCCAAGTCCTTTATTCACACCACGTAAATTGTACTGCAATACCTTGAGGGTCATTATCATTATCGGTGATTCCTCTGGCACTTGTTAATAGTTTACATCATTGACTGGTAATCAAGCGATGTCTTTCCATGTTCGACTTCAGAACATTTCTCACATGGATCGACTTGTACTTAGAGTGAAGATCAAACAAGATTGAAGACCCCAAATCTAGTTTCATCCATCCGGGCTGCGATATATATTCAGGAAAAATAAAGACATTGACATGTACAACATTGCAGCAGATAATCATCCTACCAAAAGGATGATGATTTCATCAAAATCATCAGTCTACCATCAGACGATTGTCTGTTCTATGTACAGAAAAATGAATTTATAAAGTTGAGCATGGGAATGCCCGCCTCAGCTAGATCATGAAAGCAGTATGAAAAATAATGTATTGTATTGTATCTTATTACAGGTCTCCTCCCAGCATTGGAAGAACTTCGGATCCTCCTAATAAAGCATTTCACCTGATAAACGGCCCCATACTTTAGGGGGCATTTGTTATAGACATTTTTGTGCCTTACAGCATTGAGCATGAAATGTCCATAATCCAAGGGATCCAAAGTCCCTAAATGAGTTGTTCCTACCCCTAAAGGAACAAGGTCAACAAAAGACAGCTTCTCCCAGAAGTTCTCCACCAAAAAGAACTCAGAAATGGTCAAATTAGGATCAATTCAGAGGCTCCACTAGATGTCTGTGCTGAAATGCAGAGCTTACACTGGCTAGGTGCACTGCAACGCAGGTAGAAGCACTACCAGGGTGCGATGAGCAGGAAATGACAAATGGCAAGTTCATTCAACGAGGTGGAAAGAACCTGGAAGCTTCCAGAATCTTTCTCAATGACACTTGCCTCAATGAATTCGACCAAGTGATGAGTAAGAGGTTCTCAACCTCCAAGTGGAAGCAAGACTTGATAGAGAGAAGCCACAAGTCAAAACATGAGCTGACTCATCCTCTCTGCTCACATCTATATATGGATCTCTCACCCAGAGGTTCAGAAGGCTGGAATTTTGTACTTTGCAGAGAATTGTTGTTGGTTTGAGATTGAGACTAGTACATTGGGTGATTTATGCTTTGTTGGAGGAGAGGAAGGGATTCCTTTGCTGGGAGGTAGACGCTGGATCGGGACTCACTTGGTTGTATCTCCTCTTGAACCTTGTTATCATATCAATAAAGCTATTTGAGTTTCTCCTATATGCTTGTATTTCAATGATGTTTTGTTATATTTGCATATTTATTTTATATCTGATCCTAAACTAGTTATGAATGTGAATCTATGTCTTTTGTGTAGTTTTCCTCTCTTGTGATCTTGCAGGAACTGGGTGAAGCTGGACCAGTGAAAGAGCAGGCAGCAGGAAGTGAACAAAAGAGAGAGTGATTGGATCGACAAACTAGCGGAAGACACCGGTTAGTTACATCCTTCTTTCTCTATTTACATCTCATAAAGAAGAATACTCAAATAGTTTTCCTTGTTTGTTGCTAAGGCACTATCACCTCTTAGAGTGGGATACGGGCATTCCGAATTGGATACTTTTCCCAACAACAGCAATGACTGGGGAAAATGGGAAAAAAGGGAAAGCCACTTTATGGTAGTAGGTCACTCTTGAACATGACACTTTCACTTCATCGCCATGACTATTTGGGTTGGGTTATCTGCTTGATGGTTATCATACCTATGGTCTATCACACCATCTATTACTTTACTTTTGGGTCAATGATGCCAATTCATTTAGTGTCATGGATATGTTCAAGTGAAGTCATTCAGTTAAAATTCATCCTTTACAATACTCATAAACCTTCATTTTCATGATCTCCATTTCTGAACCTTGTGTCGTCAGTCAAATTTCATCTCCAAAATCATTATACTCGTTTCGTGTCATTGATGTGGGATACATCAAGGCCCTCCTAGGATGAGTCACTTCTTGTCAACATCATCACATTATCCAAGAAGTTGACTTAGAAACATCCTTCCACTACCTTGAGGCTTGCATACATTAATGGCAGGTTTCTCGCTTCCACTGATAGGTTGACATCAATGGTCTTCAACCGAAAGACTTTGTATGGTTTTCAACATCAAACCATCCATTCAAACCATGTAGAATGTACTACAGTACCTTCAGGATCAATATCATTATCGGTGATTTCTCTCACATCTGTTAACTGCTTACATCATTGGCTCGTAATCAGATGGTGTCTTCCCATGTTCGACTTAAGATCACATATTCGTATGCTTAGAATCATACTTGAGCGAATGATTGAACGAGATAGAAGACCCCGGATCTAGTTTCATCCATCTGGGCTGCTATTTCAGGAAATGTACCAAATCATCCGTACAATGGCTTTACATTGATGGTCATTCCGATCATGGGTCTATATCTGTAGATGACTATCTATGTACTTGTAATGAAAGTTTATATGCTAAGCATGCCTATGATTTCCCTCATCAATTCATAAGAAAAAATCAAAATATCATGATATTATGTAGTGTAATCGATGTAGGTCACCAACCACTTCAGAACCTCCTCATCACATTGTAAAGCATATCACTCGACATTATTATTTCCAACTTCATGCTTTAGGGGTCAGCTGTTACAGATCCATTTGAGCACATTGCTCCCATCATCTAGATTAGTGTTTTAGGGCTCATCAAACCCTAGTTTCAGTTGCTACATGCCCTAAACAAGTCAACCGATTGAATGCATCCTTCCCAAATAGTTTCATGGCCTGAAGACATTATGAATGACTCCTTGAAGGACCAGCGCAAGTAGGCCCATGCAAGGGTGCTTTGTAGAGCACCTAGGCCCACTTTGACCTAAGTTATGTGAGATTGAGAGAAATTTGCATAGAATTCTGGGAATATTCCTTGGTTCTAGATGATTGTAGAAGGATCCCATCTCTTATTCCCTCATATGAGCTCAAATTTGGATAGGCTAAGGATCCATTAACGTCCTATCCTCTCATCCCTTCCTCCATGGAAACTAACTCTAAATTTGGAAGGCCATTCAATACCCTCATTTATGACAAAAACTCCTCCATCTTCCTATAAATTGAGCACTCCTCTAAGTAATCAAGGGTTGCACTTTGATGAATTATAAGGAGATAATGTTAGTTTGAGAATTGAGACTATTGTAAGTATCGTTATGCTACCAGAATTTCATGCTTTTGATGTGATGTGGATGGGATCCAAGCTAGAGGAGTGACTTCGAATCAGACATGATGGTTGTAATTGCTTCTTCTATTCAATAAAGTATTTGAACCTTTTTCCCATATGTTTGTATTGATATATGATTCTTATATGTGTGAATGTATCTGATTCCATTTACTTGTATTCTATAGGTCTTTTTCTTTGATCAGTTCTTTGTCTTCTATTTGTGTTTACATTTACTTCTCAAGCATGTTAAGTACGTGAAGGAGTGACGGGATCGATACAAGGGAGACAAGAGGAAAGCGAAACTACAAGTAGGTCTTCTCATATTCTTTGTCTTATCTATTGCTTATAGGAAAAGGCTAAAGTGCTTTAAACTGTTTTTCTAGATATGGCTACTTATCTAGGGAATTAGTATCTATCTGTAGATACCAAATTCTCCAAAACATAATCATATAGGATTCAGGCTTATTATCAATGATAAACGGTTAAAGAAACTATTGGAATCTTCTGGAAGAGGAAGCTTAAGAAATGTTTTCAATTTTCTTAAATTTCTAGAGTTTGCACACCTGTAGAAATGGATGACCAACTCTAGCCAGTGCTGGTGCAAAAGGGAGTAACTAGTATTGAACGCAGGTGGCTAAAGAAGAAAAGTGTGTTCAGACTAGAATCATTTATTTTGAGTAGTTAATCCCAGTGTTATACAAAATTTATGATTGTGGACAAAAGTATCCCCCCTAGACCTAGTGTATTAACATAATGCAAAGAATATAGAGTTTCCCTTAGAGAAATTGAAAGATGGAAAGAGGGCTACCTAGAATTCATCGCAAGATTTACTTTCCTCCTAACTTGTAAGCTCCAATCCTAGCTATGATTTCTATAATTAGAACCTACACATGCCACCAAAACAATCCAAAGATCTACAACATGTACGTAGCATGATTCAATCACTCTATTCAGTTAATGAGCGAGGAATTGAAATACATGAATGTAAACATAACATAACACATATGGGAAAACAATACTCTTTGTATTAATAGAAATATGAGAGAGTTTCTAACCAAAAATATATTTGATCTTGTATAGATCTCCTAAAGTTGACGTGTCCTTCCTTGTCACAAAGCACACCTAAATGTCACCCTAATGCATGAATATGATGAATCTCTTAGATTCAAGGCAATATCACGAGGGCATGATAAATCTAAAAAATCTAACCCTGATGTTGTGGATGGCAATAAATATATAGGAAAGAGTGGTAGTTTATGAATTCTTATCCATTTACCAATCTAGGCTTGATATCCACTTAAGATGGAAGGATGAGCTCAAAGGGATAAGTGGTGAAATCTCCTAGGATAAGATAGGATTCGATCTTCATTTCTATGGTAAATGGTTAGATTAACTCCTTGAAGCTTCTAGAAGAGGAAACTTGGGATTCTTTTTAATTTTCTTGAATTTCTAGAATCAACACACCCCCGATAGGGACAATTTGTTGTTGATCAACGTTGGTGCAGTAAGGAGAAACCTTCTACTGAATGTAGGTCTCTAACGGGATAGGATGAAATAGGGCTTAAAATAATTGTTTTGGAGCAGTTAAACCCAAAATATTAGTCATTTCGAAAGGTCATGCTTAGTGCTTTGTATAGGGATAATGATAACATGTTCACAAATGATGATTGATCCAATTTGTAGGCTTATCGACCAGATGCGATAAAATGGCCTATAACACCAGAAACTCAAAAGTTTTGGAAAGGTCATTCTTAGGGATTTGTGAAGGGATGATGACAACATGTTCACAGATGTGGATTGATCGAGTTTACAAGGCTATTGACTAGATGTGAAAAAATGGTGTATAACACTACGCTTAGATTTTGATTTAATTCTGATTTTTAAAAGTCTCCTTACGAAGGAGAAAACATCCATGTGGCTTACTTGAGACCTTATTTTAGCTAGCATGAAAGATTTCCTTTTCAAGTGGTCACAAAAAGGGAAACTCTCTCCTTTCGCCTATTAATACCAGCAATTGATATCATACACCAACAAGTAAAAGAATTAAATTTATGCATTTATAGTAGTTTATGAATATAGTTTAGATTAATTTTATTTTGAGGCATTGGGCCTATAATAGCGCAAAATCACCATCCCAAATGAATAGGGGTTTCATTGGGGCCTTGATTGGCTGATTTCATGAATCTTGATGATGGTAAATTTTGGCCATCAATATGAAGTGAGGGTGATAATGTTGCTCAAGAAATAAAAAGGAAATAATGAAATGCATTAATCAAATCACTATATTGATTTTAGTTCAATATAATACAAGCAAAAAAAATTAAAAATTTGAGGTTCATAAAAGTGTATGTATGTTTCAAACTAGACCAAATCGAACTTCCTTCTGCATTTAACCAAGATCAACACTATATGTATATATGTGTCGTAGACCATACATAACCAAAATGCCTTTGGGATTCAACTAAGATCAATGTTGTATGTATCAAACGGACCTAAAACCCCTTCAAGCTTAACAATGAACCAGAAGCCAATGTATGTAATATACATGTCTCGAAAAAACTAAACCAGTATACATTCAAGCTCATCCATAAGTTGTTCCATCAAAACGCCATTGAGCTTATCTAGACATTACGCCATCTACATCCAAAATTCCTTTGGGCTTATCGAAGAGATACACCATTTAATTCATAGTAAAAAAACATCTTCATGCTTATACACAGAGCTATGCCATAATCAAAATTCCTTTGGCCCTTCGATCTTATACATAGATATGTAACACAATCAAAATTCCTTCGAGCTTATACACAAATTTTCACCACAATCAAAACACCTTCGGGTTTATGCACAATTTTGTGTTATAATCAAAACTTTGTAGGTTTATACATTGAGTCATGTGATAATCAAAATGGCTTTGATATTTTACACAAAGTTATGCCATAATAAAAAATCCTTTAAGCTTATCCACATATTGTGTATGTCTTAGAAGTGAACGATAGATGTGTTTCTTACCACCGCATGACACCCAAATACATGTGTTTGGGTTCTCCCCTATGTCACATTGTGGCTGACATTTGAGTCCTTGGCCTATGTAAATTTCGATTTTGGCTAGTGTAGAACCTTCCATATAACTTGATTTGGTGCCTATATTGTGACCATATTAGCCCCTAGGGCTTGCCCAATTCTCCATATGACTGTGCTAAGTGGCTTGGCCTTTAGGGGTCAATGTTTCACCCAATGTTGATGTCAGCATGATGTCATCATGTCTTGTGGAACTCTCTAAGTTGTTCCATGTGTCACCCACTTAGAAATATTGATTAGACATGCCACATGGAACCCTACCATGTTTCCACATCATTCATTGAAATATCACATAATCACTTATTTGTTTAACCACATCATTACTTATGTGTACCTATGTTACCACTAGCCACCAATACTATGCTGCTACAACATCACTCTCCTACATCATCAATCCATGTCATTGAAGGGTTCACATGTCATCTATTTGAAATACCACTTGGCATCTGCCACATTTCACATTTTTAGTGGTCCAACATGGAAGAGGTCAGAGGAAATTTGCGGCATGACCTTCATTAAACCTTGCGTAATTTAGCACACCATCCACCATTCATGAAATCCATAACTACTAGATCTCCCCTAAGATTTATGATGTTTAAGCCTACTAAATAATGTGCATGTCAACATGCCAACTACTGTTCATTTCGCACAAAAACATGGATGTTCTTTGAGATGGATGATTGTTAAAAAAATGGTGTCTTTAATAACAGATTTTGTTTTTCCCATGTTACTTTCAAATTGACTTATCTTCTCATTCTGGAGGAGTTTGACCAAGTGTAATATATTTTTGGAAACGTTTCAGAGAGGAATACCTAACCATACTATAAATATAGTCATTTTACCATCATAACTTCAACAATAACTCAATAATATTTAAGCCATCTTTGAAATCACTGATATGATCTTTCAATGCATCATACTTCTAAGACATCACATTTTTTGAATGATACGATATTGGTTGTCATCAATGGTAGCACTATACTAAACAATTTAATTCCTTAACAATCCCCTTTAACATCAATGACATGATATTAGTTGTCATAAATAACAACACTAAATCTACCAAAACAAATAAACAACTTATAATACACATTTTAAAATAAAATAAAATAATAAGCATATTGTCCTTACTATTTCTATTTTATAATGGCTATACATAATAACAACAACAACAACAACAATAATAATAATAATAATTTATTTATTTATTTATTAATAACTTGAATACTTATTTTTGAGTGTTCATATTTGAAATATATTTCAATACCTCTGTGGGAGGAATCACCAAGAGCATATTTCAATGCACAACATATTCCATTTAGGCATATGAATAACAAGGTAGATGAAATAACTCTTCCTTCCACAACAATATATAAAAGTGTTTTCCTCTTCGAAATAAAGGTTTATTTTAGATTATTTATAATTATTTTGATTGATAGGTGTATTTAATGAACATTCTACAATTTTAAGTTAATGATCAATAATTATTAGGTGAATGGTAGAGGATTAACTTCCATGGAATATTTTGGAATATTTATGGTAGTATTCGGAGATCAATGGTTGAGATTTATTTCCAAGTTACTTAATATCGTTTAATTAATTTATCTCAAATTAATTAATTAAAGAAAATGTTATATCAACACATGTCATATTATGCATGTGGTATTGAGAATCGATGGTATTAGTTCATGGCATTGTAAGAGTGACCATTTACAAGTTAAATTTTCACAGTAAACTAGGGTGAATCTCCATGATTAAGAATATTATTACAATTATCTAAATTAACTAATTCTAACTTTATTTTAAACACTTATATATATATATATATATATATATATATATATATATATATATATATATATATATATATATATATATATATATATATATATATATATATAAAAGTTTAAAATAAAATTAGAATTTAGTTAATTTTTATCATTTTCTTTTTAATTTATATCTTTGTGTTATTGTATTATTTATAGGTATATATTAAATTATAATCTAAACATTCAACAATTTCACCCTGAAATTGTTCATGTTTATAGCATATTTTTTGTTAAATTCCATTGGAATTATTAGAAAAGAAGAAATGTTACAGTTGTCAAGTTATGAAATTTGGAGTGCCCAAGGGTGTTTTATGATATTGAATCCATTTCTAGTGCTAAAATCGTGATTGAAACACTAAAAAATTTAGATTTTGCAATCCAAAAATTGTCAAATTCTAGCAAAAAAAATTTCCAGGTGAAAAGACCATCTTAGTAGACATGACATAGATTAATTAGCTTATATAGAGATTATCTTTTTAATTATGTTATACGTTAAGATTTCATAAAAATAAAAGATAGTGAGAATTAATTTTAAAACAACTAGTAAAAAATTATTTTAACTTAGGATCTACATATAAGATCAAATTTTTCAAAACACAAACCTATTTTAAGTGTAAAACTTGAGAACATATTTACACTTCAAAATATTTGATTACTCTAGACACTTTCGTAGATCATAAATATTATTTATATTTATATAAATTTCACTTCTTTTCTTTTTCTGTGGTTCACTCACCTTGGCTATTGGTGACTACTGTGTCCACAAAATAGTTGTACTAGGTAGATCTACTTTAATGAATCACTTCCTTCCTACCCAACCACAAAGACTAACCCTAAGGGTATCAAGAGAATTGAACCCGTGACCTATCAATAGCAAAGGTGATTAGACCATATGAGCTAACCGTCGACTAAATTTCACATACTTTTATATAAGAATATTCTTATTTTTAATTTTATTGAAAAATTGATATTGTGTGTGTCTATATATATATAATACACACCTAAAATAGGTTAGCTTTTCATAATGAAAAATCAGAAACTAAAGGAGATGATATGGTGGTTGAAGAAATTGTGGAAGCTCTGTTATCTTGCTAAAGCTTGCCTCTTCCAATGGCATATTTTGAAAACAAGGTGCCAACTGGGGATAATTTAAAGAGGAGGAGTTTGGTTGGTCCTAGCTTGTGTGTCCTATTTAAAGACGTGGAGGAAATAGTGGATTGGTTATTTTTGTATTTTCTCTTTTTCTCTTAGAGTATAGCTTTTGATCATGAAAAATTTGGTTTTCTATTCATAATTGCAGGGGGGAATTTAAATGAGATTTGGAAGTTATGATGGGATAAGGCCTCCCCAAAAAAAATACTTCCCCCCATCATTAACTAGGGAATATGGAAATTGAGAAACAAAGGCTCTTTTTAGGATAAGCGTCTTAACCTGATATTGTGACACCTCAAGTTTTGGACATTTTCTCACCTCTTCTTGACGTTGAAACTACACAATATCTTTGTAATCTCATTACATAGGATATTGATCATTCTTCCTTGGGTATAATATGATGGGGCCTGATTATTAAGGGCAAAATTTCATTAGTTCTCTTCTTATAGGAACAACACCCATAGAACTTTCAAAGTGGTCTTGGTAAAGGATCTAAGAATTACATAGAACTCCTTAGCCTAAAGTTGCCTCTTCTATTTTCTATTGATAAAAATGCTGACAATTTCAGATTTTTGGAGACGATGATTGTCATAAGATGGTTCAATAATATTTAGAGATGTCACATGCACACACTATCTCCTTTTTTAGAAGATATTTTTCATCCTACACAAACTTTTCATTATATATCTTGGTGTGACATCTACAGGGAAACAAACATTGTTGCAAACACCTTACCTAAGGTTGGTTCTCTACAAGATTTAGGAATTTGGAAGATCACTGAGATGATAGGAGATATAGTAGTAGAGTTCTATCACCGACCCTTCATAAAAGGCATGCGACTTGACTAGTGGGAGGACCTATTTTTTTTTCTAATTAAGCCTTAGTTATTTATATTCCCGAGTCCATCTAGGTGGTTACTGTTAACCACCTAATTTATGAGGGTTCAAGTGGACAAATATTGATCAGCAAAGAAACCAGGAAACTAAATCAATGGTTTTCTTATTGTATTTATATGTAGCCTATGTACACCATTCTTATCATCATTATAATATAATTACATTCATTTTCAATATTGTGATTCCAACAATGGTATTAGAGTAGATGTTTATATTCTCTGTTGAATAGATTGAGCCACTAGTTTTGTGGCCTTCCAAAGCATGTGGAAAACAAGAGTTTTAGCCCAATGAAGTTTTGCACCTCATGAAGGTCATCGATGAAGTCTGATATGTTGTTTCAGATTGAATATTTGTGGACGTAGACACCATGGTTCTTGATTGATATCTAATCTACAGAGTGTGAGTGTGAAGGTGCAGGCTAGATTATAATCATTAAGAGAAGAAGGTATGAACTTTTTTGTTATTGAAAAAGGTTGTGTCACTACAGAGAAGGTCCGAAGGAAGTATATTAAAGCTAGATGGCTCTAAAAAGCACTCATGTCTAGCCCTCAAAATTGTCGTCATAGGTGAAAATGAACATTTTCCTCGGCATTCAACAAAGGACCATAATTTTATTCCAAGATCAAAGATACATCATTGAACATGAAATGGCCATATAGCAGCTAGTTAATAAAGGATAACATAAATGAGGGTTCTGAAACCACCTCATGACAGAAAACATGAGTGTGTAATTCGTTGAACATGCCTACTTTCACCACCACCATGACAGAACTTCAGATGTCGAGTTCTGCCCAAGGTTGAACTGTGTGCACAAGAGTTTTGATTTCAGAACAATTTTGTCGCAATTGATGAATGCTAAAAGGTAGAGCTTGTGGTTTGTGAGGATTATGTTTGCATAGGAATTGGGATGAAATCAAACCAAACAAGTAAGTATATTATACCTCACTATATTTATGCATTACTATTATAATTTATTATAAGAAAAACACACATAAGAGACAAGTCTAATGATAGAATCAATCGTGGAGGTCATGAACTTTATGAAACTCAGAAGGTGCCATTACAAGTTGAAGTATTACACATATCGATACTTCAGGAGGAACTTAAGCCAAGTTGTGTGCATTGTTATGCATGCTTCAAAATGTCATCAAATTTGCAGAGAAACCAACTAAAGGATTTGTTGAAATTATTCATATTATTTTTTCTTGTGGTGGTCATGAATTGACTATAAGAGGCCATCAATCTTAATAGCAGGTGTAGAAAGATCATAAATTATTATCCTTATGACATTGTTTGTGAGTTTCTCTTGAGTTGTAATTTCTATAATTGGATTCAGAATGTAGTAGACACCTATATGATGAATTTTTGCGAGGAAATTTAATTTATGTACACACTTATACCTTATAATAGTACGAGGAAGTAGACAAAAAACATCAAATGTTTTCTTATCAGAAATCATGAAGCTAGTAATGGGTAGCACAATCTAATACATTGTTATGTTGAATGGTGTTTCCTACATATTGCTCAAGAACACTATACTTGTTTGATGTGTCGACATGGAACTTGGTTTGCTCTCTTTTTGTGAAAATATAATCCCACAAAGAGATCTAATTCACAACATTGATTGATGTTATGTACTCCATAGCTACAAACACAAATATCTGCTTTTTGTTCCAAGAGAATAGGAATTGAAGACTTGTTGTGATATTGAGAGCTAACTTTGCATTGTCTTTATCATTATATTTAATGTGTGGCCCATCAACACAATAAACCTATTGGACCTGGACATGCAACAAGGAAGCCACAAAGAATGAATTTTGCAAAATATTTATGAGAGAAGCCATGAAGCAGAGTATGAACATTGTTGTCAAAGATAAAACAACCAAAGAGTAGAGGCATTGTATCATTATATGTGTTCACGTCTGCATCCTTTATTTTGTTGCAGTCATTCCTCTACAAACATTCTTGTTAAAAAAAGGGTAGATAACATGTTTCGTTACACTGTGCCTCTATAAATACAAGGTATGGAGTTTTAATTTCTTCAATTGCTAATCATACAGTCACTGAAAATTTGATATTTTTCACAATTCAAAGGCAGCGGATGAAGGAGAAAATTGATTCCTTGCACTACACAACAATTCAAAATCAGTATCAAGAATATCAATAATTTGTAGTAAGCTTTCTTGTTGATTTGCATTGTAAGCGAGTGCATTTTCGATGGCATCTTCAACCCCTAATTTTCTAAGTTTGATTTATTATAAAATGGATTGAATTGGTCATGTATTAGAGTTACTAATCACTCTAATAACATATATTATTCATGACATAGTTCAAATTATCAATGACGCTCTCTGACATTCGAACATGTTTGAAAAATGCTAAAAGAAAAATTGAGTTTTTGGAGCTTGAGCCAAAGTTACAACAAGATGAAATTCAACAAAAGCATTGTGATTCTGAACTGGTAATTGTTCAAAACAAGTCCCTATTTGAGTCTGACTCCCATCATCAATTAGAAATTGATCATAATAATGGAGTCATTTCAGGAGTGTATTTTTATGCAGATGTGAAGGTTCAACCTACACTTCCCAAGACCTTCATCAGACCTTGGGAAGAAGTTGTGAACAAGAAGAATAAATTGGTCTTGAATATGACAAGGATGTGTCCTTTCATACTCCATACTATTCCAAGCTAATCAAGTTTTTTAGTGTTGGAATTCTTCAAGATGATCCGTCTTCATTTGCACCTGTTCCATAACATTTAGAGATTTTGTCAGGGGCCAACAATGTGATCAAGTTGGACATATGAAAGATCAATGTTTTGATCTTCACCCTTGTGAAAATTTTGGTAAGCACAATCATCATTCAGAGAGATGTTCCAAAAACAATACCCCTACAAGAAAGAAGATTCATTTTAGATGGATTGTTTCATGGCAATGGTCGTCAACAACCAAGAATATATTCCTATAATGTCACAGAATTTATTCACGAGTTTTGAATAGTTTTCCAGTGAAGATTTCTTGATCTTCTCACCTTGTATCTAGCAGGGAGGAATTGATTGCCACTTACTTACTTTTTTGATTCATCAAGTAAGTATGAGTCGACAACTACTTTTTATCAAGTGAACCTGAGCCACATGTTGAACTTGAAACTGATTCAAAGTTGCTTCCACAGATAGTCATGTTCCATGAGTGTGATTTTTTATGTTTCTTTTGGTGGCATGTTTTAAACCATCATCTCCAAAAGAATTTCAGTTTTGCCACATCAGTTTGTAGTCATCTTAGAACTGACATTAGTTTTTGTTAGTGAGCACTTCCATTAGTAGAAGACTTCAACTTCTAGCCAAATTAGGAATTTTTCTGGGAACTGCCTTTCATAGTTCCATAGTTGATGATCAACCTTAAGCCATTATTGGTTGAGACCTTGAGTTCTCCCACTTTTGGTTTGTTTGTGGTTTTATCTTAAAAACCACCATTTGAGAGAGCACATTCAAGCATAGGTTGTCATGAATTTTGCAATTGAGCTCTGTTCTTAGACTCTCATATATAGCCCTTTGGAATAAGGGGGGGGATGTTAACCACCTAATCTGTTAGGGTTGTAGTGGACAATTATTGATCGCCGAAAAAACCTAGAAAATGAATCAACAATTTTCATATTGTATTTATATGTACACAAGTACATGATTCCTATCATCATTATAATACAACTGAATTCATTTTCCAATATTGTGATTCCAATAGTCATTGTATATATGGTCACGCTTAAAACTTTAGGTGAATGGTTTTGGACATGATAGAGCCATAGTACGGGTGGTTATTATGATGGTCTTAACTATGTTTCTTTTGAGATAAACTATGGGCATGATAGGGTTCGCAAAACTAGACTTGTCCTTGTGATTTTTTGGTGGCTATTAGCACTCATTTTTAATGCACATGGTGCATCGACTAAATGCAATTTCCATTTTTAATGAAAAATGCGATATTTTCTTTGGAATATATATGTGTGTGTGTTTATTAATTAGATTTATCAAGTTTTTATGGTGATTTTGGAATGCTTTTTTCCTTTTTTTATCATAGAATATATGAGTGTGTGTTTATTAATTAAATTTATCAAAGTTTTTATGGGAGAATGTTTTTTCCTTTTTTTATCATAGAAATGAAATATTTAAGAATCTCAAATATTCTCTTAAAGTCAAGTAGACGATAATGAATATGAATAATTATTATTTAAATTTATTTAAATATGATATACATATTATAATTTTTTAGTAAAAAAATGTTTATTTGTAATTTTATTCCATATACACAAATTGAATTGATTTTTAAGTTTATTTAAAATATTTTTTTATTTTTTATTTAATATTTAATATTTCATTTTATATATGTTATAATATCTATTCCATATCAATTTAAATGTTTATACTCATAATTACTAAATTATAAAAACTTTAACACAAAAATAAATAAATAAAATTTTAACAATTTTTCATTAAATAAAAAGAATTAACATGATGTAGTCTTGAAATTGCTTCGTAAGTTCATATGGACGGACGAAATCCCTTGATACGGAGTGGAATAGAATTTCATGGAAAGTGTATCATATAGTGAAAGGAGCGAGAGTGAAACAAAACGTACGACTGTGAATTATATGGTGTTTTAAAATATCTTAGTAGAACCGAAATTTTATGGTAACACTCTCCTCATGATGTGCTATAAGTGGAAAGGCGTAAGCTTTAGGGACACTCAAGGTAGTCATATTCGAGGGTTGTAAGATATCAATCATAGTCACACTTCCACCGGCTTTGTAAAGTATTAAGGTCGTTGAAGTTTATGTTTTCAAGTACAACTGGAGTCTGTGAATACACGCCTTCCAAGTTGCCCACATAGTGAACGTGCTCTAGTAGTATTTTGACGGCGAAATTAGTTCTTATATCGTAAAGGTGACAGCAGCGGTTCATATTCTCGGCTGTCTACCACCCGGTGCAGACTCATGGCCTTCATAATCAACCATTACTATCAAGGTTATCAAGGTTGAATAAGATACACAACCACTTTATTTTTTTCATTTTTTAAATCTTATATTTTTCAAAAAAGAAGAAATTAAATAAATTATTTGAAAATTTATGTTAATTAATTTAGGTTGAAATAAAATATTTTAATAGTATATATAAAAAAAAAAATTGAATGTGGGTTATTAATAAAATATTTTGACATGTATTAAAAAATACATTTATAATTTAAAAAAGTATTCATTTGGATCACATGTTATGTAAAATATTTTAATGCCGATTATGTATATATTATATATCATTTAAAAAAAATTACTTATATATCATTAAAAAAAAATTAAGTTGTATGGTTAAAATGTTTATTTGGTCTTCTATATACTCTATTTAGTAGTTAAAAATACAATTTAAATAATGAAAATTCATTAATCACATCATTAAGATTTGGTTGACATTTCCAAGCAACTAATGTGATTCATCCTTATGACAAAATAAAAATTCATACTTAAAATAGATCTATACAAATATATTTTAAACCATAAACCATTAAAATATTCACTTTAAAATCTCGAAAAAAACACTTGAGAGAGATTACCACCATTCACTAAGTACATGGAATTCAAATTATAGGTAGCACTAGTGGTACCACATGTGTCACGCCCCAGGTCGGCGGTAGTCTTTCAACTGCTCTTGGCGAGCTGCGGCACCACCGAACACTTTCTTTTCACCAATACTTATGTTTGTGGACTATGCCTAACCACTTATCCTACTTAGTTTGTGTTTCGCAACCAAGTATTATATTTGTCCTTTATACAGATGAAAACCCATACATATTCATCATCAACAACAATTAACACATATACAATTGCACAACAGTATAAAGGGAGGGGCAACTCCCTGCAATATGAGTCTGCCCGATATTAATATATTAATCTTCCTTTATAAGTACAAGTTAAATCTTGGGAAACCCCAAATTTACACTTAGCCAATTATCAAACTTTGGCAAACTCGGTTGCCTAGCTCATCGGCGCCTCCACACGGTCGCCGCACGACTCACCAACCCTTCGTTCACCTTGTCACACGATCGTGTTCTTTTCCCAACTTGGGCGCGCCTCGTCGTAACCAAGTCGCCACACACGGGCGCTTCCGCACGAGTCACACCTTCGTTCACAACCTTAACACTTCACCGTTTCCACCGTTTCATCATGCACAACACGCCCTACCCAAGTCGCTCGTCCGCACGATTCTTTGTTTCGGCATGCACGGCGCACCCTCGCCTGCCGCCCGTACGCACGTCCACCCAAACTCGCTCACCCGAACAACTTCACCCGAGTTTCCACACGACTTCACCCGGTTCACTCAAATGACCTCACCCAGGTCACCACACGACTTCACCCAACTCGGCCGAACGACTTCACTCGGGTCGCCCAATCACCTCACCCGGGTCGCCCAAATGACTTCACCCGAGTCACCCGACGACCTCACCCGGCTCGCCCGACGACCTTGTCTGAGTTCTGCCTGAATGACTTCGCCCGAGAACGACCTAGCTTGAGTTCGCCCGCACCCGAGTTTTCTGCACGAGTTTCCTGCACGAGTTTTTTGCCCGAGTTTCTCACCCGACTTTTTCACCTGACTTTTCTAAACGAGTTTTTCACCCAAGTTCCGCCCATCGTGCAGGCTCATCCATGCACTGTAGAACTCCTTGTTTGAACTCGTGTTGAGCAAATGATGCCTTTGCCTCCACAAACGCACACCAATATATACGGGCGGGTGGCCTATTATGTCCCCTGGCTGACCCATGCCCAACACCCAAGCCGACTCGTTCACAATGTGTTGTCTCGCCCAGGAGGAGGGTCGGCTCACCCAACTCATGGGATCGCCCCCTCAACTCGCCCAACACCTTATAAACTCAGCCAAGGTTCATTTCATTTCACATTTTTCACGAGCTCCTCGCACGCACTTCGCACGGTGGAGTTGCTCGGACCACAGGTCCTTACATCCTCCCCCACTTGAAGTCATTATCGTCCTCGACAATATCTCATCCCGGCAACCATTTGTCACCAAGATCACCATACCAAGGCATACACCTCATCAGTATGTCATACATCGGAAATCATCTCAATCCATGATCATCAACCACCCTGTCACAATCTCCACATGCTGCTCCCCATCATGGAAGGCTGGCCCCTCCATCTCAAGCTACATGCCCACTGCAACATATCGTGTTGACCCCATCATGTGTCGTCCTCATGTGAACTGCTGCCATGATACTCCAACAATGCTAACACATCTCTACACACTGCTAGCCCCCATAGCTTGAACGAGTTGGGTAGCTAATCCAATTGTCACGCTCAAACCATGAGAATGCACATCCTCATGCCACCATCAGTCGTTTCTCAGAACATCTTGTCACATCCTTGACTTGATCGAGAATGCATCTCTATATAAGTATAAGCCATGCTCTAGTCCATGAAGTAGTCTCCATCTCATCTGCAACATGATGTCCACAATGTTTGGTGTCAATGTGCTGCATGAAATTAGCCGCATCTATCCCAACATCATCATCCATCTGCAAAACATCCTTCTCCTCAAGGTGAAGAGATCATCTCATCAAACTCTCGACTCTCGGTGTGCCACATTCAGGTCCATGAAGCTACCTCCATCATATCTGTAATGTGCCATCCCTCAAGTCTGCCATAAAAACAAGTATACACATGTATCATCTATCCATGTGCTGCCCATGATCGTAGATCAATCAGCTCCCATGTGTAAAAATTGGTTAAGTCTCGGCTCAACCCATGCCCAAGTGTTGCCACCAAAGCATCATCATCGTTGTAACTCCATCACTCCAAAGTGTCTCATATTGATCCTCCACATCAAGTCACTCTTCCAAGCCACACCCATAGATGTAATTGAAAGTATGCACCCCATCCTGCATCAAAGTCTCTGACCTTAGCTCCTCAATGCATCAGATCCTCTAAGTCACCCATATATGAAGTCCTCCTGAAAGTCACAACCTCATGTCATCATGAGCTCCATGAGTCACCTCCAACCAACATCTCAGTAAGCATACAAGTCTCGGCCCAAAGGTCTCTGCAAGATGCCTCAGCTCTCCATGTAGTAGGAATGCTCCATAGTCTGCTCACAACTCCATCCAAGTCCATGGTCTTGTTGTGCAAGAGTGCACAACCTCTCCATTGGCTCATAAGTAAAACATCTCCATGTCACACCAGCAAATCCATCTGCACAACATACCTACCTTGGCACTCCTCATTGTATGCCCATAAGTGACATCTCTACAAGTGCTCCTGCATCATGTCCCTGCATAAGATTGCCATGCTCCATGTCTCCAACCTGATGTCCATGACTAAGTTGTCCATGTAGTCCAACCAAGTAGACCCATCACAACAATCGGTCATCCTCATCCAAGTCTGCAATCTTCGGTCTAGTGAACTCGGTCACCCAACCATATCATCGTCATCACGAGTCCCTTCCATCATAGCTCCCCGCACTAAAGGTTCCACCAAGACTTGCTTTTGGCCTCAACCATGAGAATTCCACCCAAGTATCATCATACCTCAAGTGTGTGCCCTCCTCAATCTGTCCATGAGTCATGCTTGGCACTTAGCCAATTCTCCATGTGGCTAAAGCATGACCCAATCCTCCGCAATGATCATCATGTTCCTCCCTTGTCACGGGCCCTTGTACCTTCTACCATATGGTCACAAACAACCCCAACAAATCCTGCAATAGTCAACAATCCTTGCTTCTCCATACAAGGTCTCATCATAGTCATCCATGGTAAGATCCTCCCTAGCATCAACAAACTGATTTTGCTCTTCCCTACATGTGGTTCATCTCCCAAAAGCTCAAATGAAACACAAGTATCAATACTTACTTCATCATCATGAGTCTCCTCCATATGAGTATCCTCATCCATCCATCTCCACAAACAACACGATCCTGGTCCAACTTGATCAATCTCAAGTTCATCCTCCATCATTGTCACATCTATAACATCCTCATCTTTCATGGCTTCCTCTTCCTTGTCAGCAAAATCTGTAATTTCATCTTGCTCCATTGTCCAACCAAGTTGAAGAAGTTTGTCTTCAACATTCTCTTCTAAGACTTCAATTTCCTTTCGAATCTGTGGATTCTCTTCTTTCATCGGCTTCAACCTATATAAGGTAAGCAAGAGCTTCCCTTCACACTCTTCCAAACCTGCCATGCCTTGTCGTTCAGCTTGACCCAAGCACAAAGCTTCACCTCTGCTAAACCTGTTTCACCATTCACCTGAATCACCCATTCCACCTGTCACTTGCAAAACTTGAACTTCCTTCCAAGTCTTTGGTCTTCGTAGAATCAGCTCCTTGATTCAGTTCACCAGCTCTGATACTACCTATCACGAAGTGCAGGTGTGTATCATCTTCAATGCTTCAACACTAGCACCAGCTCCACGGCACTAGCTTTGATACCACCTGTCGTGCCTCCAGGTCCGCAGTAGTCTTTAAACGGCTCTTGGCGAGATGTGGCACCGTCGAACACTTTCTTTTCACCAATACTTATGTTTGTGGACTACGCCTAACCACTTATCCTACTTAGTTTGTGATTCACAACCAAGTATTATATTTTTCCTTTATATAGATGAAAACCCATAGATATTCATGATCAACAGCAATTAACACATATACAATTGCACAACAATATAAAGGGAGGGGTAACTCCCTACAATATGAGTCTTCTCGATATCAATATATTAATCTTCCTTTATAAGTACAAGTTAAATCTTGGGAAACCCCAGATTTACATTTAGCCAATTTTCAAACTTCGGCAAACTCGGTTGCCCAGCTCGTCGGCGCCTCCGCATGGTCGCCGCACGACTCACCACCCCTTCATTCACCTCGTGGCACAATTGTGTTGTTTCCCCAACTTGGGTGCGCCGCGTCGTAACCAAGTCGCCACACACGAGCACCTCCACACGAGTCACCTTCGTTCACAACCTCAACACTTCATCGTTTGTCGTGCATGACGTGCCCTACCCAAGTCGCCCGTCCACATGATTCTTTGTTTCGGCATGCACGGCGTGCCCTCGCCTGGCCGCCCATCCGCACATCCACCCAAGCCCATTCACCCGAACAACTTCACCCGAGTCGCCACACGACTTCACCCAGGTTGCCACACGAATTCACCCAGTTCGCCCGAATGACCTCACCCGGGTCACCACATGACTTCACCCGGCTCGCTCGAACGACTTCACCTGGGTTGCCCAATCACCTCACCTGTGTTGCCCGAACGACTTCACCTGGGTCACCTGACGACCTCACTCGACTCGCCCGAACAACCTCACCCAGTTTGCCCGAACAACCTCACCCAGTTTGCCCGAACAACCTCACCCAGTTTGCCCGAACAACCTCACCCAGTTTGCCCGAACAACCTCGCCCGAGTTTCCTGCCTGACAACCTCTCGCGAGTTCTGCCTGAACGACTTCACTCGAGAACGACCTCACCCGAGTTTGTCCTCGCCCGTGTTTTCTGCACGAGTTTCCTGCATGAGTTTTTCGCCCAAGTTTCTCACCCGACTTTTGTGAATGAGTTTTTCACCCGAGTTCTGCCCGTCATGCAAGCTCAACCATGCACTTCAGGACTCCTTGTTCGAACTCGTGTTGATAGAATGATGCCTTTGCCTCCAGAAATGCACGCCAATATATACGAGCGGGTGGCCTGTTATGTCACCCAGTCAACCCATGCCCAACGCCCAAGCCGACTCATTCACAATGTGTTGTCTTGCCTCGGAGGAGGGTCATCCCGCCCAACTCATGGGACCGCCCCCTCAACTCACCCAACACCTTATAAACTCATCCAAGGTTCATTTCGTTTCACATTTCGCAAGAGCTCCTCACACACACTTCGCATGGTGGAGTCGCTTGGACTGCAGGTCCTTACAACATGGATGAAAGAGAGTTATTTTAATGTACAGTGCTTTGATTCATAATGTAAAACCATGAGATTAACGCAAATTGTTTGTCAAATTAAAAGTGTGTATATATATATATATATAAGTTTAATAATATATCTAAATTGAAGTTACATTTTTATAAAATGGTATAGTAAATTTGAAATTAGTATAATTATATAAATCAAATAGTTAGTAAATTTTAATGGACATTAATATATACGAAGTATCAAAATGTTTCAAATTAATGAAATTAAAAGACATTATAAAAATGATCTAAATAATAATTTTATATTAAATTATTAGTCGAAATTGCACATCACACAAAAGATATTCGTTTATTACATTTCAAAACAAAATACATAAGACATATATAGTGCTTATGAGATCCAACAAATTTTAATCTAAGAATTGTTTGTTGAGAAAATATCTCAACAACCTAATCCAACAATTTTTATTGGAAGTGTTAATTATAGGTATCTCCCTTAACACTTACATTATAAATTACAACACAAATGTTTGTGTGCTACTCTAGTATGGTCTTCATCAGCACTTATAGCCACTGTAGAATCTCTCGTGCTACACTCTTTCTCTACCGCAACTTTGTGCTTACCACATGACCCATTTAAGATAAAACTGCCTCTCACCATCTTTGATATACTTGTATGATAAAAAATATTGACATAATCAGCTTGTCGGGGCTTTTTCAAGAAAAGTGATCAATTAACTAAACCACTCTATGCGCCTATCACCATGTGTTCGATATTTCACTTTTGGCTATCCGTCAATTTCTAGGACATCAGTCTAGATATTGAATGTGTTTAGAACTCGATCATACAACTTGACTTGTCTAATACACAAGGATCTCATACTATAACCAATAGCCTATATTCAAGGGTTTTCAAGCGCCATGAACAACAAAATGTAATAGATTGTAAACACAATCAAACTAATGATGTGTTCAAGGGTTTCCGAGTGCCAAGAACCACAAATTTAAATTATGCTACATTATTCAATGATTGGTTCTACACTTTCAATTTACAAATCAAATATATATATAGATATATATATATATATATATATATATATATATATATATATTATATATATATATATATATATATATATATATATATATATATATATATATATATATATATATATATATATAGATATATATATATAACTGAAAATGAAAAAAAATGGTGAAATTCTATAGAGACAACCACATTTCCTACACCTATGCATTAGCTCTAAAGACAACTTGGTCATCACCTTAAATTTGTGGCTTCACTTTGGCAGTATGGAATATGAAGGCTCAATCACATAAATATGGAATTTTTCCAATTAACTCTCAACAGTATATAAAACTCTAAGTCTACCATTGACAAAATAACTCGAACTAATATCCTAGAGCTATTGATTCAACCATTGCATGTTAACCACAGTGTGAATAATGACCTGAAATAAATTGCAATAATTATCCCAAGATTGAACTTGCTTCTTCAGATTTGGGGACAACCTCTGATAAAGACAACGTAACCATATTTCTTTATAAAGCAAATAGACTACATGATTGTTAAGAGTGAATGGAGAAATGGCCTTCACGAAGGGCCACAAATATTCCTTCAACATTTGCTCGCTCACTTTTAGAAACTACCCTCATACATCATGTTAAAGGAGCTTAGAAGCAAGGCATGACAAAGAGTTTGAGAGACAAAGAGAAAAAAGACAAAAGAGAAGTGCTAGATCTGTTTCGCTGCATATGAAGCATACCACTGCTCAAACGGTTAAATTTGTAGGGGGGTGGGGGGAATGCCGCAACATCCACAAAAAACGCTCTCAATAGCTTTCCAATGTAAGTCGCCTCATAGGCTTTTTTTTCCATCACAGGGATTTTATTACAAGAAAAAGATTCATTGAAAGTATTTTCTTAGAACTTTCATGTAAGCGGTCACTCAAATATGTCCTTGGACTATTCATAGAGGAAAATGTAATACTATATTGATCAACTGGACAAGACCATACAATCAGAAGGGTCATTCTTAGGGTTATGTTCAACTAAATTTCGATTGCATCCATTCTTCATCAACATGAGTGGATCGATCTTGTAAGGAGTGCTCGACTTTGTACATGGGTTCTTTGTTTCACATTGATGATTGTTCAACACAAGGATAACATGCCAAAACAACAACAAATAATCCCTCCCTTCATCTTCATGTAGACATTTTCATATCATAGAGAAGAAGTAGCATTCATTGTTGTGAATCATAGTATAGGATCAATCCTAAACTTTCACAATTCTCTTTCATTCATAGCTATACAAAATGCACACACAATTAAAATATTCATACAAAACACTAACACATCTACACTAACCTATTATTATAATAAATTATCGTCACATTTGTCATATATTCCTTGGCCCTCCAATGAGGGAGTTAAGCCCAAAAGGGCTGTAATATGAAGAAAGAAATCAAAGATGCACACCACACAAAAGGCACATTCACCTATTACATTTTAAAACCAAAAATACATCACACATATATAGTGCTTATGAGATCCAACAAATTCGAAACTAAGAGATCAAGATGTGCTTCTTCAAAAATCATATGCTCAAGGTACTTCTCCTTCATTATTTCCCTCATTTTCAATGAAAGTGATAAAAATAAATTATCTTCTAGATACTTCTCTCACTCTCAAGGAGTGAAAGAAAAAGGGCCACAAAAAAATAACCAACTCCTTCAAGATCTTGGGGAATTTTTGGTTAATTCAAGTCATGTAGCCCCAATGATTTCAATTTTCCCCTCCATCACCAAATCTATATAATGAAGATCATCTCCTTGAATGTGAGAGTGTTAAATGGAAAACATAAATGTCAGATCCTTAAGAATCACACCTCTAAAGAAAGTCCAGACACTTTTCTCCTGTAAGAAACCAAATGCACCCATCAACACCTCTCCAGGATTATCAGCTCTTTTTGAGGCACTGTGATTTCCTCTCCTAATGTGTCACAAATGCTTTAGGAGGACTTTCCATTATTTGGAACCCCAAGACCATGGCCATTACCAATTAATTCTCTCCCTCAAAAATCTTATTGGCTAGATTTCAACCCGTTGACTTTTCCCATTTAGGTACAATTTCTAATGTCTATGGCCCCATTAACCCTTAGGATAAATGAATGTTCCTTTCCAACCTATACTCTACTACCTGTTTGGAATCCCCTAATTAGTGGATCTTGGGAGGTGACTTGAATCTGATTTGATCCTTGTATGGGAATAAGGGATGTATAAGATGTTTGGAAGAAGAATCCACAACTTTCAATTCTTTTATCGAGTTAACAAATCTTGTGGATGTCCAAACTTCCAATGGTATTTACACATGGAATAATAGAAGAAGAGGCCACCATCAAGTGTGGTCTAAGTTGGAACGTTTCCTTCTTTCTGAATCCTTGGTCATATTTAGTATGCATATAAATTCTTCATTTCTTCTAAGATTTGGATTGGATCATTCGCTCAACGCTCTACACCTAGGCTGGTCTTCCTCCCCAAAATATTGACCCTTCAAATTTGAGTTGTTCTAGGTAAGGAATTCCAATTTCCTTGCTAAAATGTAAGCTTGGTGGGAAGAATATGAAGTCATCCAAGGTCGAATAATGTATCACTTTGAGAAGAGGTTAAAGTTCCTAAAAGACAAGTTGAAAGAATGGAACAAAAAGGAATTTGGCCACATCCAAGAAGACAAAGTGAGGCTCAAAGCTCGAATGAAAGAAGTCCAAAATCTTTTATCATTGAAGGTATCATTGAGAAAACAAAATATCTATAGGAAACCCTTTGACATCATCTCCATGAAAGAATGGATTAGGAAGAGACCTTATATAGGAAAAATTTGAGAATAAAATGGCTAAAAGAGGAAGAGCGCAACACCACTTTTTTTCACAAGTCCATAGTCAATTCCAAGCACCATAATAAAATCACCCTAATTTTCAACCAAGATAATCACTTTGTGGAAGATCATGAGGCAATGGCAGCCACACTCACCCAACATTTCAACTCTCTTCTTAAAGATTCCATAAAATATAGAAAGAGTATTCAAAAAATCACTCAGCATATCACACACCTAATTACAACAGAGCAAAAATCAATGTTGTTAAATAAAATCACCTTTCAAGAAGTATAGGAAGTAGTCATGCACATGCTAAAAATAAATCCCCAAGACCAGATGGTTTCACAACCAAATTTTTCCAAGGTTGTTAGTCCATTCTGGGTCAAGATGTTTAGCAAGTCATGGAAAACTGTAGATGTTCTTCTTCTCTTCTATCTGCTTTTGATTCAACCTTTATTTCTCTTATGCCCAACTCCCACTAGTTCACTTCTCCTTCAAACTACTGTCTTATAGATCTCTACAATGTAATTTACAAAATCATTTCAAAAACCATTGCCAATCACCTCAAGCTCATTCTTCTAGGTAGCATCTCTCTTGAAAAAAATGGGTGCACTGAAGGAAGGCATATTTTGGATAGTGTTATTCTTGTCCAAGAAAAAATACACTCCCTCCAATGAACTAAGCAACCGAGAATTAAAATTAATCAGGACATGTCGAAGGCCTTTGATAAATTAAGTTGGAAGTATCTCTTTCATGTTCTCTGAGTATATGGTTTTCATGACAAATGGATCTCTTGGGTGTTGGATTTGGTTTCAAAAACCTTCCTTTGAATCCTTCTCAATGGTTATCCCTCCTCCACCTTCCCTCCCTCTCATAGTGTTCGTCAAGGAGACCCTCTCTCTCCATACCTCTTTATGTTAGTTATGGAAGGTTTAAGCCACTGCATCAAGCACGCCCCTGATCATAATCATTTAAAGGGTCTTACCCTGGGTACTCATAATCTTCATTTTTCCCATCAACAGTTCGTTAAAGGCACTCTTCTCCTTAGGAATCCCTCAATCAAGGAATCCATAATATTCAAAGAAATTCTTGACACATTTTTTTTCACTTCATGTATGGGTATATTGTAGTTGATACAACTGTTGAAGTTTCTAATTTTACTTAGTTAGAAGCCCTCCATGCACTTTATCTGATTTATTCCTACCTACTTGTTATTTTCCTTAACAAGTTATTTACAATGTAAGTACTAAAAATAAACACTAATGCATGCTCAACATATTACAGATCATAAACTAAAAGAAACAAGAACAAACACACCATATGACACCATGATTTTTGGACTAATGTCCCCGGAAAAACCCAATGTGGGAAAACCAGTGAAGCTATGAGAGGGTTTTCTTATTAAGCAATATTCGAGTACAATCTGAGTGCCAAAGCAGGCCTACCCAACAAAGAATTTCCTTGGCAGTAATAGCTCTTAGTTTATGACAAATCTACTCGCTGAAACCCAGGGTAATCCTTTCAGCAGCTACTTAGCACCAATCTGCCCCAGAAACCCCAGCATCTGCCCAATCTGGACTGTGTCAGCCTCTCCTAGCCTAGACTAGCCTTGCGTCAACCTATTTCGGCCTGCATCAGCCACAGGAGGCCTTGCGTCAGCTCCCTGAGCCTTTGCGTCAACTACGTTGGCCCCTCTGGTGCTATGCATAGCACTTAGCTGCCTCTACATGGCCTTGTGTGAGCACTGGTTGCTTCTGCGTCTCTCTCTCTTGCTACTCTGCTGCTCTCTCGACACTATCTCTGCATCTCTGTCTCTCTGTACTCAATGCCCCTCAGCTTCTATCCTGATCACTGATTCTATCTCTCTTAGCAGACCTCGCTCTAGAGAATAGAATGACTGATCACTCTGGTATGTTCTCCAAGTGACCCTCAAGCCTCCTGTTATACTTTTCTTGTTGACATATCAACGACCAAGATTAAGTCTCTAATCAATGGCTAATATTATATTTGGATTGATCCATGTCTTTTGGACCATTCTAACACATATTCATATTAATACACATTCATATTTTATTTTACCTAAGTTTAGACTTAAAGACTCCATTAAAAATATTAATTATTTTAATACCTCTTGATTTGTTTAGAATCTGCCCAAACCCTTTCTAGGTATTGGAGATCTTATGTTGTTTTATAGAATTTGGTATCTATGAATAAATACTAGTTCCCTATACAAGTAGTTGTATCTAGAACAATAGTTTAAAGTGTTTTAGACTTTTCCTAGAATAAATAGATAAGATGAGAAGATAAGAAGACATACTTGTAGTTTTGCTTTCCTCTCGTCTCCCTTGTATCGATTCTGTCACTCCTTCTCGTACTTAATATGCTTGAGAAGTACCCTGTAAATACAACAAAAAACAAAGAACCGATCAAAGCACATGATCTACTGAATATAAGTGAAAGGAATCAGATACAATTACACATATAAGCACTATGAAAAAATACAAACATATGGGAAAAAGGTTCAAACACTTTATTAGATAGAAGGAGGAATTTCAACCATTGGTGTCTGATTCAAAGCCATTCCTCCAGCTTGGATCCCATCCACATCACATCAAAAGAATGAAAAACTTGTAGCATTATAATACTTGCTTCAAAGCCAAATCTCATAGCAGCATTATCTCCTTACAATTCAACATAATCCAACCCCTGATCACTTAGATGAGTGGTCAATTTATAGGAAGATGAAGGAGGCTTTGTCATAAATGATGACATTGAATGGCCTTCCATACTTAGAATTAGTTTCATGGAGGAAGGGATGACAGGATAGGATGCACCTTAACTCATTCCTCATCCATTTTCAATCTCATAGGAGTTGATAAGTGAGGGAATCTTCTAGATGACTCCAAAAGATAAAAATATTCCCCAAACCCTATGTGAATTTCGCTCATTCTCATCCAGCGCAGGTGAAAGGAAGCCTAAGTTCTCTACAGAGCACCCTAGCAGTGGACTCAACTACTCTGCAGTGCACTTTTACAAGGGCTTACATGTGCTGGTCCCTCTAGAGGTTGTTTCTGGATGTCTTCAAGTCATGAAACTGTCTGGGAAGGAGGCATTCAAAGGGGTGACATGTTTAGGGCATAAAGCAACTGAAATTAGGGTTTGATGTGCCCTAAAACACTAATCTGGATGTTGGGATTGATGTTCCCAAATGGATCTGTAATAGCTTCCCCCTAAAGCATGAAGTCAGAAAAATGCCAATGTTGAATGAAATTCTTTACGATGTGATGAAGAGGTATCAAAGTGGAAGATGACTAACATCACTTACAATACATATATCATGATATTTGATTTTACATAAATTGTTGAGGGAAGGTATACCCATGCTCAACTTATAAACTTTCATTAGATGTAAATAAACAATCGTCTACAGATATAGACCCATGATCGGAATGACCATCAATGTAAAGCCATCGTACATATGATTTAGTACTCCTGAAATCGCAGCCCAGATGGATGAAACTAGATCTGGGCATAAAAAACAAAAACAAAAAATATCAGACATCAAAAAAAAAATCAATCATAAAAATGTAAAAAAAAAAAAAACAAAAAAACAAAATTAATCTATCAAAGATAAGAATTAAAAAACTAAAAAAAAAATTACAAATTATAAACAAATAAATAATAAAAAAAACATATTTAAAAAAAAATGGGAAAAAAAAACAAATATGTAAATCATAAAAAAAAAATTGGGAAAAGAAAAAAGAAAAAAAACATTAAAGAAAACTATAAAATTAAGTAGGTAGAAAAAGAAAAACTAAAAAATATTAACAAAAAATAAAAAAAAATTGAAAATTAAAAACAAACTAGATTTAAAAAAAAATGGAAAATTAACAAAAAAAAATTAAAAAATGTTTAAAAAAAAAAATTATTTCATAAGCCGTAAAAGAATTTGGAAAAAAGAAACTATATATATATATATATATATATATAGAAAGTAAGTAAAAAAAAAAAAAATTAAAAAAAACATTGACAAAAATTGGAAAAAAAATTAAAAACAAACTAGATTAAACAAAACTAGAAAATTAACAAAAAGTTAAAAATTAAAATTAGTAAAATTAATATTAAAAACATTTAAAAAAACTAAAAAACCAAAAATACACTCAAATTATCAAAAAAAAAAAACTAAAGAAATATGAAAATTTTAAAAATATGTCTTTTCAAATTAAAAAAAAAAAATTAAAAAACATTTCAAACTTATAAAAAAAATGTGTTTTCGATTTTTTTAAAAAAAAAAAATTAATTTTTTTTTATTAAATTTTCATTATTGATTTAAAAACAAACAAATAAAAAAAATTGAAATTTAAAACTTTTTTTTTAAACAAATTTTTGTTTTTTTATTTAAAAAAAATTATTAAATTTTTTATTTTTTTATTTTTTTTTTAGTTAGGAAAAAAAAAGATAAAAATTCTTAGTGCCCACGGCCACGCCACCACCCGGCAGCAGGTGGGCTGTTGGGCAATTCTCATAATCGCCCCACGGCCCGCCCGCCACCCGGTGGTGGCGAGGCCGTGGGCATTAAGATTTTTTTTTTTAAATAAAAACAAAATTTAAAAAAAAAATTGAAATTTTTTTAATAATTTTTTTTAAATATAAAAACAAAATTTTGTTTAAATAATAATAATAATAATTTTTATTTTTTTTATTTGTTTGTTTTTAAATAAACCATGAAAGTTTAATAAAAAAAATGATTTTTTTTAATCGAAAACACATTTTTATAAGTTTTTGTTTTTAATTTGAAGAGACATATTTTTAATATATATATATATATATATATATATATATATATATATATAATTTGAGTTCATTTTTGTTTTTTTAGTTTTTTTTAAATGTTTTTATATTAATTTTACTAGTTTTTTTTTTTTTTCCTCCTAGTTTTTGTTAATTTTTTATTTTTTTTACATACTTAACTTTATATATATATAATTTTGTTTTTCTTCCCAAATTCTTTTTTGGTTGATGAGATATTTTTTTTTTTAACATTTTTTTTGGTCATTTTTTATATATATTTTTATATTTGTTTTTTTTAACTAATCAACATTTAAAAAAAGAAAAATAAAACAACTTGAAAATTCGTTGAGTAATCATAATTTAAAAAAAAAATGGACATAATAAATTTTAAAGTGTGAAAAATAAGTCCTCTAAAAAAAAGGTATGCTGCATCAACATATTGCATCTACACATTTCAAAATCAGCATGAAAGTCACTAATATTTAAAAACAAATATTTATATTTGATACATAAGAAAATTTAAAATCCCAACAAAAAGAAGTGTATTTTGCTTAACCACTTTTGAAAATCGGGTCATGTTTTTACTACCCCTACAAAACGGGTAACCGTATCGGTTATTTAAAGTGCCAAAAATTATGTTCTAAAAAAAAATATGTGTGTTCTGCAATGCCCCTTTTCAAAATCGGGTCAATTTTTTGCTATCTCTAGTAAACGAGTAACAGTATCAATTCTCGTTTCAAAGTTTACATTGTTGAGTTTAACGACAAAGATAACTCAGTCATTTTCATGTTTAGAGAGTTTGAAAAGGGACAAAAAGAAAACTCCACAAGTTCTTTTTCGTTGATTTGTCTCTCAAGCCTGAAAAAGAATAAAACAATACGAGAGAGGACCTATTGACCATGTTCGGTCAATGTATTCTTTCTTCGTAGTTAATCTATCTCAGCCTGAAAAAGGGTTAAAATTATACTGAGTAGATATCGTTTCCAATCCATTAACAAGATGAAAAGGACAAGCGCTCGACAATAATTTCATATTTCGAGAGTCTGAAAAGATCTTAAAGAGGACCATTTTGAGGAACGAGTGGTGTCTAAGGTAGCCACTGGTTCTAGTGATGTTGGAACTTCTCAAAACATGTTGATTTATGTGAAGAGGCTGGCTAATAAGACCACTTATTGTAACTGTTCCTCAAAAAGGGTAAAGCAACCAAGTGAAAGTGTATGATCAACCAAAGGGATGGTGGGAATGGGATGAAAACAACCAAGGCTCATCTGATGAAAGAGGCTGATAGAATGGGAATCATGAGGGTTAAAATCGAGATGGGTTCATTTTTACACAAGCTTGAACCATAGGGAACTATGTTTGGATTCAGTTTCATGTTTAGACAAGCATGAAACAACAAACTATGATTAGATTCAGTTTCATGTTTATACAAGCTTGAAATGACAAACTATGCTTCGATTCAGTTTCATTTTTACACAAGCTTGAAACAGAGACTATAATTGAGACTGGTTTACATGCCCCCAACATGATGAAAGGGAGAGTCTCCTGTAACTAGGTGGAAGTCATTGTGGTGAAACAGGACAGTTATTCAACACCTTTTTGGCTTCGTCCAGATAGGGAAAAAGGTGAATGGGTGATTCCCTTCACATAACCTATAGGGAAACTTAATTTTACCACTAAGTGAATGCTCCCAAAGCTTCATTACATTCACCTAAGTAGACTACTCACGGCTATCAGGTGGATGGAATGAAGGTTCATTTACGAGATCAAGTGAAAGACTCGACTGGGATTTTGCGAGATCTAATAAAAGACTTGAATTGGAACTTTTCTCCAGGGGATCTTGTTTCATTTTTTAATGAGGTTGACATAGTAAAATAACTATCCTCATATTCCTTGTTTCATTTTTTAACGAGGCTGACACAAGACAAGGAACTATGCTCATATCCTTGGTTTCATTTTTTAACGAGCTTGACACAAGACAAGGAACTATCCTCATATTCCTTGTTTCATTTTTTAATGAGCTTGACACAAGACAAAGAACTATGCTTACATCCTTTGTTTCGTTTTTTAATGAGGTTGACACGCAACAAGGAACTATCCTCATGAGAGTTGTTTCATTTATTAATGAGGTTGACACAGTAAAAGAACTATCCTCATGTTCTTCGTTCACAACACATAAAATGTCATGAAGGAGAGATCTGGTTCCAATGTCCCCAGTACATGATGTAAAACATCACGGAATTGATCGTCAGTTGATGTAGGTGTGGAACGGGTTGCAACATAATTGACCCGTGGCGGGGATGATACCATTGGTACAAAAGGACCATTTAGGGAAGATGGTTGACTGGAAGCCATATTTGGACCGAGAAATGAAAGATGGTCAACAATGACAATTTTGCCTTTATGCAGGAAACAAATCACTCGAAAGAGTGTTGAAACAATAGCTCCCTGTCATAAACATAGTGGCGCCCAAGAAGTAAATTATAATCTAAAGGACCTGGGACTACCATCACATTCAGATAAACGATTTTTCCTCCCAAAGTAATACTTAACTAAGGGAGGATCCCTAATAGTTGATTGGTTCCTCTATTAAAAGGCAACAGATTCTGCGTAATAGGCACTATTGGTGGCGAACTGAGCGCTTGCCAGGTAATTGAGGAAAGGATATTCACAGATGCACCTTCATCTATAATAGTGCCAGATACAATCATATTATAAACTTGTACGATGATCTGGAAAGGCACATAAGAAGAAAGAAGGAATCATGTCAGTCAATTCCAATCAAAGGAAGTGACCAGACTACTTGGAGGGGGTACCGTAGAAACAAGATAATTAACCCCTTGAGTTACGAGAGCAGGAGGATTTTCTTCCTGTCTTGATGGAACAAGAGGACTTCCCCCAAGCTCATTAGAATCTGAAGAAACGAAAAGAACCTGAGTGGTATCATATTCACTCTCTTTGGGAAAGGTATGACTAACTGAAGGTGAAATCGAGTCAACTGTTTCCTTGACTTGTTGATTTGGCTCACGTATAGACCCATAGGATTTGCTTTCAGAGAGAGTGGGTTTGACCTACAGTTGATTTTGGTCAGTCAATTCATCAACTAGTGAAGGATTAAGGGAGAGTCTCCTGTAACCAGATGGAAGTCACCACAGTTAAGCAGGACAGTTGTCCAACACTTTTTTGGCTTCATCCATATAGGGACAAAGGTGAATGGGGTGATTCCCTTCACATAACCTACAAGGAAACTTAACTTTACCCTTCTTTCCATGAACTTTACTACCACTAGTTGATGGTGTGTCACCAACATGATCTCTAGAGGTTGATGACATAGGATGATGTGAATCGGAAGACCATTCTTCTAAGATCTGAGGAATACCAGAAGAATTTCGAAGAAGATGATCTCCCGCACAAAGTTTGCATGGATATCGAACTTTGTGAGGCTTGATGGACGGATTCTCATCAGATGTTGCATTCAAAGAAATGGTTTCTTGGTTGCCCCTCTGCTGAATTTCCTTCTTCTTCTTCTTCTTCCCTTTCTTCTTCCTCTTAGCCACCTTGCTACTAGTACCAATACTTTCACCAGGTGAAGAGGAATAAGGGGGGGAAGAAACAACTAAGGAAGAAGGCAAAGGGTCAACTTTAGGATCAGCTGCAGGTTGATTTTGTCCAGTTGGAGTTGTGGAGAAATCACGACACTTTGAGCAAAGGAGGTTGAAAACAACCATACTGGCAAGCCAATGGTAAATCTCGGAAGGGACAATGTAGCCACAGAAGGAGCACCAATATTTCCGAAAGGAGGAAAAGGACTAGGATTCCCATAGAAAGGAATTTCTTTATTGGTGGACTCCAGATTTGTCGCCATAAGTTTTAACCTAAGATCAACTAAGGAGTGAGTGTGGAGGATGTTATCCACAGTCAGTTAATTTTATTTTAATCAAATTAACATAACAAAACAAAAGGGATAATCTAGGCAAAATGTTTACCAAGCAACTGTGAACTACAAAATACCTCCCGACGAACCGAGAAGTACGGGTAGGAAAGCTACGCGAATGCTATGTTTGGTGTATCACAGTGTACAAGTTGGCAGACTCTGTTACATAAGGATGGATATCAACCTAGTGTTTTCCTCCCATATATATCTGAAAGTATGTGGAGGCCCAATCCATATAAGCGCTATCTAATGCAAAACCGCACAGTGAGAGCATTCCCATATAGTTTACGTACTGTAACACTGCCCTATATACCCAAAGGTACGTGGACAAGCTATGATATACTGATGTACGTGGAACGAGGTATCACACTTGGGATGTATTTCAGACAAGTTAGTGATAGCTGCTTTGTTTTACGACGCCGAAACACGTCTCTAGACTAGAACCACTAAATGTTTTTCGTTAGGTGACAATGCTCCATTAGGTAAATTCAGATAAATTTTAAGTTCATCTTATTTAGAATTTTCCTTTCAAGGTTCACCATGTTTGTTTGAAACTCCTAAAATGAAACTAATATGATAAGCATTACTCTCATTCAATTTAACGATGAAAATCCTAGCTACTTAGGGATAGAACAATCAGATTTCTTTTGATCAAAGAGCAAAGAGCACAATCTAATGCAATTTCCCTACACTTTTCCTATGAACACACACAAACTTTTTCAATGCAACATGCATGTATTTATTTTTTGTTTCCTTAATGTGAATATGAACGAAAGGAAATATGCACATACAATCATTCAATCTTTCATAAGAATGAAGACTTTTACGATAGTTCTAATTCGAAGGAAGAGAAAACTTTACGACACTTTGTTTCGAATAAAGATTAATCAACTATATTCTAACTTTGACTATAATGACAAAGAAAACATTAAGAATCATTAATCAATCAAATCAAAGTTTGGCTAGACCAGGAGATAGAAAATTATTTTCTGAGACATAACAATCATTGATCAATGAGCAAACGAACAAACAGAGAAAAGTTGGCAAAAACACTTTCCAAATGTCGGAAACTAACCCTAGGAGGATCATCATAGCCCAAAGTGGGAGACAGTGCACTTCAGAGTACTGTCCCTAAGCCAAGGGTGTTCTGCATCACACTGTGTCCCTCACAAGCCTACACTGGTGATAGTAAGCCATTTCAAGAGGCAATTCGACACAATTTTGACCAAATTTTCAATGTAAAGAGCTTAATTACAATCTATGAACACAAATAAGGTCTACAAGGATGTCTTAGGAGGTGGATAAGCTACTAGGAAAGAGGATATTCCCCAATGGAGTCTCCAATTTGTTTTGGAGAATTTGGTATCTACGGATAAATACTAATTCCATAGATAAGTAGTTGTATCCAGAACAAAAATTTGAAGTGTTTTAGACTTTTCCTATAAGCAATAGATAAGATAAGAAGATAAGAGGACCTAATTGCAGTTCCGCTTTCCTCTCGTCTCCCTTGTATCGATTCTATTGGTCCTTCCTGTACTTAATATGCTTGAGAAGTACCCTGTAAATACAACAGAAAACAAAGAACCAATCAAAGCACACGATCTATTGAATATAAGTGAAAGGAATCGAATACAATTCACACATATAAGCATTATGAAACAATACAAACATATGGGAAAAAGGTTCAAAAACTTCATTAGAAGAAAAATGAATTACAACCATTTGTGTCTAATTCAAAGCCATTCCTCCAACTTGGATCCCATCTCATAGCAGCATTATCTCCTTATAATTCAACATAATCTAGCCCCTAATCAATTAGATGAGTGGTCAATTTATAGGAAGATGAAGGAGGTTTTGTCATAAATGGTGGCATTGAATGGCCTTCCATACTTAGAATTAGTTTCATGGAGGAAGGGATGAGAGGATAGGATGCACCTTAACTCATTTCTCATCCATTTTCGAGCTCATAGGAGTTGATAAGTGAGGCGACCTTCTAGATGACTCCAAAATATAAGAATATTCCCCAAACCCTATGTGAATTTCGCTCATTCTCGCTCAGTGCATGTGAAAGGAAGCCTAAGTGCTCTGTAAATAACCCTGGCAGTGGACCCAACTTCTCTGCAGTGCACCTTTACAAGGGCTTACCTGTGCTGGTCCCTCTAGAGGCTTTTTTTGGATGTCTTCAGGTCATGAAACTGTCTGGGAAGGAGGAATTCAAAGGGGTGACTTGTTTAGGGCATGAAGCAGCTGAAATTAGGGTTTGATGATCCCTAAAACACTGATATGGATGTCAGGATTGATTTACCCAAATGGATCTGTAACACATGTGCCCCAACCTCTCCACCAAATTTCATGGATAGAGCACATCAGATGCTACCCCAAATCAACACTCCCTCTTAGCAAGGACTGTTCTCTGGTAATACTCCTCACTGAGTATTACTCTAATCATCCAGCATCGGTACCTGTGTCGATTCTAGGCCTTCCTGCCCAATATCCTCTACATTGTTGCATCATGTACTGCTACCCATGGTTCTTCCATTGCCATTGTTGCATCTGTACGACAACTCCCTTTGCATCCGTGCTGATGTTGGTCCTTTCTCCCAACGTTGCATCTGCACTACACCTCCTGTCATCATGCTGCATTGTGCTACCCACTGCTGCACTGCAAATCAATTACTGAGAAGGAAGTAACTAATCTCGCAACTGACCTCCCTATTGGGTTAGAGACACCCACTGATGTTGAAGCTCCCTCTGCCGCTGACAAGTGCTCCCTTTCTAACCTTTGTGCTTCTGCAACAACTCCCTGGATATCACACCATTGCACACCTCTCTGTGACATCCTGCACTAGTGCAACACTCCTATGCCTCTCGCACTACTGCAACCTGCTAGCCTCGCGCTATCTAGGGACTCTTGCACTATAGCTCTCTCTGCCGCTCCATCCGCATCCATATCTACCTGACTCAGCTGGTCCTGCTACTCCTCTTCGGGGCTCCCGTAGCAAGGTCTAATCGAGGAGGCTGGGTACCTCGAGGATCCTACCCCTCATCACTTGTAGTCCACTTAACTACAACTTGATGTCTCCCCACCTCCGCACAAGTGGTGTGTGTGCACTCATGGCACAGTCATCATCTCTCAAAACTTCCTTCTCTACCCACACTGGCACTACCTTAGTCTTGGAAGAATCTCCCTTACTCTTCCTCCTTAGACAATGGGTCGCATAATGACCCAGCTCCCCACAATGGAAGCACTTGATCTTGTAGAGATATTTCTTCTTCCACTTTTCCTACTTTCCCTTAGATGCTAGGGTCACATCTTCCTCCTCTTACTTGACTTTGATGCCCTTGTTGCTGCTACCCGTTTTCGACTATCCTCTGATCTCTTCCTGGCAAAGAGCTGCCCACATCTGGTCGCAAGGTGGGAGAGTACCTTTGTCCAGTATACTTTGGACAAATACCTCCCAGTCTTCTGAGACAACATTCAGGGTTTTCCTCACCATCAGCTCCTGATCTAATGTCACCCCTACAACAATCAACTGGTATCGGATCTCATTCAGTTCTCCAAGGAAGGTTTCAATCGATTGTCCCTTCTTCATTTGATACGATCTCATCTGATTCTCAAGAAGAATTCTTCTATGCACATAAGTATGGTGGTACAGCTTCTTGGGAGCCTCCCACATCTCAAATGTCGTTTCCTTCTTGGCTATATGTGGTACCACATGATCCTTGACCCCAGGAAGGATAATGCACTTGGCTCTCACCATCGCTTTCTCGTACTTGTCATTATCATTAGGGTCGACTAGGACAGGAAAAGTTCTTGACACGATTCCTATCAAGCATGGATAAGATTCTGGCCTTCTAGACTGCGAAGTTCGATGTTCCATCCAGGCTTCATCCAGTCTATCCTGGTCCCTTACCCCGTGTAGTGCCATGATTCTCCTCTACTTCCCTCCTGGAAGTTCTCTGTTCGACTCTTCTGAGTCTCTACTTCTCGTCTGGAAGTTCTCATCTGGACTCCCTCTGAGTCCTGATTTCCCTCCTGGAAATTCTTCTGCCGCTTGTCGAGATGTCCCCTACTCTACTCGTCTTGTGCAACTTCATTGTTGATCTATGTATCCTCAGCTAGAAACCCTCGGTAAAAAATCCTCTAGCCCTTCTCTATCGAGTATTGTTCTGACTACAGTACCTCACTAGCTCCACCCTGCAATATTCCTATAGCCTTCTAGACCCCAACAACTGCCTCTCTATGAACTGCGTCAGCCCCTCTCTGCCTCACATTGGCCCTGCGTCAGCCCTGGGATGCCCTGCATTAGCCTCTAGCCCTTTGCATCAGTAATGCTAGCCCCTCTAGTGCTTTGCACAGCTCTCGGCTTCCTCTGCCTGGCTCTGGCTGGCTCTACGTAACACTCCTTGGCTTTTGTGCCACTAGAAACAACTTCTGTCACCTTGGGACAATTGTTTTCTGCTACTATTGCTCCGCTCGACTCATGTCTTTTAGTCCTCTTGTGATCTATAATCACCCTCTGATACCATGTTGAAGTTTCTAAGTTTACTTAGTTAGAAACACTCGATGCACTCTATCTGATTTATTCCTACCTACTTGTTATTTTCCTTAACAAGATATTTACAATATAAATACTAAAGATAAACATTAGTGCATTCTCAACATATTATAGATCAACAACTAAAAAAACAAGAACAAACACACCATATGACACCATTATGTTTGGACTAATGTCCCTGAAAAAACCCAATGTGGGAAAATCGGTGCAGCTATCTGAGAGTTTTCTTATTAAGAAATATTAGAGTACAATCTAGGTGCCGAAACTAGCCTACTGAATAGGTAATTTCCTTCGAAGTAATACCTCTCAGGTTTTGACAAATCTACTAGTTGAAACCCTGGATAATCCTTCCGGCAGCTACTCAGCACCAATCTACCCCAAAAACCCCAGCATCTGCCCAATATGGACTGCGTCAGCCTCTCCTAACCCAGTGTTGGCCTAGTGTCATCCTATCTTGGCCTACGTCAGTCCCAGGAGAACCTACATCAGCTCCGTGAGCCTCTGCGTCAGCTACGCTGGCCCGTCTGGTGCTCTACACAGCACTTAGTTGCCTCTGCGTGGCCCTGCATGAGCACTAACTTCTCCTCCATCTCTCTCTCTAGTTGCTCCACTGCTCTCCCGACACTATCTCTACCTCTTTGTCTCTCTATACTCAATGCCCCTCAACTGCTCTCCTGATCGTTGATTCTATCTCTCTTAGCAAACCCCGCTCTAGAGAATAGAATGATTGATCAGTCTGGTGTGTTCTCCAAATGACCCTCAAGCCTCCTCTTATACTTTTCCTCTTGACATATCAACGACCAAGATTAAGTCCTTAATCAATGGCTAATATTAGACCTAGATTGATCCATGTCTTTAGGACCATTCTAACACAGATTCATACTAATACACATTAATATTTTATTTTCCTTAAGTTTACACTTAGGGACTCCATTAAAAATATTAATTATTTTAATATCTCTTGATCTGTTTAGAATCTTCCCAAACCCTTTCTAGTTATTCGAGATCTCACGTGCCCTAAGCTCTCCACCAAATTTTGTGGCTAGAGCACATCTGATGCTACCCCAAATGAACAACAACAACCCTCCAAAATTCCTGACTTTTTAAAAATTTGTAGCCCCTGTACTATGACTGTGCCTATCTCTTGCTTCCAAAACCTCATCAGTTGGCCAAAACCCTTGTAATCCCATCATAAGTCTAACTCTCAGAGACTAGAAGGTTTATTTTTATGCCCAAGTCACAAGTCACATCAAGTCATCTTTCATGATCCTAAAACTTGTGACCCTATGACCTTGTGACTTCATGACCTCACATGCAGGTTGCTAGGTTGCATGGGTCGCTATGTCACAAAAGGATAAAACATATCCCTATGCAACATAGCGACACCTACTCCCTAAATGTGCAACCTTTTTATAAATAGTATTACCTCATCGGTGGTTTGATCAATTCATTTTGGTTACTTATGGGGCAAAGAGGCTCGAATACTTGAAGAAAGTGCGCAACCCAACCAATTAAGTGACCCTTCGCCTTCCTAGCTATCATTACTTAGTGCCATTTGTCCCATTCCTCAACCATAACCCTACATCTTGTTGATCTGGGGTCTTTTATCCAAATTTAATGGCTCATTTTACTTATAAACCCTTAGCCAACTCATTCTTCCTCCTGGATACATTTATGCTTGGTCATTCAACCCTATATCTTCCAAAAGCAACCTTGCGCCCCTCAAGGATCAAGTTATCTAGTCTAGTGGGTCCCCAAGGACTTAATTTGAGCCTCATTCCCCCTTCATCGAGTCACCCTGAGGAACAGGTCGTAATGATAAAATCTGTGATAGGAAAACATATGCAACCTTGTGACCTCACGACTATGAGACCCACCTTCACTACGACCTTGTGACCTCGCGACTGTGTGACCCACCTTCACTACGACCCTCCGGCCTTGCGACTGTATGTCCCTTGCGATAACTCCTTAACTGTGACTTATGCAACCTTGTTTATCTTGTGATTTGTGACCTTGTGACTTATCATGACCTGTGACCTAACCTAGCCCAGTCGTTAATGTACATAGTTCATCTTCGCGACCTTGTGACCCCCTGACCCCTGTGACCTTGGGACCTTTTAGGAAGAATACTTTCCTAGGGACTTTCCAGTAACTCTGAAACTATGATTTGATATTTCCTCCTAGGTTTAATTATTCATGTCATCTCTCTCATCATGGGACTATGTGTTTGACATTATAGGCGACCTCGATCTTGAGTTCATCTCAATCTCCTATTTATCTGGAAATATGACACCTCCAATAGTGAAGTATTCCTGCAAAATCTATGAAATACACGGTCCCATGACCTCATATCTATAGGGACACCGCATGTAGAGTTTTCTAAACATAACATCCCTGAAGACTAAGAGGATTTCTAGGAGTATATCAATGTCAAGAGGTCTAGGCTCCACAAAGTGGCCTCGCATCCTCCTATATTTCCATGTGTCGAGACCATCGATTGTATTATACAAAACACAGCCAGAGATCAGTGGGTTGTGAGGAATCACACTGGTGCAGCATTTGTGGCTATCACTTTGGTGGATATTTTTGCTTACTACAGATTGTCGGAAAAGGAGGAATCATTTAACACTTGGTAGCTGTTAGGTTTTGTAATTCCAAACAAGTACATTCTGAGGGATTGGTGGCAAAACTCGTCCAAGTTCTTCTAGGTAGAGAATGACCAAGTGTACAAGACAGAGGATAAAAAAAATGGTTTACCGACTTATTTCCACCATGATGAATGAGTTTTACAATAGGGGTGACATCGACACTTTCCATAAGACATGGGTCCCTATCATGTATGTCGTTGCCACTAGAGGTACATTTTTCAATTGGGCCAGCATCTTAGCTTCTGCATTAAGGACTAATACATTTGCATCCAAGCATCCTCAGGTGGACCATTCGTCGAAGTTTTACATGGGATCATACCTATTGGATGTAGTTTGTCTCATATGCTATTCTGAACACTTGAGCTACCACTAGACCAAATTTGTGGCAGAGCCTGTACACCATCACTACAAGATCTTTTGGAATCCAAGTTATAAGAGTGTACATGACTCTACTTCTAAAATGTTCATCGCCCCATTATACCAGTTTCTTTTTGGGTAAGACGCTCATTTCATGTCAAAGAGGGCCATGGAGACTCTCTCTAAAGTGGAAGATGGATTCCCTATCAAGGAGGGCACATTTATCAAGGTATTTGTATCATACAAAACCCCTCACACACTTCCTTTATTTTCCACAGATAAATTACTCATGTAGGAAGTATGTTATCAAATTAGCCAAGACTTCTCAAATACGCTGAGAAAAGGGAAGAAGAAACCATGGCCTACCTTCCCTTTTACTATCATGGCTTACACGATTAAAAACTTTAAAAGTGGAGGAAGAAGTCAAGGAGATAAAGGGGTTCCATTTTGTGACTCTGTACCACCACAATATGACACCAAAAGAGTAGTAATAGCTCACTGCAAGAAATACAATCTCAACTAGTCCTACCCACATACCAAGAACACTCACGAAGGGAAAATTATAAATTGATACAATGCAGTCAGGGAGCTCAGCCCGAGGGAACTTCAAGAGAAGGATGATGAGAAAGTTGGGTGTCACCAATAAAATGTGAGCTTACAATAAAGGTCAACCTCACTTAAGAGAGAGAAATAATAACAAAAGGAAATGGGGAAACTAAAGAAACACAAAGGATAAGAGACATAAGATTCCTCGAGTGACCAAGATGAAGGTGAAGATGGCAAAATGATAGAGCAAAGAAATGCAACCTTGGAAAAGCAGAAGCAAGAGATCAAGAGAAAAAGAGAAGAATAACTCAGGCAAACATAGAATATAGGAGACCAGCAGCTTGAAGATGAACTTGAGAAGAGGCGACAATAGGAATAAAATAGGAAGAAACAACTAGAGGAAGAACAGATGAAAAAGCAAGAGGAGAAGAGGGCACCAGAGGAGAAATAAAAGAAGAGACAGAAACAGAAAGGGCAAGAGGAGAAACCTATACAAGTGGAAGTTCTTGATAGGAAGCAAGAGCAAGTAGAAAAATAAAATAAGAGACTAGAGGAGGAACAAAGGTGGAAGGCAGAGGAAGAAAAGAAAAGAGAGGAAGAACAAGAATTAAGAAAAATATAGGAAGAAGCTGACAAGAAATATCAAGAGTTGGAACAACAACAATAATTGAGTGAGAAACTTGAAGTGCCTCCACTTGATGTTCCCCTATCCACTCCCATCACTGGAGGGCATCTTCCTCTCAAAGAGCTAGGCATTCTTAACGAGGATGAGGATGAAGTGCTAGACCTAACAAAGCTTACCTTCAACCAGGACAATTACAAGATCATGCAGGAAAGGAGGAAATATTATTCTAGGAACCTTACAAAGCCTTTGTCCATGACCACAGAGAACGAAATTTTGCTAGATACTATAGTAAACCCTAAGACGATCTCCTCGGTGGAGACTGCCTTTGCGACCATGACTGAGCTAAATATTGGTAGAATGAGAAATAAAAATGTAGAACTCCAAATCAAGTTCTATGCATCTAAGAAAAGAGCCATGAAAGAAGAAGAAGATAGAAGGAGGATGAAAGAAGAGAATGTAGCACTTCTCTTATCTCACTCCAACACGAGGGAATTACAGGCCAATATCAAGGAAGAGGTTGAAACCCTGAGAGGAGCCATGGTGATGGTTTATGAAGAGATGTAAAAAATGCATCATAGTGTTGCCCCTATCTTGGCCATATAGGCCAACAAAAAATAAAATGACTCCATGCTAAAAGATGTCATTACAGCTCTAGACAATATTCATGAGTGGATAAAGAAGTATCTAGAGGCATTGGCTTTCTCCCAAGGAAAGATTGGATCACCTCCCATAACGATAAAATCCAACTATGCATTAAGATCTAATCACGGGACAAGCTAGCTAGAGATGTCGACAAGGTTCTTGCTTCTTACAGGTATCTTCTTAATGGACTAGAGTTAGTGATCGAGAACCATGGGGTTACTTATATTGGTGCAGTTGGAGAAGTGAGGGAGTAGGGGGACATCCTACATGAGGTTCAAAAATTTATCCACACTTTCAGGCAAGTTTCCAACTCAAATGTCTTGCAGGTTACAAATGGAAACATTACACGGTACGTGGTGGAACCGGTGAGGATGTACACGATGCTGATGACTCTAACCAAATAGAGCAATGTCAAAAGAAGTACCCTCATTCCAGATTCCCTTGAATGTCTGCATAGGCATGATGGTGATTAACCAAAGATAACTCCAATAGTCGTTGAATACAAGCTCTAGCACACTTACCTCATGGAGAAACTACACGTAGATGTTCCATAATTATCTATCACCAAATTGATAGGATAGAACTAGCTTATTTTCTTGAGAATAGCTAGATATGATAAAGTAGAACAATGTAGGAATTTGAAGAGTCATGAGGAAGTCAAAAGGTCATGAGGAAGTTGTAAGAGTCAAGCATAGACCAAAAGTCACCCTATTTTCTATAAATACACCCTCATGGCATATTGTAAGAGGACTTTTAGCTTTGGACTTACTTTGGTACATATTGTTTCGAGAAATTGTGCTCTTCTAATAAATGCAAGGAGCAATAGTATATTTCCACTGTTGGATTAGATCAACGCTTTGTACTTTGATGCCATGAATATTATTATCTTGATGCATTGGAGGTTCCTATGAGCTTCAGTGTAATGTCTCCTCATGTATCTTCCAGTGCTATGATTTTTCCTTTACAACACATGGATGGTATATGATATGCTGACCCTATGCTTATGTTGATAAACTGCTTTATTGATATGGGCACAGTGTTATTGTAGATTGTGCATTCACTTGGGTTTTCCAATGCTTAACCATCTTGAAATAATTCTTGGTTGTTAAGTTTATCCCTTAGATATGCATGGTCATTTTTTAGGGAAAAATTAGTTTTTATGATGCATTCACCGAGTCCTATCACTATGTTGTGGCACATTGCAACATTGGAGTAAATGAATACCTATTCAATGCTTCACTTTCTTCATGGAAAGACGATTGATTTTTTTATTTAGGAGCAACTTGCCACATGATTTTCAGGAGAGATTTATTTGAAGAATTCACTCACAATGTTGATGGAGGAGTAAACTTTGCATGGAAGTCAAAACTCAAGCCATCAGTGCCTGGCACCATCAGGCTCAAACTGCCTAGCCTTCCAGAATTTCTTTTGCATGATGTTCTATACCTCTTGGAACTGGGGAGAAACTTGTTGTATTTGGTCCACATCCACTAGAAAGGAAACTCCATTCATATATTTGATGGCAAGGTTGAGGCCAAAAAATCATTAGATCTGTTATGAAACCAGCTCAAGAAAAGATAGAAAAGATAGATCAACGCCTTAGAATTTAGCCTCTTCGAGGGGGCAACCTCCTTTACATGACATAAATGAACAATTCTTGGATGATACAAATGACAAAACCTCCTTTCTATATATAGGAGTCTAAGGAGTCACAATATAATCCAGCCAACCTAACAATAATAATATAAAGCCACAAAAATAACAATAGAGGGATTCTATGGGGCACAGAAATAACAATATGGGGGTAATAGGGGCACAACAATATAAATAAGGGGTATAACTACAATAGTAATGGGGTAATCACTAGTATTATAGGGACCCAACATGCCCCTCTCCTTCAAAAAATTTTTGTCCTCAACGCTTGAGTAGTTTTGGATACTTCTGCATAAAATTCTCATCCTCCCATGTGGAATCTTCAGCGGATAAGTTCTTCCACTTGATAAGATACTCTGAAATTGATCGATTTCGTAGCTGTCGAGTTCTTGTTTCTGTGACTGCTTCCGGTTCCAATATAATTTTTCCTTCCTCATCAAGTTCTGGCAATATTGTTTGAATTGGGAGCTTGTCTCCTATAACCTTCTTTAAACATGAAACATGGAAGACTGGGTGCAATCGAGAAGCTGCAGGAAGCTCCAATTTGTATGCCATAGTACCAATCTTTTGCAACACCTTGTACGGACCATAATACTTTGGTGATAATTTATTATCCTTCTTAGCTTGCTTTAGGGACATTTGCTTATATGGTTGTAGCCGTAGGAATACCCAATCACCTACATCAAAACTTCTTTCACTGCGATGTTGATCTGCCTGTTGTTTCATTCTATTTTTGCCAACACGAGGTTATCCTTTAAGAGTTGGAGGACTTGTTGTTGATGTTCGATGTGATGTTCCACTGCCTGAACCTTAGAATTTTCTCTTAAATATGATGTGATGGATGGTGGTTGATACCCATAAAGTGCCATAAATGGGGTCATTTTTGTTGCTGTATGGAAGGAAGTGTTATACCACCATTCAGCCAGAGGCAACCATTTGACCCATTGTGTCTGTTTATCAGATACAAAGCAACGAAGATATCCTTCCAAACATTTGTTTACTATCTCAGTTTGCCCATCAGATTGAGGATGATAAGATGAGCTATGAGCTAACTGAGTACCAAGACAAGAAAATAATTCTGTCCAAAAATTTCCAGTGAAAATGGGATCTCTGTCACTACAATAATCTTTGGGTTTCCATGTAGCTTTTGAACTGTTTCCATAAATGCAGTAGAAACTGTACTGGCTTTAAATGGATGTGATAATGCACAAAAGTGTGCATACTTGGTAAGTCTGTCAACTACCACCATGATGACACTCTTTCCCTCAGACTTGGGTAAACCTGTGATAAAATCCATTGAAACCTCCTCCCAACGTTGGCTTGGAATGGATAAAGGTTGTAATAGACCCGGTGTCTTAATTGTTTCAACTTTATTTTGCTGGCAAACCAAACATTCTGCCACAAACTTTTGAATATCTGATTTAAGGCCATCCCAAAAAAATTCCTTCTTAACCCTGTGGTAAGTTTTTAAAAATCCTGAGTGCCCTCCTAAGGGAGAAGTGTGCAATTCCATAAGAATATTTTGTTTTAGCTGGGAATTCTTACAGAGGTATAAGCGATCTTTGTACCATAACGAATCATTTTTCCAGCTAAATGTATCAGAAGTACTGGAATCTTGTTGTAGCTTTCGAATAAGTGCCCACACTTCTTCGTCATTCTTCCATTCCTCCCTTGCTTCGTTTATCCAATCTGGTTGGATAATAGAAATGGCACACAACAATGCTTCCACATCCTCATCCTTTCTTGAGAGTGCATCTGCCACCACATTTTGCTTCCCTTTTTTGTAGATGATTTCAAAGTCATAACCCAACATCTTTGTGACCCACTTTTGTTGCTCTTCAGAGGATAATCTTTGTTCTAAAAAGTATTTAAGGCTATCATGATCCGTTTTTACCTTGAAGTGTCTTCCCATTAGGTAGGGTCGCCATTTCTTAAGTGCATGGAGTATTGCCAACATTTCCTTCTCATAAATAGCTTTGCTTAAAAACTTTCCCTTGATTGGACGACTTTCAAAAGCAATGGGTCTTTCATCTTGCATTAGAACAACACCAATTCCATTTCCTGAAGCATCACATTCCACAATAAAGGTTTTTGTGAAGTCCGGTGTAGCTAAGACCTGTGCTTGGCACATTGCCTCTTTAAGATGTTCAAAGGCCTTTGTTGCTTCCGAAGTCCATGAAAATGAATCTTTCTTCAATAATTTTGTTAGAGGTGCTTGTATTCTCCCATAATTCTTAACAAACTTGCGATAATACCCTATCAACCCAAGAAATCCTCGCAGATGCTTTATGGATGTGGGGATTTTCCATTCCTTAATGGCTTTAATTTTGCTAGGGTCTACCTTAACTCCATGAGATACAATATGACCCAAATATTCCACCTCCTGGACTCCAAAGAAACATTTGGATCTTTTTGCATATAATTGTTTCTCCTCCAATAGTTGTAGCACCCTGTCAACATGTTCAACATGATCCTTCCAAGACTTGTTGTAGATTAGTATATCATCAAAAAATACTAACACAAATTTTCTAAGGAATGGTTTGAAAATTGAATTCATCAAACCTTGAAATGTTGAAGGTGCATTGGTAAGGCCAAAAGGCATGACCAAAAATTCATAATGACCCTCATGAGTTCTAAATGTCGTTTTTGGAATGTCTTCAATCTTCATTCTGATTTGATGATATCCCGAACGAAGATCCAACTTGGTGAAGTAAATTGATCCATGCAATTCATCCAGTAATTCATCAATAACAGGAATGGGGAACTTATCTTTAATAGTGAGCTTGTTGAGCTCCCTATAATCTGGACACATGCGCCATGATCCATCCTTCTTGTGCACCAATACTACTGGAGCTGAGAAAGAACTTTGACTCGGTTGAATTATACCAACCTCTAGCATTTCTGCAACCATACGTTCAATTTCACTTTTTTGGACATAGGGATATCTGTACGGCCTGATGTTTGGAGGAACACTTCCTGGAATCAGATGAATAGCATGATCATGATCACACATAGGTGGGAGACCCTTGGGAGTCTCAAATACCTTGGAATGATTGTCCAACACTTTTTGGAGATCTGGAGAAATAGATGATTCCAATGTGGAAACATCTAGCGAGCATAATTGTGCAATTACACCTCTTTGCTCCTTTCTTAGAAGCTTTGTCATACCATGAGAGCTGATTATCTTTCCTGGTTTCCCTGCAATACCCCTTAATTCAACTTCCTTTCCTTCCGAAGAAAATTTGATGAAAAGTTCTTGAAAATTAAAAGCTATTGTACCCAAGGATTGTAGCCATTGGACTCCTAGTACAACATCCGCACCTCCCATTGGAATGGAAAGCATTGGGCTAGTCAATACATATTCTCCCATGGATAGCTTGATATTATGGCACTTTCCAGAGAAATTGATTGTTCCTCCATTTGCAATCATCACTTGACACTCTGGTGCTCGATATAGGAAGCAATTCAATTCTTTTTCTACCCTACAATGAATAAAATTGTGGGTGCTTCCTGAATCAATCAACACTATTACCTTTTTCTTCTTGATTTGTCCTTCTATCTTGATGGTTTGAGGAGTGGTAATTCCCGCCAATGCATTACAAGATATGGTTGGATTTATTTGTTCTTCATCTAGGCTTTGTTTCTGGAATATATCCTCTTCTTTTGACCTTTCTTGCTCCTTTTCTTCTTCCTCTTCACAATCTATGTAGAATAATTTCTTCTCAACACACTTATGACCTTTTGTGTATTTGCTATCACAATTGTAACAAAGCCCTTTTGCTCTTTTTTCTTCCAATTTTTGTGGTGTCAACCTTGTAGGTTGTGGAAGACTATGGGCAACAACACTTCCATCTTTATAGTTGTGAATGGTATGCTTCCTAGTTGCCATAATTTTGCTTTCCATTTTTCTTGCTAACCTGAATGCCTTCTCTAATGAATCAGGTTCCCAAAGGCGCACATCATGTTGGATATTATCCTTTAAAGACCCTATGAACACATCAATCCTATGCTCCTCTGGAATATCTTTTACCCTTATGTTCAATTTTTGGAACTCCTCAATGTGCTCCATTATTGAACCCTTTTGTTTGAGACTTATCAATTGGCTAAAAAAAGTGTTGCTTTTTGTATCCTCATAATGTGCTATCAATTCTTCCATAAAAATTGCCCAAGTGATAAATTTTTTACGAGAACAAAGCCATTGATACCATACAAACTGATTTGGTTCCAAATACAAAGTTGCCATACATACCTTTTGTGTGTTTTGCACATTATTGAGATCGAAGAATTGCTCCATCTGTAATATCCATGTGGCGGGATCCTTGCAATCAAACTTCCTCATATCGATTTTTGGAACATGGTGAGTCTTCGATCCAACATTAGAGTCTATGGAATCATGATTAACATTTCTTTTTTTCTCATCATGAGTTTCCTTTACTACCTTTTCACCATTAGTGACCCTTTCTTGTAGCAAGTTCTTCAATTCTTCCATATCTGTCTTCAAATCTATCTTCAAATTTACCATTGAATCCTCCACCTTAGCTTCCATGCCCTTTATCTTAGATTCCACGCCATTTATCTTAGATTCCACGCCATTTATCTTAGATTCCACGCCACTTATCTTAGCTTCTGTTAGCTTTTGTGAGCGTGACATTTGTTGCACTTGTTCTTGTAATTTTGATATATCATGTAGCATTTCTTCCTCTTCTTCATGAGTCATGCTAGAGCTTTCAGGTTCCTTACTAGGTGTTTGCATTTTCTTTCCTCGAGGCATCAGTTACCGATAATAATGCTTTACTATGCCCTTTGAATTCCGTTAAACCAAGCTTAGATAAAAAATAAAAAAAAAACTACACACCTTTTTTCACTTTATAGAAGCCTGATATTGAATCTGATGTATCTCTGTAATTTTAGATCATCCAGTTCTGAAAGTGCTACCTGTAGTAGCCTTCTGCGTCCTCTTTCCAATGCCACAATTCTGAGCCAAATTGGATTCTCCAAGTAAGCGTTATGTGAAATCCCCCACAGTGACTTGCTTTTAGACTGGTTCCGTAGAGCGAACTGGTACAACGTGCCACGAGTCACTATTTCAACCTTTGAATCTGAAACACACATACAAGAAACTACAGTCCGTCCTTTTTCTATACCCTTTTACGAAATTTCAATCCGATCCTCAGAGAGAGAGTTATGACGATTTTCCCCAGGTCACCTGTTTTGAATGTAATTCAAGAGTCTGCAAAAAGGCCAACTTCCTCAGAACATATCTCCGCAAATATCGCGCAAAAAGCTCTGAAACTTAGTCCCAAGGTTCCACGCCAATCCTTCTAAAATGGGTTTTTGTTGCGACTTCTGAAACGTCACAGAAAAAAAGTTATAGCGAAAATTCCACGATGACCTGTTTGGAGCAGCGAAACCCTAATGTTATGAAACCAGCTCAAGAAAAGATAGAAAAGATAGATCAACGCCTTAGAATTCAGCCTCTTCTAGGGGGAAACCTCCTTTACATTACATAAATGAACAATTCTTGGATGATACAAATGAAAAAACCTCCTTTCTATATATAGGAGTCTAAGGAGTCACAATATAATCCAGCCGACCTAACAATAATAATATAAAGCCACAAAAATAACAATAGAGGGATTCTATGGGGCACAGAAATAACAATATGGGGGTAATAGGGGCACAATAATATCAATAAGGGGTATAACTACAATAGTAATGGGGTAATCACTAGTATTATAGGGACCCAACAAGATCACTCACTTGGCAGGACGGGGATAGAAGAAGAAAGACTTCTGAAGCTGCAAGGAACCCTGCTCATGCATAAAAATTCTTATATAGTTGTTATTATGATGAAGGTACATTTCCGTCAATTCTTTTATGACATGATAGATTTGGACACTTGAACTATGACAAGTTCATTTGTTGAAGAAAAATGGTGTTAGTGGTTTTCCTACAATTCCTAGCAAACTTAAGCAATGTGATGCTTGTATTTGAGGAAAGTGCAACAAACAGTATTTTCATGATTCTCATTCCAGAGCACATAGAAAACTTGAAATCATTCATTCAGATTTATGTTACCCAATGCATGGTCCTTCAGCAAAACATAATAAAGATATGATGACATTTATTGATGACTACACCAAAATGTGTTGGGTTTATTTATTCAAGAAAAAATATGAAGCTTTTGAAACATTCAATAACTTTCATGCATGGATTGAAAATGATGCACAATTTTATATTGGCACTATTTGCAATGATAATGGAAAATAGTACACTACAAATGAATTTGAAACTATCTTCACCAACATGGGATGAAACATCAAACAACCATGCCTTATAGTCCCCAACAGAATAGAGTAGCTGAAAGAATGAATAGGACGATTATTGGGCATCGGATCCCCCCACAACATGTTTTGGGGCTCAAAGCCCAAATTTTGGTCAAATGTATTATAAGACTCTACAAATTGTGGGCGCAGAGTGCGATGTATATTTTGAGTCATAAGGTTGTCCACCCTAAGTTTTGTGATGTAAGGTAATGTCATGTCGGCCTACCCATGGTCTGCGGACCATTGGATTGTATAAATAGAGCGAGGCTCTAAGTTGTAAAGATAACTAAGTAGCGAACTAAAGCTAGATGAATATGAATGGTTCAAGCATAGAGTAAGAATCTAAGTATATTGAGTCATAGTAGTAGGAAGAGGCTCTGAAGCTGAGTGCACAGAGGCCTAGCAGAGTCTGTAGCTGAGTGTGCAAACCCCTACAGCAGAGTGCACAGGGTGGTGTTGGGTCTGTAACCTTGAACGAAGGATAATAAAGAGAAGTCGATTCCAATTTCTGTGTATCTACTTTATATTACATTGTATGCATTTATATTGTTTTGCTTATTGCACACACTTATATGAATGTTGAATATACTGTTAAATATCACTAGAATTATGCATATAAGTTAAGTAATCAGATAATAACAGGTTAATAGTAAGGAACATGGATAATAATACCAATCGCACCCCGAATAGGGTTGCGCGAAGGCAGCATCATAGGTTGTGAAGGACTAATAGATGCGCGTAGCGACATGTGCGCAGGGTCAAACCGCGGACCGCTAGAGCTCATCAGACAACCCCAGGGTGTGGAAACCTAGTTCTATCACCCTCCCATACTACTTCGCGTGAGACCTCAGTCTGCGCTCTGAAAACTGTTGCTAAAAGGGCTAGTAGTACTAGGACTTGTTTGGTTAAATCACTTCTGAACCTGGGTCAAGCCCCACTAAGCCAACAAATGGTTTTGTTGCCAGGATAGAGATATGCATAAGGGATGTCTGATGTCATGCCACTTGAAACTAGTAAAGAAAGAAATTGAAGGGTGGTTGGAAAAGAAGATTCATGAGTTCGCGATGCAGGAAAACAGAAATCCCTGAGTATCTAAGGAACAATGGTTGGAGCACTACTTGTATATGGAAATCCATGAAATTTTCTTTACATCCTTTCCTTCTGAGCTGTATGAGTGGATCGAAAAGCTAGCAGATAACCAGGGAAGGTGTAGGCTTGACAAACCAATCGTGTGGACTCTAGAATTAGTGCGCAAACTAGAAGTGTCAAGAGATAAGGTTGCGCGAGATGTGGATCATTGGCTCGACTAAATTATAGGAGGATTTTATCCCTGAGTTCGCTGTAGATACGACCATTAGCTATAGTGAGGCGGAGCAACGTTTCCTCAAGGGACCGTGAGGTAAGTATATTAAATCTTTGAACACTTGGATTAGAATGCTATTGTGTGAAAAGAGGGTTATGCAAATAAATTAATGTTTTGGACCACGCGAAGTGGGAAAATCTATAGAAACGGAAGTAGTGAAGAATTAGAAACTAGTCACTTAATTTCCCCCTCGCAGGAAAGCGAGGAAGAGCTCATGGAAGTTTCTCTGAGAAGTACGGTCAGTCTGATAAGGCAGCGAATTCTGCGCTTACCACCTCCATCTACACTGCCACCTGTATCACCCTGCTCACCTCCTTCTCCACCCACCCCACCTCTGCCATCACCACAGTTCAGTATGGTGAGTGCGATCAAACTACCGGTATTCGGAGGAGTAGAGAATAAAGACCCGGACCAATTCTGGTTCGTGGTAAGGGCGGTATGGGAAGCACAAGGAATCGTGGATGACAATATAAAAAAGGCTAAGTTGGTAAGCATGTTGCAGGATCGCGCATTATCATGGTACATCAAGAATTCTAATGACCATCCAAATGCAGGAATCACAGAAATCCAGACCGCGATGAACAGGGAATATAGCAGTCCAAAGTTGGAAGCATAACCAATCATCAGGTTTAAGGAGATCGCGATGCTCCTAGGCGAGACCCTGTGGGATCTGGACCAAAGACTGAAGGGTATGATTCGCGAAGCCAACATGACGTTAATAGATGGACAACACTATGCATGGTTTGCAGCGTCACTAACACCGCACTTAAGGACAGTGTTGTCACAGAAAAAAACTTTCCACCTAGGCCGAAGCTTTGGAGATGGCAATGAGATTGCATGAGACCCCTATAAAAAACCCTGGTCTGGGAGTCCAACAAATCCACGTGCAACTGAAAAATATGTGTCTGGAGATGCAGAGTTTGAAATAGGATAGGACACCTCAGCCAAAGGTGCATGAGGAGGTATGGTGCATAAAATGCAAATGCCAGGGGCATGACAAGAACCACTGTCTAGTGTTCGCGAATTACTTGGCAAGAGGAGGGACGATGTTGTTAAGACCCGAGGCACAGGTAGGACCAAGCGTGGTGCCTACATTATGGTGCACGATCTGCCAGATAGGAGGAAAACACACTACGGGTAATTGTCTTCTATTACCAAAGTATACGCAGATGTCCCAACAATTGTTTTGTAATTTTTGTAGGTCGATAGGACATGATGAACGCACCAGTAGAAGATATGAACTAATGATCGATCGAATTCTTGCCTATAGGGTGCACACTGAAACGTGAGCCCTTGACCCAAATACAGGGATGGCGTGCACTGGATTTCAGGGGAACGGTCGAGGTCGAGGTGGAATAGGACCAGGAAGCGGTCACGGACAGCTAATTTGTTACAATTTTAGAGGGCCAGGAGACTATGCCTGCTACAAACCTGATAAGGACATCATGTTTGTACTTGATCATGAGGCAAAAGACTGCCCTACATTGATAGCAAGACTGTGCGAAAAAGGGGTACTTCAGCCCCCTCCAACTCAGAATTTGTAGATGATGAGGTCTGAGTCGCGTGAAGAAGACCCAAATGTAAACATGATGCTTAGGAGTGGTATGACCACTAGTGGTGATAAGGGTAAGCAGTCAGAAGAAAGTGCATGGGTTTTCAAGGCTCCTGCAAAGGAACCCGAATTTGATTTAGAACGCGCGAAGGAGACATTCATGGAAGCTAAGAAAAGCTTCACGGAGGCCTCCACTTCAGGTAGTAAGGATCAACTAGAACCACGGATGGATCCTTCAATGCTCATTACCTTTCTGGAGACATGCATGAAACTGCTACGTGACAGCCAGGCAGTAAAAGGACTACAAGAACTTATCACTAGGTTCGTGGGGTCAAGAGAACCGCGTGTGGTCCGAAAACTTGGAAAGCATGCATTATGCAAAGGAAGGGAAATGAGATTGACTACGCAAATTGGCAAGTATGAAATGGATCAGGTAATCTTGGATCTCGGATCAGACTCAAATGTATTGCAAAAACAAATATGGGAAGTTTGCAAGGGGTAACAATAGGTATTGAAGGTGTGAGCGTGTAGGTGGATTTTGAAGTGATAGAGATTGTTGATGACAATAATCCCTATCCTGCGCTACTAGGAATAGACTAGGCCACTGATATGAATGGAGTCATAAATCTAATGAAGCGCAAAAGATATTTTTGAAAAAAGTCACTATGCATAGTCGTACCACTAGATCCAGTCGAAGGAGCACGATACACTGAACCAGTGCATAATGATGATAGTGATGATGATTTCAATTGTATTTACAAGATAATCATGCGTGAAGAGTATTGGGTGAATCCGACTGCAGATGGAAGGATTTCATGGGAGCACGAAATCTCCTGCACTTCGGATTCATACAAAGAGATAAAGCGATGGCAGAATCAGCTGCACGAAGTAACAATGCTTAATTGCAATATGATGATAAGGTAATTACACTACGTAGCAACAGAAGCGAGGGATCTACCCATCCATGATGGATTGACATCAATAGAGGAATTCCTGAACAACTTTGAAAGTGAAATACCAAAACAACAGTGGTTCAATGCTTTGATATGGGCACTGCGCGCTACACCCACAAGATTGTGGGATGCACACCAGCAAAGTTTTGAGGATTAGCGCGCCTACTGAAGGATGATGCTTATACGCTTTGGGAAACCCCTGTCACCTATGAAAGCCAGGTTTGAAGGGTGAAATAGCTTGTGCGCCCACCTTTCTCGATGGATATAGACATATGGTACGCAACCCACCCGCACGTGCACTGCTCTCGCAATCGCAAATCAGAACAACAAGCGGAAGTAGGAAAAGAGAAGCGCGGCAAGGATTATCAATGAAGAAGCATTCGACAGGGTGTGAAAAGTGCTGAACAAGGTTCACTAGGTGAGACGCACTGACTGGGACCTATGCATACCAACGGTTCGATGGGCATATAGTACCATGTGTAAAACCTTGACCGTGACAAACATTCCAAGGTTGCAAAAGGAAGTAAGGATCGTAAACTTTGAGGAGTATGGCAAGATGGACCCTCACATAATAGCACCTGCAAGTGTGACAATGTGTGAAGCCCAGGACGATGAAAACATGTAGCTACATGAAGCAGAACATAGAAGACTTAAGAAAGAAATTTGACAGGGAAACTATATACTTCGCGAGATTGAATCGGACTAGGTATGGTTAAGGAAGAAAGGCATTTTGGTGGATGTAGGGGTCAAGAGGATGGAAAACGAAATAAAGGGAGGAGTTCTCGTCAATAGACTAAGGATAGTGAGGCAAGGTGTGTACAATCATTCAAACAATTTAGAAGACTATCGCCGAGAATTAGTTAGTCTACTGCCATGGCTAGGTCCACATATCACCAAACACAATAGCCAAGGGGACGCACTACGTAAAGAAGAGAACGCGAAACTGACTATTACAAGGAAAAATGAAGATTTTCCATGGACTACACTGGAGGGTGAAATGAAGGCCTGCACTAGTGGTGCAACCACTTGACTAGCCGTAGGAAACACAGTCTTAGCGCTCCAGGCAGTTGAAAGGAAGCACAGGACTATAAAATATTCTGCAATGGGGCTGCATGCTCTGGGAAGTACCGGCAGTAACAGGATGTCACAGGGTTCACAACCATGCATGAGTGACAGTGCTGTCACATGGATAAGCTGGGACGTGACCATTGGTGTCACTGTTCATGATGAGCTGTTAGATTTAAGGCCAAATGGAGCGGGCGACGGGTAATTAAGACACGAATTATGGGCAAGATTTGGGAAAATTTACCACCAAGAAAGCATTGATGGCCTGGAATTGGGGGAAATGGTTGAATTTGAATTCAAAAGATGCTATAAAACCACAGGGGCTAGCCACGAGACAACACTTGTTCACTTGAGGTTTGAGCAATTAATTAGAGCACAAAGTATTGAGCGTCGAGCGATATTCGAGCCCCTAAGTTCGCAAAAGACCACATACAGTTCAAAAAAGATGGCGGATACCAGGAGGGGTTTATGATTTGTAGAAGGAACCACCAGCGAGGCCACATAGAACCCCATGGTACACGATGTTCCCAAAGGTACTGAGGTTGAGCTGGAATTCCTGAAATCATCCCATACACCGAAACCAAAAAAAGATAAGCAGGCAGTGGGACTAGTTCACATGTCCCTGAGGAATCTGTGGTTCGGTAAGCTCTCAATGGAAGAAAAGCACAACGCTATCACCATTGAGACAGATGAAGAGGATGAGGACCTACAGGCTCTGATCGCCGAGGTAGAGGAAGCAGAAGATGTGGAGGAAGATATCTAGTTGGTGCGCTCTACAACGAAGTTGCCTAAGTACGTCCCTCCTCGAAAAGGGAAAACTAAGATACCAAAGGATCTAGATGCCACAAAGAGTTCACTCTAGACCCCGCTCCTCCCTGATGGAATTGTGTTTGAGGGTTCGCACCTAGGCTGAGTGCCCACAATGAAGTTCAAAGATTGGGACCTCACAGACAATGAGAAGTTCCCACACTCAGAGACAGAGAGCCTCATGAAGTAGAGCACGGAGGGTCCAGTAACAACATTAGAGCCGCGAAAATGGTTGCGCAATGTGGAGAAGGTCGGATTGCTTCATCTGCTGTGGATACCACACTTTCACCGTGCGCCCATCACCATTTTCGTCATCAGGCGGCTGCTTTGCTTGGTGCATTATGGATACTTATGGCTGGAGGAGCCTATTCCCATCACAGTGGTTCTCATCCATAGAATTTCTTGGCTTCCCTATAAGGGAAGGGGCACCATGAAGATAGTAGGAAAAAGTGGCAATTTGGCCCTCGCGGAAGCCATGTAGGGCAAATACAAGCTGGGAAAGAAAAAGCAGGGTTATGCCATCACTAGTATCAAGGATAAAGGGGTGTGCATAGCCACCCAACTCCTGGCTAGCAAGGTGATGAGAAAATGTCGCGCCAATGAAGTACCAATGCCTGTGATTGCATTGGCCGAACAATGTGCAAAGGGGGTCCAATTCAACTGGGCCGAGTTCCTCTACGAGGCATTCTTGATGAACTGCAAGGAAGCTCAGGAGCAGGGTAAGACCTTCCACTACCCGTGGTTGCTCTTGTCCATTTTGTTGTTAGTAGGAGAACTTCCAGAGCACAGTCAGTTCCCGAGCATTGAACGTGACTTACCAAAGGCTGCGAAGTATATGTCGCTCTGGGCTACCAAGGACGCGAAGTGGATTCACAATACAAAGATCTTCTAGGTGCTCATGGATGCGAGCATCCGGATGTGGATTAATAGGAAGCCGCACCTATCCCTCACAGTGCACACCAGTCTACATAGTTTCGCAGCCTTCAAAGCAGACATGCACAATATCTACATCAGGGCACGGAAAGATCGAGTGTAGCAATGGACCAAGCTCCCCTTCATCACCACTGATGATGCAATTTTTACAGTATTAGAGACATGGCCTCCCGAGTGGCACGTCCCGAACTTAGCAGAATTGGAAAAGGCGGCAGCCCAGAAAAGGAAGGTGGAGGCCAAGTTGCACATCACACTGTTGGCCGAGAAGAGGTGTAATGAAAAATCAAAAATAGAGGTAAGGGCTGTCCACGAGGCAGCACAGGTGACCACTGAGCAGACAAAGGCCGCCGAAGTAGCAACGTAGCACAGACAGCCAAGGCAACAACAACACAGGCAAATAAGGGCCAAGAATTGTCTACACGATAGGAGGCATAAGACACCGACCTTACAGAAGAGGGCGCGGAACCAGGCACAACTTCCACCCAACTCAAAATCTCGAGTGTCATAGAGAGATTGGGTCCACGAAAAAAAGGTGAAAGCCTCCAAATTGGCCATCGACCCGATCATGTTAACGGAAGGTGACCTCTACGACATCGGCAAGACGGTTCACGATGTCACTAAGGAAGCGCTCCAAGAAGTCATGACGGAGTAGCAGACTGTGTTGGGGGCCTTAAGGGCACAATTGCAAGAACTACAATTGCAGCCCCCACAAGAAGGGACTGTAGCCACCTACGCCGCAACAGGCACATCAGCAGCAGAATAAATGCTACACACGAGGATTGCCAATACCATAGTGCTACTGGAAGGGGCGCTAGCAACAGAGAATGAGATCAATAGAGATGTGGTTGGCAGGATCAAGGGACTTGGCCTTAACTTGGCTACCCTTCCGTGAGACACACTGTACCAACTTCAGGATGGAGTAACCGGAGAAATCCACGCTAGGGAGGGCTGGGCGATATAGGTGCTAAGTGAGAAAAAAATCAACATGGAACAACTCAGCCCGCAACGTGACGAACTAGTGTCATAGAACCAGTAGTTAGTGTAGATAGTTGATGAAGTGTGTCGATGCGTCCCAGAGTTGTCCATTACCACAGACCTACCAACAGAAGTGTGGATCCACTATTTAGTAAGTGGAGTGTGAAACACGCACGAGGAAACAATGCCAGTGTAGCTGGAGCTAAATCTCCAGATTGTCGAGTTGTGGCTGAAGGCACAACCTTCCACTCCCCTGGAATTTAGAGAGAAGCATGTTAGCGCAATCCAAACAGGGTTGGAAGAAATTGGATGGATAGTGCAGGACTGTACTGGTATGTTGGACCAAGCCTTTGGCGTCCTCACATCCTTGTAGGAGGACCCCAACATACAACACCTGGAAACAGAGGCGCGCAACCTTTAGGATCAGTATGATAGTGTCTGAGGAACTGCGCACATAGTTGACCTCACTCAATGGCTCGCAAAGATGAAACAAGCAAGGGCACTGAAAGAGCAAGTGGATGCTGCAAGACAAAAAGAGGCACTTCTTAAAGCATGCGTCTAGCCATGGATTGATGAGGCCTTCACCATTACGGCAGATATTGAGGGCAAGGTCGCACAGATGCAGGGGCTCTATGCGCTAAGGCAGGGATTTTATCCTCACAAAGAAGCATCGGCAGAGCACATGCAGCAAGTCCAGCAAACCACAGAACAGTGCGCTGTGGACCTCCGAGTAGCACAGGACCAGTTGGAGGGACTCTGCGTCAATATCTCCACGCCAACTGAGTGACTTGGGACAAGTCACGATTTTTGTGTTGGGGCCCTGTTGGGCATTGGATTCCCCCACAACATGTTTTGGGGCTCAAATCCCAAGTTTTGGTCAAATTTATTGTAAGACTCCTCGAATTGCAGGCATGGCGCATGAAGTATAGGTTGAGTCATAGGTTTTTCCACCATAAGTTTTGTAATGTAAGGTAATGTCATGTCAGCCTACCCATGGTCTACGGACCATGGGATTGTATAAATAGAAAGAAGCTCTAACTTGTAAAGATAACTAAGTAGCAAACTGAAGATAGATGAATACGAATGGTTCGAGCATAGAGTAAGAGTCTAAGTGTATTAGGTCATAGTAGTAGGAAGAGTTTTGTAGTTGAGTGCACAGAGGCCTAGTAGAGTCTACAGTTGAGTGCGCGGACCTCTGCAGCTGAGTGCGCAAGGTGGTGTCGCATCTGTAACCTTGAATGAAGAATAATAAAGAGAAGTTGATTCCAATTTATGTGTATCTGCTTTGTATTACGTTCTATGCATTTATACTATTTTTCTTATCGTTCGCAGTTATGTGAATGATGAATATACTGTTAAATATCACTAGACTTACACAGATAAGTTAAGTAATCAGATAATAACCTGTCAATAGTAAGGAACGTGGATAATAATATGGATTGCACCCCGAATAGGCCTGCGTGAAGGCAGCATCACAAGTTGCGAAGGACTAATAGATGTGCACAGTGACGTGCATGCAGGGTCAAACCGTGGACCAATAGAGCTCATCAGACATCCCCAGGGTGCGGAAACCTGGTTCAAGCACCCGCGCTTTGGTTGAGACCTCAGTCCGCACTCTGCGGATTATTGCCAAAAGGGCCAGTAGTACCAGGATTTGTTTGGCTAAATCACTTTTGAACCTGGGTCAGGCCCCGCTAAGCCAACAACGATCTTAAATATGGTACATTCCATGATGTTTATCAAGAATGTTAAACTGATGTTTTGGGTTTATGCAATTCTATGTGTTGTTTTTATAAAGAATAGGTGACAATATAATGCTATAAAAAACAAGAATCCTTATGAAATGTGGTATGGCCACATTCCTTCAGTGAGGCATCTCAGGGTTTTTGGTTCCACCTATTATGCCTTGATACCTAAGGAACAAAGAAACAAACTTAGTGTAAGGAGTCACAATTGTATCTTCTTGGGGTACTCAAATACCTCCAAAGCATACCATCTTTATGATGAGGTTAATAAGAAGTTTATAATATCTAGAGATGTGATATTTCTTGAATCTTCCAAGGTTGACAATGATCTTGAGTGGTAGCTTGATCACTTGAATAGATTTATACATGCAAATTCTCTTCAATAATTTGATAATGAAATTCCACATCTTGAAGGGGGGATTCCTATACTTGATCAATATGTGGAATATTATTCTAAAGCACTGTCTCCCCCACATGACGCTCCAACCATTGATGACACTTTGACTGATGTGATTGACAGAATTAGGAGACTAAAACTTGATTTAGCCCCATCTCAATCAATTGAGAAGCCTGGGCCATCTCAGAAAGGCCCTCCAAAATGGATGAAAAATACACTTGAAAGTGTTTGTCTTGATGAGGTTGGAAAGATAGGAACAACAGGCTCAACTAGACAAAATAGAGGTGATGTAGAAGATTTTGATTCACCTGTTGATATGGATGTTTCTTATGATTGTGAACTGAATTTTTCTACATATTTTGAACCAACTTCCTTTAAAAAATCCACTTCTCATGACGAATGGAAAGAAGTGATGTAAAAATAATATGATACCTTGATAAAGAATGGCACCTAGAAGCTGGTTGATCCTCCATTGGAAACCAAACCAATAGGCTGCAAGTGCGTATTCAAGAAGAAGTATAAAGTAGATGGCTCACTTGACAAGCAAGAATTCAGAATTGTGAAAAATGGTTTTTCACATAACAAAGAGGTTGACTATGAGGATACTTTGACCCCCACAAGAAAATGGGCAACCATCTGGACTCTCTTTGCCTTAGCAGCATAGTATGGTTGGAAATTCCATCAAATGGATCTAAAAGCTTCTTTCTCGAATGGAGATCTAAAAGAGAATGTCTTTATGTCCCAACTAGAAGGATTTATTGTGAAGGGCCAGGAACATAAAATATGAAAGCTTGTAAAATCCTTGTATGACCTCAACCAAGTACCGCGACCCTGGTATGAGAAGTTAACTAAGCATCTTCTAAAACTCAACTTCAAACATTATGATCTTGATTATGCAACTTTATTTGCCAAGAAAGTTGGTAAAACAATTGTATATATTGTGGTGTATGTAGATGATGTTCTGATGACAGGGAACACTGAGAGCTACATTACATCCATAAATAAGGAATTGAGGAAAGGTTTTGAAATGAAATATTTGGGCTATGTTCACTACTATCTTGGTATTGAAGTAACTCAACATCCTAAGTTTATATTCCTCTCTCAGAAGAAGTACATTGGATATCTGTTCAACAGGTTTGACATGACTGAGTACAATCCTTTGACTACACCAATGGAACAGAACTTAAAGCTCACATCCACTTAAGGAAACTAATTTGAGGATACAACAAAGTATAGACAACTTGTAGGAAGTCTCAACTACCTAACTACTACCAGACCAAACATTTCATTTATTGCTTGAATCCTCTCCAGGTTTATGCAAAAGCATTGTGAGGGTCATTGGTTTGCTACAAAAGGAGTTCTAAAGTGCTTGAAGGGAACTCAAGACTTTGGACTTAAGTATACATATGTGGGTGACTCCAACTTGATTGGATACTCTGATTTAGACTTTGATGGAGATACAAAAATTGGGGTATCTACTTCAGGTTATGTTCTGAATATTTGATCAGTAGTTGTCTCATGGAGGTCACACAAACAATCAGTTCCAATGGATTCCAAAACTAAGGCAGAATATTTGGGAGCAGATGAAGCCACAAAGAAAATTGTGTGGCTTGGGAAAATTCTAGAATATTTGCAGGAGAAGCAAGTGCATTCAAATCCTCTCTTGATTAGCAATACTTCTACAATAACATTGTCCAAGAAACCAAACTTCCATGATCGAACAAAGGACATCAATACAAAATACCATTTGATTCGACATCATGATGAGGCCAAGAAAATCTACCTACACCATTGTTCCACAAATGAGCATATCACATACATCTTTACCAAAGCGCTTGGAAGAGAAAAGTTTGAAAGATTTAGAATAATGCTTGGACTCATGAATGTCCCTTCAGATTAAGGGGGGGAATGTTGACACATGATCTTTGGGATTAGGTAAATCCATGTAAATATTGTAAATAATAAAATAAATGGAATTGAAGACGAAGTGACATTGGGAGATGAAACCCAATAGCCTCCCTCTTCATGTATATATTCATGTTCCATGTTAATGAAAAAAAATTAAGTTGTGGAGTTACCTCCTAGCATGACAATTAAGTTTTTATGGCAATTTCAAAATGCATTTCTCCCTTATTTTTTATCATAGAGATAAATTATTTAAGAATCTCAAATACTCTCTTAAAGTCTGGTAAACCATTATAAAAATGAATCATTATTATATAAATTTATTTAAATGTGATATACATATTATAATTTTTTTTGTAAGTAAAAATTATTTGTAAGTTTCTTAGATTAGATGCTTCTGTGATTCATGTAATATTGATTAAGATCATTTGGAAAATCACATGAAGGATTATTGGTCAGTGTGTTTCGAACCTCAATCTAGGTTCATCATTATGACCAGGACGAGGAGCAAGATCAACAGATTGCTAAAATATATCTCAGAGACTGACCGTTGCATCTATGTGAATCCTGTGAATACACGCCATCCAAGTTGCCCACACAGTGAACGTACTTATGGAGTATTTTGACAGAGAAATTAGTTCTTATATCGTGTTGGAATTTAAGGGTGACAACAACAGTTCATATTCTCACCTGTGTCTAAGCATCCATTGCAGACTCATGGCCTTCAGCATCAGCCTTCACTATCAAGGTTGAATAGGATACAGGACCACCTTGCCTTCATTCATTTTAAAGCTTTCCAATGTCATAAACCTAAACTTCAAAGTTACGTATTTTCTTATGCATAAACCATTTTCACAGACTTAAGATGCCGATGATCCCTCAACAAACACCAGTTGTACTTTTTATTAGAGATTGATATGGTTGTTTGCACCTTTTAGTGTACTTTGACTTAGAAGTTTTGATTTTTTGATTTTTGTTTTTTTTAATAAATTGGGGTTTATTTTGATGTGTGGAGGTTTTTTCAAATTTTATCTTTTGATTTGAGTTTTATTATGGATTTTTTTTAAATGTTAAATTTATTTATATATTCAAAAATATATTTTAAATAATATTTATTTTTAAGTCAAGAGGCTCAATCTACAGCCTAGTATGAGGGGATGTGTAAGTTTGTAAATATGTCTATTTCTTTTAAAATAAAAATTAAAACTATGTTCTAAATAGAAAAATAATTTCCCTCTATAATAAAAAAATGAATATGTTGTAAAGTAATTAGAAGTAAAAAAAAATGAATATGTTGCAAAAGAATTAGAAATAAAAAAAAATGTGTCAGTAAGCTGTTTAAATCTTATATTTAAAAAAAAAAAATCAACTAATTAAATAAACTATTTGAAAATATATGTTAACTAATTTAAGCTGAAATAAAATATTTTAATGTTATATATAAAAAAATATTCAATGTGAGTTATTAATAAAATATTTTGACATATACTAAAAAATACATTAATAATAAAAATACCTTAAATTTGGAAGTACATGTTTTTTAAAATATTTTAAAGTCAATATCATTTAAAAACAAATACGTATATATCATTAAAAAAAAAATTATGGTTAAAATGTTTATTTTGTTATCAATACACTATATTTAGTAGTTAAAAATACAATTTAAATCTACGACTTTTGTGATCCATTTTGTAAATAAATGTCTTTCGGATTAATCACATCATTAAGATTTGATTGAGTTTCCAATCAACTGATGTGGTTCATCCTCATGAAAAAATGAAAATTCACAATTAAAATAGATCTATATAAGTATATTTTAAACCATAAACCATTAAAATATTCGCTTTAAAATCTTGAAAAAAAACACTTGATAGGGATTACCACCATTCACTGATTACATGGAATTGACATTATAGGTAGCACTAGTGGTACCACATGGATGAAAGAGAGTTATTTTAATGTACAGTGCTTTGATTCGTAATGTAAAACCATGAGATTGACGCAAGTTGTTTGTCAAGTTAAGAGTATACATCTTTAAATAAGTGTATATATATAATAGTATATAATGTAAAACCAAGAGTTTGACGCAAGTTGTTTCTCAAGTTAGTTAGTTTTATATATATATATAAGTTTAATAACATCTTTAAAGTGAAGTTATAATTTTATAAAATGGTATAGTCTAATTATATAAATCAAATAACTTGTAAATTTAAATAGACATTAATTTATAAGAAGTATTAAAACGTCTCACGTTATGGAAATTAAAATAAATTACAAAATTATCTAAATAATAATTTTATATTAAATTATTATTATTATTAAAGAAATCAAAATTGCACATCACACAAGAGATATTTGTTTATTACATTTCAAAACTAAAAATACATCACACATATATAATGCTTATGAGGTCCAACAAATTTTAAACTAAGGGATTGTTTGTTGAGAAAATATATCAACAACCCAATTCAACACTATTCTATTGTAAGTGTTAATTATAAGTCTAAGTCCCTCCCTTAACGCTTATATTACAAAATTAAAATTACAAAGATCAATATCAGAATCACAAATTACAACACAAATGTTTGTATAATACTAGTATGGTCTTCTCAACAGTTATACCCACACTAGAATCTCTTGGGTTGCACTCTTTCTCTACCACAACTTCGTGCTTACCACAAGACCCATTTAAGACACAATTGCCTCTAACCATCATTGATATACTTGTATGATAAAAAATATTGACATAATCAACTCCTTGGGGCTTTTGCAAGAAAAGTGATCAATTAACTAAACCACTCTATGAGAATACCACCATTTATTTGATATTTCACTTTTGGCTATCCATCAATTTTTAGGATGACAGTCCAGACACTAGATGTGTTTAGAAATTGATCATACAACTTGACTTGTCTAACACACAAGGATCTCATACTATAACCAATAGCCTGTATTCAAGGGTTTTCAAGAGCCAAGAACAACAAAATGTAATAGATTGTAAACACAATCAAACTAATGATGTGTTCAAGGGTTTCCGAGTGCCAAGAACCACTAATTTGAATTATGTTACATTGTTCAATGATCAGTTCCGCACTTTCAATTTTCAGACTAAAAAATATATATAACTGAAAATAAAAAAATTTATGAAATTATATAGAGACAACCACATTTCCTACACCTATGCATTAGATCTAAATACAACTTGGTCATATCCTTAAATTTGTGGCTTCACTTTGGCAGTATGGAATATGCAGGCTCAATCACATAAATATGGAATTATTCCAATTAGCTCTCAACAGTATATAAAACTATAAGTATACCATTGACAAAATAACTTGAACTAATATCCTAGAGCCATTAACTCAACCATTGCATGTTAACCACATTGTTAACAAGGACTTGAAACAAATTGCAATAATTATCCCAAGATTCGACTTGGTGCTGCAGATTTGGGGACAACCTCGGATAAAGATAGAGAAACCATATTTCTCTGTAAAGCAAACAGAATACATGATTGTTATTAGTGAATGGAGAAATGGCCTTCACCAAGGGCCACAAAGATTCCTTGAACATTTTCTCTCTCACTTATGGAAAGTAACCTCAGACATTATGTTAAAGGAGCTTAGAAGCAAGGCACGACAAAGAGATCGAGAGACAAAGAGAAAAAAGAAAGAAGAGAAGTGCTAGATATGTTTTTCTACAAATGAATCATACCACTATTGAAACAATTAAATTTGTAGGGGGGAGGAGGGGGGAATACCTCGACATCCACACAAAACACTCTCAATAGCTTGCTAATGTAAGTCACCTCATAGGAATTTTTTTCCATCACAAGGATTTTATTACAAGAGAAAGATTCATTGAAAGTATTTGCTAAGAACTTGCATGTAAGTGGTCACTCAAATATTTCCTTGGACTATTCATATAGGAAAATTTAATACTATATCGATCAAGTGGAAAATACCGTACAATTGGAAGGATCATTCTGAGGCTTATGTTCAACTAAATTTTAGTTGCGGTCATTCTTCATCCACATGGGTAGATCGATCTTGTAAGGAGCGCTCGACATTGTACGTGGGTTCTTTGTTTCACATTGATGATTGTTCAACACAAGGATAACATGCCACAACAACAACAAAGAACTCATCCCTTCATCTTCACGTAGACATTTTCAGATCATAGAGAAGAAGTAACATTCATTGTTGTCAATCATAGTATAGGAGAAATCCTTAACTTTCACAATTCTCTTTCACTCGTAGCTAACAAAAATCCACACACAATTAAAATATTCATACAGAACACTGACATCTCTACACTGACCTATTATTACAATAAATTACTGCCACATTTCTCACATATTCCTTGCCCCTCCCATGAGGGACTTAAGCTCAAAAGGTCTTTAATATGAAGAAAGAAATCAAATATGCACACCACACAAAAGAGATATTCACCTATTACATTTTAAAGAAAAAAATGCATTGCACATATATAGTGCTTATGAGATCCAACAAATGCTAAACTAAGAGTTTTTTTGTTGAGAAAATATCTCAACAAACAAATCCAACAATATTCTACTGTAAGCCTAATTCTAAGTATTATAAATAAATATATATATATATATATATATATATATATATATATATATATATATATATGTGTGTGTGTGTGTGTGTATGTATATATATGAGTTAAATAATTTTCCTAACCATAAATATTCACGCTAACTTTATCATGGAAATATTCTTAACAATATTCTTAACTTTTAAATGGATTTTGTTATAATACCATGGGCCTATACGATGGCATATTAATACCATACCAATATGACATTTTCAATATTTCAACCTACTCCTTAGAGGTTAAATCTCCACCATCCACCTAGTAATAATGATAATTAAAATAAATTTGTAGGTGGTCTGTTCTAAATATATGTGCCTATTGGCATAATTAATTAATTTTTTGAATATATAAAGAGAGAAAATCTAGTAACATTTTGAAAGTGAAATATCATTTTCTCTAGAATAATATAGTAAATTTAAAATTAACATTTCGAAAGTGAAGTGACATACTTAATATTTGTTAAAAAAATTGTTAAGATTAATGTAGCTATATAAATTAATTGGATGGTAAATGTTAATAGGAAACAATCCATGATAAGTACCATAGAACTTACTTCATGATACATCTCAGGTTGCTAAAAATTGAAAAAAAAAATCCTAAAAATCAACTACTTAATAAATTTATTTTAAAATATTTTTTTTATCATCTACGGGTTGTAGCACAAATGGAAAAAAACATTTTGGTGAGCCTTTGTGTATCAAAGTGACTATAATTTCAATCCATTCGAGCATGTCTCACTAGTCGAACCTACAAAAAAAAATTACTTACTCATTGTATTTTAATTGTCATTGCGTGAGGTAAAACAAGTTCCTACTAGGGTTAAGTGAAATATATGCATCCTCTGTTGCAATTGAACAGAAGCCCCATGGGGGAAGAGGAGACCCCTCATTCAAATCTATTGTTGTTGGTCACTCCTCTCATCAACAACCATGCAATCCTAATAGTCAGCCTTGCTTTGTTAAAGCAATAGGTTTGACATCATATCACCATATTCCACGTCCATCATCAAGTGTTCCCCTAAACCACAAGTAAATGCTAAGAAAAAAGCAGAACCATGGCAATCTCAAGCTAAGGAAGATATATTATTATATATCCTTGTGGATAAACTAGGATCAACAATAGAGCACATGGAATAGAAAGTGATTATATGCAAATTTATAGGTCCTTGGCCAATAGAGAAGACCCTCCTCAATTACCTTCAGAAAAACTGGACAATTAAGGGTGAAGCTCAGCTAAAATTAGGATCTAGAGGATTCTTCACCATTATGTTCAATAACATCACAAACCGGGATAACGTATTGCAAGGAAGGTCATATTTTATGAACTTTGCCACGATTTTCATGAAACCCTTGGTTCCACGCTTTAACCCAAAAATGGAAGACTTCTCCTACCTCCTAGTATGGATCAGGTTTTATTCCTTTCTGTAAGAATACAGGGATACTGAAATCCTAGAACAAGTCGATAATAATCTTGGGAAATTTGTCAAGTTATATGACATCACAAAACTCAGTAGATATACCTCCTATGTTAGGTTGTGTGTTTATATGGATTTAACCAAACCTCTTCCAACATCGATTCATCTCAGTTGTGAGGAAATTATCTGGGAACAATCAATCCTTTATGAGAAAATCCCTTTCTGTTGTAGACACTCATGCATATGGGAATCTCTTCAAATATTCCCTAAGAAACCCTATGCCCCAAATATGGCACAACCTTCGAATGTTCAGTCAGTGAATAGAAATGGCTTCACCATTATTGCATGTCAAAAGAAAGAAACCAAAAATAAAGGGTTTCCTTGTTCATCGCAAGAATGATAAGGGTTGAATAGTTTCTCTATCCCTTACCAAGAAGATGAGGAAGGATCCCATGACTAGAGGGAACTAGAATATGAGAAGTCTTCAAATAATGCTTCAAAAGTTGACCCTCCACTCTCAGATACATCACTGACTTTGAAGACTCCTAATGAAGAAATTCCAACCCCCATGGAAGAGGAAGACATACCAGATTCAGAACTACAAGATATGGACCTCTAACAAAATATTAAGTATTGGAAAAAAAAGGATCCAACAACCATCCCTGATGACCAGATCCAACTTATAAAAAGAGAATATCTTCGTTATCAAGATGCACTTCTTCAAAAATCATATGCTAAATGTACTTCTCCTTCATTCTCTCCCTCATTTTCCATGCAAGGGATAAAAATAAATTATCTTCTAGATACTTCTCTCGCTCTTAAGGAGCCAAAGAAAAAGGGCGACAAAAAAATAACCAACTCCTTCAAGATGTTGGGGAATTTTTGGTTAATTCAGGTCATGTACCCCCAATGACTTCCCTTTTCCCCTCCATTACCAAATCTATATAATGAATATCATCTCTTCGAACGTGAGAGCATTAAATGGAAAATATAAATTTTGTATCCTTAAGAATGACATCTCTAAAGAAAGTCTAGACATTTTGCTTCTGCAAGAAACCAAATTCACCCATCAGCACCTCTCCAGGATTATCATCTCTTTTTGGAAGCACTGTGATTTCCTCTCCCAATGTGTCTAATCCAAATTGGATCCTAGAACACTCTGTAAGTTTTCATGAACTTTATAAAATTCATTCCAAAGTTTCAAAGTCTTATAAAAATCAAGCTTATCAGAGATATCCTTGTAATAGCTGCAATTTGTGATCAACGCTGAGCAACGAGGACCGTCAGTCAAGCGCGCAGACCGTTGTCCCATGGTAACAAGCGTTGTCACAAATTAGCAAAACCAGAGGCCATTTTGAGAAATGGGGGTAGTTTCTGATATGTGATTAGCGACAAGTCGCTAATCGCATATCGCAGGAAAAACCCCTCAAAGAAGGAAAGGGCTGAAAACACTTGGACCCGAAAAATCATAAAATACAACAGGTATCGCTTTGATTCCGTCAAAAGTGGGGTCCCACAAAAACCAGCAAAATATCGGAGGGGCTTCGAGTGGTAAGCGATTTCGGCCGAGTTCCGCCGGATGCCACACAACGATCGCCACGCGTCCCTATGAGGAGAGAGAAAACTGCTCATATCAGACAGGTAAACATCATGTGACTTAGTCGCCCAATATGAATGATGACCGTAGGATCTGCGGCCCCCAGATCAATGGTGGAGATGTGTTCTGATGGATGACCGGACCTAACGAGGTAAACAGACAGAGTTGTATAGGATTTGAAGTCCGATACGGACGATGCATTGGCAGAAGGTCGTCTTTCGCGGGAATTCTTGGAGTAACGTAATAAATAGCCATGTCCAAGAGAACTGACACTCATCCGCTACGGAATAGGTGGCCACCTCCCTGTGAGGCGTTATACAGTGAATGATGACACAGGATAGGAGAATTCGAACGGACAGAGGCAGGGGAACCAAAAAGCTGGGAAGTGAAAACGAACAGTTAGAAACCAGATTGGCTTAAAGCCACGAACTGACAGATAGCAGCAAGCAGTAAAGCAAAAAGCGAGCTAAGAAAACTAAGAGCAGAGAACAAAGAGAAGAAGTCGAGCTGACTTGAAGAAGCAAAGGAAGCATCGAGACAAAGATAGAGAGAGTCATCGAGTCTGTGTACTTTAGATAAGGCTTGAGAGGTTCAAGTGAACTCATCTGTATATGTCTGTCATGTATTGAGTCTCAGATTGGACTCATACTATTATGACAAGTAGAGGTCAAGAGTCAGTAAGGATAGTTTGTGTACTCTAGAGACTTGGGGATCCAAGTACAGTCTTGTTGAATTGTATGTGTTGAGTGAGACTCAAATTGAGCTCACTATTGTAAAAACTATGCTTTGAAAACATAATGGAGAGGCCACCACTGAAGGTTGGACCAAGAGACGTAGCCTAGGAGTATTAGGTGAACTCCTTATTAAACTTGTTTTGTTTATACATTTTCTTGTTGTGTTTTCTTTAACTGCTTCAGTGGCTGTGTATTTCAAAATCTTATCGATCTGTTGCATAAAATAACGTAGACACATCCATGCACATGAGTCTATAACACCTTATTGTTTGTCTTAGATCAATTTCAGATCAAGTGGTATCAGAGCTCTAGGTTGCTAAGGTTAGACAAGTTTGTGCTGCATTTTGTTGTTGAATGCTAACTAGGACAAAGCTCAAATTAGGAGAAGGAGAATTGGTTGAAGCTAACACAAAAATTGGAAGAGTCTACCCTAAGAGGAAAATGGCAGAAGAAAGCCCCTTGGAATGAGACTCCCAATTCATGGATAGTTTCATGACCATGAGAGCCATGGTAGAAGAATTGTATAGAGAAATTAAGAAAGGTATAGATGAAGATTCATCAACTCCAAACAAGATTAAGGAGCAGAATAATCTCTCCTCCATGACCATTCTAAAGGCAAAGGGAAAGAAGAAAAGATTCCCACATCTCCTAATAACCCTGAAAATAAAAAGGAAACATCTTTGATTAAATTAGATGTTAAATTTGGTTTGTCGATATATGATGGAGAGTTGAATGCAGAGAAGCTAGGTAATTGGATTAGATAGATTGATGTATATTGCAGGGTGTAGAGCATTGATTCAGACAAAAGTAAGATTCAGCTGGCCAGCCTACGCCTTGGAGGCACTGCCTTGGTATGGTGGGAAGGTAGGACACAAGCTGACATGAAGAAGCATGGTAAAATTCTTTTTGTCTGGAGTGAATTTGTTTCTACAATTAAAAAGAAATTTTATCCACTAGCTTATATGAAGCAAGCCATGATGAGTTTGCAAAATCTTCGTCAATTAAAATGGAAAAGTGTACAAGGCTACACTCAAGATTTTAGTAAAAGAGCTTTGATTCTAGGAATTTCTTTAGATACACATCTATTTAAAGCACACCATTCTCATGTTTAATCCCACTAGCATAGATGAGGTATTTGTTCAGGCTACACATCTAGAGGCTAGAGGCAACAATGTGAACCCGGAAGTTGGGGGATCATCAAAACCCACTGCAATTAAGAACAAGGAAAAGAGAAAGCAAAAATGGAAAGAGAGGAAGGAAAATATTGTACAAAAGACCAAACCTTCATGCAATCACTGCAAGAAGGATGGGCATGATGATGAACACTGCTGGATTCTGCATCCGGACCTGAGGCCCAAGAAGTTCGATGGAAAAAAGAAGAAGACTGCTGCAGCTATTCAGAAAGATTTGGGGTCAGACTCAGGAGATGAAACAACAATCACAGCCATAGGTATAAAAGCTAAAAATTTTGAAGCGTCTACTAGTAATTTTGCACAATCTACTGATAATGAAGAAAATGAGAGGAAAAGACATTAGATTTTTCATATTCGAGTCATTTCCAAGCATCAAAAGATTGATACTTTGTTTGATAGTGGCTCACAAGTAAACTTAGTTTCTGAAGCAATTGTAAAGTAGATGGGATTACTAACCACACCTCACAAGAAGCCATATCCATTAGGTTGGTTATGTGATAAAGCAAAGCTACAAGTGTCTAGACAATGTAAACTTAGGTTTTCTTTTGGGTCAGCATTTGTAGATGAGGTTGATTTAGATATAGTTCCTTTGGATATATGTGGAATTGTTTTCGGAAGCCATTACTTGTATGATAGAAAAGCCATTTTCTATAGAGTTGAAAACAAGTGGTAACTCGTTAAAGATGGAATCAAATATATTGTAAGAGCTCATAAACTCAAGAATAATTATACTCTCATAAACGCAGGGAAGATGAAAAGAATTGTAAATTCATGCAAACAATTTTTACTGATGGTTGTAAGGGAAAAGAAACCTGATAAAACCAATATATTTGAGGGTTGTAATGCTAAACAGGAAGCTGATTTAGAAAAGTTGTTTCAGAATATGATATACTATTTCAAGAACCTGAAAGTCTGCCACCCCAAAAGGAAATAGTACATGATATTAATTTGCAGCAAGATGCTCCATTGCCTAACATCGGAATGTACAGGTTGTCCACTTTAGAGAATGCATAAATCAAGAAGCAGGTACAAGAGATGCTTGAGAAAGGGTTCATAAGACCTAGCACATCACCATGTGGGTCTCCTATTTTCTTGGTAATAAAGAAATATGGCTCATGGAGAACGTGCATTGATTACCGAACATTGAATAAGATAACGATCGTAAATCGTTATCCCCTTCCTCGCATAGATGATCTATTAGATCAGTTAAAAGAATTTATTTACTTTTCCAAGTTGGACTTGCATAGTGTTTACCATCAGGTGAGAGTTGCAGAGCAAGATGCATGGAAGACTGCTTTCAAAAAAAAGAAGGGATTGTATGTGTGGTTAGTTATGCCTTTTGGCTTAACTAATGCTCCTGCTACTTTCATGAGAGTAATGAATGATGTACTCAGGCCTTTTATTGATGATTTTGTCATTGTATATTTAGATGACATTCTTATATTTAGTAAAACATGGGAAGAACATTTATGTTATGTGCAACATGCTTACAACCGTGCTAAACATTATTCTACATAGAGATCTCCTTTTGAGACTTGTTTTGGTTTCATACCAAGGTCTCCCTTGGATTTTGTCTTTGGTAAAGACATAGCGGTTTATGGACATAGTGATGTGGACAAGGCAACCAAGTTCATTGAGCAAATCCAAGAAATTCACTAGGCAGTACAGGAACAGCTGGAAAATATCCAAGCCAAGTACAAGGCAAGGCATGATAAGCATGGGATTGAGCATAGTTTTCAAGTTGGTGGTCAAGTCTAGCTGTATATCAGCAAAGCCAGAATCTAAGGTGAAGGTAAGAAGCTGAAGCCAATAAGGTATGGACCTTCCAAGATACTGGAGAAAATTGCTGAGAATGATTTTCACCTTGATTTGCCAGCTTACATGCACATCTATTCGGTAGTTAATGCAGAAAGCTTGAGACTATTTGAACCTTCATTTTATTGAAGATCCCGAAGAGCAGAGTCAATTTCCTTCTATTGATGATCTGTTACCTGAATATCTCAATGAATTGTAGGAAGATACAGTTCTGGACAGGAAGGTGAGAACTACGTGCAGAGGGGATGTTGAGTACCTCAGGATTGGACTCTAAGGTTCAAACCCAAGTAGTGGAAAACGGATAGAAATTGGGCAAGCGAAGAATCTATACCCTCACTTGATTGATGCTTAAAAACCAACTTTTGGTGGTTTAAAAGCTTTTTCAGTGGGAAGGTCGTGATCCAAATTGGATCCTAGAACACTCTCTAATTTTTCATGAACTCTGTAAAATTCATGCCAAAGATTCAAAGTCTTATAAAAATCAAACTTATCAGAGATATCCTCGCAAAAACTGAAATTTCTGATCATCGCGGAGCAACAAGGATCCTCGGTCAAGCGCACAGATTGTCAACCCATGGTAACGCGTGCTATCACAAATTAGAAAAACTAGACGCCAGTTTGATAAATGGGGGCAGTTTCTGGTATGTGATTAGCGACAAGTCGCTAATCGCATATCGCAGGGCAAACCCCTCAAAGAAGGAAAGGGACGCAAACACCCAGACCCAAAAAATCATAAAATACAACAGATATCACTCTGATTCCATCAGAAGTGGGGTCCCACAAAAACTAGTATAATATCGGAGGGGCTTTGAGCGGTAAGCAGTATCGGCCGAGTTCCGCCTGATGCCACACAACGATCACCATGCATCCTAGCGGGGAGAGAGAAAACCACTCACATTGGACGGGTAAACGTCATGCAACTTAGCCGCCCAATATGAAAAATGACCGTAGGATCTGGGGCCCCCAAATCAATGGTGGAGATGTGTTTCAATGGATGATCGGACCTGAAGAGGTAAACAGACAGAGTTGTATAAGATTTAATGTCTGATATGGATGATGCGTTGGCAGAAGGTTGTGTTTCGTGGGCATTCTTGGAGTAACGGAATAAATGGCCATGTCCAAGAGAACTGACACTCATCCATTATGGAATAGGTGGCCACCTCCCTGTGAGGCGTTATACAGTGAATGATGACGCAGGACAGGAGAATTCGAACGAACAAAGGCAGGGAAACTAGAAAGCCGAGAAGCAAAAACGAACAGTCAGAAGGAAGATTGGATTAAAGCCACGAACTAATAGAGAGAGCAGCAAGCAATAAAGAAGAAAGCAAGTTAAGAAAACTAAGAGCAGAGAACAAAGAGAAGAAGTTGAGCTGACTTGAAGAAGCAAATGTAGCATTGAAACAGAGACAGAGAGAGTCATAGAGTCTGTGTACTCCATAGAAGGCTTGAGAGGTTCAAGCGAACTCCTCTATATATTCTTGTCATGTATTGAGTCTTAGATTGGGCTCATACCATTGTGACCAGTAGAGTTCAAGAGTCAGTAAGGAGAGTCTCTGTACTCCAAAGACTTGGGGGATCCAAGTACAGTCTTGTTGAATTGTATTTGTTGAGTGAGACTCAAATTGAGCTCACTGTTGTAAAAACTCTACTTTGAAAACATAATAGAGAGGCCACCACTGAAGTCTGGACCAGAGGAGGTAGCCGAGGAGTATTGGGTGAACTCCTTATTAAACTTGTTGTGTTTATACATTTTCCTGTTGCGTTTTCTTTAATTGCTTCAGTGTCTATGTATTTCGCAATCTTATCGATCTATTGCATAAAATAACATAGACACATCCATGCACATGAGTCTGTAATACCTTATTTTTTGTCTTAGACCAATTTCGGATCACTATCATAGATTCTTTAAGAGGGCTTTCCATTCTTTGGAACCCCAATACCATAGTCATTACCATTTAATTCTCTCTCCCGCAAATCATATCGGATAGATTTCAACTATTGATTTTTCCCATTCAAGTACAATTTCTAATATCTATGGTCCCATTCACCCTAAGGATAAATGAATGTTTCTTTCCAACCTCTACTCTACTACCTATTTTGAATCCCCTAATAAGTGGATCCTAGGAGGCGACTGGAATCTAATTTGATCCTTGTATGAGAAGAAGAGAGGTATACGATTTTTGGAAGAAGAAGCCACAACTTTCAATTCTTTTATCAACTTAAATATTGTGGATATCCATACTTACAATGGTATTTACACATGCAATAATAGTAGAAGAGGACATCATCAAGTGGAATCTAAGTTGGAACGTTTCCTTCTTTATAAATCCTTAGTCATGTTTGGTATGCATATAGATGCTTTATTTCTTCCAAGCTTCGGATTGGATCATTGGATCATCGCTTTGCAGGTAGGATGGTCTTCCTCCCCAAAAAATCAACCCTTCATATTCGAGTTCTTCTAGATAAGGAATCCTAATTTCCTTTTTAAGATGGAAGCTTGGTGGGAAGAATAAGCAGTCATCCAAGGTTGAATAATGTATCACTTCTAACAGAGATTAAAGTTCCTCAAAGCCAAGTTGCAAGAATGGAACAAAAATGAATTTGGCCACATTTGGAAAGACAAAGTGAGGCTCAAAGCTCGGATGAATGAAGTCCAAAAAAAATTATCATTGAAGGTATCATTGAACAAAAAAAATATCTATAGGAAACCCTTCAACATCATCTCCATGAAAGAATGGATTAGGAAGAGACCTTATATAGGAAAAAATCGAGAATAAAATGGCTAAAAGAGGGAGAGTGTAACACCAATTTTTTTTCACAATTTCAGAATCAAATCACCTTAATTTGGAACCAAGATAATCAATTTTTGGAATGTCATGAGGCAATGGTGGCCACACTCACCCAACATTTCAGCGCTCTTGTTAAAGAGCCCATACAAGATAGAAAGAGTATTCAAAAAATCACTCAGCATATCACACACCTAATTACTGCAGATAAAAACTCAATGCTACTAAATAAAATCACCTTCCAAGAAGTAGAGGAAGTAGTCATGCCCATGCTACAGAATGAATCCCCAAGACTAGATGGTTTCACGGCTGATTTTTTCCAAGGTTGCTAGTCCATTCTGGGTCAATATGTTTGGCAAGTCATGGAGAACTCTAAATGTTATTATTCTCTTCTATCTACTTTTGATGAAACCTTTATTTCTCTTATACCCAACTCCCACCAGTTTGCTTCTCCTTCAAACTACTGTCCCATATCTCTCTATAATGTAATTTACAAAATCATCTCAAAAACTATTGCCTCGAGCTCATTCTTCTGGGTATCATCTCTCATGAATACTATGGGTGCATTGAAGGAAGGCAAATTTTGGATTGTATTATTCTTTTCCAAGACCAAATACACTCCCTCCAATCAACTAAGGAACTGGGAATGAAAATTAAGTAGGGCATGTCAAAGTCCTTTCGTAAATTTGGTTGGTAGTAACTCTTTCATGTTCTTTGAGCATATGGTTTTCATGACAAATGGATCTCTTAGGTGTTGGATTTGGTTTCAAAAACCTTCTTTTGAATCCTTCTCAATGGTTCGCCCTCCTCCACCTTCCCTTCCTCTCATGGAATTTGTCAAGGAGACCCTCTCGCTCCCTACCTCTTTAAGTTAGTTATGGAAGGTTTAATCGAGTGCATCAAGCATGCCCCTTCTCATGATCACATAAAGGGTCTTCCCTTGGGTACTCATAATATTCATTCTTCCCATCAATGGTTCTTTAATGACACTCTTCTCCTCAGGAGTCCCTCCATTAAAGAAGCCAAAATATTCAAAGACATCCTTGACCAAAAATAAGTCGCTTCATATGTGGGTATGTTGTAGCTGCTACAACAACCCTGCAAAATTCCTGAATTTTCAAAAATTTGGAGCCCCTATACTATGTCTGCTTCTATCTCTTGCTTCCAAAACCTCATCGGCTGGCCAAAACCCTTGTGATCCCATCATAAGTCTAATTCTCAGAGACTAAATGGTTTATTTTTCTTCACAAGTCGTAGGTCACATCAAGTCATCTCTCATGAGCCTAAAACCTGCGAACCTGTTGTGGAGCGATAAAAAGGTGTCTTCTGAACTCCTAATTACCTCACATTAATTATCAACCCAGGGACGACTTTTTATTTCAAGAGTGTACTCTGTCTGACGCAGCTATTTACTTAAGAGTAATGTTTTGCAGTATAGTGCTTAAAACCCACAAGTAAATGAATGCTTGAAACAAAATCTAATTGGGACAGCAAGAAACTAAGATGTTCTAAACTAAAATCATTCATTCAAACAATCATCAATCGAGGATATAGTAGCAATAACTCTTTCCTCTAGAAATTGATGGAATAGAGTATGGACCATGGATCTGGGAGCATGGTAGCGTCTGCTGAGGCTCACGACAGCCTTGGACCTTCTCTCACACCAAAGCAATAAATGCAAGGAAATGGAATGGCAGCAAGTAAAAATGAAATAACAAAAGGAAATAGAACAGCAGTAAATGAAACATCAATCAAAAGAACTACATCTCGCGAGTCAAAACCAACTTACTCACATTCTGCAATAAAATAACAATCTTCAAAAGCAATTACGAGAAGATATTTACAAATGAATTATGGAACAACATTTATCATATTTACACAACACACTTATTATAGCAATCTGATGTTTCCAAAGAACATGACTTCTGTTTCCAAATGAAATAATATTACTTTCGGGTTCCCATGAATAAGAGTTCAAAATGAATCCAATAGCAATATTTAATATGAAAGCTCTGTAACAGAAACAATCGGTTTAAATAGTGAACATGTAATCAACTCCGAAAAGATTCATTACGCAACATAGAGTCACTTACATAAACTTCTTGAATGAAACCATTAATGAATTAGTCGTAACAGAGCGTTGAACAGCATATAACAAATACATCAGATTACTAAACTATATAAACAATCCACACATGAAAAGATATCATACAGCAGCAATTGTAAAGATATGATACACAATAGCAGCAGCGTACTCCACCAGAGGCTGGGCCCTTAGCCGCCAGCGGATGCTGCGGGATTACTTCAGAATGAGAAAAATGAACAACAACTCCCAATTCATTTATTAATCAGCCAATTGTGGAATCATTACAACAGCAAAAGCTACAGCATGCAACAATCCCTATCCTATCATGAATAATCCACCATCATTGTCCATCATTTCTCTATCATTCTTCCATCATTCGAATCCCCCCCTCTCTGATCTTTGTTCTCATTTAAATAGAGAAAGATCAGAGAGCATAGATAATTACAACATGATTTGTTTTACAAATTTGGGTTGATTCTAACCAGATGATCAACAAGAAAATATATTCCCTCTCATCTCTTCAACAAAAGCAAGACGAATTTGGGTTTACAGCTGAGATTTGGAGGACGGCCGCAACAATAAATCTCAGAAAATCATGCTCAAAGAACCCTGCGTTTCTCCTTGTACAAGCCGAATTTGGGCAAACTGTTCTGTGTGAAGATAATTGGGCCCGTTCTGGACAAAACCCATGTTCCGGATTTTCCAAATTCGTCTTCATTTGCTTAGAATCTCAACCGCAAAACTGTCACTCCTTAAACCAGCGAATTTCTGAGTTGGCAGATTTAAAAATGAAATCTTCAATCTGGAAGTTACCTTGGAGGCTAAAAATGGTGAATAATGTTATAACCAACTTATTAGAACTATCATTGGTAAAATAATGCATAATCATCAATTTATTAGAAATAAAGGAGAATAAATAATATTTATTCATGAGAGCATAAATAATTAATAAAATGGATTTAAATGATAAATTATAATAAATGGCATGATGGAGAATGGTAGAAATGGGTGGAATAAACATTCACAAGTGACAATAATAATGGCATATTAACGACTCAACATACCCCCACACTCAATATGTTGCATGTCCTCATGCAACGAAAACTGAATATATTGCATGTCCTCATGCAACCCAAAGACAAAAGCCGTGTGTTAACCAAGCAATAAAAATTTGAGAATAAATGAATGCTTCCTTAATTAATGAATATTCAATTTTAGCAATCTCGATGAAGGCATAACAATTTTTATATTGACATTCAACTATATGTATGAAGTTGCAGCAAAATATGACATAGATAACAACAAACTTCATTAACCATTTTCCCAAAAACTACAAACCAGATTTTATTGAAATGTTGCAAGTAGATTTGTAATATATGAAGGCTTCTATGATCCAAAAATCAGATCGTTTTGATGCATGGATCATGAGATATAAACAAAATGGCTGTAGGTGAGAGTGCATGATTTCCGAAATTTTATGAACCAATATTTCTTGAAATTGTGTGGATTTGTATTAATGATACGTATGTGTTTTCCAAAAATTACAAGGATTGAGTTCATAGTTAAAAAAATATGTGGAAATCAATTTCTGCACTGTGTAAAAATGAAATTGTATGCCTTAAATAAGGAAAGAAAGTAGAAAACATCCATCATGCATAGCAATTCCTCCCTCTCTCTGAAAAATTAGCATGTCCTCATGCGATGCTAGAAAACAAATAGAGGTGGTTGCTACCAGCTGTTGAATTCTACGCTTGGTGTAAAACAACATGAAATAAGGGAGGCGTTGAGAATGAATAAGAAGAGCAATGGATGATAAAGAATATGAATGACATGGTCATAAGAAAGAAATGAAGGAACACTCCCCCATACTCGGAAATGATATGCTGCTGAAAAAGGGAAAGTGGTAAAGATGTGGAATGAAGGATGACAAATAATGCTCAAAATGGATTTTCAGTAGATTCTCCTAAATTTATAATAAATTAGAAAACTATGCAATTTTACCTCAAGTTTTACCTCCAAAAAATGTGGAATGACATATAAATACTGGCAGTTGTTGAAGCTGATGTAGGCAGAGTTGGTGCTGAAAGTGATGCAAAAGGTGGAATCCAGGTAAGCACATAATGTCTGAAGAGTTGTTCATGTTCGCAAGTTGCTCGAGCCGCGTCTGTTAGTTGCAATAGTGCGGTCATGCTGTGAATAGAATTTTGCCCATACTTGTTGTTCTCCTGTAAACAAAGCACTATTTTGCATACAATGTGCTTGAATCCATAGTGTTAGCTTTGAATATCAACAGATAAGATGCATGCAAAATTGCAATTAGAAAAACTCAAATCAACAAGGTATGGCAAAGTGCAGTAATCATATCGCATGCAATCCCATAATGCATACATTCCCCCCTCCAATTGGAAAATGGGTTCCATAACCATAAAGCATATGAAAGGGGTGGTGCTGACGGCAAGGCAATGGAATGAACAATATATCAGTAAGGGAGGCAGAGTACACTTATCAATGATAGGACGGTGAAAGTTATGGTTATTTTGAGAGAAAAGTGTGTAAAGATAGTTATGAATAAGAGATAGGACGCTTTGGAGTGATGATAGTTTATGCAAAACGAAAAAGGACAACAATATGCTAAAAAGATGCTTTGCTGACGGTATTCTAGCTGAAAATGATGTGATTGATCATAAAACAATTTCTCATGCATAAAGGTTCAAACAGGGAAAAAGTTAAGGAAATAACTTCTCTGATAAAAAGAAAATAAGAAAAGGGTATTATAATAATAATTGACGAAAAGATATAACTTCAATACCATAAGCAGAGCCGTTGCTGCCAGCAGGCGTTCATAGCCTCGGCAGGGTTGCTTTTTAACCCATATGAGCCAGAATCCTCAATATATAAATGAAGAGTAACAGTGTTGTTCTACAGAAGAGATCAGTGTGCTGGCGTGGTAACCAGATAATCACACTGCCATTCACTGGGATGTAGCAAAAGTGATCAGGCCGGCTCGTGATGAGACCTCCTGTTCCAAGGATAATTTGGCTATTCAATGGATCATAACCCTGGTGTGGTGGCCATAATGGGAATGTCACTTTGTTACAGCCTTATGAACATGGTAGGCTGGCTCGTAATGAGACCCCCTATCCTCCATCTGCGAACAAAATTTTGTTATTATTACACATTTTTATGATAAAAAGAGGGAGGCTCAGTACTCCTTAAGAGCAGGGATGGCGGAAGAAGTTGAAGATGTCAATAGAAAAAAATATACCCATAATCTCATTTATTACAGACAAAGAAGATTATAACCAGGGATGATGGAACCAGCATGGTATTAAGATGATCAATCAATATCATGTTCAACAGAAAACAATGCAGTAAAGTAGTATATAAATAATTGTCTCTTTTGAAAAAAAATTTGTCATCAAGGAGCTGTCCTGTTAAAGATCATAACGTAAATGATAATACTTGCTTCAAAAGAATCCATAATTCTTGTCCTCATAAAAATAGTGTACTTCATGCCATGAAAGAGAATCAGGAGAATGTGGTTGAGCTGACTATGAATAATCCCACAAGAGAAAGGAAAGGGTTGCCCTCAAAAATATTCCCAAAGTGTTGCTCTTTTGAATGAACAGCAAAAACACTCACAAAGCGGTGTTTCGTGTAAGGAACATCAAATAAAATGCACACCAAAAAAAACAAAAATACATACAAAAAACGTGAAAATGTCGTTCGAAAAATCACAAATGTTGTTTCTTCTGAGAAAGGAACAGCAGAGACACTCAAATGTTGTTCCTTTTCGCAAAGGATGAGCAAAAACACACAAGTGTTGTTCCTTTTCGCAAAGGAACAGCAAAAACATGCACGTGCTGTTCCTTTTCGCAAAGGAACAACAAAAAACACGCAAGTGCTGTTCCCTTTTGAAAAAGAACAACAAAGTCACACAAGTGATGTTCCATTTCGAAAAAGAACAGCAAAATCACACAAATGTTGTTCCATTTCGAAAAGGAACAGCAAAAACACACGAATGCTGTTCCATTTCGAAAAGGAACAGCAAAAACACACAAGTGCTGTTTCTTTTTCGCAAAGAAATAGCAAAAACACGCAAGTGCTATTCCTTTTGAAAAGGAACAGCAAAATCACACAAATGCTGTTCCATTTCAAAAAGGAACAGCAAAAACACACAAATGTTGTTCCATTTTGAAAAGGAACAGCAAAAACACACAAGTGTTGTTCCCTTTTCGCAAAGGAACAACAAAAACACGCAAGTGCTGTTCCATTTCGAAAAGGAACAGCAAAATCACACAAATGCTGTTCCATTTTGAAAAGGAACAGCAAAAACACACAAGTGTTGTTCCTTTTTGAAAAGGAACAGCAAAGTCACACAAGTGTTGTTCCATTTCGAAAAGGAACAGCAAAATCACACAAATGCTATTCCATTTCGAAAAGGAACAGCAAAAACACACGAATGTTGTTCCATTTCGAAAAGGAACAGCAAAAACACACAAGTGTTGTTCTTTTTTCGCAAAGGAACAACAAAAACACGCAAGTGCTGTTCCTTTTGAAAAGGAACAACAAAATCACACAAATGCTGTTCCATTTCGAAAAGGAACAGCAAAAACACACAAATGTTGTCCCATTTCGAAAAGGAACAGCAAAAACACGCAAGTGTTGTTCCATTTCGAAAAGGAACAGCAAAATCACACAAATGTTGTTCCATTTCGAAAAGGAACAGCAAAAACACACAAGTGATGTTCCTTTTTGAAAAGGAACAGCAAAGTCACACAAGTGTTGTTCCATTTCGAAAAGGAACAGCAAAATCACACAAATGGTGTTCCATTTCGAAAAGGAACAGCAAAAACACACGAATGTTGTTCCTTTTTTAAAAGGAACAACAAAACCACACCAATGCTGTTCCTTTTTGAAAAGGAACAGCAAAACCACACAAATGTTGTCCCTTTTTGAAAAGGAACAGCAAAACCACACAAATGTTGTTCCTTTTTGAAAAGGAACAGCAAAAACACGCAAGTGCTGTTCTTTTTTGAAAAGGAACAGCAAAATCACACAAATGTTGTTCCATTTCGAAAAGGAACAGCAAAAATAGCAAAAACACGCAAAGAATGAATTAGCTGTTCACTGCATTGATGCTGAGGATGAGTTGCACTTTGAATGAAGCAACACCTGAAACACAAAATATAAAAGAAATTAGAAAAAAACAACATTTTATTTAAAAACAATATGTAAATTAAGTTACAACAGCTATGATATTATGTAAAAAAAATGATCTTTTTGAAAAATGTTTTGGCAGCAAAGAGATGACATGAATCTTCAAATGGAAATCAATTCTTCATTTCTTCTATTATGAATCCGTTGGGTAATAAGTTGGATTAAATTCCTTTGTTTTATTAAAATTTGTTTCAAGAATCACTTGTCCATAAATTGACGTTCTTTTTCTCCTAGGACCTGCAAAAAACGAGTGTCTACCTGCAATAAAACATTAAATCGTGGAGAAAGAGAGGTGCAAAGCTCCCCTAATCAAAGAATTATGCAAAAAAACTAACAAGTAGTTACTTCTATAGAACAAATTCAAGGAGAAAATAACAAAGTAAAATTTATTTGTCACCTGCGGGAGAGCAGTGGCCAATCATACTAACCTGCAGTGTTTTAATCACAACTTCTTTGTTTTTCGTCGAAATTGAGTGATTCCAAAGCCAAATGAGAGCTAATTCAAAGGTTTATCTCCAGTAGAAATAGGTTTTAGAAATTCAATGATATGATATGTCAATTTTAGTTAGAACGACCTGCATAATAGAGTCATTGTCGATTACCCGGCTTAGACCAACAGTTGATATTTCAAGCATAACTTTTTCGTTTGATGTCGGATTCGAATGATTCAAATTGGAAATGAAAGTAGATTCATTTATTTATCTCCAATAGAAACAGGTTTTGAAGACAAGAAGAATTGATAGGTCAAATATTGTAAGGAACAGCCGGAAAGACAGAGTTTTAAGAGTGCTGATTTACGATAGACAGTCAGTATTTTGATCATAACTTCCCCATACGATATCGAAAATGAGTGATTCCAATTGCATTGTAAACTAGATTCATAGGGGAATCTACCATAGAAACAGGTTTTAAAAATTCATTCATTTAGGCCTCCAAAAACTGACTGTCCCAACTCTGTTCCTGAGCTGCCCGCTAGACATCCGGTCAATGTTTTGGCTCTAACTTTTTCGTTTCAAATCCAAATTGAGTGATTCAAATTGGATTGGAAAGTAGACATCAAGGGAGACTTAGGATAGAAACAGGTTTTAAAAATATGGTCATTTAGGCCTCCAAAAACTGACTGTCCCAACTCTGTTCCTGAGCTGCCCGCTAGACACCCTGTCAATGTTTTGGTTCTAACTTTTTCGTTTCAAATCCAAATTGAGTGATTCAAATTGTATTGGAAATTAGACATCAAGGGCTACCTAGGGTAGAAACAGGTTTTAAAAATATTCACTTTTGGTCCCTCAAAACATGACTGTCCCGACTATTTTTCCAGAAAGTTCATCAAGCCCGCAAGCCAAAAAAAATGAAATTCAAACATTTTTTTAAATTGGTGATAAAAATGAAAATGAGTGTTTGTAGAACTTATTATTTCCATTATGATTCATCTACAAACACAAATTATAAAAAAAATATCACCGATGTTGATTTGCATAGCATGTTGCAACAAAAACCCTAGTTTTACAAAAGAACAAAATGCACTTATTTATGTCCTTATTTTGTTTTATTTTATTCACTAACCTACTTTGATTAAATGATGAATTTGACTACGTGTATGAGTACTTCCAGTGAAGCCATTTTCGACATAAGGCTTCATGTATACGCATACCCAAATTTGAAAAATGGATGTTAATGAAAATTAGGGTATGAGAAGCCATCTTCCCTTGAAAAAATGATATCAAAAATTGTTGAAGCATGGAGTGATGTTGCAAACAAATGATGGAGTGAAACCAATCTTCAATGTATCCTTTACTTTTTTGATCTTGCATAGTCATCATATCATGAAGTTCTTGGGCTTTTAAAATAGCTTGTTGATGCATAGTAAAAGAAACCTCATTTTCTTCCATAGCTTCTACAATTTTTGCATTTGAAACATTCTGAATCTCATTGTAGGTTTTCTTTAATGGCGCATGTGAGATAGAATGGGTGGGAAGGGTAGGTAAATTTTCCAGCTCAACATTGTAAGCATGTTGTACTGGTTTATTATGGTGAGGGTGTGGAATTAGTTGAGCAGGAAAATGTGTATGGAATGGAGCATTTTGATGATGTGGCTGATTGGGTTGTGTGAATGGTTTTGATGGGCAAGCAAGGTGTTGTGAAAGAGCTGGTGGAGAATATGGAGAATGTGCTTGTGCTACAAGATGAGGGAGAGTAGTCATGCCATCACAAGATGAACCATGCCCAACTTGTAAACAAGATAGGTGGTTAAATTGAAATTGACATGGCTGCCCTAACACATTAGTATTCCATAATGGATTATGCAAGTAAGAAAGTGGAGAGGGAGTGTTTTGAACCATACCTATAGGCCATGATTTCCGTGGTTTTGACCTTGTTGCAGCTTCCTCATCTCTTTGATATGCTACTTCCATCGTAGATAAGGAAGAGTGAGTATCTATGAGATGCTCCTTTCGGTCATGAGAACAAAACACTTCATCAAATTCTTCATTTTTATGAACCTGCAAAACATCCAATTTTTCATTTAGAGAGCTAATAAAATCAACTTTAAAATGTTCAAATAACACATTGATTTCAGCTCTTATGTCTCCTGTTCTTGTAGCAGATTTGGAAAACAAAGAAAAAACATCTCTAGGATTCTTACCAGCCTTGGAGATTCCTCTTGAATACCTTATGCACAACTCACAAACATCATCATATGATAACTGAAAAACATCACCTTTTCCTATCAGATTTAAAAGTTCTAAAAATTCATCTTTGATTCCTTTAAGAAGGAGTGTTTTTAAGATCTCTTTTTCCAAATGCTTATGCTTTGATTTTTGAAGGTTATAATGAAATCGATCTACATAGTCCTCCAAACTTTCATCTTCCCCTTGTATCATATCGAAAATATCTTCATTGGCTTTGCAATAGTCTTCGTACTTCTTCAAGAATATGTTCTTCATGTCCTCCCATGATTGGATGCAATTCCCACCTAGGCTCATGAACCATCGGAGAGCTGCTCCTTTTAGAGTAAGAGGAAACACCTTCAATCTTTGATCATTAGTACAATAATCATATCCTCTACAAAGTATTTCAAACTCAAACATAAATGTATGTGGATCTTCATTTGCTAAACCATGAAAATTTGGTAAAGATGGGGGAATTATGTGCATTTGTGTCACTCCTAGATCTTTGATAGGAAATTCAAAAGTAGAAACGTGAGCCATTTCTTACCATAATATAAGATGTTCTTCATGTGTTTCTTCAAGGCTCCTTCTTCAAATGTTCCTGTCAATTAGTTAGTGAAATGGGTGGTGCTTACATCACCACTTAAGTGAAATCATGTGATTCATTTTTTTTTTTTTAATTTCTATTTTTCCTAATAATTCACACAAAAATTCAAACATCTATTTCTACTCTAGGTTCTTTAACAGTCCTGCTGGAAAGCGGACGGGGGAGCAGGGCTTTTACATGCTCCGTACGCAGGTTCTTACCTTCCGTTTTTAAGATCCAACTCTTCCCTAGCAGGCAGTCATCAAATTCACACTACTCTTTAGAAATGGCTACACTCTCCCCGGCAACGGCGCCAAAATGTGGAGCGATAAAAAGGTGTCTTGTGAACTCCTAATTACCTCACATTAATTATCAACCCAGGGACGACTTTTTATTTCAAGAGTGTACTCTGTCTGAGGCGGCTATTTACTTAAGAGTAATGTTTTGCAGTATAGTGCTTAAAACCCACAAGTAAATGAATGCTTGAAACAAAATCTAATTGGGACAACAAGAAACTAAGATGTTCTAAACTAAAATCATTCATTCAAACAATCATCAATCGAGGATATAGTAGCAATAACTCTTTCCTCTAGAAATTGATGGAATAGAGTATGGACCATGGATCTGGGAGCATGGTAGCGTCTGCTGAGGCTCACGACAGCCTTGGACCTTCTCTCACACCAAAGCAATAAATGCAAGGAAATGGAATGGCAGCAACTAAAAATGAAATAACAAAAGGAAATAGAACAACAGTAAATGAAACATCAATCAAAAGAACTACATCTCGCGAGTCAAAACCAACTTACTCACATTCTGCAATAAAATAACAATCTTCAAAAGCAATTACGAGAAGATATTTACAAATGAATTATGGAACAGCATTTATCATATTTACACAACACACTTATTATAGCAATCTGATGTTTCCAAAGAACATGACTTCCGTTTCCAAATGAAATAATATTACTTTCGGGTTCCCAGGAATAAGAGTTCAAAATGAATCCAATAGCAATATTTAATATGACAGCTCTGTAACAGAAACAATCGGTTTAAATAGTGAACATGTAATCAATTCCGAAAAGATTCATTACGCAACATAGAGTCACTTACATAAACTTCTTGAATGAAACCATTAATGAATTAGTTGTAACAGAGCGTTGAACAACATATAACAAATACATCAGATTACTAAACTATATAAACAATCCACACATGAAAAGATATCATACAGCAGCAATTGTAAAGATATGATACACAATAGCAGCAGCGTACTCCACCAGAGGCTGGGCCCTTAGCCGCCAGCGGATGCTGCGGGATTACTTCAGAATGAGAAAAATGAACAGCAACTCCCAATTCATTTATTAATCAGCCAATTATGGAATCATTACAACAGCAAAAGCTACAGCATGCAACAATCCCTATCCTATCATGAATAATCCACCATCAGTGTCCATCATTTCTCTATCATTCTTCCATCATTCGAATCCCCCCCTCTCTGATCTTTGTTCTCATTTAAATAGAGAAAGATCAGAGAGCATAGATAATTACAACATGATTTGTTTTACAAATTTGGGTTGATTCTAACCAGATGATCAACAAGAAAATATATTCCCTCTCATCTCTTCAACAAAAGCAAGACGAATTTGGGTTTACAGCTGAGATTTGGAGGACGGCCGCAACAATAAATCTCAGAAAATCGTGATCAAAGAACCCTGCGTTTCTCCCTGTACAAGCCGAATTTGGGAAAAATGTTCTTTGGGAAGATAATTGGGCCCGTTTTGGACAAAACCCATGTTCCGGATTTTCCAAATTCGTCTTCATTTGCTCAGAATCTCAACCGCAAAACTGTCACTCCTTAAACCAGCGAATTTCTGAGTTGGCAGATTTAAAAATCAAATCTTCAATCTGGAAGTTACCTTGGAGGCTAAAAATGGTGAATAATGTTATAACCAACTTATTAGAACTATCATTGGTAAAATAATGCATAATCATCAATTTATTAGAAATAAAGGAGAATAAATAATATTTATTCATGAGAGCATAAATAATTAATAAAATGGATTTAAATGATAAATTATAATAAATGGCATGATGAAGAATGGTAGAAATGGGTGGAATAAACATTCACAAGTGACAATAATAATGGCATATTAACGACTCAACACCTGTGACCTCCCGCGCAAGTCACTACATCACATCGGTCGCTATGTCGTAAAAGGCTTAAACATATCCCTATGTGACCTTCTGACCCTGAACGTGCGAACGTTTTATAAATATTATGACCTCATCGGTGATTTGATCAATTCATTTTGGTCGCTTGCGGGATGAAGAGGTTTGACGACTTGGAAAAAGTGTGCAACCCATCCAAGTAAGTTACCCTTCCCCTTCCTAGCTATCATTACTTAGTGCCATTTGTCCCATTCCTCAACCCTAACCCTGCATCTTCCTAATCTAGAGTCCTTTATCCAAGTTTAATGGCTCATTTTACTTAGAAATGCTTAGCCAACTCATTCTTCCTCCCGAACACATTTATGCCCTATCACTCAACCCCATATCCTCCGAAAGAAATATTTCGCCCCTCAGGGATCAAGTTATCTAGTCTAGTGGGTCCCAAGGACTCAATTTGAGCTTTATTCCCTTCGTCGAGTTGCCGTGAGGAATAGGTCATATAGATAAAATCTGTGATAGGAAAAAAGATGCAACCTTGTGACCTCACGATTGTGTGACCCACCTTTACTGTGACCTTCTGACCTTGCAATTATTCAAGTCACCTTCACTGCGACCTTGCGACCTCGTGATTGTGCATCCCTTGCAATCTCTCCTTAACTATGACTTATGTGACCTTGTTTATCTTGTGATTTGTGACCTTGCAACCTATCTTGACCTACGACCTAACCTACCCCAGTCATTAAGGCACATAGTTCATCTTCACGAAGGTGAAACCCCATGACCCCTACGACCTTGCAACCTTTTAGGAAGAATACTTTCCCAAGGACTTGCCAGTAACTCTAAAACTAGGATTTGTGTTTTTCTTCTAGGTTTAATTATTCATGTCATCTCTCTCATCATGGGACTATGTGTTTGATATTCTAGGTGACCTCGATCTTGAGTGCATCTCGATATCCTATTTCTCTTGCAAGATGGCACCTCCAGTAGTGAGTTCTTCCGACAAAATATATGAAAGAAACATACAAGAAACATACAAGGTCCCATCATCTCCTATACATAAGGACACTGCATGAAGATTTTTCTAAATAGAACATCCCTAAAGACCAAGAGGATTTCCAGGTGTATATCAATGTAAAGAGGTCTAGGATCCACAAAGTGACCTTGCATCCTCCAATATTTCCATGCATCGAGACCATCGATTGGATTATACAAAACACAACCAAGGATCAGTGGGTTGTGAGGGATCACATAGATGCAGCATTCACAGCTATCTCTTCGGTAGAAATTTCTGCTTACCAAAGATTGTCAGAAAAGGAGGAATCATTTAACACCTAGTACATTTGGAGGGATTGGTGGCAAGACCCATCCAAGTTCCACGGATTGGAGGAATTAGTTGTACGGCAGGGTTGACATCGACACCTTCCACGGGACATGGGTCCCTATCATGTATGTTGTTGCCACTAGAGGTATAGTTTTCAACTAGGCCAATATCTTAGCTTCTGCATTAAGGACTAATATAGTTGCAACTAAGCATCCTAAGGTGGACCATTTGTCGAATTTTTACATGGCCTCATACCTATTGGATGTAGTTTGTGCAACATGCCATTTCGATCACTCGAGCTACCGCTGGACCACAGTTGTGGCGGAGCCTATTCACCAACACTACAACATCTTTTGGAGCCCAAGTTATAAGAGCCTACATGAATCCACTTCTAAAATTTTCATCACCCCATTATACTAGTTTTTGTTTGGGGAAGACCCTCCTTGGATGTCGAAGAGGGCCATGGAGACTCTCGGTAAAGTGGCAGATGGGTTCCCTATCCAAGACAAAACATTTATCAAGGTATTTTGCTTATACAAAACCCCTCACACACTTCCTTGATTGTCAATAGATAAATTACTCATGTAGGAAGTAAATGACCAAAGACTTCTCAAAGAAACTTAGCAAAGGGAAGAAGAAACCCTGGCCCGCCTTCCCTCTTACTATCAAGGCTTATATGGTTCAAAACTTCAAAGAAGTGGAGACGAAAGTCAAGGAGATAAAGGGGTTACATTTTGTGACTCTGAACCACCGCACCTGTGACCCCGAAAGACTAGTAGCACCTCACTGCAATAAATCTAATCTCAACTATTCCTACCCCCACACTAGGCACACTCAAAAAGAGAAAATTAGAAATTGGTACAATGCAGCCAGAGACCTCAGCACCAAGGAAAATCAAGAAAAGGATGATGAGAAAGATGGGTGTTCCCAATAAAATGTGAGCTTACAATAAAGGTCAACCTCCCTTAAGGGAGAGAAATAATAACAAAAGCCAACGGGGAAACTAAAGAAACACAAAGGCGAAGAGACAAAATATTCCCCAAGTGACCAAGATGAAGGTGAATATGGAAAAACATTAGAGTAGAGAAATGCGACCTTGGAAAAGTAGAAGCAATAAATCAAGAGAAAAAGAGAAGAAGAACTCAGGCGGACGTAGAAGTTAGCGGACAAGTAGCCTGAAGATCAACTTGAGAAGAAGCAACAAGAGGAATAAAATAGGAAGAAACAACTGGAGGAGGAACGTTGAAAAAGCAAGAGGAGCAAAGAGCACAAGAGGAAGAACAAAAGAAGAGACAAAAATAGAAAGAGCAAGAGGAGAAATGCATCCAAGCAGAGGAGATCAAGAAGAAACAAGAGCAATAAGAAAAGTAAAAAAGAAGAGACTAGAGGGGAAACAAAGGAGGAAGGAAGAGGAAGAAAAGAAAAGCGATGAAGAAGAGGAATTAAGAAAAATATAGGAAGAGGCCAACAAGAAATCTCAACAGGAGCTCGAAAAACAACAAAAATCCAGTGAGCAAGTTGAAGTGCCTCCGTTTTATGTTCCCCCATCCACTCCCATCACTGGAGGGTATCTTCCTCTCAAAGAGCTAGGCATTCCTGATGAGGTTGAGGATGAAGTGCTAGAGCTAACAAAGCTTACCATTGATCAGGTCAATTACAATATCATGCAGAAAAGGAGGAAATATTATTCTAGGAACCTTTCAGAGCCTTTTTCCATGACCACAGAGAAGCAAATGTTGCTAGATACTACAGGAAGCCTAGAGATGATCTCCTCAATCGGGACCACCTTTTTGACCGTGCCTAAGCTAAATGTTGGCAGAATGAGGAAGAAAAATGTAGAACTCCAAATCAAGCTCCATGCATATGAGAAAAGAGCCACCAGAGAAGAAGAAGATAGAAGGAGGATGGAAGAAGAGAGCATAGCACTTCGCTTAGCTCACTCCAGCACGAGGGAATTACAGGCCACAATCAAGGAATAGGTTGAAACCTTGTGAGGAGCCATGGTGATAGTTTATGAAGAGATGTAAAAATGCATCATAGTGTGGCCCCTGTCTTGGCCATATAGGCCAACACAAAAGAAAAAGACTCCATGCTAAAATATGTATCTATAGCTTTGGAAAATATTCATGAGTGGATAAACAAGTATCCAAAGGCACTGGCGGTTCTCCCAAGGGAATATTGGATCACCACCTAGAATGATAAAATATAACTACACATTAATATCCAATCACGATACAATCTAGATAGATATGTGGACAACGTTCTTGCTTCTTACACGAATCTTCTGAGTGGACTAAAGTTAGTGATTGAGAACCATGGGGTTCCTTCTATTGGTGCAGTTGGAGAATTGAGGAAGCACGAGGAAATCCTACAGGAGGTTCAAACATTTATCGACACTTTCAGGAAAGATACCAACTCAAGTGACCTACAAGTTACAAAGGAAAACATTACATGGTTCGTGGTGGAACCGGTGAGGATGTACACGACGTTGATGACTCTAGCCAACCAGATTAATTTCAAAAGAAGCACCCTAATTCCAGATGCCTTTGAATGTCTACATAGGCATGATGATGATTAGCCAAAGGTAGCTCCAATAGTTGTTTAATACAAGCTCTAGCACACCTACCTCATGGAGCAACTAGACTTAGATGTTCCATAATTATCTATCACCAAATTGATAGGATAGAACTAGCTTATTTTGTTGAGAATAACTAGATAGGATAGAGTAGAACAATGTAGGAACTTGAAGAGTCATGAGGAAGTTTAAAGGTCATGAGGAAGTCAAAAGGTCATGAGGAAGTGTAAGAGTCAAGGGTAGACCAAAAGTCACCCTCTCTTCTATAAATACACCCTCATGGCATATTGTAAGAGGAATTTTAGCTTTGGAATTACTTTGGTACATATTGTTTTGAGAACTTGTGCTCTTCTAATAAATGCAAGGAGTAATATTATATTTCCACTATTGGATGAGATGAAGCCTTTGTACTTTGATGCCATGATTATTTTTAGTTTGATGAATTGGAGGTTTCTATGAGCTTTGGTGTAATGTCTCCTCATGTATCTTCCAGTGCTATGAGTTTTCCTTTGCAACACATGGATGGTATATGATATGTTGACCCTGTGCTTATGTTGATAAACTGCTTTATTGATATTGGCACAGTATTATTGTAGATTGTGCACTCACTTTTGTTTGCAAATTCTTAACCATCTTGAAATAATTATTGGTTGTTAAGTTTATCCTTTAGATATGCATGGTGGTTTTTTACATTTTGCTAACGATGCTTTACTTAAGATTCATGCTTTGAAGTTCTAATATTCCTATTTATGGTATTTGTTTTATGAAGCATTCAGGAGTTACTCACTTGTGTTTATTGAATTTTATAGTTCTATTTAGCCAATATTCACTTTCGCTTCTGAACCTAGCTTCAACCAATTATAGGGCATTCGAGCCTACATACCGAATGGGGTCCCTAAACCAAATGGTGTAGAGGCTAATTGGGATTCTACACCGGGGAGATCCCCTAGTTGTTGTTAGAAAATTATATATTATAGAGCAATGGAACACATAAAATATATTGCAGAGATATAAACACAGAAACCACATAAAACAAGAGAGACACATATATACGTGGTTCACCCAATTTGGGCTACGTCCATGAAGAAAAAACCAGTCCTTCCTTTTATATTATCTAGAAAACTGAAGAGAGACAACCTACAACAGATCCGATGTAATTCCCTCTTCGCTCTCACACAATCTCCTCTCTCTTTCTCACTCAGAATACAGATCTACATATATGTAATACAATTCCCTCATATATACCGAAGGGTTTCCTTCTAGGGCTAAAAACCCTAAATTAAACATAACTTCTACCATGAGATATTTGCTTAATGAATGACCTAGATTGACTAAGAAATTACAACATTTTACAAGGCAAATTTACATCTATTTTTAGCTTCAGGGGTGCTACCCCTGATCCCCCACCATCACCCCCCTTGTGACCCCCCTAATGGTACACATTTACGGGTGACGTTGCCGCCACATTATGAAATGGGGTCCAATGCAGTGATGCCTTTGAATAAAGAAGATAATCAGGCTCCACACCCAACAATTGGTGGTAAATTCCAGCCCTTCAACACATTTGGAAGTAGAAGGAGGGTCTAATGGGTGACACCAACACACGCCCTCACACATAAACTTCCTATCAAACTAGTAGTCAACCTCATCCTGCTTCCCCTGAAACTCCTCTCCATCTCTCCTTTGTCCCGCCTCTCAGAGATCTCCATCTCGGGAATCAAAACCTCCCCCACTCAAGGGCGCCCCAGTAGGAGAGGAAACTCCTCTCTATGAATTCTAATATGACTAGTTGAGGGATTTATGCCCTATCACTCTTCAGTTTGTTCGAGGTATAAAGTGCATCCCTACCACTAGCTCTCTACCTAATTCATGCAGATCCAAGCCTCACCATACCGTTCAAGGCATCCTGGTTAATTCGGTGCCACATATGATTGGGATGATTTTGAATGATTATGTGGATGTCGTTGAATGAATCTCGATAGAAGGATTAGAAATCCCCCCATCATTCAAGAGGGAAGGCCTAAGAAGCACAATTGCGGGAGTTAATAACCAACTGTGGTAGGAGAATACATGAGAGAATAATCAACAATCTCCAAAAGATACTTGAGTTAATAATCAACCAATGAGGGGAAACACTGAGGTGCCCTTGGGGTAGGGAAATGATGAGAATATCAGAAACCACATTAATATTTACAATGTAGAACCTCCTCGTAACGAGTGACATTTCAAATTCCCTAAGAACTTGGGAAACTTCAAAAATGTTAGGAACTTCAGAGATTTAGGACATTTGAGGGTCCCTTAAGGTAATGGCATCCAACCACCCTACAACAATGAAGGGTCTAGGTCAGGCATTGAAAGTTCTTCTGAGGGCAATGCCAACCACGTTATATTCTCTCCGCTACTAAGAGACAATTGTTTACAACCTTTAGCCTTGATGGCTGAGTCCCCTTTAGGCATCTACGGCCCCCTTCATGATATGCTTTGCCCCCCTTAGAAAGACCTTCTGAATTTTGATCCCGAAAAGGGAACCATGGTTGAGGACCATATCAAAAATTTTTACCTAGCTTGCAAATTATGAGAGTGCAATATGATGGCGTGGCTTCCAGGAGTTTTTCTCATACCTCCGAAAAAAATGCCTTGACCTAGTATTGCTCCCTACCCATGGCATCAATACAAAATGGGGAGGAGTTCTAGAAAAAATTTCTTGAGAAGTTCTCCGAAGACAAGACACCATCCGTGATCCTCACTGAATTGAGAACATTAAAGTTCTATGAGAAGGAAAAGGTAAAATATTTTAACCAACGATTTACTACCATCTTGAATAAGTTTCCAATAGCTGTGGCTCTTATGATTGTATCATTGTCGACTATTATACTAGAACCCTCCCATGTCATATCATTGTTTTCATCAAATATGAAGCCAAAGCCACGTTACTGGAGAACTTTGCGGAAGCTCATGCTGTAGAGAAATATTTTTCATCTATATCATCCCTGAGCATGACACTCAGGAAGAGTCCAATCCAACGAACAAGAAATCCCAAGCATCAACTAGAAAATCTGGTGATAAGGATAAGGATTCCTTTGATTTCAAGGGATTAGCCAAATAATTGAAGCAATTAATTAATGAGGTCTCTAAATTAAAAAAGAAGACTAGCGAGACCTCTTCGGGAAGTAAACCAGCGAAACCTTTCTTTCGAAGGAAAAATAATCCCCCTGTGAAGTCATCTCAAATCTCTAATACAAATTTCAATGTAGAGGCGCTGGGTAAGGATAATTTATGTACTTTTCACCAAGCCTCTCATTCAGAAAAAACCTGACCAAAATGGATACACAGCATGACTATGGTAGTGACCCATCCCCTAGAGGATTACGACATTGGAGATGATGAGGAGGAGTCTAACAATCTTGAGGAGGAAACCACATTTCCATATGAGAACGTCGATTCCGCTATCCTAGATTTTGAGGTCATCTGCGCAGGGGAGGTACAATCCCTCTAATAAGCCAACATAGGTGACAGTCCCCCCCCAGGCATCTAAAGACTTATAATATTAGGAGCAAGGGACTGATATCATTTTCTACTTTAGAAGAGAGAAATAAGGCGTTACTGAGGAGGATCCTTCCTTCTAACAATGCAAGTCAACCATAAACCCCTATCCCTAAGAGTTCGTCTAGAAAAAACTTGAAGGATGCCTTAGCAAGTGGAAAGGGAAACTCATCTACCCTTAGATCTTGGCTAATTCTACCCAATCCCCTTCACTTTCTCAAGCATCCCTAGAAGGCATTGTACATTCAGAATTGGGATATAACATCATCGAAGATATGAAGAAGACTCGGGCCAACATTTCACTTTATGAACTCGCCAAGATAGCTAGCCAATATGAACTAATTTTCAAAGCCTTCACTCCCTCATCTTCAACCAGCAAAGTTGCCTCTTCTATAAAGATAAGCTCCCCCAGTCAGTCATGGGACTTAGTCAACCTCCAATCTATTTTTGATGGTGAGAATGAAAATTTGAGAGATTTGAATCCCCCGTTCCTTTTAACCTTCCAGATCTTCAACTACAACATGCACAATTTCCTTGTCGACTTTGGTGCATCAACTAATGTCATCCTTTGTCACTGTCAAAAAATTTAAACATTCAACATGAGAAAAAAATGCCAATACCATCCAATTGGATAGGTCTCAAGTCCCCACCTTAGGTGAACTAATTAATGTGATACTTAGGATGTCCTTCGACTCTAGGGTGCACCAATGCATCGACATAGTTGTTGTTGACATTTCATAAGTGTATGGCTTGTTTCTTAGTAGGGATTGGTCGAGAAAACTCCAAGGGTATTTTTGCACTGACTGGTCCCACTTATGGCTGCCTTAAAAGGGCAAGAACAACCAGATCAAAGTTAACAGCGAACCCTACATGAAGCATATGATCTATAATCTTGAGGGCTGAAATGAACCCATTAATTTTTATCAACAAGAGTTGGGAATCTGTTTTTTGGAAATCAATATTGGGTGCTATCAAGCCTTGACATCGCCCATCCCACCTGATACGCAACTAGAACTCCTTCCTTGCCCTCCGAATGATGCTAATGAAACTTCTACTATATATGTAAACACGTTAAGTGTATATGTAGCCAACAATGAAATTTGGAATTTATATTATGATGGTTCCAAGACTCAGAATGGAGTTGGTGCAGGTTGTATCCTCATGGACCCCATAAAAAAACAAATTTTTAATTTCTTGTAGGTTAGAATTCTAGTGCACAAACAACACTACAGAGTATAGGAGATGATCTTAGGGCTCAATAAATCTATTGACCTAAATTTTGAACATTTTAAGGTGATTGGTGATTTTGAAATCATTACAAGGTAGGTACGAAACAAAATACATTGTCTATCACCACACCTGAAAAATTATTAGTAGGAGATATGGTGAGTAATCTTTTCCTCTAAAGATTTATGTATTAATTATGTTCCTAGGATCAATAATGTCATCCTTGATACTTTAGCTAATGTCAAAGCTATATTTACACCTTTAAGTGATGGATTTTCTGTTGAGATTGTTTATAAACCTGTAGTCCTAGATAACATAACCAATCTATGTGTTTTCATTGATGATCAACATAAACTATCTTTAATGGCAAATGCTGAGGTATTTAAATATGCAGCAAAAGATGAGGAAGAACATGAAAGAACCTTGCAAGAGGAATAAAACAAGTGTTAGGGAAGCCCTATGCCCATAGGTGTGCTTGCGTAGGAAAATTTATTTGATCTGTAGAATATTTTCCGGGGCCCACTGAATACCAAGACACAAAGTTCCACACTCTCACATGAGAAAATTAATCTCGGGACTGAGACCAACCACAATTTTATCAATTTGGGTGTCGGGTGTTCCCCTAATGAAAGGTATCCATTCATCAGCTTATTTAAGAGGTATCGGGACATATTTTCCTCTTCATATGATGACCTAAAGATATATCACACCCAGATCATCCAACACGTTATTCCTACAAAAGAAGGGGTCAATCCATTCTAGCAGAAATTAAGAAAGTTGAATCCTACGTTAGAGCCCATCATTCAGAAGGACCTGAAGAAATTTTTGGATGCATGTATTATTTTCAAAGTCAGCCACTCTACTTCGGTCTCAAACTTGGTTCCGGTACAAAAGAAGTCTAGTGAAAATTGGTTGTGCATCGACTTCCGGAATCTCAACGAAGATTAAGATAAATAAAACTACCTAGTCCCCTCCATGGAGCACATTCTTCAAATAGTATCTAGTTTAGAAATGTTTTACTTGCTCGATCATTTTTCTGGGTACAACCAGGTGTTGGTTAGCGAACCAGATCAGTTAAAAATGACCTTCAGAATCAAGTGGGGAACTTGTGCATTTTGATGCATTCCCTTCAGCCTTATCAATGTTGAAGAAACATTACAAAGGGCAATGGACATCACTTTCAGAGGATTAATGGGTCAAAGCATGGTCATTTATCTAGATGATGTCACACTATTTTCAAATAAGAGGTTCAATCACCTTCACCATCTGAAGAAGATATTTCCATCGTTCCGAAAATATGGGATTTTTCTCAACCTAGAAAAGAGTATATTCGTGATATTAGAATGCAATATCCTTGGGAATATAATAAAAATAATATGGAATCACTATCGATCCTGATCCTGTAAAAGATATCACGCAAATCCCTCTCCCTAGTGGCAAAAAAGGTATGCAATATTTCTTGGGTAAAATAACCTTCTTTGCAAATTTATTTTCGATTTTTCCTAAATCATTAAGCCCTTGCAAAATATGATAAATAAGGACGTGGTTTTTAAATGGAATCAATAAGAGAAGGAATAATTTGATCGTACCAAGAAATCCATCGCAGAATCCCCTTCTCTATACAACCCTGATTTCAAAAAGGCCTTCATTCTGTACACTTTCGCCTCAGATTCATCGTTAGCCACCGTGCTTACACAGAAGGATAGTAACAATGATGAGTCGCCCATATCCTCCATGAGTGCAGGAATATAGGGCACAAAACCCAATTACCCAAACATAGATAAACACATGTATGTGGTCTACAAATCAGTGAAACATTTCAGACCCTACATTCTCAAGAACCATGTGATGGTGTATGTCCCTCACCCTGTTGTTAGGTCACTATTTGTTCAACAAGAACTAGGAGAGAGAAGGGCCAACTGGATGACCTACCTCCAATAATATGACTTGGAGTTCAATCTTGATCATGAAGTTAAAGGGCATGGGCTATGTAAATTAACCACTGAAGCCGTAGACTGAAAAAACAAAGAATCAGAAGGATGGGATCACAAGATCGAGATGTACTAAAATGAACTCACCATTGCACATGACTCTTCACCTTGGTATGCTGATCTGAAGCAGTATTTGGGGAAAGGACCTTACCTCCTACCTTGTCTACTAGATAGAAAAGGCTTCATCATACCAATTAATAAAATGAAATTTGTTTCATAAACACCACCATGGCCTGTTACTCATATGTTTGGAATTTGAAGAAGCCAAGCAGGTTCTAAAGGAGCTACATAATGGGTTTGTAGGAGGCCAATACGCTGGCGATTCTACTACACATATGATCATGAGGGAATGGTTTTACTGACCTAGCCTTTTCAAAGACGCACACACGTATGCTCGAAAATTCACCATTTGTCAAAAGTATGATGGAAGAAAATCTCGGTCAATCGTGCCTCTCCATTCTATAGTAGTATAGGAACCTTTTCAATAGTGGGCACTGGATTTCATTGGGGAGATCATTCCAGACTCATCAAAATAAAATAGGTATATACTCATGGCTACATACTATTTCACAAGGTGGGTGGAAGCCATTCCTTTATAGAAAATCAACAACGAATAGGTAATATCTTTTTTCAATCAATACGTTGTGACCATGTTCAATGTTCTGACATCCCTTGTTTTAGATAATGCTACTTATTTCTCGTCTTTAAGGTTATATGATTTTTCTTTGGAAAATAACATTGTTAAACATTCAGCTAACTATTACTTTGAGCGTAATGTCCTAGAGAAATCCACCAACAAGAACCTAATCTACATTATCAAGAAAACCTTGATGTCACAGCAAAGTAACTAGCACAATGCCCTGAAAAATCCCTTGTGGGCTAACCGAGTCACCCAAAAACCATCTCTTGGAACATCCCCCTATTTTCTAGTCTATGGGAAAGAATCGACCTTACTGCCCAACTTGTACCTTCCCTATCTCTAGTTGTCGCAAGAGTCGCAAGGTACCCCTTGCCCTATCTTGTAAAAATGAATTGACACCCTCCTCAAGCTAGAAGATGAAAGGCAAAAGGCTATGGAGAAGTGTGGCATTCACCAAATCCAAATCAAGAGATGGTTTTATAATAAATATGCAGGGATTAATGAGTTCAATGTGCGTGACCTAGTCCTCAAATGGTATAAGGCTCATGAGGACAAAGGTAAACACACCAAATTCCAGGCCTTGTGGATTGGTCCCTTCTAGGTTAAGGAAAAGATTGGCCAGCATACCTACATATTGCGGACCTTAGAAGGGAGGGTTGAACCCCTTCCTATAAATGGCCATGACCTCAAATTTTATTTCATTCAGTAGTTCCCGCAACCATATTTTCACCCCTGTACTATAGTTTCCTTCTTTTTGTTTTCCATATTTTCTTATTTTAGACCCTCCTTTGCCTTTACCCTTTCACCTTCTTTCTGCCTTTTATTTTTTTCCTCTAATAATGTTTTTTCCCCAAATAAAATTTTTAGAACATTACTCGGGTTTGACACCCTAGGGTTGAGGTAGCCTCTAAACCAATGGTTGAGTTGTGCTTCTTTTCGTGCCTGCACGTGACAAGCCCTAAAGTCACAACGAAGGTAGAGTGTTGAAATACATTTTAGTGAGGAACTCTAGTCATCCATGGTACCCTATCCTTCAACACTTAGTCCATGCTATTGACTTGGCTATAAGTTCTGAATGAATTAGTTTATCCAGTTGGCTCAAGAAGGGGAAAGGAAAATCCTTAATGAGCATACATATTTTAGGAAAATAATAAAGTCTCTAAGAAACTAGAAACAAACTCTCTTGCAAGTAAAATAGGTTAGGATCCCTCATCCGCACAGGATAATAAATGCCATATGAATAAGTGTCAATGAGCACATGAATTGAATCATATAAGCGCAAAAGGATTGATAAAGGCTTCTTGTGCAAAGAGGCAATGCAATGACTCTGCCAAGGTACTTTCCAGGCTCGCTGGTAGTGGAGAAACGTTTACAATTTTTAGGTGGTGACACTATTGGGGTACCATTTAGGCTCACTGGAAGCAGAGAAACACTACAGATATATAACTTCTATACCAAAAACTTTACATCTCATATCATTATCTTGAACCTTATATCAAACCATCAGGAAGGTATTTGCTCTGTGTGGTAACAAGCTAAGTCTATGTAGCTAGGCACTGTTGATCAATACTAGGGGAAACCTGGAAGCATTAGTGGGAACCACAATATTGAAACAAAGCACTCATAAAAGTATACTTCATCCCAAGATCAAGTGTAAGAAGAGATACTAAGGTTCTACCAGAAAATTGCCAATTGTTGTAGTCGTTGCAACAACCTTAAAAAATTCCTGACTTTTCAAAATTTTGGAGCCCCTACACTATGTTTGTGTCTATCTCTTACTTCCAAAACCTCATCATTTGGACAAAACCCTTGTGATCTTGTCACAAGTCTAACTCTTGAAGATTCAAAGGTTTATTTTTCTTCCCAAGTCATAGGTCGCATCAATTCAGATCTCATGAGCCTAAAACTTGTGACCATGTGACCTATTTCAGTTTTGGCTAAGTCAAATCGCTAATTCGCAAGTAAAAACTTTGTGACCATTAACTCTCATGCAATTTTGCAACTTCGCGACATCACGTGTGATGAGGACACAATTTCACAAAGTCGCAAACACCTTGAAGCAGACACCTTGCGAGCAAATGACCTTGTGACTTCACAACCTCCTGTGTAAGTTTCTAGGTTACAAAAGGCTAAAACATATCCCTATGAGGCTGGGCAGCTTTGTTGACCCCGCACATGCGACCTTTTTATAAATAGTATGACCTTGCTAGTCATTTGATCAGTTCATTTTGGTCATTCGCAAGATGAAGAGGTTCGGTGACTTGGAGAAAGTGCATGACCCAGCCAAGTGACCCTTCCCCTTCATAGCTATCATTACTTACTAGTATTTGTCCCATTTCTCTATGCTAACCCTACATATTCTTCATCTAGAGATTTTTAAACAAGTTTAATGGCTCATTTTACTCAAAAACCCTTAGCTAACTTATTCTTCCTCCCGAACGCATTTAAGCTCGCTCACTGAGCCCCATATCTTCCCCAAGCAAGCTTGCCCCCCTCAGGGATCAGGTTATCTAGTCCAGTGGGTCCCCAGGGAATCATTTTGAGCCTCATTCCATTTTCTAAGATGCCCTGAGAAATAGTTCACATGACTAAAATATGTGATAGGAAACAATACATGACCTTGCAACCTCATGACTTTGCAACCCATCTTCACTGCAACCTTGCGACCTCGCGAGGTTGCAACCCTTGCGACCTCTCCTTAAGTATGACTTATGGGACCTTGTTTATCTTGTGACCTGCAACCTTGCGACATATATTGACCTGTGACCTAGCCTACCCCAGTCTCTAAGTCACATATTTCATCTTCAACCCTGCGATCCCCTGACCCCTGTGACCTTACGACCCTTTAGGCAAAATTCTTTCCCAAGGACTTGCCAGGAACTTTGAAACTGTGATTTGTGTTTTTCTCCTAGGTTTAATTATTCATGCCATCTCTCTCATCGTGGGACTATTTATTTGACATGCCAGGCGATGTTGATCTTGAGTGCATCTTGATCTCCTCTTTCTCTGTCTAGATGGCACCTCCGATAATGAAGTATTCCCGCAAAAGATATGAAAGCAACATATGGGAAATATACAAGGTCCCATCACCTCCTATATATAGGAACACCACGTGCAACCTTAACAAGAGCACAAAGCTCTCCTGATTAGATATTTAAGGAAATTTTTATAAATAATATATCCTTGAAGACTAGGGGGATTTCTAGGTGTATATCAATGTCAAGAGGCCTAGGCTCCACAAAGTGGCCTCACATCCTCCTATATTTCATGTGTCGAGACTGTTGATTAGATTATACAAAACACAAACACAGATCGATGGGTTGTGAGGGATAACGTAGGTACAACATTTGCGACTATCTCTTTAGCAGGCATTACTGCTTACTATAGATTTCCAGGAAAAAGGGAATCATTTAACACCTTGTGGCTATCAATTTTTGTAATTCCAACCAAGGAAATTTTGAGGCATTGGTGGCAAGACCCATCCAAGTTCTAGGTAAATATTGACCAAGGGTATAATACAAAGGGTCAAAAAAAGGCTTACCAAGTTATTGCCGCCATGATGAATCGGTTGTATGGTAGGGCTAACATCGACAAATTCCACAAGACATGGGTTCCTATCATGTATGTCGCCACCATTAGAGGTACATTTTTCAACTAGGTCAAGATCTTAGCTTCTGCATTAAGTACTAATATAGTTGCAGCCAATCATCCTGAGGTGGGCCAGTCGTCAGAGTTTTACATCATCTCGTACCTATTGGATGTGGTTTATGCGAGATGCCATTTTGATCACTGGAGCTACAACTGGACCACAATTGTGATGAAGCATGTACACTAGCACTATAAGATCTTCTAGAACCCAGGTTACAAGAGTGTACATGGCTCTACCTCTGAAACGTTTATCACCCCATTATACTAGTTGCTTTTTGGGTAAGAATATCCTTGCATGTCGAAGAGGGCCATGGAGACTGTCGCTAAAGTGGTAGACTAGTTCCCTATCCAGGGGGAACATTTATTAGGGTCTTTGGCTCATAAAAAACCCCTAATGCACTTCCTCAATTTTCCATAGATAAATTTCTCATGCAGGAAGTATGCTATCAAATGAACCAAGGCTTCTCAAATACACTGAGAAAATAGAAGAAGAAACTGTAACCCCCCTTCCCTCTTACTATCAAAGCTTACACAGTTGAAAAATTCAAAGAAGTGGAGGCAGAAGCTAAGGAGATAAAGGGGTTCCATTTTCTGACTTTGAACCAGTGCACCTATGACCCCGAAAGAGTTGTAGCAACTCACAACAATAAAGCCAATTTCAAATGGTCTTACCCACACACCAAGCACACTTACGAAGAAAAAAATAGAAATTTGTACAATGCAACCAGGGATCTCAACCAAAGTGAACAACAAGAAAAAGGTGACAAGCAAGCCGATAATTCCCAATAAATTGTGAGCTTAAAAGAAAGGTCAACCTCACTTAAGAGAAAGAAATAACAACAAAAGGCAGAGGGGAAATTAAAGAAACACAAAGGTGAAGAGACAGAAGATTCCCCAAGTGACCAAGATGAAAGTGAACATGATGAAACATTGGAGTAAAGAAATGTGACCTTGGAAAAGCAGAAGCAAGAGCTCAAGAGAAAAAGAGGATAAGAACACAGGCGGACACAGAATTCAGGAGACCAATAACTTGAAGATCAGCTTGAGAAGAAGCTACAAGAGGAAGGAAATAGGAAGATACATTAGAGGAGGAACGGGTGAAAGAGAAAGAGGATAAGAGGGAACAAGAGGAAGAAGAGAAGAAGAGACATCAAAAAAAGGAGAAAGAGGAGAAACATAGAAAAGTAGAAGAGATCAAGAAGAAACAAGAACAATAAGAACAAGAAAAAAAGACAATAGAGGAGGAATAAAGGAGGAAGGAAGAGGAATAAAAGAAAAGAGAGGAAGAAGAGGAATTAAGAAAAAGAAAGGAAGAGACCAACAAGAAAACTCAACAGGAGTTTGAAAAACAATAGAAATTCAGTGAGAAAGTTGAACTACCTCCGCTAGATGTTCTCGTGTCTACTCCCATAGCCGAAGGGAATCTTCCTCTCAAATAGTTACGCATTCCTGACGATGCTAAGGATGAAGTACTATACCTAGCCAAGCATACCTTCAATCAAGTCAATTCCAAGATCATGTAGGAAAGGAGGAAATATTATTCTAGGAATGTTGCAGAGCCTTTTTCCATGACCACGAAGAAGGAAATTTTCCTAGATACTATAGTAAACCTTGAGATGATTGCCTCAGTCGAGACCGCCTTTGTGACCACGACTGAGCTAAATGTTGGCAGAATGAGCAAGAAAATTGTAGAACTCCAAAGAAAGCTCTATGCATCTGAGAAAAGAGATGTCAGAGTAGAAGAAGATAGAAGTAGGATGGAATAAGAGAATGTAGCACTTCTCCTAGACCACTAGAGCATGAAGGAATTAAAATACACAATCAAGGAAGAGGCTGAAACCCTGGGAGGAGCCATGGCGATGGTTTATGAATATATCTCAAAATTGCATCATACTGTGGCCCCTATCCTGGCCATACAAGCCAACACAAAATAAAAATCCTCCATGCTAAAACATGTCATTATAACTCTGAATAATATTCATGAGTGGACAAACAAGTATCCATAGGCATCGATAGCTATCCCATGGAAATATTCGATCACCACCCAGAATGATAAAGTCCAACTACACATTAAGATGCAATCATGAGACAAGCTAGCTAGAGATGTGTACAAGGTTCTTGCTTCTTACAGGCGGCTTCTCAGTGGATAGGACTCTATGATCGAGGACCATGAGGTTTCTTATATTGGGGAGGTTGGAGAAGTGAGGAAGCAGGAGGACGTCCTATAGGAGGTTCAAGCATTTATTGACACTTTTAGGAAAGATACCAACTCAAGTGACCTACAAGTTACAAAGGAAAACATTACAAGGTATGTGGTGGAACCAGTGAGAATGTACACGAAGTTAATGACTCTAGCCAATTAGATCAATGTAAAAATAACTTCCCTCATTCCAGATGGCCTTGAATGTATGCATAGGTATGATGACGAGTAGCAAAAGATAGCTCCCATAAATATTGAATACAATCTTTGACACACTTACCTCAGGGAGTAGTTACACTTAGATGCCTCATGGAGTAGTTACACTTAGATGTTCCAGAATTATCTATCACAAAATTGATAGGATAGAAATATCTTATTTTGTTGAGAGTAAAAATATAGGATAGAGTAGAAAAAAGTAGGAATTAGAAGAGTCATGAGGAATTCTAAAGTTCATGGCGAAGTCAAAAGGTCATGAGGAAGTCTAAGACTCAAGGGTAGACCAAAAGTAATCCTCTTTTCTATAAATACACCCTCATGGCATAATATAAGAGGAATTTTAGCTTTGGACTTATGTTGGTACATATTTCTTTTAGAATTTGTGCTCTTCTAATAAATGCAAGGAGTAATAGTAGATTTCCACTGTTAGATAGGATGAAGGCTTTGTACTTTGATGCCATGAATATTATTAGCTTGATGAATTGGAGGTTCCTATGAGCTTTGGTGTACTACCTCATCATGTATCTTCCAGTGCTATGAGTTTTCCTTTGCAACACATGGATGGTATATGATATGTTGACCCTATGCTTATGTTGATAAACTGCTTTATTGATATCAACGTATTATTATTGTAGATTGTGCACTCACTTGTGTTTGTAAATGCTTAACCATCTTGAACTCATTCTTGGTTGTTAAGTTTATCCTTTAGATATGTGTGGTCTTATTTGAAGTTTTTCTAACGATGCTTTACTTAAGATTCATGCTTTGAAGTTCTAATATTTCTATTTATGGTATTTGTTTTATGAAGCATTCATCAGTTACTCACTTGTGTTTGTTGAAGTTTATACATTCTGTTTAGCCGATATTCCCTTTATTTTTTGAAGGCAGATTCAACCAATTATACAGTATCTAGGCCTAAATACCAGACGAGTTCCCTAAACCAAACGGTGTAGAGTATAATTGGGATTCTACACCTCAAACATCCCCTAGATGTTGGTGGTAAATTCCAGCCCGTCAACAGGATATCAATAAAATTAAATCTCATTTTTTTTCTTTAATACACTCCTCAAGCAGTTCAACTCTTCATTTCATGCTTCCCAGGCTTCTAGAAGAATCCGCTTCCATCCAAATATTTGGGAACCTTGCTCACCACTCACCCTCTCATAAACATTGTTTGGGAAGACCTTCTACTAAAATTTGAAGCTAAGCTTTCCTATTGGAATTTTCAGGCTGTAAACTTTATTGGTCGCTCTGTCTTGCTAAAGTCAGTTCTTCAATCTCTTCCCGCTTATATTTTTTCTTATCTTTCTGCCCCTAAATATATTCTTAATATATTACATACCCTACAATGCTCTCTCCTTTGGGGGTAGCCAATCTCTAAAAAAACAAGGCTTTAGTAGTCTTGCAAAAAATATGCGAGTCCAAAGTGGTGGGATGTCTAAGTCACAAGGATATGAAAACCATCAGCAAAGCTCTATGTCCTAAAACTTGATGGAGATGGATAGAGGCTCCCTACTCTCTTTGGAGCATACTCTGGTCCAGCAAATATTCTCCCCATACCTAGCCATCTCAAATAGTTTGCATGTCTGGGAATACTAAGGTTTCTTACATTTAAAATCATGCCTTTGCTAATAGATCTCTCATTCAACACCATTTTTTTTTGGAAATAAGAGAAGGTCACAGTCCCTTGTTTCGGAAGATTCTTAGAATCAATGGCAAAGACTCTCCTCCTTGCCTAACTCTCTCCATCTTCGAACTCGACATTTGAGTAAGGGTATTTATACTGTATCTCACCATTGGGACTATTCTCACCTACACACTCGATGGACTACTTGGCACTGCCTGGAACATTGTTGTACTCTTAGACCCAAATATATTACGAGGTGGATATAACGACTCAATAACTTTTAATCTTAATAAGGCATGTTGACTCCTCATTGAAATTCAACAAAATATGGCGAACTCCTCTTGGAAGCACCTTTGGAAGCTAAAGCACTGGTCAAAGACAAATTTTCTTCATTTGTCTCCTCATGACAAATAAAACACTTACTCGGGACAATCTACTGAAGAAAGGATTCATTGGACCTTCAATATGCCTCCTTTGTTGGTAGCACATAGAATCAATGCAACATCTCTTTCTGGCATGTTATTTTTCCTCAGTAATTTGATACCAATTGGAGAATACCTTTGAAATATTTGTGCTTCAACCTCAATCTATTAACCTTTATAAAGTTGGACGAAGACCCCCTACAATATTCCTATTCTAAACAAATCTTGGAAAATCGCTCCAAGTTTCGTACTTTAGCGAATTTGGAAAGAAAGGGACGCATGCATTTTCAAAGAAACAAACTCTTTAGAGGAAAATATCTATAGTTAAATTCTTCTTCATACTCAAGGGACAATCTCTTCCATCCAAAGGATCTCCCAGGATTGGGAATTCCCTCCTTCGGAAAGAGCCATACTTAATGAACTGTTACTCTCTAGTTGAATATAGTCATCAGAGAAGCAATGAACTCTCGAGCAACTATCAATCCCATATCATAATCCCCCCTTATAGAATTCTTTGTAAGCTCAATTTTGATGGTTCCTCTAGGGTAAATATTGATCCAACAAGCTATGTGAGAGTCCTCAAAAATCAAAATGGTAAGATACTCCCTATTTACGCTTGTACACTTGGAACAATCACTGTAGAAATTATGTTGTAGAATTGCAACTGCTCATGAAATTTTAAGCTAAATCACAAGACACGGTCCTACTCTACTGCTCTGCAGAATTAAAATCACAATTTAAAACATCAATCACAACCATGCAATGAGAAATAACACAAATGCACACAGTATTTTTCTCTAGGAAAAGTAATCTGCTAAAAACCCCTTATGCCTGCTTGCATTAATTTGATGAATAGAGATGTATTTGTTGGAATAAGGAATTACTGGTGGGGGTGTGAATCAGTAATAGTGAGATTCTTAAATATTTTCTTGAATATTCTTTCAGTCCTTTTTATTTTTTGTTACATATGAGAGAGTTTATTCATAAATAAAGTGAGCATCAAGTTTAAGAATTCATAGCTCATACAAACAATCACATGAGCAACATACACATTTTAACACCGTTGTTTTCACGTAGAAACCCAAAGGGAAAAAACCACCAATTTTTTGTTTGTTTATGATGTAATTTAAGCACCTACTTAATTACATCAGTTTGTTTGTGAGCACCCACTCATAGGAGGCCCTGACCACCTTAGGTTAGCAAGCATCAACTTTCCAAGAGGAACTAAACTATTCTAAATGCAGGCTACAACCTACTCTTGCCACTGTTCTACTATTTCATACAATTTTAAAACTGAAAATATAGGCATATACAATTATAGAAAATACCAATATGGTTGGCTGTAGAAACAATTTTTTCTCTTGGTCCACTGTTGTTCCACAGACTCCCTTTGTCTCACATAGCTTCTCTTTGCCCTCTGCTCACAGAAGCATATCCTCAAAACTTTTCCTTCTCTCGCACAGAATCTCTGTTGCACACACATCAACTCTAGTCTCATTGTTCGCCTCACAATATCAACCCTTCTCTCACTGCTTAGCTAACCAATAATACACTCTACTCCCCACATTGCTCAATGGAAATGGATGGTTTTGATCCTCTAATGCACACTGCACAATGACGTCTCTACTGCCCATGTCCATTCTACTCGAGTGTACATCAATATGGCTCCTCCTGATGTTGTTGTGTCTGCTTGTTGAACTCTATCATGGCATTAAACAAAAAGATGAGTTGTTGAATTATTTAGTGACTTCTTGCGTAATCCTCCATACTGAGAATTTAATCTCAGGAAACCTACATGCTCTACCATGAATCCCATGCTTATTCATTGCTCCAAAGAGGTTGGAAGCACTCAGGAATGGCCACTCTATTCCTCATTTAATTATAGCATTCATGCACGCAAAGCAACTGAATTATTTCCCCGTTTCTTCAGTTCTTCTCTGTCAACTATTGTCCTTGTTGCCTTGTCTTAACACTTTTTGCAGATACAATTGACTCCATAAACCAACTCCATCAATCTAAATTTAATCTTCAGCTCGCGACCCATTCATCCATTTAAATCACTATAATATTTCATCAAAGCCCCAACATATCGCAGCTCCAACAAACAAAATGTTACGATATTACACAGCTCCAATATCCTTATCCTCCTTGGCACTTAGCTCCCTAACAATTTACTTTCTCATACGACTAGGCCTATGACTGTCTCCTTAGCTTACCACTGTAGAATTATATCAGAGCCCCTGTTATCGTAACTTCTACAAAATCCCGATTGTGCCTTAGCTTCCTCTATTTAGCCCTTGGTTTCTTTTATCTCCATACGATGATGTGCTAGATAATATCAGAGCCCTTGTATATCGTAACTTTTGCCACGTCTATTTTCACAGGAGTTACAATTTCCTCATCCTACAATATACTGACCTCTGATATGCTGACATTAATTCTACATGTGGCGAATCTTGAGTGGTGACATATGTCACTTTGATTTGCCCCATTGGGCCACTGAAAATGCCAAAATAGGCTGCCACATGTACATTGTACTGTCATGTCATGATGATGCCAGTCGCCACTTCAGCTCTTAAGGATCAATCACTTGTTGCCATCTGTCTTACCGAAGGGGAGAGAAAGAGTCTCGAGTAGCCCTGGTTTTGCAACAAACTCCTTTGTTAATTCTACTAAGCATCCCTTGGCGCTTTTAATAATATCAACAACACCAAATATCGTAAGTTATCAAAATACAAATGTTAAGAAGTTATGATATTTGGATATGCTCTGACCACTGATATTCAAATGGTCTATAGCCTCCGATATCACCTGCTCCAATATTCTGATATTCATCCTTTCGATATAACGATATCCTCCGACCTTCGATAGAACTTGCTCTAATGTTCTGATATCGGGTCCCGATGTGCTCCAGCCTATGATATTTCGGCCTACTTAGGGCTTCCATTAGAGGAATTTTGAGGTCTAAAATGAGCCTCCTAAGAAAAATGTACAACCAAAATAAAATTTATAAGAACCAATAGGATTCAACATGATGATTTCAACCATGGGGTATGATTCACCATTTTTGGAATAAAAAAGGTAAAAATATTAAAAAATAATAAAATAATAAAAAAACTTTTTCAACTTATACAATAATAAAATAATTCATCATCCAAAGAAAACCCATGTTGCATATGTTTGATGGACATTGCTACACAAAAAAAGAGAAATACATGAAAAAAAGGTAATTGCAAACACATTTTTCATGTATTTCTCATTTTTCATGTAGCGGGTTCCATTGAAAGTATGCAACATGGGTACTCCTTGGATGAGGAATCAAATTTTTCATCCATTTAGTGTTCCCACTCGAAATTTGAGTAAACCCATAGGGAGATAAGTTTGAAATACAAGTTGAAAGGTAGTTATTTTTTTTTCCCTCTAAAATTTGATGATGTAATCTAATATTATTTTATTATTCCCACTATTATTTTATAATTTCCTTACGTGACCCATTTTAGACTTCAAAATTACTCTACTTCGAAAGACCATAACGTTCTTTCACAATTCACAAATCTCTTGAAGTGACAATTGAGAGACATCTCCTTTTCCTACCGGTTAAGAAGATCAATACATTCATCCTTTATAGCATTTAGTACGAGAGTTTTTAATGTGTCTGATCCTAACTTATGCAATTTAGATATTTTGACATTATAAGTAAATCTCTCCACCAAATATTCTAGGATTTCATCCTATTTTTGGTTCATCTTAAAGACTTGAGTTCTAACATCATGGTGTATGCAATAAACTTTATATTTTTCCAAAAATACTCTTTTTCATATCATCCCATGTACTTATAGAATTTGTTCCTAAAGTCATGAACTATTTAAAAGATCTATCCTTCAATTTTGCCGGAAACAAATTCAATTTTTGAATGTGTAATGAGTAGCCATAAGTTCTACAAATTATTTCAAATTCAAAACGAAAGGTTTCTGGGTCTTCTGATCTCATACCTTTGAAGTTAGGAAGTACGGATGGAGGGATGTTCTTCATATGAACATTGACATTAGTTTCTTGAATGGGAAATCCAAAAGGATATTCCTCATTGTCATCATCTCCATCCATTTCTTCAACCTCTTTTGTCACCTCTTCTTCTACGTGAAAAAATAAGAATTCATACTCTAGATGTGTGGCTCTTACTGCAACACGTGATATAGTGGGGGTGGTAGGTGATTGAAGTTTTTTTTTTCACGAATATACTTCTAGGATGTACTAAAATGAAATTAGTCTTATGCAACTAAGAATGAGATGCAATTGAAGGCTAACACATGTTTATACTTCCTCGACAATGACACCAAAATGTTGGGTAATTTAATTGACTGTTACATTACTTGCACTTATATGTCAATCTGGGTACATGAGCTTGTGAAGTACATTACACCGTATGTGCTAGGAGAATATATTTTAATATTTATGCATAACTAAAATTAATTGGAAACTTCAAAATGAAATTACATTCTTTAAAATAAATTATGAAAGTACTAATTTTTTAGAAGGGAAATTAATGTTAAACTAGAAAAGAAAACATAAAGATTATTGATCTAAGAAAGCATGAGATTTTACTCTATGAAAGAATGGAGATTTTGTTCTAAAACTTACAAACTTTAATCTATGGAATCGTGAACATTTTAATCTAAGAAAGAATAAACATTTAATCTATGGAAAACATGAGTTTTTAATCTATGATAAGCATAAACAAGTAATCTGTGTAAAACAAACCATTCATGAGAATATGAATGAAATGGAAAACATATATACTATTCTCACAGATCTCTAGGGGGGCCTCCTGAGGACTTATAGGTGCTGAAAACTCAGATCAAGAGAATAGATTTAAATCACCAATTTCATTCACAGCTGCGCCATATTTAAAAAAAATACATTCAATGAAAAAAGAAGATCTTCTCCTTCAATAAGCAACAACAATTACAAATTAAGATCATCCTTGACATCTGTGATCATCCCTCCTCTCATCAAAGACACTGCAATTTATAGAATTTTGAGGCAATTAACAAACTCATAATTTTCTTGCTTATGTTTTGGTCATGAGATCAAATCAATTTTTTTTATTTTTTTTATATGTTATTTTATTTTATTTTATTTTTTTCTTTTTTATTTATTTATTCATTTGTTTATTTATTTTTATTTTTATTTTTATATTTTTTCTAAAATTCGCTTTCATTTTCTCAGAAAACGTGTTTGAATTTGAGTGGCCAAAATTGTTGTGCTTTTCCCTTGATTTGATGCTAGAGGTCCACACGTGTGAGCTGGGTGGAATTTTGTTATGAAACCAGCTCACAAAAAGATAAAAAAGATAGTTGAACAAATTAGAATTCAGCCTCTTTGAGGGGGAAACCTCTTTTACATTACACAAATGAACAATTCTTGGATGATACAAATGAAAAGACCTCCTTTCTATATATAAGAGTCTAAGAGGTAATAATATAATCAGAGCCGACATAACAATAATAATGTAAGGGCACAATAATAATAATAGTGGGTTTCTATGGGGCACAATAGCAACAATATGGGGACTACATGGGTACAACAATATAATAAGGGGGTTGTACTAATAACAATAAGGTGTTACACTAGTAGTATAGGAGCCTAACATGCCCCTCTCCTTCAAAAGGTGTTGTCCTCAATGTTTAAGTATTTCTTGATGCTTCTGTATAAAATTCTTGTCCTCCGATGTGGAATCTTCAACGGGTAAGTTCTTCCACTTTATGAGATACTCTGAAATTGATCGATTTCGTAGTTGTCGGTTCTTGTTTCTGTGACTGCTCCATGTTCCAACATGATTTTTCCTTCCTCTTCAAGTTCTGGAAATATTGTTTGAATTGGGATCTACTGCAACTTTTGTATGAGTGGCCATACTTCTTCGTCCTTCTTCCATTCATCCCTTTCTTTGTTTATCCAATCTGGTTGGATAATAGAAATAGCACATAACAATGCTTCCATATCCTCATCCTTTCTTGAGAGTGCATCTGAAACAAAATTTTGCTTCCCTTTTCTATAGATGATGTCAAAGTCATAACCCAACATATTTGTGACCCACTTTTTCTGTTCTTCTAAAGATAATAGTTGTTCTAAAAAGTATTTAAGACTATCATGATCCATTTTTACCTTGAAGTGTCTTCCCATTCGCTAAGGTCGCCATTTCTGAAGTGCATGTAGTATTGCCAACATTTCTTTCTCATAAATAGCTTGCTTGAGATGTAGCAGTAAAAATACCCAATCGCCTGCATCAAAACATTTTTCACTATGATGTTGATCTACCTGTTGTTTCATTCGATTTTGCACCAAAGTGGCATTATCCTTTAAAAGTTGGAGAACTTGTTGTTGATGCTCGATGTGATCTTTCACTGCTTGAACCTTTTTCTTCTTGATATGTTCTTCTATCTTGAGAGTTTGAGAAGTGGTAATTTCTTACAATGCTTTACACGATATGGTCGGATTCATTTCTTGATGCTCGATGTGATCTTTCACTTCTTGAACATTTTTCTTCTTGATATGTCCTTCTATATTGCGAGTTTGAGGAGTGGTAATTCTTGCCAATGCTTTACAAGATATGGTCGGATTCATTTATTCTTTCTCTGGGGTTGGGTCCTGGCGTATATCCTCTTCTTTTCATGTTTCTTGATCCTTTTCTTCCTCCTCTTCATACTTTATGTAAAATAATTTCTTCTCAGCACACTTATGACCTTTAGTGCATTTGCTATCACAATTGTAATAGTTTCTTCTTGATTTTAGGAGCTTGATCTTGAAACGACTATAACTCTGTACTTCCAAATCTTTAAGTTCTGAACTTGTGACCTACAGTAGCCCTCTGTGTCCTTTTCCAATGCCACCAGTCTTATCAAATTTAGATTCTCCAAGAAAGAGCTATGCACAATCTCCCAAGATGACCTGATTATATACCTTTTCAAAAGTGAGAACTTGTATGAAGTGCCACGTGTCACTTTTTTGACCTTAGGATCTGAAAAATATTCACACGAAACTACAATCTGTCCTCTTTCTGTAACTTCTTATGAAATTTCAATTTGATGTTCAAAACAAAAGTTATGACTATTTTCCCCAGGTCACTTGTTTGGAATGTAATTCAGGAGTCTGCAAAAAGGCCAACTTCCTCAGATCATATCTCCGCAAATATAGCACGAAAAGCTATTAATTTCGGATCCGAGGTTTAGAACGATTTCAGCCCAAATGGTTTTTTTTTTTAGCATCTGAAACGTCGCAGAAAAAAAGTTATAGCACAAATGCCATGATCACCTATTTGGATGATCCAGGTGGATATTGGTGGCCACCTGCCAGGTCCACCTGGACCCCCACCATTGTCTTTCTCAGCATTTTCAGTTTCCTTAATTGTAGCACAGTTTACTATTTTTAGCAGTTTTTCGGGTCCTGAACTTCCGGAGCCGTTTTGAGGCCCTAAACGACGTTTTTTTGGAATTCTGGGGCGATCGAGCCCTATTGTTGCCTCCCAAAGTGGTAGTACTCGGATAGATCTTTCTAACGAGCTATCGTACGCGTCAAACGGAGATCGTATGCCAAAGTTACGACCCCGGGAAATTGATGTACCAATTTACCCAAACAGGGCCCACAATTTGGCGTTTCATCTTCTAGGGTTAGGTTTCGGTATGTGAAGGGTTTTCCATTGTTTCTCAACAATAAATAGGCCTTTGAGCCTCATTGTAATACAGTTCAGAGGCATGTAGCCATCACATCTCTTCTCAGAGATAAGCTACCATCGCCCTAGCTAGTTTATTGCCATTTCTATTTGTAAGCATATGTCAGTATTTTCCATTAATGAAATGAAGTATTATTTCCGCTGCATCTTTGTGTATATGGTTATCTCTGTAATTTGTTGCGTCCCTGCTTAAATCTGGATCATTGGAGCAGCGAAACCCTAGAATCCAAAGCTCTGATACAAAATGTTATGAAACTAGCTCACAAAAAGATAGAAAAGATAGTTGAATGACTTAGAATTCAGCCTCTTCGAGGGGGAAACCTCCTTTACATTACGCAAATGAACAATTCTTGGATGATACAAATGAAAAGACCTCTTTTCTATATATAGGAGTCTAAGGGGTCATAATATAATTAGAGCCGACATAACAATAAGGCCACAATAATAACAATAGTGGGCTTCTATGGGGCACAATAGTAACAATATGGGGACTACATGGGTACAAAAATATAATAAGGGGGTTGTACTAATAACAATAAAGGGTTACACTACTAGTATAGGGGCCTAACAAATTTGACGAATAAAATTCCATATTCGGGCTTCTAGAAACCAATTCCAAGTGTCACATTTCCTTCTAGAGTGATGCTACTACCTCGACCATGGAGATAGCTATAGAAACTTGACAAAACTGCAACAACTTGAACTTGCTAAACAAACGATGCAAAATTATTCTTAATTCATTAAAAATAATTGAAATAATATTAATAAACCATGTAAACATGTATGTGATAATTTGATGCGTTTGTGAAGAAATGTGGTTAAAAATGATGAAAATGGGTGAATGGAATGATGCGATAATGGATCATTTCATCAACAAAATTATGACAAATTGGAGGCCCAACAGGCATGAACGACCCATATGACCTATTTCTATAACATTTGATTTTATTTCCCATATATTTGTTCCTGGAAGTCTGATAATATCGTCTATCTCTAACATAATCATAGGTTCTACAATCCCTTGCATTATGTCTAAATCTTGTGCATGAGAAACAATGACCAAAAAGCATATATTGTTATCTGTTTGAATGGAGATGTCTTGATGAATCATTTATTTTAGAGTTGTTCCTTCGAAGAGATTCATTTCTTTATTGATCTATTCCATTAATGCTTTAAGATCCCTTGAGAATATTTTCTGTTATAGAGGTTTTATACCCTCACCTAATTTCTTCCATTGCTTGAGCTAGTTGTATCTTGGATATTCCTAATTTATTTCTAAGTCTCACCAAAGAAGTGAATATGCTTAGGATGGTCCTTTACTTGATTGATTTCATCAGTTGTGTGGCTTCTAGATAGATTCATGAAAGTATTCTTAGGTTGTTCTCCATTTAGTGTACTTGAAGGTGTTTCATCTTTGGATGTTTCAGTATTTCTCTGATAACCAAGTACTACTTTCAATAGGGGAGATAATTTTAGGCTAATTATTTGATCCAGTGACTCAAAACGTTAGAGGAACTTTAAATTTCGATTGAGCTGATCTGAGGTATTTTCTAATTCCCCTCTCAAAAAAAAAAAATCTTCCATTTTCCATGGTGTTATTCCACTTTTGTAAACTTCTTTGATAAAATCTCCTTTATCATTTTAGTTTATTCCAATTGAATTTAGATAGAGACACTAGAATATTCATCACGATATCTATATTTATATTCCTACAGTTTTCTTTCTAGTTGATCTACGTTCTTTCTTAGAAATCTTAGTTCTTCCATTGCACTTATGAGTTCTCCTTTATAATCTACTTATGCATCAATCTCTTCTTTAGCTATGAAAAATTTATCTACTCTTCCATCATCAAGAATGCTTCCATTGATCTCATAATCATTGTCTTTTTGGACTACAACCTTCTCCTTTTGGTATTTTGTCTTCTTTTATAGTTATAATCATTAGATTTCAATTTTACTGCATCATCACTATCATTCCTTTTTGTATAAGGACATTTAGAAGCAAATATTTGTATTCTTCCAAATTTAAAAGATTTAAATGGAAGCTTCCTTTTGAACTTACCAGTTCCCTTCTTTAGCTTTGTTACAAATTTGGCTTCCTCTTCATCTAATTCAAGAGTGGATTCTTCTTTAGTCCCATGCTTACTTCCTTTATAATATACTACTTGAGTCATATGCTTTCTTTACTTCGTGATGATAATGTTTATAATCATTTATGTAGCACATTCTACAATTTCTTGGTTAATGACTGAAATTAGTGCATAAATAACAATAGCCAAAAAATACTCTTAGATACCCGAATGAGTAGCATTATCTTGACAATATCTTGAAGTTTTTCTTCCTTGGAAGGGGCTTATAATATTTCTTATCCTTTTTGTTGCTTTCCTTGAGAGAATTTTCATAACTTCTTGGTAAAGTGGTTCTTTCAATTTCATCTTGAATTCTTTTCTTCCTTTTATTCGGACTGGAGCTTTGAATATTATAACTTTCAAGTTTTTCCCTGATTTTTCTTTTAGGTGACTTAGGGCTTTCATCATCTTTGGATGAAGTTTTACCTATATAGCCAAGACCTAACTTTTCAAATGGTGACCTATGGAAACTAAGGATGTTATCAAAGACATGTGTTCTTTTCATATTCTTGTATAGATTCTTGACTTCATTTCTCAAAGAGACGATCTCTTCTTCAAGTTTCTCACAATATTCCTTTTCTTTGATAATTTGGATCTTCATTACTTCTTTTGTTTTCTTTGCTTATTCTAGCTGAACTTTTAGGGAGAAGACTTATTCCTCATATCTCCTTTCTTGTTGATGAAATTTTGCTTCAAGCTTGTTAAAAGCCTTAAATATTTATTCTACTTAGTGCCTTAAAAGGACATATTCTTCCTTTTTATGATCCAGAACTTGATTCTTCTTTTCAAGTTCATTATTTTCTTTTTTCAATCTACTTATTTCTTTTAGAGAAACCACAAGTTGTTCTTTAAGGTCTATTTCACCCTCTACTTCTTCATCTACATATTTTTTTATACTTTGGGAATCTTCATCTATCTCCTTTCATTCTTGATCATCATTGTGCTCTTTTTCCACATACTCTAGTTCTAGTTTAGCAGGCACAAAGCCAAATTCTCCATAGAGTTGTAGTTTTTCCTAAAGTCTTTTACCTGAAGAACATTGAGTCACCTTGCTTTTTATAGAATATGATAGAATACTCAAGATTGATTCCATTTCTTTTATATCATATTCTTTTGACTCCTTCATAGTTGTGTTTCTAGTAACAATTGGTTCCCATACCTTATATCCTAAACCCATCAAATAATACTCCATTTTGTTGCTCCATGACACATAATTTGTTCCATCGAACAATGGAGCTTTGTAAACCTGATTTACTTATGATTTCATGAATGAGGCAAGAACATATCTTCAAAAGGTTTGGAGCCTTTCCTTGTTGATTTTTCCATTTGTGTTCCCAGGATCTACCTTCTAGCTATTAGGTTGTGCTTGAAGGAACTAACTCTCATATTAATTTTTGGAATTGCTAAGAGGGGGGATGATTTAGTATTGTTTTCAATTTTTAATTATCCAATTAATATTTTTCTTTGATTAGAAGCATAGTATACCAGAACACATAAAAAATAAAAACTTTTTTTATTAATAAAGAAAGTTGGGATTCTAATCCTCTTCAACATGTACAACAAAATATCCAACTTCTTCAAGGCTCTAACCTTGAATGAGGACTCCAATCCTCAAATATCAATTCAGGCTCTAACTTGGTCTCTCACAAGGCTCCAACCTTATTTGATGACTCCAATCCTCAAATATAAATCTAGGCTCCAACCTAGTCTCTCACAAGGATCCAACCCTGTATGGGGACTCCAATCCTCTTAGGTTAGTTTCAAAAGTTGCTTTAAGAAGATTTCAATGCTTTAAGAAAGGCTACATATTCAACTCCGCTTCTCTTTAGGTTTTCTCAATAATGTCACCAAATTCTATCCTAAAATAACTTTCAAGACTACTCTAACAGATTATCAAGAATAATTTCAAGGGAACTCCTTCAATTGGTCTACACGATCTTCGTCAAATCTATTATAAAGGAAGATTATAAGGTCTATTCAATGTCTTCTTAAGAGTGCCTTCGATTCTACTCCACAATTCTTCAATAGTCTACTCAAAGTTAATGTCACAAAAGTATCTCTAAGTCTCATCAAGAACTGGCTCAATATCTTCTTCCAAATCAGGCCAAGGTCTACAAAATGAACTGCTCCTGAATGCACCAAAGGCTTCTTCAAGGGGTACTCCAAATACTAATCTACAAGACTGTTGCAAAACTCATCAAGAATATTCGAGGAGGTGTTACTCCAAAACTCTCAGAAATTCTGCTTCAATTAGACCGCCCTAAGGTCTGCATCAATAATTCTTCTTCAAAGCTCTACAAGTCTGCCCAAAATTTGGTCCAAGGCACTTAACAAGGTTTGATTTTATAAGTGATCCAAAGTTGCCTCCAAAATTGGTAAAAACATAGGCCAATTTTTGTTTAAAAGGAGGTTGAGTAATATCCCCTCCTTATGTATAATTTTTCTCTTGCCTTAGATATGAAGGTTGTCACAGAGGGCTAAATTATAGATTCAAATCAGACTTCAGAAGGCCGAGTCTATCCACAGAGGAGAGCCGAAATTGCAGTTTGAAATAACCATAGATTCCTGTCTTATCATAGGTCCAAAGTCACACAATTAAGGCCGAATTCAGAGCTCCACGGTGATTGCAATATGTGGTTTAAAAGGTCAAATGCTGAGGTTAAACAAGGCTGAGTTCAAACTAGAAAGGAAGATATATACACGTTCAGATTCTTCTCCACAAAATGCTATAACAAGATAGCTTCAAAGGATTGTTCAGAAACCCACTAAAAACCAGAGATAAAAATAAAAAATAATTTCCCTTAACTGTCCTCTTGGTTCATGAGATATGAACCTTATCTCTCTACATCAGGCCTGATATTCTTTATCTTCTCTTCGTCGACCGAGTTGGATGAGAAAATGATGATGAATGGTGCCTTATTTATACTAATTTAACCATGTATTGAACCCACATGTCTGTTGGGGAGTTGATTTAATCTCAAGGTAGATCGACTTGAAGAGGGGGACAAACTTATTGATTTCTCTAGTTAAAAAAATCATATCTCCTTATTAGAGAGGAGTGGGGAGGCATGTTATAGCTCATTGGAAAGGGCTTAATGTGCTCTTTATGTCTATCACATTCTTATATTCATAAAGTCATACTTTGACATTAATAAAAAATTGTTCTTCCAACTTTAAAAATATTATTGCTTCCAAATTTAAAGATACGTTGTGGGATGATAAGGAGTTAGAGGGAAAGAGGAAGTTGAGGTATTATAAGGAGGTGATCAACCCCAATCTTGAAAACCACAATTATCTTTTTGTATTTGACAAGTGCTAAGAAGAAAATGAAGATTTCCAATATTATAACTAATTCTTATGAGCTTCAAAGCGAGATTGTGCGTTGGTGTTTCCCCAGGACACCTTGGGATCAAAGAGTTTGTCACCTTAGTGATATTAAGAGGGTTGAAGATGAAAAACACTTTCTCTTGGATTGCCCAAATCTTTTGTGCATCTGTTCTAATTTTTTAAATCTTTTCCACACTACCAAACTTCTTCAATTGTTAAGTCAACAAAACTACGGTTATCTAGGTACCCTTCCCTCCCTTCTTTTTTATCATAGCAATAAAATGTTAAAGAATCTCAATTGTTCTCTTACATTCTTAAGGTTCGATAAATCATATTCATCGTCATCGCCACCGTCGTCACCGCCACCTCCATCATCATCGTCGTCGAATTTATTACACTAAAGTGATTTATTAATTTATTATTTATTTTAATTGAAATGATAATATATTTTATTATTATTATTTAATGCTTATTTTTCAAACACTATAATATCTCTCCTATAATTTCTTTCCCATATTGAAAAGACATTTAAACATTTATACTTATTTACCACCGGAATAATATCTCCCTAGTCTCCTAAATTGTAAAGCACTTTTTACACAACAATAAATAGACTTTTTTTTTAGTAATTATTCCATTAAACATGGAAGTTAACTTAAACTTAACACTTACCATAACCTAAGCTTAATATTATAAGAACCTAGAAGTGGAAGCATTTACAACAACCTAGACTTAATATTACAAGAACCTAAGAACCTAGAAGTGGAAAAAAAGGAAAAGCCAAATAAAAAGTTCATCCGATCATAAAATTAAATTCAACGTTTGACCCGATCATAAAATTGAATTCCACGTTTGTAGTCTTTGAAATTGCTTTCCACGTTTGTAGTCTTTGAAATTGCTTTCCCAGTTCGTATAGACAAACGAGATGCCTTGATACATGTAACTGAAAGCGATTTCGCAGAGTAGAGTAGAATTTGATGGAGAATTACGCAGAAAGGGGTGAGAATGAACCAAAATGTACTACCTGTCTTAAAATATTAGAGGACGACGGAAAAATCAAACACGGGTCAAATTAAAAAATACCATTAAATTGTAATTGACGGGTCATATTTTAATACTGGCATAATATTGACGGGCATATTTCATGAGTGAAAAGTAATTATTGGCTCCTTCGTTTGTTTGTTAAACCATGACTCTAGAGATCCAAATTTAATATTGACAAGCATATGTCATGAGTGAAACGTAATTATTGGCGCCTCCGTTTCTTTGTTAAACCATGATTGAATTTATTGGTATTTTCTACAGTGTTAACAGAAATTTATTTCTTTAGTTTGTATGCTAAGATTCATTCGACTGCATCTGCAATTCATTACAAAGGTACAGATTGAACTCAAATATGAAATGTCTGGAAGGTGCCTTAACAGAATTATAATTAAACTCAACAGAGCTATACAGTTCAGTTCTTATGATCAAAATCTGAATTTACGTATAGTCTATAAAAATGCTCTCCACCTTGATGCGATCTTCATCCAGCTTCAATGTCGGAACCAATTTTACGATAACACTCTCCTCTTGATGTGCTTTAAGAGGTTCATGGGTTAACATGTCATTCATTCCCAACCTCAAGCAGCACTTTCTCGCCCTTTTCTGCTCTTCACGATTCCCATCAAAAACTGGTTTAGCATTGTGGCTTTGGGGCAGGAGGAATGTGACAGAATGTCCCCGCATATAACTCTTCTTCTTCATCATCATCCTCTTGTCTAAATTTGATGTACACGTCGAAGCACAAGGGCTTATCATTCCTCACCTCTATTCCTTGTAACACCACCTGCTCTTCCTTATCCTGGAACCTGATCAGCTTGAATGCTTCAGGTCTTCGTACCCGAGCTGTCACAACGTCTTTTTCTTTATTTCCACGACGAAGAGATTCTTGAGGCGCAGGAGCGACTGCAAGTATGCCAGAAAGCTCATCTGGAGACTTACAGCTTGGAGGTTTTAATGAGTCCGCCGTATTGAGCCAGCAGGCAACGTCACTGATCTCCTGGCGGCCGTGTGACGTATTCTTTATTTTTTCTGCTTCATGCACAGCGTTTGCAAGCTTCTGATAATCGGTCAGATTGGGTGGCGGGGGCATGGCCGCCAGCATCTGTTGGGGCTTCAACGGCAAAGATGTTGATGCCAAGAGCAGTTGGCGACGATACATCGATCCTTCCAGCAATCGTTTCTGACAACGGATACATGTAGTATTCCTTTTCCATGGCTGCCTCTTCTTGTTATTGGTGCCTCTGAAATTGGGATGGGTGGAGATTGGTAAGACTGGAATAAGATTTTCATTTGCTTTTGTGTATGGAGGCCAAGCGACGGCGCCAGCCGATTTTGTACAGATCTTCAAGGAAGTAATCATGGTGGCCAAGGCAATGATGGAGCAATGATCAGTTGAGCCAACAGCTAGGAAAGATGGAGCGGCCGGGGAAGATGTAAGTGAGGTGGGGCGGAGGGAAGAAGGCATAAGTTGGGCGTGAGGTGCTGGTAATGAGGCACGACTAAAGCTTTCTTATAGGAGGAAAGGCGTAAGCTTCAGGGACACGGAAGAGGGTCATATTCGATGTTTCTCCGTGGTATATTCCACGCGTGTAAAGTTTAAACTGTCTATGATGGTCACATGCTTGTTCCCACCGACTTATTGAAGTGTTAAAGTCTTCAATTAAACAACCTTCGTTGAAGTTTGTGTACAACTGGAGTATGTGAATCCTGTGAATACACGCCCTCCCTCTGTTTTCTTGCCGCTATAAGCTGCCCACCTAGTGAACATACTTTGGGAGATTTTTGACAGAGAGTTCTTATACTGTATTGGAATTTAAGGGTGACAGCAGCGGTTCTTATTCTCGGCGGTGTCTAATCACCCAGTGCAGACTCATAAATTCCCGTTGTGTACTGAAAGTCGACAAATCAAATCTGGGCTGGGCCTTCCATATCGACATTAACTGTCTGGACAAAATCAAGATTTGTATTCATCTGTTCCAGGCGTGGAATTTCGAATTTATCTGGCCTGTCATGGAAATTTGATAATAACAAAATTAAAGGTAGGTTTTTGTGTTGTGTTATGCAAAATTTTTAAGGTAATTATATTGAGAAGAATAACCAATAACTTACTAGTTTAGATACACACCAACTCAAAAAAATAGATCTGCTACTGAGCAGATTCTCTACTTTGATCTCTGTTTAAACCACCACCCATTATGACGTCCAACTTAAAAAGATAAAAATCTAAGATCATGAATTAGTATCAAAATGGAGGGTAAGCATCAAAGTCCACATAAAATCAATCCGTGATCAGTCACGAGGGCTAAACTCCGAGATCATGATGACCCCCAATCCAGGAGTAAGCTTTATACGATGCGGAATATTTTTCCTTGTATATGCATGCAACAGAAAACGTCAAATTCCAGTTCTGACATGTTGGCTTGAATAGGATACACAGGCACATTACCTTCGTTCAGTTCAAAGCTTTTCAATGTCTTAAAACTACTACATTACCTTGGTTTACATGTACCTCAAACTTGCGATATTTCCTTATCAATGGACCATTTGCATAGACTGAAGGTTCCGATCCCTCTGCTCAGTTCCATTGCATGTTTGATTAGTGATTGAAATGGGTGTTTAATCCGCGTTTTTTAGCTGAATGTTTGATTGTTATGGTAGACAATTTACTGTCAAGGTGTATATATTTTTTCCTTGATTTTGAACTTGTGATTTCTTAAAAAAAAACACAGGTTTTTAATCATTATACTAATTTAAATTTGTGATTTTAACAAAAAAAACTAATTATTATATTCATTCCAACTGTGTACATATTTTTTTCATTTATATATTTAAAAATACATTTTAAATAATAAAACACACCTGATTCTAATTCACATCACACCATGACCATCCTATAAGAAAAAAGACCAAATCACTATTCATTAAACTACTTCAATACACGTTTAGTTTACAACTGTGAAATGACATTAACGATGTCACCTGCTTCTTCGATCAAATTAAAACCGTTCGCTGAATACATGGAATTGACATTAGGGATTACGACTGTTCACTCAATACATGGAATTGACGTTAGAGGCAGCAATAGTGGTCCCACATGGATGAAAGAGACAGAGAGTTATTTTAGTGTACATTGCTTTAAATCGTAATCTAAAACCCTGAGATTAGCGCAAGGTGTTTGTCAATGCCGTTAAGAGTATATGTGTTTTCATAATAAGTTATTATTATTTAATATATAGTTTTTTATTTTTAAAAAGCCTAATAACATGTTGAAAGGGAAGCCACATTTTTCTGAAATGGTAGAGTAAATTTTAAATATAAAGTTTGTGTTATAAAACTGGTTATAGAAATTAAATAATTGGTAAATCTCAATATGTATTAATTTAAAATAAACATCAAAACATTAAAATGCATTTTAAGTTTATAAAATAAAAATAAAAAATATCATAAAAATGAACTAAATTATAATTTTACTTTAAAATATTATTATTATTAATTATAAAATTAATCAATATGTAAGTTAAACATATATACATTTAATAAAACATGTAAATAAATTTTTAACAATCAAGATTCTTACTTTACTATGGAGATTCTTAATCCGTTAATAGTCTTTGTTACAATACATTTGGTCAATTTTCTTAAATTATTAGAGTCTGCAAGAATTGAGAAAAAATAGAAGAGAGAATGAATTTTGGGTATTCAGTAGTGCTAAAAAAATCAATACATAAAGTAGCTAAGCTAAGCTTAAGTGCATGCAAGCATTAAAGCTAAATAAAGCTAAGAGTGATTTATGTTATGCTAATGTGCATGTACACCAACACCCCCCCTTAAGCGTAACTTAGGTGAATATGATGCAAGATGGATGAGTCCCAACAACAAGGCCATTTTAAGTACCCATGTACAATGCATGAAAGAGGAGAGAGGGAAAACCCAATGGAAACAAACCCCCCCCTCAAAATAAAATGCAAAGCTAAAAGAAAAGACAATTGCTAGGGAGTTGCGTCCTTCACCCCAAGAGGATCCCGCATAAAGTGAAACATTTTCTCAGTGAAATTCTTGGTGAAGATGTCAACACTCTGGTCAAAATTGGCACAGTGTTGTAGATCAATGATCTGACTATGAATCAATCTTTTGATGTAGTGCATGTGGACCTCGATATGTTTGGTTTGCTGCCACTAAATTGGATCTCTACAAAACTTCAACGTACTCTGATTGTTGCACCATATAACAATTGGATGATGGACAATGATACTATTGTCATCTTCTGCAAAAGGAGTTTGAGTTGTACAAAGAGGGAAAAAGAACAGAGATGCTTGGAGCTAGTCTCTAATCCACATAAGCACTCAAATTTAAATTGGACCCCCTCAAATGGATAGTGCCTTGAATTAGCTTTCCAACAATATATGGAACTCCTCAAATGTACTCCGGAATCAAAAGTTAGAGCAGATTGAAGTTACCCTTGAAAACGAGAAAACAAAGGAAAATGCTTAAGTATAAATCTGAGATCTAGCATGTTGGATTTTTCTAAAGCAACAGTAGTGGAGGTCAGAGAAAACCAATGATCACCGATCACCATATCAGAAAATTAGAGATCATAGTTCCAAGGTACAATATACATTGTAGTAATCAAAGGTCTTGTAGTATCGGATGTAGGAATTTACAGGGTAAGTTCCTCAGACAGAACACCAAAAGGACACCGCTCACAACCAGATCGCAGATCAATACACCAGTATTTTGACGTGGTTAAAACCCTCAAAGAGGGAAACAGTCCACGACCTGAGCCAACGCGGCCACTTCAGGCAATTTATTAATAAAAGAATGAAAATTTACATATGTTTCTCTCATGCACGGATTACCCTACAAATGACCCTCCATGCGCTTTAAATAGAATTCATGGACCAATCGGCTGTCAAGCCACGGATCAAGTGTCGGTAATACCGAGGAGAGAATGAACCGTCGGATCACTACATATCGTGACTGTTGGATTGTAAGTTACAAAATGTACAACGGTAAAGAAATACACTTTACCTAACTCTATACCTAACTGTACACTAGACCAAGTTGTACTTAACTATTTCCTATGTGTCGGAATATCCTAACATCCCCCCTTAAGAACAACTTGGGATAGGATTGAAGGATTTACAAATATGACACAATAGGAGAAGGAAGGAGGCACTAGAGCCTATCCCCCCTTAGTGACAACTTCCTGAACTCCAACCATAAATCGAAGTTTAGTGAACTTCGCCTCTATGAGAGCCTTTATGAAGATGTCTGCAACCTGATCATCTGTTGAACAATATTGCACTTCAAGAACATGGTCGTGAATGAGCTTTCTGATGAAGTGCATGTGCAGTTCAATGTGTTTGCTGCGCTGATGTTGGATTGGATCTTTGCATAGCTGAATGGCACTTTGATTATCACACCAAAGTGTAGTTGGATGCTGCTGCTCAAAGCCAAACTCGGACAGGATCTGACGAAGCCACAAGGCTTCCTTACTAGCTTCTACAGCACCACGATACTCTGCTTCTGCTGATGAAAGAGAAATGGCACCTTGTTTCTTGCAAGCCCATGTAATAGGTCCTGAACCAAGAGTGAACACATAACCGGCAGTAGACTTCCGATCATCAGGGTCACCAGCCCAATCGGAATCAGTGAAACCAACCAATAGAGGAGCTGCTTCGGCATTGTAATGAATCCCAAACTAAATTGTACCTCGAACATAATGAAGTATTCTTTTAGCTGCTGTCCAATGACTTTCACGGGGGTTTTTCATGAACCGAGCAACAAGGCCAATAGCAAAGGAAAGGTCAGGACGAGTATGGGTTAGATACAAAAGTTTTCCTACAAGTTGACGGTATAAGGTAGCGTCAACTTCAGGAGAATTACAAGTGACTGAAAGTTTGACTCTAGACTGAAAGGGAGAAGGGGTTGGCTTACAGTCTTCCATGTGAAAATGACGTAGAATATCACAAGCATACTTGGACTGAGAAAGGGAAATACCCTCCTTGGATTGCAAGACTTGAAGACCGAGAAAATAGTGTAAGTGTCCTAAGTCTGTCATTTCAAATTTCCTTTTAAGGCTAGACTTCACATGGTTTATACGGTTGGGATCACTACCAGTAAGGATAAGATCATCAACATAAAGAATAAGGATGATAAGAGAGTTTCCCACTTTCTTGGTGTAAACAGTATTGTCAGAATGACACCTAGAAAAGCCAGATTCTAAAAGAAAGCTATCCATTTTGGCATACCAAGCCCGAGGAGCTTGCTTGAGACCATATAGGGATTTCTTAAGTCGACATACAAGGTTGGAGTCTGTTTGTATGAAGCCAATGGGTTGTTCCATATAGATTTCTTCATGCAAGTCCCCATGCAAGAAGGCAGATTTAACATCCATCTGATGGACTTCCCATTTGAAAGAGGCAGCAAGGGAAAGAACAAGGCGGATGGAGTTCATTTTGGCAACAGGGGAGAAGGTTTCAGTGCAGTCAATGCCTTCAACCTGTGAAAAACCTTTAGCAACAAGACGAGCTTTATGTTTATCAACTTTCCCATCTGGTCCATACTTGGTTCTGTAAACCCATTTGCATCTAACAACTTTTCGTCCCTTTGGTAGAGGAACAAGATCCCATGTATCATTTGCCAATAATGAATGATATTCTTCATTCATAGCTGCTTCCCAATCTGGATGGCCTGAAGCTTCTGCAAAGGTGTCAGGATCATAATTTACTGGAGCTTGAGCGAGTAAAGAAAAGGCTCTCTCGAACTGAGAACGTGTGCGTCGCTGATCTGTAGGATCACCGGCAAGATCACTTGCTGCATCTCGAGTAGCACGAACCCATTTTGGAAGCTCAGGAGCTGAAGGAGGATCCTGAGATGGTGGGGGAGGATTGTTATCCTCACTTTCATCATCTGAAGAAGAAATGTTTTCAAAAGTAGAAGAGATAGGGAGAGGTGGCACAACCGCCGGACTAGGCTCGCAGGCCGATATATTTTCATCAAATTTTACATCTCTTCTAATGATAACATTTTTGGACTTAAATGGAATAAGTCTATAGCCTTTGACATCTTCAGAATATCCAACAAAAGTACATTTTTCACAGTTAGGTTCTAAAGCTTTATGCTTTTCATCTGGAATATGGGCCCATGCTTCACTTCCAAAAACATGAAAGTGACTTACATCTAGTTTGATTGAGCTCCATGCTTCTTCTGGAGTGATATTCTTTAAAGCCTTAGTAGGAGTGCGATTTATTATGTAATTTTCACAGTTAATTGCTTCTGCCCAAAAACTAAGACCAAGTCCTTTAGATTGTAGCATACAATTAGCCATTTCCTTTAAGGTGTGATTCTTCCTTTCAGCTACACCATTTTGTTGTGGAGTATATGGAACAGTATGTTGCATTTGAATTCCATTCTCAGTGCAATAGTTGATGAATGTGTTTTTAACATAGTCTCCGCCATTATCAGATCTTAACTTAAGAATTTGATGTCCAGATTGTTTTTCAACAAAGGCCTTGAAGGCCAAAAAAGTGTTAAATACTTCACTCTTGAGTTTTAAGAAGTATACTCAAGTGCGTTTGGAGAAATCATCAATGAAAGTTAAGAAATACTTGCAGCCAGAGAATGAAACAACTGGAAGTGGACCACATAAATCACTATGCACAAGCTGTAAAGGGGCTGAGGCGTGCCAAGAGGCATGTTTTTCAAAACTGTCCCGATGATGTTTTCCGAGTACACATCCAGAACAAACACCATCTCTGCAAGATACCATAGGAAGACCTGTCACCATATTTTCTTTACATAGATGATGAAGGGAGTGATAGTTTAAGTGACCAAATCGCTCATGCCAAAGTTTTCTCACTTCATCGTTATGAGCAACAAATACTGAGGGAAGATTTGATGACCCAAAGTTGTGAAACTTATACAACCTTGTAGAATCATCAGCAATGCTAGTAGCCAAAATCTGTTTAGGATCTCTTAAGTCCTTGATTACAACATCATGAGGTGAAAATTCAACAATTTTACCTTCACCTAAATGAGTTATCTAATATACAGATAGAAGGTTGCAGGATAAGGTTGGAACACATAATACATCATTAAACTGACCATTGTCTAGATGAACAGTTCCAGTCCCTACAACATTAAGAGATCTATCATCACCAACATATATATTTTTGGTGTTACAATCATTTAAAGAAGAAAACATGGCTTTTTTTTTGGCCATGTGATAAGAAGCTCCAAAATCAATGAGCCACTCATGAGAATGAGAAGAAGAAGATACATTTAATGCATAGCCAGACCGAGATGCTTGACAACCACATGCAGAAAGTGCCATTCCTGAAGATGAAGTTGAAGTTGAAGATTGCCCCAAATGGATGTTATGCTTCTTCATTGCTGCTTCCAAGGCTTCCATCTTCTTAAAGCATTTTTATTCTAAGTGGCCATCTCGATTACAAAAATTGCAATGTCTATCAGTCTTCTTCCCTTTGTTTTTATTTGTCTTATCATTTTGTTGAAATGATTTTTCATTTTGGGGCTGAAATTGCTTAGGACCCTTGTTTGGTTTAGGACCATTCTTTTTATGATATGACTTCTTAGGATTCTTTGAATTTGGTTGCTGCTGGGTGGCTAATGCTTTCTTGGAAGAGTTTCCAAGATTAAGAAGACCAAGGTGTAAGAGTTTTTCTTGTTCTCTTATTAAAGAATCACAAAAAGAGTCAAAGGAAGGGGGCTTGTAGTCTGTTCCTTGAGAAATGAAGGCTTCTCTTGTAGAATGGAAGGTGGAAACAAACACAGAGTAGGCTGGTCCAAACTTTGTAAGAATGGAATAGATAAGGTTACTATCTTCTTTCTTAACTTTAACACCTTCCAAAAGATATCTAAGGGTCTTGAACTTGGACAAGAAATCTTCAATGCAAGAAAAATTATTAGGGTCCAATGTAAGCAACTCATTTTCAAGTTGATGGGCTCTAATTTCATTTTTAATCCCAAAAACTTTATTGATTTGTTTCATTGCTTCATCAGGAGTATTAATTTCTGCAATATGGAATCTAAGATCTGGAGAAATAGACATCCCTATCAATCCACGTGCTTGATCTTGCCTATTTTCCCATTTAGCAGCCTTATCTTCATCCTTCGGTTTCTTTTCTTGGCCTGAGGCTATTCTGTAGAGACCTTTACTTCTAAGTAAATCCTCAATGTAAGCCAACCATTGGAAGTAGTTGGTGCTGTCAAGGGTAACTTGGTATTGAATTTCCATTTCAATGGAAACTAAAGCTAAAGATGTTGAAAATAAGTGTTCCAATGGATAGATCTCGAAAAATTAGGCTGGTTTAAAAAAAACGGCTCTGAAAACGGCTTCCGGATGAAGAAGTTATGGCTTTTTGAAAAAAAGTTGTTGAAGTTGCCGACGAAGTGCGGGAATGTGCGGAAATGAAAAAGTCCGCCCCCACAAAATGGAGACTTGAACCCAAGACCTCTACTCTCTTAAAATAGCTTTGAACCAATTGATCTATACAAAAAATTTGAGAGAGAGAGAGAGAGAGGGGGGGGGGGGGTGCTTTGGGTTGCGTGCTTGCTTTGAGAAAGCTCTTTTTCCCTACAAAACAAAAAACACAAAACCCAACACGGACATGCAAAGAAAACGAACCTTACGGCTCAAAGTTAGCTTTACCCAAAAAAAAAATATTTTCAAAAATGAACCTTGCGGCTCAAAGTTAGCTTTAGCCGAAAAAATAAATATTTTTCTCAATGTTTCTGATTTTCCGAGATCACACTAAGGCGCAGGGAAAAGAGCATACGCATGAGAAAAATCCTTCCTTTCTGTTTCTGATTTTCCCAGATCGCACAGAGTCGCAGGGCAAAGAGCATACGCAAAAATGAAAGGTATAGATCCGGTAATAAAAAAGCTAAATAAACCGAAACCGTTTGAAATAAACAGAGAGAAAATAACAGTAAACTGCAAATAAACACTGTATACCTCCAGATCTTAAAAATGATGCAGCTAGGTCTACCGGAAACCTTTTCGCGTGAAACAAAAGGGGTTCCTCACTATAACAGATGCTCTCAACACAACAGAGCAGTCCTCTCGACCCGAAAGCAATCAGAAACAACAGATCTAGAAAACGACAGTCGGATGCAGTTCTACCGGCTTCATATTTGGATCACCAACGGACGCGGCCCTCAAATAGCTCTGATACCATGTAGGAATTTACAGGGTAAGTTCCTCAGACAGAACACCAAAAGGACGCCGCTCATAACTAGATCGCAGATCAATACACCAGTATTTTGACGTGGTTAAAACCCTCAAAGAGGGAAACAGTCCACGGCCTGAGCCAACGCGACCACTTCAGGGAATTTATTAATAAAAGAATGAAAATTTACATATGTTTCTCTCATGCACAGATTACCCTACAAATGACCCTCCATGCACTTTAAATAGAATTCATGGACCAATCGGGTGTCAAGCTATGGATCTAGTGTCGGTAATACCGAGGAGAGAATGAACCGTCGGATCACTACATATCGTGACCGTCGGATTGTAAGTTACAAAATGTACAACGGTAAAGAAACACACTTTACCTAACTCTATACCTAACTCTACACAAGACCAAGTTGTACTTAACTATTTCCTATGTGTCGGAATATCCTAACATCGAAGGGGTCACACATCGGACGACAAAGCCATATTGGCGATCAGTGACCGCAACAGCAGAAGACAAGTCGCAAATCGACAATCAACGATATTTAGCTGATCACCATTAAGAAATTGTGAGGGAAATAAGCCGATAGTGTAAACTATTGCGGCAAGGCCGAAACAGATTTACAAAGGATTTCCATTGCAAAACAGGGCAGGTTGGGCCTTTTTCTCTCTCCTCCAACTGGACGTGTGACACAATAAGATTGGTTCCGATAAGGGTCATGTGGTGGCTGGCCTCACCTTGACATAGCAGTATGGTGGACATGTGGCACGCAGATCTGGCATTTTCACGGGTCCAATGGGGGCATATCCGGGAGACACGTGTCACCACTCAGGAAGCAACATGTGGTAGTGATGACACCACTTATCAAATATTGGTGTTTGACGATTGCAACTTCTGGAGGGTGCAACCAAAGGCAGTGTTACGAAATCATCAATTGCGATATCCCGGTATCATGGGCTCAAAGCAAGATGGACAGGTGGTAAGAGGTGGATCACGTGGATATGTGTGCCTTATGTATCATGATCAATGGTGGAGCGGAAAAGTCATTTAAAACCTTTATAACGCAAAGAAAGTTTATTAAAGGTTTTTGTGTTCAAGCCCTAGCACGGGCCCTCCCTGATAATCTTTCAAATTTTGCTAGACCACATCGCATATCAGAGATCGCAATCTTTGGGAGGATGCACCAAAGACATGGATCGCTAATCGATGATATGCCAAGTTGTGATATCTCAAATGGGCCAAGGTGCTCAAGTGTGCGGTCCCATGTCTTACACATGGGGACCATTAGTGACATTGTATTCCAAAGAATCGGCCGCCGTCCCAAGCTCCTATCATATAGTTTTTGTCTAAGTCTTGGGCATAAGGAAGGAATGAGCGCAATCGAAGATCGGAATTCACAGTTTTTCAAAGGTTGTTCAGTTTAAAGTCCCTGATAAGCTTGAGCTCTGATACAACTCAATGATCGTTTCACAGGGCCTGCTCAGTTTTGATGGACTGATAAAGGTAGAAAGGGGACGAATGAGTTGGAATTTGCACTTAGGATATGTTATGGCCATCACGAGTGATTGCTCCCAGTTTCTATAAAAGGAAGGGGTAAAACTGTTAAGATTGAAAGTGATAAGGAACCGACCGAGATAACATGAAGTGTAATGTGGCAGAAACGTGATTGGACCCGAGGCCAGCAAAGGAAGTGGCATAGAGATATTTTCATAAACCACCATTTCAATTTCACATGTTTTATTATTCAGTTGTTTTGTTAGTATGTTTTATTTTAATGAACACCATCATTTTTTTGTAATAATTAGGGGCAATAGAGCCTGCACATCGAGACAGCTAGTCATGCAAACAAATGAATGCTCAGGCCTGAGATATTTTTGTAATTGATTTTCATGCTATCCCTCTCCTTAAAAAAGGGACGAAGAAACAATTAACAAAGGTTCACAATTTTTGGAAAGACTTCTCTTCTACGGGACCTTTCCTTTTTTCCTAAAGGCCTACTTGAAGCTTTTTGTATGTTGGTTTTCCTGAAGAGATTAATACAAAGTTTCTAGTGATTCCAACTAATTTGGATTGTATTATGTTCTTCTCCCTTTGTATTTCATATATGTTTATAATTCTTCACAGATTACATGTCATAGTAATAGCTAGTTGTATTTCCATTTAGATACAGATTCATTTAAAACAAAACATTGATGGATAATGTGTGTTTCAAGGTGGAAATCGAGTCTTTAAAAGTGCTCCATGTATCTTAGTAGTTCATAGAATCCCCTCTCTCTCATTTCTCTCTGAGTCTTGATATATAGGATTCTTATGACTTAATCTCTGTATGAGGGATTCCTCCTCTACTACCTTCCCCCATTACATATGTCTCAACAACTAAATCGCTGCAAAATCTGTGTTTATTTGGCCACCTTAAATAAAAGATTGTTTCCTCAGTACTCCTTTGTACAAACTTCTTTCTATTTGGTATCTTTATGAATGATTTTGAATCAAGCTCATTTGTATTTCTGTGACAAACTAAAGTGTTGTAAGTCTTTACTATAAATATGTCAAGTACTATTTAAGATGTCCTAGGCACTAGTATATAATCAACCTAGATACTTTTCCCTGGGTATGAAAAATCTTTACATTCCCTCTATTAGGTGAGCAAGGGAACTGTGGGTTGAAGATCTCTCATCTTGGAAACTCCATTGTCTGAATTTTATTATAAAAATATTGTCGACTCCACTATCTATATCCCTCTCTGATCACTCTGACTTATAATAGGCCCCATACTCGCTTATATACTACTTAGCAAAAGACACCATCTGTATATAACCCAGAAATATGAATATCCAAAAGGATTTGGAAAGAAAAGACTCCAAATGTTGATGCTACTATCTCTTCATTTCCTGAAACGTCCTCATCCAGTTCTCAAATAGCCATAATTCATTATTTTAAATATCCTCCTAGAGTCCTGGTATATCCTCAAGAAGGTGGTCATCCACTCAGTACTGCGTCCCTAAAGGTAAAATAAGAAGTTGAAGAAATCAGAGATAAACTCCAAAGAAGCCCTACCCATACTGTGAACAATTTCTCATTCCAATGTTAGTCTATTGTCTTACCATTGATAATACATCAAGCTCCTCCAGCAATTCAAGCACCACCACCTCTGATCCAAATGGTTGTCCCAAGCTTCTTGTTAAACAAATATGCCCCCTTAAATTTGCCTCAACCTTTGAATTCTATGCCACAAGACTATGTCAAGCTCTTGCCAAGGTATAATGAAGAAGCTGATGTAACAACACAAAGGCATATAGAATTTTTTTGTGCCTTTGTAAAGAATATAAATGATGAACAACATGATGTAGTGTTGAGACTTTTCATCCTATCTTTATATGGGGAGGTCAGGAAATGGTTTAAATCCTTTCCAAATGCTTCCATTAACACCTCGGAAGAAATGGAGAACTCCCTTTTGCAGATTGGGGTGAGAAGAGAGACCATGGGTACATTCTCACTGAGTTTGCTATTGAGAAGAAATCTGGTGAGGATATCTTAGATTTTATTAAAATATTTAATAAGTTTTACAATAATCTTCCTGTTTAAATCAAACCTCCACACACCGCTGCCTGAGTAGTCTTTGCTGGGACCTTTGACTCAGAATTCATTTTTACTCTCAGAGAAAGGAAGTTTCCTACCATGGACCAGATCCAAATCGATGCCCTTGAAGTAGAAGAAAACTTTACCTCCACAGGGAAGTCAAGAAGAACATCTAACTTCGGAGAGAAGAAAAAGGGAAAAGAGGAGATATTTTCCTCAAGTGGAAGAGAATTTCAAGAATAGAGGATAGAGGAGATGGATAAGTTGATAAAGAAATTATCAGGAAAACTGACAAAAATGGAGCTGAAAATAAAAGCCTTCAAAGAAAAAAATTCCCAGCTTCCAATCAAGGTTACAATCCCCAATACAGAGGACCTCCCCTACAATTAATGCAATGGGAGAGGAAAGAGCGACAAGATCATATTCATCCTCAATTATATATAGAAGATGATCCGGAGGAATTGTCACCCGATACAAGAATTTTTTAGAGGAACTTGTACTCTTCTTTCTCTGATCAGGGACAATAACTCAGGAGATATGAAGAGGAGGAAGAGATTCATGCCACGCAAGATGATGATGAGATCGATGGTTGTTGCAAATAGTTCGCTGACTTCATGCAGACTCAGTTGCACAAGAGGTACGATCTGCGATCATCTAGAGAGAGATCGAGAGCACAAGATCCAAATGAAGGTACTTCCCCCCAAGAGCCCCCCAAGTCTGTTGACAAGGAGAAGGGACCTGTAGACCCAATTATCTAAAGAAATAAAGAGTCCTCTGATCCAAATAGCTATCAACCTAAAGTCGTTAAAGAAGGTATGTCACCTCCCCCTACTAGATCTGTTCATGAAAAAGAGAAAGAGCCTATAGAAATTAGCACTCGAGAAAAAGGCCCTACCCTCTCTAACCTCTAGAAAGAGCTTGAAAAAGTCATGATCCCAGTCCCATTATCTAAGCTCTTGAAACAAACCACTTACAAGGCCTAAGTCTCTTAATTTTTGTTTCCTTCCACTTTAGTCCAACCCCTTGATAGTTTAAACCTATAGGAAGAAAGGCCTATGGTAGTCTTTGGACCTCATGTTGAGGAGCAATATCCTTCCATCCCACCTTTTTATGTCACTATGGTAGTATATGACCTTCTACCTCACAATTGCATTTTAGACTCTGGAGATTCTCATAATTTGATGCCATTATCAGTAATGGCGCAGCTGGGCCTAGAAATAACCAGACCATATAAGGACCTCTATTCTTTTGACTCTAAGAGGGTCAAGTGCATGGGGATGATTAAAGAACTAGTGCTAAATTTAGCCCAAATCCTAGCGAAAAGTATGGTGATGGATATTAGAGTTACTTATATCCCAGTGAGGTTTCGTAGGCTTATGTCCAGGTCATGGGGATCAAATATTGGAGGGTCCATCAAGCTGGATTTGACTTATGCTACTATTCCTATCTTTGGTGGAGAGGAAAGGAGACATTACAGAGAATCCAGTTTCATCAAAACAATCACCAGAGCTGATTTTTCAGAAACAATTCACCTGTGTATGGGACATAAAGGGACATATCATGCTTTATGATAGAAAAAGATGAATTCATTCTAGAGGAAACATAGATACAACCTGCAGTCCAATCAGATCGAAAGCTCAAAGATTGTAGCAGGGTATGCAAGTTATATTTTTATGGGGAAAATTCAAAAAAAGGAAATGGGGCAGGGATATTATTGATATCTCCAGAAGGTAACTTAATTACCCTCTTCTTTAAATTGGAATTTGAGGCCACCAAAAATGTGGCAGAATATGAGGCACTTCTACTGGGCCTTCATGCAACAAAGAATCTAAATATTGACTGCCTGACTGTATTTGGAGACTCTGAACTCGTAGTCAAGAATATCAAGGACCAATGATGAACCAAGCACCCCTGATTGAGGACCTACAAAAATGAATTTTAGGACTTGATAGACAAATTCTTCTCAACATTTAATGTCCAATTCTTGCCAAGAGAAGGAAACTATATGGATGATTCTTTAGCTATAGCTAATAGCAACCTCAAGCCACCCCAAAATCCTTTGCTCTGGTATGAAATTGAGGTGAGATAGAGACCCTCGGTGCCTAACGATGTGAAACAATGGAAAGTATTTGAGGATGACGAGAAAATCAAGCACTTCATGGAGGTCATCAGGGAATCCTCAAACTCCGTGATTGATCAAGAAAAGGAAGAACACATTAGAAGACATAAATTTCTGCAGTTGAAGGGAAATGCCATTCCATGAGGTCTAGTTCCTTTGGAAAGGATATTCAAATCAAACGATGTGGCTTCTAATCCTACTGAATAGGAAGATGAGGAACATGTAGAGGATTGCAGCATAGACTCAAAGGATGAACCTCGGTTGATTAAGTTATCAAAAGGGATCCCCCGACACTATGAAAAAAGGTACTTAAATCTCCTAAAAGCCTATAAAGATGTTTTTGCTTGGTCTTATGATGATTTGAAATTTTTCTGTGTAAATATTATGCAACATAAGATTCTTCTAAAGAATGATATGAAGCCTTGTAAGAAAAAACTCAGACAGATCAATCCACTTCTGCTCCCATCCATTGAGAAGGAAGTGAAGAAGCTGCTTCAAGCTAAGATCATTGTACCACTAAGGTACTCAGAATGGGTTTCCAACCTGGTTACTATTAGAAAGAAGAACGGAGGAATCAGACTATGCATAGATTTCGGGGACATGAATAAATCTTCTTTGAAGGACAACTACCCATTTCTTAAAATGGATTACATTTTACTAAAAGAAGTTGGATCTTCTAGGATGTCAATGATGAATGGATTTTTAGGATATAACCAAGGGGCAGTGCAACCTGAGGATCAAAATAAAACTGCACTCACGACACCTTGGGGAACTTACATGTATGCAAGGATTCCATTTAGGTTAATAAACGCAGGAGCAACTTTCCATAGGGAAATGGAAATAGCATTTCTGGGAGAGAAAGATAAATTTGTGGTAGTTTATCTAGACGCCATCATTGTTTTCTCTAAAATAGATGATGGGCATATTGAACATCTAAAACTTACCTTTAAAAAATGCAGAAAGTATGGGTTGTCCCTAAATTCCAAGAAATTTTAGTTCTCTTTGAGCAAAGACAAGTTGTTGGGACACATCGTAGTGTAGGAAAGGGTAAAGATCAATCCTAGGAGGGTGGAGGCCATCAGTCATATTTCCCTACCAAGAAATAAAAAGGAGGCCCAAGCATTCTTAGGGAGGATTAATTTCTTAAGAATATATGTGTCAAACTATGTAGAAATAATAAAAGGCATTACGGAAATGATGAAAAAGGAGAATGAAGTAAAGTGGAGCCCAGATTCCCAAGAATCCTTCTCTAGAATAAAAAGAGATTTTGTACAGGCTTCGATGCTAGTCATCCCGAACTATTCAAGGTCATTTTTTATCTTTTATTTTCCTCCCCCCATACTGCAGTTGTTGTATTACTTCAGAAAAATAAGGAAGGCCATGAGCAGCCTATAGCTTCCTTTAGCCAGGTGTTGCGGGATGCTGAACTAAAGTATAATATATTGGAAAAATAGGCATATTCTCTAGTCAAATCTCTGAAGGATTTTAGAGTCAATGTGTTACAATCAATCGTGGCTTACGTCCCAACAATAGCGGTGAAGTACATCCTAGTACAAGGATACAATGATTGTAAAAGGGGTAAGTAGATTGCAAAAATTCAGGAGTATGAGATGGAGGTAAACGCCACTAAGCTCATTAAAGGACAATGATTGGACAAAATCCTATCGGAGTCAAATTTTCAGGCATTGTGGAGAAATTTATTAACGGAAGAGGGTGAAGAGGGGACACAACCCATGATCAAGACTAAAGTCCAAAAGATTCATATCAAATATGAAATTTCGTCATGGTATCAAAATGTCATCCACTATTTACTATTTTTGAGATGCCCAACAAAGGTGGAAAAATGCAAGTAAAAAGCAATGAGGACTCAAGCCCAGATGTTCGTTATATATAATGTGAAACTTTACTAGAAAGACCAGGTGGGAATTATTCTATTGTTTTTGGTTGAGACATAAACTCAAAGAGTTATGGAGGAGTTCCATAGTGGCGTTTGTGGGGAGCACTATAGCTGGAAGACCACTACGCATAAGATATTGAAATCAAGGTTCTATTGGTCCACGCTATTTGGAGATGGTCATTCTTATGTTAGGTCCTATCAGCAGTGTCAAGTGTTTGCTGAAAAGAAAAAATTGGCTCCACTCCCCTTGTTCCCTGTTAGCGTAGAAGAACCCTTCATACAATGGGGACTAGACTTCATCGGAGGGGTACATCCCTGTTCTAGTAGCCAACACAAGTGGATCCTCACTTCCACAGACTATTTCACCAAATGGGTAAAAGCATTCCCACCCAAGAATGCAACTGAAATTGTGGTTATGAAATTTTTGGAGCAAAATATCTAGGTCAAGTTTGGTTGTCCTATGAAGATTGTGACTGATAATTCCCAAGCTTTTAATTCTTCAAATTTTAACACCTTTTGTTAGAATCATAACATCACAGTTGTTCATTCCACCACCTACTGTCCTCAAGGAAATGTTGTAGCTAAGTCTTCCAACAAAACTATGGTGAGACTCCTAAAGAAGACAATTGCAGAAAGTAAAAGGAATTCGGATTCCCAAATAAAATTTTCAGTATGGAAAAACAGGGTCATTCCAAAAATATCCACAGGTAAATCGCCTTTCGAGTTAGTTTATTGAAAAGCAGTTATCTTCCCTATACAACTTACTATGCCAGTTGCTAAGATGCTTTAGGATTTTGAAGAAGAACCAAGCTCCCTGACTAGAAGGATAAATCAATTAGTGGAGCTCCAAGAGACTATAGAACAAGTAAGACATGGGTTAGACAACTACCAACAAATAATGAAATCCATGTTTTATAAAAGAGATAAAGATAGGCCTCTCCAACCAGGGGATCTAGTTCTGAGATCAGATATGTGAAGAGAAGACAAAGGGAAACATGGTAAATTTGATCCCTTATGGTTTGGACCCTTCAAGGTTACTAAGACTAAAGGAAAAAATACTTTCATGCTGAAGAAATTGGAGGGTGAAATGCTCGAGCTTCCTGTAAATGGGAAATTCCTCAAGCTTTATTTCTAGCATGAAGAGGTTCAATTCTCACCCATTGTACATACCGGTGAGCCATTGTAAAATATCAGTAATGCTTTCAAATATTTATATTTATGTTTTTATTTTTACATGCATGAATAAAATGACTCCATGCCCAATAGACATAATTCTGCTAGTCTGCAAGTCCTCAACACCTTGCTAGCAAGGCACTATCCCCAGTTGGAGCCAATGTTTTCACCTTCTGCAAAAAGAGTTCCAGTTGTACAAAGAGGGAAAAAGAATAGATATATTTGGAGCTAGCCTCCAAACCACACAAGAACTCAAATCTAAATCGGGTCCCCTCCAATGGATAGTGTAAAAATTAGCTTTCCAATAGTATATGGAAATCCTCAAATGGACTAGGGAATTAAAAGTTAGAGTAGAATGAAGTTACCATTGAAAACCAGAAAACAAATGAAAATGCTTAAGTGTAAATCTTGGACCCTGCATGTCAGAATTTTCTAAAGCAACAATAGTGGAGGTCAGAGCAAACCAACAATCAATGATCAATTATATCTGAAAATCAGAGATTGGAGGTCCAAGGTATAGTACACATCGTAGTAATCAGAGGTCCTACAGTATCAGCGAGGTCACACGTTAGATGAAAAAACCATATCGGTGGTTGGTGACAGCAACAACATAAGACAAGTCGTAAATCAGAAATTGGCGATATTCAAATTAACACCATTAAGAAATTGTTTGGAAAATAGGTTGATATTGTAAAATACTAGGGAAAAACCGAAATCAATTTACAAATGATTTCCATTGCAAAATAGGGTAGGTCGAGCCTTTTTCTTTCTCCTCCAACTGGACGCATGGTGGAATAAGATTGGTTCCAATAAGGGCCATGTGGCAGCTGATGTCATCTTGATGTGGTAGTATGGTGGATACATGGTGTGATGCAGGAAAGTGTTCCCTCTGCGGACAGAGGCAACCCCTCTAGCCCTGGAGTGGGTCTAGTCACAAACAAGGATAGATCAATAATAATTTTCCTTAAACAATCATAGTTGGAGGCCTACCTCAACCGGTGGTCGATGGAGTTCCATTGCACTGCTCCAGCTTCCGCTTTCTTCTCCCAAAGAGTGATCAACCTGAAACAATGCAAAGGAAATACAACAAAGCACGTAACCAGAATACAACGATGATTTGTTTACTCACAAAGTCAAGAATTCATGAGCTATCAAGTAAATTGCATACAAGACATAGGAAAACATCATTGATTGTATTAATAATGAAATAAGAGTAAGCTTACAACCAAAGTCTTGACGTCACAAGCCTTCTTAGAGGGATCTAGCCAGCATGTTCCTCAAGCATTCACTCTATGAAGATGGATCTCCCAACATACAAGTCTCTCTCACTCATAAGTTTTACACAATGTCAAGGGCACTTCACAACCTTCCACAAGCTATCAACAATCCCACACTTATCACACTCACACCAGCTATCTACAAACACTAACAACACTTGCTCAATCCAAGAATTTTCCAACTATCCAAAAAAAAACTAGCAATGCATAGCAATGGTGAGGGTTTAAATAGGAGAAGGAGTCTCCATGAAAGGTGGAATAGAGAGCTTATCGTCAAGGAAAGTAGCACAAATGACGAAACAACCATGCCAGAAAAGGGAGGGCGATGCAAACTATGCCAACAACTAGGTCTGGAGTCATCTGGAAGGCTGACGAACAAATCACCCAATCTGGATCATCGCGGGTACATAACTGAGCTTCAACGCTGACATCGCTAGCGAGCTATGTATACAGTCGAGTCATCGCCAAAGACAACAAGTAACCTTGCGCTGGGACATAAAATCAGACCAGCACGGGAATCAGGTGTACTTACGCACTGGCAGCGCATCTGGACTGTTTAGAGTGCCCTTCAGTGCATTTATTTGATACACAGACGTGATGAAATAGAGAAATTTAGGAAAGTGGGTCATTTGGCAACATCAGAGAGCAAATGTTCAATATGAGCATGTTTGACTAGGACACATGACACAATAGGAGGACTGGAGTGAAGGCAGTGACAAATTACTATGTAATAGATGCCCCCTAAAGTATGAAGCCCGAGAGAGTGGGAGGGGTGAAATTCTTTACGAAACTGACTGAGCTGGAATGCCATCTGGAAGAACCTGCACGCAAGTAAAATTGATATCTCTGATAGTGAAATACATATAATCTGGGCATGGGCACAGCCATCCAAAAGACATAAGAACTAGGTCTGTGGTATGGACGCAGCCATCTAGCTAGTAAGACCATGACAATAATAAAGGTATGGTCGTAGCCATCCATCAATGAGTCATGTAATCACGAACCAATCCACGCAGCCCGAACATATGTAATCTGAGTTCGGGGTCTTGAACCCATCCGATCATAGTACAAATTCTAACACGCAAATAGATGTGCTGAGGTCGAGCATGATAGAAAGTCACTTGATTACCGATCAATGATGAAAATCGTTAACAAGCATGAGAGAAACCACCAATAATGCCAATGGTTCTCAAGGTACTATCTAGTACAGCCCACGAAGTGTGGAGAAGGAGCTGGAGTCGAACACTTGTGGAATCACCCAATCGACGACCAATGATGAAAGTCAACTGTCAGGTGAAAAGAACTTGCCATTGAGGCATGAAAACTCTAAGGTACCAAGGGGGATCTCTAGATCAATCTCCTAGATAATGAGCTGGTGTCAACAGGAGACGATCTGTCACAGGAGGGCCATAATGTTTCCCCCATCAATGACACAAGATAAGGAACAAGTGGTAGATGGCGAAACAGAGTATCAGAGGAGAAAAAGGAGGTAAACTGTAGAATGATTATACTCTTGAACATGTCGGTGACATGACTCCGGAGGGTGGTAGCATTCAGATACCAAGGGATCAGAGGCATGATGGAAGCGACGTGAATCAGATGGAATGAGGCTAAATGACAACCCAAAACCCGCAGAAGGCCAAATGACGATGTATGGATGTCTCAACCCAACAAGAAGAAAAAGTGTCGATGTTCAAGAGTGACAAGCTGCCAATGATGATTTCCAAATTTTCCCCCTCCATTGCTGGCGAGTACCCCAATTATTTTTGAAAACAAGCTTGAAGGTGATAACATATGCTTGTAAAGGAAGTTCAACCACTAGTCGAATCCAACCTAGTAATAGTTTAACGAGCCCTAGGGAGGAGAAGCTCGAGTCTCGTCATGGTGACGAGTCCAATGCCGTCAGGGTTTAACGAGTCCGACATGTAGGTTTTAACCCTGTACAGAAATTACCTGCATACGAATTCTTAAACAAAGAAAAGAAACAATGCAAGAGCATAACCCATAAAACACATATGCACAGAGATTTTTCCCTAGATCCCAAAACCGGGACTACCAGCTTGATTTTTCTCATTATGTTCCTTTCAATGTTACAATACATATTTGTACATGCCGAAGCATCCAATACCATGGACCGAAAACCATCGCGTCCAAAAAACATGTGCGAAAATCATGCACAAAACCATAGGTGGGTCCGCCCAACCTAACGTATGGTCCAAAACCAAAATTTTCCGGGGTGCTGCCCCGGACCCCATAAAGTGGGGTTACAGGTGCCCTTCAAACCCTGTATTAACTACGTGGAAAGAATATAACACAACCCAACACGACATAGATAAAACTCAGAGTCTTTTTCATGTTTAGAGAGTTTGAAAAAGACACGAAAAAAGAAAACTCCAGGGGGGGTTTTTCTCATAGATTTGTGTCTCTCGAGCCCGAAAAGGTATAAAATGATACTCGAAAGAATCGCCCAACCATTACGATCAAGGAGTACTTTTCGTGACTAGTGACCTCGATCCGAAAAAGTGGAAAAGCAATCGAAACCACGTCGTTTCGTAACCGATAACAAGCCTGAAACGACAAAGGCCTGGCTATCTTTTTGTGTTTCCACGATCAGAAAAGAGCTTAAAGCCGACCACCTCTTGTTCCATTTAACGAGTTAAAAGGGAAAACTCGGCAATATTTTCGTCTTTAAACGGTCGGAAAAGAGCTGAAAGTAGACCTCCATTTTTATTCTCTTTAACGAGTCAAAAAGGTAAAAAATACTCGGCAATCTTTTCATCTTTTACGAGTCAGAAAAGAGCTTAAAGTAGACTTGTCCTAGAGGAACGAGTGGTATAGAGGGTAGCAACTGGTTCCGGTAATGGTGGAACTGCTCAAAACATGTAATGGTCAAGAGGCTGGCTAATAAAACCACTCATTGCTGCGGTTCCTCAGGAAAGGAAAATCAACCAACTGAAAGCATATGATTGGCCAGAGAGATGGTGGCAATGGAATGAAACAACCAAGGCTCATATAGCAGAATTTAGCGGATAAACAATGATCACGAGGTGTAAATCAAGTATGGGTTCATTTTTACACAAGCTTGAACCATGGAGAACTCTGCTTGGATTCGGTTTCATGTTTACACAAGCTTGAAATGAAAAACTATGCTTGTTATAAGTTCGCATGCCCCCAGCATGATGACACAAATCGAGGTACATGCCCCCCAAGCTTCATGGCATTCAACTAGGTGGATGGAATGAAGGTTCACTTTCGAGATCTTGGAAAGACTCGACTTGGATTTTACGATATCTTAAACAAAGACTCAATTTGGAAAGGGAGGTGTTTCATTTTTTAATGAGGTTGACACAGTAAAAGAACTATCCTCATAACCCTTGTTTCATTTTTTAACGAGGTTAACACAATGGAAAAGAACTATCCTCATAACCCTTGTTTCATTTTTTAACGAGCTAGACACAAGATCAGGAACTATGCTCAAGACTCCTTGTTTCATTTTCTAACGAGGTTGACACAAGATCAAAACTATCCTCGTCACTCCTTCTTTCATTTTTAACGAGGTTGACACAAGATCAGAACTATCCTCGGGACTCCTTGTTTCATTTTTTAATGAGGTTGACACAAGATCAAAACTATCCTCATCACTCCTTGTTTCATTTTTTAACGAAGTTGAAACAAGATCAAAACTATCCTCGGGACTCCTGTTCATGGGCCTTATGAGAACATGGCTCCCAAGAGGTCTTCGCGGGATGGAAGAAACGCACTCTGGGAGGATTACATGTCATGATGCACCAATGGCAAATCAGGTTCCAAAGCCCCCAGTACATGATGTACGCGACCATCTGCATGATCATCAGCAGAGGCGGAGACAGAACAAGTAGCCACATAATTGACTTGTGGCAAGGAAGGTACTGCTTGCGAGCAAGAACTAAGAGGGGATGATAGTTGCGCAGGAGGCACCGGGGGACTAAAGAATGATAAATGATCAATAGTCACCATTCTTCTGTCGTGTGGAAAACAAACCACACAGAAACGTGAAGAGACGAGGGCCCCCATGGCATAAAAATAGTAACGGCCAAGGAGAAGACTGAAATCTAAAGCACCTTGGACAACCAATATGTCTATATAGATGGTTTTGCCTCCCAAAGTAACAGGAAACTTTAGGAGGACCCATAAAGGTTGACTGGTTCCTCCATCAAATGCTAACAGATTTTGTGCCACTGGCACAAGCTGTGGGGAGCCCAAAGCTTGCCAAGTAGTGGAAGGCATAAGACTGACAGATGCACCCTCATCCAAGATAGTGCCAGGTACTGCCTTATCATAGGCATGTACTGTAATCTGGAAAGGCACCTGGGATGGAAGGCAAAAGGTATTCAAGTGACTCCAGTCGAAGGAAACGACTGAACTACTCGGTGGGGGAATCGTATGATTGCCCCCCTGCTCTACAGGAACCGAAGAAGGACCCTCTTGACCAGTAGGGATAGGAGGGTCATTCTCGGACTCAGGAGAATTAGATGAGATGAGAAGAACATGAGCATGACGCTCTTTCGAAATAGAGTGATCAACAGGTGGTGAACCCAAGTCAACACTCTCTCCGACCAATGGTTGGTCTGGAATAGGCGTAGCACAGCCAGGTTCGGAAAGAGGAGGATGGACAAGAGAAGAAAAGTCTCTTGGTCAACGGGGAGAGGGTCTGAAGAGAGCCTTTGATAACCAATGGGAAGTTGGGGTGAAGAAGCTGTAGGGCTTTCCAAAATGGTAGAAGCTTTATCCATGAGCGGACAAAGGTGAAGGGGATGGTTGCCTTCACATAGCCAACGGGGGAATCGAATCTTCCCTAGCTTCTTACCATTGCCAGTTGATAGGGTAGCATTGCCATGATCTTTAGAGGACGATGAGGGATGAGCTGGATCATGAGACCATACTTCTAAGATCCTAAGAATGCCAGGAAAATCACGAAGAAGATGGTCACCCTTACACAATTTACAACGAAACTTAACCTTCCGCAAAGGAGCAGAAGGTGTTCCGACTTGAGATGTACTTGGAGCAGTAGCTACACAGGTGGCCTCACGTTTATCAGACTTCTTCTTCTTTTTCGTCCTCTTCTTCTTCTTCTTAGTCTCCTGGTTACTAGATATGGAGCTTTCACCAGGAGAGGGAGGAGAGGAGGAGGAAGAAACAGGAGAAGAAGGCATAGGCTCAACCTTGGAATCAACATGTCGTGGTTCGAATGAAGGAGACAGCGGAACAAGAGTCATGATGCTCGAGATCACCGAGGTTGAAAACAACCATATGGGAAAACTGATGGTTAACCCAGGAAAAGATAATGTTGCCATATACGGAGCACCGACATTTCCAAAAGAAGGAAATGGACCAGGATTTCCATTTGAGGGAAGACCTTAGCTGGTGGACTCGGGGAATGTTGCCATCGGGAATGAGCCTAAAAAAAACACTCTTCTCACAACCAAGAACTTGAACTATTACCAGGAATATTTTGTGGGCAGTAAATTTTATGACACAGGAACAAAACTTGACCCTTTCATGTTTCAAGAGTCAAGAAATGGACGAAAAGATGACTCTATCTCTTTCGAGGTTTAATGATCCTAAAAGGACAAGTGCTCAGATGGAACTTTTCTTTTAAGGAGTCCAAAAAGGAACGAAAGTGACTACTCTGGAGAACTCGGCAAAAGGTTTACCAGACAAGCCCATAAAACTGCATATACACCTTGGCAGTCATATGAAAGCCATGGAATTTCCGTACGGCAGTCAATCTTCTCGAATGTTGTGTTCGGTGCGTCACGGTTCGTAAGGTGGTAGACACGGCTTCCTATGGATAAAGGATGATAACCTAGTGGGGTCTCCTGACATATACTTGATGGTACATGGGAGCACAATTCCGTACTAGACCACTATTGAGTCACAGAAGGAGGAATCACCCAACCTTGAGTGAAAACAAAAGTGACTAGGTTTAACGACACAGGAGCACGTCTCTAGCCTAGACATCTAAATAGTGTGCATTACGTTCCAATGCGTTGTTAGGTTTATTCAGTTCATTTTTAGGTTGATCTTGAATTATGTTTTAGTTTTCAGGCCTTACCGTATGTATGTAACAAATCCTAGGATGCATCTAGAATGAGCAAAGCATCTTTCATTTCGATGAACACCTACTTACAGAAAGGTAGAGAGTTCATTCCCAAACCAAGACAAGTGAATGCAAACACTAAGAGAACACAATGCATCAATACACTAATATCACGATGAATTGATACTACTAATGAAAGATTTAAAATTCGCTTTTGAATTTCTCAAACATGAAAATTCGTAATGCAAATGTACTTTCACTTTCATATGCTAAATGAATGCAAACTTTTGATTTTTCTCTTCTTTTTTCTTTTGAATTTAAAAGGACAAACAAGCAAGTGTGGATTGATCTATCCAAACAATTGTGATCTATTCTTGGTAGTGAAGAAATCGAATCAACATAAAAAATTGGTTAAATAATCGACACTAAAATTCAACCAGAAACAAGCAGTGAAAAAGCCTCAAGCAAATCAATAAGATGGTTGTGGATGAACCTTGAACAGACAAGTAACACAAGCAAACGGTTTCTCTACAAAACTTCTAAAGGGCTAGGTCACATGGTCTAAAAAACACAAGACTCACTCAAATGAAATCAAAGAGACAATACCCTAACCAAAAGCAATTAAAACAAGCTAATGAGAGACAAGAAACAACAGGGGATAAGCAAGATTGATGAATTCAGGAGGTAAAAAGTTGTAAAATCAACTTTATAGGAATCATCGCAAGTTATACACTGACAACTAGAGATGTCATCGCAAGTTTAGGTACCATCGCTGGTGATGGATAGACAACTAGAGATGTCAGCGCAAGTTTTACACAGACAACCTGAGATGATCACGGAAAAACACCTATTTTCCACGATGATGCGATTTCAAGAGTCATCGCGGGAATTAAACTAGCAACTCGAGATCATCACAGGTGCAAAGCTATAAAGTTGCGATAACATCACAACTGTTAGGCTTTTCTCCGCGATGATGCCAAAAATAATGACAAATGAACAAAAACTCCCAAACCAAAACCAGTCAACCCTTCAATCAAATAGAGGTATTTCCCAGATCAACCCAGGAAACTCAAAAGACTGGTAACCAATCCCCAAAACTTCAAAAGAGACCAAATCACAAATCAAGACAAGAGTAAACAAGAAAAGAACATAGGCCAAGCTCCCCAGTGGAGTTGCCAATTTGTGAAGCAGGAAAGTGTTCGCTCTGCGGACAGAGGCAACCCCTCTAGCCCTAGAGTGGGTCTAGTCACAAACAAGGACAGATCAACAATAGTTTTCCTTAAACAATCATAGTTGGAGGCCTACCTCAACCGGTGGTCGATGGAGTTCCATTGCGCTGCTCTAGCTTCTCCTTCCTTCTCCCAAAGAGCGATCAACCTGAAACAATGCAAAGGAAATAAAACAAAGCACGTAACCAGAATACAACGATGATTTGCTTACTCACAAAGTCAAGAAGTCATGAACTATCAAGTAAATTGCATACAAGACATAGGAAAAAATCATTGATTGTATTAATAATGAAATAAGAGTAAGCTTACAACCAAATTCTTCACGTTACAAGCCTTCTTAGAGGGATCCAACCACCATGTTCCTCAAGCATTCACTCTATGAAGATGGATCTCCCAACATACAAGTCTCTCTCACTCATAAGTTTTACAAAATGTCAAGGGCACTTCACAACCTTCCACAAGCTATCAACAATCCCACGCTTATCAAACTCACACCAGCTATCTACAAACACTAACAGCACTTGCTCAATCCAAGAATTTTCCAACTATCCAAAAAAAAACTAGCAATTCATAGCAATGGTGAGGGTTTAAATAGGAGAAGGAGTCTCCATGAAAGGTGGAAGAGAGAGCTTATCATCAAGGAAAGTAGCACAAATGACGAAACAACCATGCCAGAAAAGGGAGGGTGATGCAAACTATGCCAACAACCAGGTTTGGAGTCATCTGGAAGGTCGACTATTGGAACAAATTGCCCAATCTAGATCATCGTGGCTACATAAATGAGCTTCAGCGCTGACATTGCTAGCGAGCAATGTATACAGTCGGGTCATCACCAAAGACAACAAGTAACCTCGCGGTGAGACATAAAATCGGACTAGCGCGGGAATCAGGTGTACTTCTGCACTAGCAGCACATCTGGACTATTTAGGAGCACCCTTCAATGCGTTTATTTGATACACAGATGCGATGAAGCAGATAACTTTAGGAAAGTGGGTCATTTGGCAACATCAGAGAGCAAATGTTCAATATGAGCATGTTTGACTAGGACACATGACACAGTAGGAGGACTGGAGTGAAGGCAGTGACAAATTACTGTGTAACACATGGCATACATATCTAGCATTTTCAGGGTCCTATCGGGGCATATCTGGGTTACACATGTCACAACTCAAGAAGCGACACAATTCAGCAATGATGTCACTTATCAGAGATTGCTGTTTTATGATCGCAAGTTCTGGAGGGTGGAACCAAAGGCAGTGTTATGAAATCGCTGATTATCATATCCTAATATCATGGGCCCAAAGCAAGATGGACAGGTCGCAAGAGGTGGGTGACATGGGTATTTGTTCTTTATGTTTCATGACCAATTGTGGAGAGAAAAGGTCATTCAAGGACTTTATAAGGGAAAGAAAGTTTATTAAAGGTTTTTATATGTTCATGCCCTGGCACGGGCCCTCCTTGATCCTCTTTCCAAGTGGGCCAAACCACATCGCATATAAGAGATCGCAATTTTTTGGAGGATGCACCAAAGACATGGATCACAAATGATCTATATGTTGAGTTGTGATATCTCAAATGGGCCCAGGTGCTCAAGTGTGCAATCCCATGTGTTACACATGGGGACCATTAGTGATGTTGTATTCCAAAGAACTGGCCCCTGTCCCAAGATCCTATCATTCAATTTTCGTCTAAGTCTTGGGGCTAAGTCAAGAGTGGGCCTAATCGGAGATCGACGTTCACAGTTTTGCAGAGATTATTCAGTTTAAAGTCCCCGATAAGCTTGAGGTCTGATACAACTCAATGATCACTTCCCAAGTTTGTTCAGTTCTGATGGATTGATAAAGGTAGAAAGTGGACATATGAGTTGGAAGCTATGATTAGGATATGTTATGGCCATCATAAGTGATCAATCCTAGTTTCTGTAAAAGGAAGGAGTAAAACTGTTCAGACTAAAAGCTACAGGGAGTCGGTTGAGAGAACATGAAGTGTAATGTGGGAGAAACATGTCTAGAATAGAGGCCAACAAAGGAAGTGGCATGGAGATATTTTCATAAACCATAATTTCAGTTTCACATGTTTTTTTATTCAGTTGTTTTATTAGTATGTTTTGTTTTAGCGAACATCATCTTTTTGTTGTAATAACTGGGGGCGATAGGACATGCACACCAAGAGAACTAGCCATGCAGGCACTTGGATGCTCAGGCATGAGATATTTTTGTAATTTATTTTCAAGCTCTCCCTCTCCTTATAAAAGGGAGGAAGAAACACTTAACAAAGGTTCAAAATTTTGGGAGAGACTGCTATTCTATGGGACCTTTCTTGTTTTCCTACAAGCCTACTTGAAGCTTTTTGTATGCTGGTATCCCTGAAGAGATTAATACAAAGTTTCTAGTGATTCCAACTGATTTGGATTGCAGTATGTTCTTCTCCCTTTGTCTTTCATATATGTTTATAATTCTTCATAGATTGCATGCCATAGTAGCAGCTAGTTGTATTTCCCTTTAGATACAGATTCATTTAAATCAAAACATTGATGGATAATGTCTGTTTCAAGGTGGAAATCGAGTCTTTAAAAAGTGCTCCATGCATCTCAGCAGTTCATAGAATCCCCTCTCTCTCGTTTCTCTTTGAGTCTTGATATATAGGATTCTTATGCCTTAAGCTCTATATGATGGATTCCTCCTCTACTACCTTCCCCCATTACTTATCTCTCAACAACTAAATCACGACAAACTCTGAGTCTGATTTGGCCACCTTAAATCAAATATTGTTTCCTGAGTACTCCTGTGTACAATTTGCTTTCTATTTGTTATCTTTATGAATGATTCTGAATCAAACTCATTTTTATTTTTGTGACAAACTAAAGTGTTGTAATTCCTTACTATAAATCTGTCAAGAACTCTTTAGGATGTCCTAAGCATTGGTCTATAATCAACCCAGAGGTTATCTCTAGGAAGCTTTCATATCTCCTGAAGAACTTGTGCTCCAGGTGCTAGAAAAAGTGACAACATATACCAAGTTAGGAAAGGAAATGTTGCAACCTAATGGCCTAAATGTTAGCATTTATTTCTCCTCTTTATTCGACCTCTGTTAATGATAAAGAAATGACAACCTTCTTCTTGCTTAACCAACAAATCATACTAAATCCTAAACTAAGGACATAGTTGAAAGTGGACTCCTTCTCTGCAAATGGATCTAAGAGAACAAGGTTCCTTTTCAAAAATAGAGGTATCAACTCCCATGTTTGGATCAAGGAATAATTCTCCTTATCCATGGTTGCATGCTAATATGGATTCCCTACAACTTTAGCATGCATTTAACATTCTTATGGATGTACCATATATGTATGCATAATAATGCTTCTCTCTAGGGATGAATGCATGTCTTTAGAGATTCCTTCGTGGATGCATGCATGGTGTTATAAATGCCTCCTTGGATGCATGTATGGGAATACATAGCTTTGCGTCTAAGAGTTCATGTGGAGCATCATCTAATTGAGACCTCGTTAGATTTGCATCATCAACATAATCAATAGCAGAGGAATAAAAGTCCTCTTCCATGCTTTCAAAAACAATGTCTTTGTATGTAGTAGTTTCTTTATCACCAGCAGAGGAAAATATTTCCTCATGTGAGACATCTTCATTATTGGAAAAGATAAAATTTTTATCTGCAATAGCTTCATCAACAACAAAAGAAGCATTTTCTTTATGTGAAACATTTTATCGAGAATATTTGTTCACCTTGTTGAAGAAGTCTTCACCATTTTCATGACTACTATAATAGATCAAACTCTCTATCTCCAAATGGTGTTCTTATAAATCATCTTCATCACCATACAATCCTTTCAATGTAGTCTATATTTCATGCGACAATTTAATATCTATGATATAATAAAGAATATCATGAGACAAGGGTAGACACAATCTTTCATAAGCCATTTCATATATATTAAGCTAAACGAAATTCTCATCCTCTAACATTGGTTTCGTCACAATTCCCATAACTATATGGTACAAGCCTTTTATCATAAGATGAAACGAAATCACTAGCTTCAATTCATAGTTATTGTATGAAGTGAACATGGTGGAAACTGGGAATTCCATTCTTTCACCAATTCAATCCTCCAACATTTTTTGACACATTCAATTTGTTAAAAATTATGACTCTTTTAATCTCCTAGTAGTTTCCAATGCTTTTATCTTCAAACATTAAAAAAAAAAAAAAAAAAAAAAAAAAAAAATTCATACACCATCTCTGGCTCACTCGTCCCTCTGATACCATGTCAAATTATTAAGACCTGCAAAGGTAAGAACCTAACCAAAGAATATTTGCATAAACTTGCAAGAATTAAGAAAAACTAGAAGAGAGAATGAATATTGTATATTCAATAGTGATAAAAGAATAAATACATAAAGTAGCTAAGTTAAGCTTAATTGCATGCAAGAACTAAAGCTAACTAAAGCTAAGTGTGCTTCATGCTTAATGTGCATGTACGCCAACAAATATTGTGACAAGCCTTTTTGATACCCCTCTCATAAAGGTTACTATGAATCATAATTCATGTAAATATTATGGAAATGTAAACATAGTGGTTGGGATGAGAGGAGTGGACATGGATTTAGAGGTCTAAGGAGGAGTTTCTTAGGAAGTGATTAGACTTGGGAAATTTCATTTAATGTGTTACAAGTTCCATGAGTGGGTTTCATGGCTTGCACAGTCAGAAGTGAGGTTTAATATGGCTTTCCTAAGTGAAGGAAAATCCCCATACCACCTCTGTGTAGGTTTTAACCCCATACAGAAATTACCTGCATACAAATTCTAAAACATAGAAAATAAACAAAGGCGATAGCGTAACATATACATAGAGATTTTCCCCTGGATCCTAAAACCGGGACTACCAGATTGATTTTTCATTATGTTCCTTTCATATATATATATATATATATATATATATATATATATATATATATATATATATATATATATATATATATATATATACATATATACCGAAGCATACGATACCATGGAACGAAAACCATCGCGCCCAAAACCATGTGCGAAAACCATGCACAAAACCATAGGTAAGTTCACCCACCTAATATAAGGTCCAAAAAAAAATTCCACGGGGCGCTACATGCCCCTCCTCAAACCCCCTGTGACCCCCCCATTGCGCAACAAACGGGGGGCTTCGCCCCCCCCCTCTAACCCCCCGGTTAACTAGGGGGCTAATCGTGGAAAGAATATAACACAACCGAACATTCTCCCACTTGTTGTTTTCTTTCCACAGGAGAGCTTAGTCATTTATCCAACCCTGCAAAGCCCATTGTTTCTCTACACCAAGAGAACTTCTCAAAGCTCACAGATTTTGTCAATGCATCTATAGTATTCTTCAAAATGTACACCTTTACCAGCAAAACCTTTTTATGTTCTATCATATCCCTCACAAAGTGATACTAAACATCAATGTGCTTTGTCTTTGAATGGTAAGCAAGGTTATTTGCCAAAAAAATTGCACTTTGGCTGCCATAGTCTATCCTTATAGCTCCCTGAACTAACCCCATACTTGAACACAATATCTGCAACCAAGCTACTTCCTTGCTTGCATGCGTGGCTGCCATGTATTCTGCCTCTGTAGTTGATAATGCCATTACAAATTGTTTCTTACTTATCCAACTGACTGCACCTCCAAATAGGTTAAACACATACCCACTTGTAGATATTATCTGATCCATATCACCGACCCAGTCTACATCAACAAAACCATGGATATCCAAAACTCTATCCATTCCTAGTCTTCCATGGTAGCACAAACCATAATCACTAGTGCCACGCAAATACCTGAAAACCCGCTTCACTGCTGCTCAATGCTCCTTCCCTGGTTTTGACATAAGCTTGCTCAATACTCCCACTGCATGTGTAATGTCTGGTCTAGGATAGACCATTGCATACATCAGGCTACTGACTACACTTTCATATGTAACACGCGACATGTCCTCTTCCTCTTCTTTTGTCTTGGGACACTGTTCAACAGATAACTGCACACCTATAGGAATAGGAACCTTCACCGATTTACTATCTTGCATATTAAACCTCTGCAGTATTGTCTCGACATACTTCCTCTGGTTTAACCAAAGCTTCCTCTTTGCCTGATCTCTTTTGATTTCCATGCCCAAAATATAGTTTGCAACACCAAGATATTTCATGTCGAATTTGGAGGACAATTGGGTCTTCAAATCCTGGATGTTCTCTTTGTCATTTCCAATCAGCAACATATCATCCACATACAAGACCAGATAAATAAAATGGTGACCAACTAATTTAAAATACACACAGTGATCTGCTTTGCTTCTGGTGAAGCCAAGTCCCCATATAAATGTATCAAATTTCTGATACCACATCCTTGGTGATTATTTTAACCCATATAGAGACTTCTTTAACTTGCATACCAATTCTTTCTTACCCTTCATTGCAAAGCCTTCAGGTTGCTTCATGTAGATCTCCTCTTCTAGATCCCCGTGAAGAAATCTTTTCTTCACATCGATCTGTTCTACCTCAAAATAAAAAGCAGCAGCAACAAATAAAAGTAATCTAATAAAATCTACCTTGGCAACAGGAGAAAAAATATCACCAAAATCAATTCCCGACACTTGGGAATAACCTTTTGCTACCAACCGAGCTTTGTATTTCTCCACCTTTCCTTCTACATTTGTCTTCTTCTTGAACACCCATTTACTGCCAATGGGTTTCCTTCTAGCCAAAAACTCCACTAGATCCCAAGCCTCATTTTTGTGCAAGGATGCCATTTCATCAACCATGGCCTCTTTCCAAAGTTTTCCATCGTCTAAATCTACTGCTTCCTTCATAGTTCTGGAATCATCATCAGTAATAGATAGAGCAAAATTTGAATAGAAAGAAAATGGACTATACCTTTCTGGTTGCCTTCTTTCTCGAACTGATCTTCTCACAACTAGAGTTTGTGGCTCTTCATCTTTTGATTCCTCTTCTGCTGTAGAGTCTGATTCTTCCTCCTTAAGCTCAAACTCCATATTCTCAGGTTCCTTTAGATGGACTTCACGTTTAACATCTTTCACCTCTATGAACACCACATCTCAGATGTACACAACCTTCCTTATTACTGGGTTCCAATGCTTATAACCCTTTAAACCATCCTTAAACCCAATAAAGATACACTTTTCAGATTTACTATCCAACTTTGTTCTTTTCCCCTTTGGAACATGTACATATTCATCACATCCAAATACCCTCAGATGTGAAAGAGAGGGTTTCTTACCAGTCCATACCTCTTGTGGAGTCTTATCCTCCAACGCTGATGAAGGTGATCTGTTGACCAGGTAACATGTTGTCTCCACCACTGTTTCTGGGAAAACTAGTATTCCTAAAGAATGCTAGCCCTCTAGGTTTGGTAGCTACCCTAGAAACAACAGTTTAAAGCAATTCAACGATTTCTTCTATGTGTAACAGATAAGAGAAATATAATGGAACCAACCTGGAACTTCCGCTTGATCCCTTGCTTGATCTCTCTCCCCTTTGACAGAACCCGCAACTCCTCCCCGTACTTAACACGCTTGGAGAGTACCTGCACAAGTACAGCAACAAAGAACCGTCAAAGCATCGTGATCTATTACAACATAAACATTACAGAATCAGATATATAATGAACAAATGATAGCATTCATAAATGATAACATTCACAATTGCATAATCATATGGAAGAAAAATTGAAGAACTTTATTAATAGAAGGGAGAATTACAACCCAGTTGTCTGATCCAGCATCATCCTCCCAGCTTCAATCCTTCTTCACCTCATGAAATAGCAAGATCACTCCAACAATACAATGCTCTTTCCTCAATTACAAACTATCAGCACTTACTTGCAATTCACAACATTCCAGCCTCTAGATCTCTTAGATGAGGGATCCATTTATAGATGTGTGCAAGGGTGTGAGTCATCCATGGGGTTTGATTAGTGTCATTCCACTTGTTACAATTGGTTCCACAAGAGAAGGGATAACTGAAGGTTTTAGATCCCTTATTCATCCTTGGGCGAATTCAGAGAGGCAAGTGGCATAGGAGAAGTTTCTAGAAGATTCTATGAGCATCCACTTAGCAAACTATCCCGAACATTTTTCCATCCTCATCCATCGCACCCTACAGAAGGCCTAAATAGTATGCATCACACCCTAGCAGTGTACCACTCAGTATGCATCGCACTTTACCAGTGGAGCAGTCAGTATGGTTCAATTTAGGCAATTTTTGGATGGTTTCTCAGATGGAACTTTTGGGGAATGATGTATTTAGATGACTATGTTCCTTTAGGGTATGAAACAACTCTTTTAGGGGTTGAATGAGCCCTAATACATCGACATATAAGCTTGGGGTTGATGTACCCAAATATGTCTATAATAGTTGCCCCCTAAAGCATGAGGTCGTAAATATTCATGTCAGGTGAAATGCTTTATCATGAGGATCCGAAGTTTCGAACTGGAAGGTGACCTGCATAAGTTACAATACAATACTTCATCATAATATGATTTTCATGATCTAGCTGAGGGAGGCATTCCCATGCTCATCTCATCTCACCATTGGTCTTTCATACCATCCATCTTTTGGGGTTTCATCTCTATGTCGTTGACATGTTCAAGAGAAGTCATTCAGTTGAGAAATCACAATCCATTTAATGTCTCATCCACTGCAATACCTCCAACCTTCATTTTTTCATGACCACCATTCCTGAACCTTGTGTCGTTAGTTCATCTTTTACCTCCAAAAATCATTTTCTTCGTTTCGTGTCATAGATGTGGGATACATCAAGGCCCTCCTACGACGAGTCGTTTCTTGTCGACATCAACTCATTGTCCAAGAAGTTGACTTAGAAACAACCCTTTCAGTGCTTTGAAGCTTGCCTACATCAATGGCGAGTTTCTCACTTTCGACGACAGGTTGACATCAATGGCCTTCGACCGAAATATTTTGCGTGGTGTACGACATCAGATCATGTATTCACACCACATGAATTGTACTATAGTACCTTGAGGATCATTTTCATTATCGGTGATTCCTCTTGGATCTGTGAACAGCTTACATCATTGGCTAGTAATCAGGCGATGTCTTTTCCTGTTTGACTTTAGAACATCTCTTCACATGGATTGACTTATACATCGAGCGAAGATTGAACGCGTATTGAAGACCCCGAATCTAGTTTCATCCATCCGGGCTACGATATACTCAGCTTTATAAATTTCATTTCATGTACATAGATCAAAAAGTCGTTTGCAAATACAGACTCGTGATTCTATAGATATAGAGTCGCAATCCAAGGTTAGGATGGCCATTTGTGTAGAGCCTTTGTACATTTGATGTTTTTATACTCCTGAATATATCGCAGCCCGGATGGATGAAACTAGATCCAGGGTCTTCAAAACTTGTTCAATCTTCACTTGATGTACAAGTCAATCCATGTGAAGAGATGTTATGACGCTGAACATGGAAATACATTGCTTGATTTCCAGCCAATGATGTAAGTTGTTAACAGACGCAAGAGGAATCACCGATAATGAAAATGATCCTCAAGGTACTACAATACAATTCACGTGCTGTGAATACATGATCCGATGTCGAACACCACGCAAAATCTTTCAGTCGAAGGCCATTGATGTCAACCTGTCGCTGGAAGTGAGAAACTCGCCATTGATGTATGCAAGCTTCAAAGGACTGAAAGGGTTGTTTCTAAGTCAACTTCTTGGATAATGAGCGAATGTTGACAAGAAGGGACGCATCGTAGGAGGGCATTGGTGTATCCCACATCTACGACACGAAACAAATAAAATGATTTTTTGAGGTGAAAAACGAACTGACGACACAAGATTCAGGAATGGCGGTCATGAAAAAATGAAGGTTGGAGGTATTGCAGTGGATGAGACATTAACTGGATTGTGATTTCTGACTTCTCTTGAACATGTCGGTGACACTGATATGAATTGGTAGCCTTAACCCCAAAATATGGATGGTATGAAAGACCAATGGTGAGATGACCGGTGAATGGAATAACCCAACCCAACCCAATAATGGAGATGAAGTGAAAGTGTCATGTTCAAGAGCGACCTGCTACCATAAATTCTTCAAGTTTTTTCCCTTTTTTCCCCAGTCATTGCTGACCAGTACCTATTTATTTTTGCCAAGCTTGAGGAGGATAACATATGCTTGTTCTATAATTCGACCTTCACGCAAACCTGTCACTATTTGATGTTTTAACAAGTCTAGCGACAGTGAAACTCGGTCTCGTCTAGAATGGACAAGTTTGTCACTATTGTTTTAACGAATTTAATGACAAGGATAGCTCGGTCCTTTTCATGTATAGAGAGTTTGAAAAGGGACGAAAAGAAAACTCCATAAGTTATTTTTCATAAAGTAATCCGTCATGTCCGAAAAAGGATAAAACAATACAGGAGGGATGACATTTCAAATCACTTTAACGAGCTAAAAATGACAAGCGCTCAACAATCTTTTCATATTTAACGAGTCTGAAAAGGGTTTAAAGAGGACTCTATTTTGAGGAATGAGTGGTGTATAGGGTAGCAACTGGTTCTGGTGATGTTGGAACTTCTCAAAACATGTTGAATTCTGTGAAGAGGCCGGCTAATAAGACCACTCATTGCAACTGTTCCTCAAAAAGGGTAAAATAACCAAGTGAGAGCATATAATCGGAAAAAGGGATGGTGGTGATGCGATGTACACAACCAAGGTTCAAAAGGCTGAGAGAATGGCAATCACAAAGGTTAATATTTGAAAATCGGTTCATTTTCAGACAAACTTGAACCATGGGGAGCTATGCTTAGATTCAGCTTCATGTTTACACAAGCCTGAAACGAAGAAACTATGCTTGGATTCAGTTTCTTTTTTACACAAGCTCGAACCGACAAAATTATGCTTGAAGTCAGTTTCATTTTTACACAAGCTTGAAACGGAAAAAAATTTGCTTGAATTCAGTTTCATTTTTACACAAGCTTGAAACGACAAAACTATGCTTGAATTTAGTTTCATTTTTACACAAGCTCGAAACGACAAAACTATGCTTGATGGTCTAAGATGTTCAATTCACTGTTTAGCACATCATATTCTTTCATTAGTCAGTCAACTTGCTCAAAACTCCATTAAATTGTTTAGAAATACATATATATGGAAAAAAATGAACTAAAACTAACATTTCACTTTGAAGTACGTGAATAGTAAACATAAAAGTAGTTTTACCTTTCACTTTCACCATTTCATTTAAAATTTGGGATTTTAGAGCTCTGAAGCGGTTTTCCCCCTCAGATTTCACCAACTGATTTTGGGAGATTCTATGGACCATTCTCCATGCCGTCAGGACTAGGTAGGAGCTTCACCTGAGCTCTTCATTTTCATTCCATGTTTTCTTGATTTTGGGCAAGTTTTTTCACTTTTCTAGGCCCCTTAGGGTTCAATGATTTCGTTCCACAATCATCAAACCTAGCCAGTATCGAAAGGTGTGATTCATACTGAGCTACCAATAGGCCAGTCAGTATGCATCTCACCTTGCTCAAAGGCAGGGTGCAATGGGCGCAGAAAGGCAACTTTATACAGTGTTTTTTCATCAAATTTTTACCTGTTTTTGCTCAAAATTGGATCCTAATTCATCTATTGTTTGCATTTCAGATATTTGTTGGATCAAGATGGTTGTCACATGGCGTGAAAAAGAACATGAAGAGGAGGATATGATTGCTTTACATGACCAGGGCACAGTGGATGCATTAAGAAACTGTGGTTTACTGAAGTTTTTCCGCATATCCAGCATGAGGCAACAGATCAGTTTGTTGCAGTATCTTCTCAATGCTTGGGATCCTATTGACCAGGTATTCTAGATCAGAGGTAAATATATTCCTCTCACGGTCAAGGATATTTATTTTCTAATGGGTTTGTCGAGGCGTGGTGCCCCTCTTTCACTATCAGGATTTACTCGTGGGGACGAATCTGTGAACGATTACATTCATCAGTTCTGTAGGGACGGATCTCAACCCAGTATAGATGGTAAGATAAATATCTAGGATGTTACAGATCAACCTTTGAGGACCATTTTATTTACCCTTGCTAGATTGGCTAGCAGCGCGGCCTTAAATTTAGAGAACAGATCTTACATGTAGTATGCCCTGGAATGCGTGGAACCGAAGGTGTTCAATTGGTGTGAGGCGATACTTCCTTGTTGGGTTGTGTTATATTTTTTCCACGTAGTTAATAGGGGGTTTGAAGGGCACCCGTAACCCCAATTTATGGGGTCCGGGGCAGCGCCCCGGAAAATTTTGGTTTTGGACCCTATGTTAGGTTGGGCGGACCCACCTATGGTTTTGTGCATGATTTTCGCACATGTTTTTTTTGGACGCGATGGTTTTCGGTCCATGGTATTGGATGCTTCGGCATGTATAAATATGTATTGTAACATTGAAAGGAACATAATGAAAAATCAAGCTGGTAGTCCCGGTTTTGGGATCTAGGGAAAAATCTTTGTGCATATGTGTTTTATGGGTTATGCTCTCGCATTGTTTATTCCATTTGTTTAAGAACTCGTATGCAGGTAATTTCTGTACAGGGTTAAAACCTACATTTGGTATCAGAGCTGTTTTGCCTTCAAGGGGACGCCTTTGTTGCTGAGGGGTTTCGCTCGGGCCTGTGGTAGACCCTGTTCATTGGGAGATCTGCGAGATCGATTCTGGTGGTGAAAGAAGATGGCGAGCAGTGGAAAGATAGAGATTGAGAAGTTCAATGGTCAGAATTATGAGTTGTGGAAACTCAAGATGGAGGATCTGTTGGTGGATAAAGATCAGTGGATCGCGGTAGATCCGGGTACTAAACCATCGGGAGTGACCGATGAAGAATGGAAGAAGTTGGATCGGAAGGCAAAGAGCACAATACGATTGTGTGTCTTGGATTCAGTATTGTTGAATGTATCAGGGGAAGCTACGGCAAAGGCTTTGTGGGTCAAGTTAGGGACTTTGTACCAATCTAAGTCTCTGGTGAATAAACTGTTCCTACGGAAAAAGCTGTATAACCTGAGGATGAAAGATGGAGACTCGGTGACAGAGCATCTGAATGCGTTTAATACAGTGGTAAGTCAGTTATTATCTATTGATATTAAAATTCCAGATGAAGATAAGTGCATCAGTCTGTTGTGTTCTCTACCAGATTCGTGGGATAGTCTGGTTATTGCAATAGGTAGCAATGCAACTGCTTTTCAGTTTGATGAAATAGTCTCAGCCTTGCTGACGAAGGAGATGAGACGGAAAAATATGGACAACCAGAATGGTGATGCCTTGTCTGTACGAGGACGGTCCCAGAATAGAAACAAAAATAAGTCATCGAGTGGGAGATCTAAATCTAGAGGGAGATCTAAATCTCCAGGAAAACCTACAAAGGTGGTGTGCTGGAAATGCAGAAAGGAAGGGCACTTCAGAAGGGATTGTAAATCTAAAGCTCCTGATAAAGGAAAGGGATCTAATGATGCTCCTTCTGCAGAGGCGAAAACCACCTCAGATGAAGGTGGGGATGTGTACTTGGCTTCTTCAAGTACACATGTAGATCATGAGGCATGGTTGATTGACTCAGGTGCATCCTTTCACTTCACTCCCCATAGAGAGTGGTTCTGCGAGTATGAGAAATACGATGGTGGTGATGTCTTCTTAGGAGATGATAGGAAGGCTAGAATCATTGGTCGGGGAAAAGTAAAGTTGAAGTTGCAAGGTGGAAGGGTTAGAACACTTCTGGGTGTTCTACATATTCCTGCATTGGCCAGAAATCTGATTTCTGTAAGCAAGTTGGATGATGCAGGTGTAAAGACGATGTTCGAGAAATATACCTGCAAGATGGTTCGAGGAGCACTGATATTAATGCGGGGAGTTCGGATTGGAACTCTGTACAAGATGTAAGGTAGCATTGTTGTTGATGGGTGCAATAGTTCTATGGTTCCTGAAAATGGAGTAGAGAATCTAGTGGTCTCTGGAGAGAAGACCATGTTGTGGCATCAAAGGCTTGGACATATTGGAGAGAAGGGCCTTCGAATACTTCATGGTAAAGGTATGGTAGAAGGTATGAATAATAGCTCTCTGGATTTTGATTTCTGTGAAAATTGTGTATATGGGAAGCAAAATCGGGTGAGTTTCCCCTCTGGTGGTAAGAGGACGAAATAGATATTAGAGCTTGTGCATAGTGATGTGTTTGGACCTGTGAAGGTTCCATCACTGGGTAAGTCTGTGTACTATGTATCATTCATAGATGACTTCTCAAGGAATACAAGGATATATTTTCTTAAGAAGAAATCTGAAGTCTTTGACAGGTTTAAAGAATTTAAGGCTCTGGTGGAAAATCAGACAGAGAAGAAGATAAAGGTGATGAGGACAGATAATGGTGGAGAATTTTGCAGCAAGGAATTTGAAGAATTTTGTAAGAAGTGTGGTATAGCACGGTAGAAGACTACTCCATATACACCTCAGCAAAATGGAGTCGCAGAAAGAATGAACAAGACGTTGATGGAAAGGGCAAGAAGCATGCTCAGTGGTGCCGGGTTAGGACAGGAATTTTGGGCAGAGGCGGTGGATACTACATGTTACCTGATCAACAGATCACCTTCATCAGCGTTGGAGGATAAGACTCCACAAGAAGTATGGACTGGTAAGAAACCCTCTCTTTCACATCTAAGGGTATTTGGATGTGATGCATATGTACATGTTCCAAAGGAGAAACGAACCAAGTTGGATAGTAAATCTGAAAAGTGCATCTTTATTGGGTATAAGGATGGTTTAAAGGGTTATAAGCTTTGGAACCCAGTCACACGGAAGGTTGTGTACAGTCGAGATGTGTTGTTCAGAGAGGTAAAAGATGTTATTCAACATGAAGTCCAACCAAAGGAACCTGAGAAGATAGAGTTTGAGCCAAAGGAGGAAGAATCAGACTTTGCAGCAGAGGAGGAATCAGAAGATGAAGAGCCACAAACTCCGGCTGTGAGAAGATCAGTTCGAGAAAGAAGGCAGCCAGAAAGGTATAGTCCATCTGCTTTCAGTTCAAATTTTGCTTTGTCTGTTACTGATAATGATCCCAGAACTGTGAAGGAAGCAGTGGATTCAGAGGATGGAAAACTCTGGAAAGAGGCCATGGTCGATGAAATGGCATCTTTGCACAAAAATGAGGCTTGGGATTCGGTGGAGTTGCCGGCTGGAAGGAAACCCATTGGCAACAAATGGGTGTTCAAGAAGAAGACAAATGCAGAAGGAAAGGTGGAGAAATACAAAGCTCGGTTGGTAGCAAAAGGTTATTCCAAGGTGCCGGGAATTGATTTTGGTGATATTTTTTCTCCTGTTGCCAAGGTAACTTCTATTAGATTACTTTTATCTGTTGTTGCTGCTTTTGATTTTGAGGTAGAACAGATGGATGTGAAGACAACATTTCTTCACGGGGATTTGGAAGAGGAAATCTACATGAAGCAACCTGAAGGCTTTGCGGTGAAGGGTAAGAAAGAACTGGTCTGCAGGTTAAAGAAGTCTCTGTATGGGTTAAAACAGTCACCAAGGATGTGGTATCAGAAATTTGATACATTTATACGGGGACTTGGCTTCACCAGAAGCAAAGCATATCATTGTGTGTATTTTAAATTAATTGGTGACCGTATTATTTATCTGGTCTTGTATCTGGATGATATGTTGCTGGTTGGAAATGACAAAGAAATTATCCAGGATTTGAAGACCCAATTGTCCTCCAAATTCGACATGAAAGATCTTGGTGCTGCAAACTATATTTTGGCATGGAAATTAAAAGAGATCGGTCAAAGAGGAAGCTCTGGTTAAACCAGAGGAAGTATGTTGAGACAATACTCCAGAGGTTTAATATGCAAGATAGTAAACCGGTGAAGGTTCCTATTCCTGTAGGTGTGAGGTTATCTGCTGAACAGTGTCCCAAGACACAAGAAGAGGAAGAGGACATGTCCCGTGTTCCATATGCAAGTGCAGTGGGTAGCCTGATGTATGCAATGGTCTGTACTAGACCAGACATTGCACATGCAGTGGGATTATTGAGCAGGTTTATGTCAAAACCTGGGAAGGAGCACTGGACAGCAGTGAAGCGGGTTTTCAGCTATTTGTGTGGCACTAGTGATTATGGTTTGTGGTACCAAGGAAGACCAGGATTGGACAGAGTGTTGGATATTCATGGCTTTGTTGATGCAGACTGGGCTGGAGATCTAGATCAGAGAAGATCTACAAGTGGGTATGTGTTTAACCTATTTGGAGGTGCAGTCAGTTAGATGAGTAAGAAACAATCTGTAGTGGCACTATCAACTACAGAGGCAGAATACATGGCAACCACTCATGCAAGCAAGGAAGCAGTTTGGTTGCAGAGATTGTGTTCAAGTATGGGGTTAGTACAGGGAGCTATAAGAATAGACTGTGAGAGCCAAAGTGCAATTTTCTTGGCAAAGAACCCTGCTTATCATTCAAAGACAAAGCACATTGATGTTTAGTATCACTTTGTGAGGGATATGATAGAAGACAAAAAAGTGTTGCTGGTAAAGGTGGACACTTTGAAGAATACTATAGATGCATTGACAAAATCTGTGAGCTCTGAGAAGTTCTCTTGGTGTAGAGAAGCAATGGGAATCTCAGGGCTGAAAAAATGACTAAGCTCTCCTGTGGCCCCCTGTGGAAAGAAAACAACAAGTGGGAGATTGTTGGGTTGTGTTATATTCTTTCCACGTAGTTAATAGGGGGTTTGAAGGGCACTCGTAACCCCACTTTATGGCATCCGGGGCAGTGTCCCGGAAAATTTTGGTTTTGGACCCTATGTTAGGTTGGGCAGACCCACCTATGGTTTTGTGCATGATTTTCGCACATGTTTTTTTTTGGACGCGATGGTTTTCGGTCCATGGTATTGGACGCGATGGTTTTCGGTCCATGGTATTGGATGCTTCGGCATGTATAAATATGTATTGTAACATTGAAAGGAACATAATGAAAAATCAAGCTGGTAGTCCCGATTTTGGGATCTAGGGAAAAATCTCTATGCATATGTGTTTTATGGGTTATGCTCTCGCATTGTTTATTTTCTTGGTTTAAGAACTCGTATGCAAGTAATTTCTGTACAGGGTTAAAACCTACATTCCTGTCATAAAAGAACAACTGTCCAAAGTAAAGAATGGAAGAACCAAGAACTTTGGTTATTGATCCATATTGACTGCTTTTTCTTTGGAAAGAATTCCATTGATGCAACCTCAAAACATTTCATTGGGATTGCCAACACCGAGGGAACCACAGATGCAAAGATGGGTGGACTTGATGGCTAGACATGCCATCAGTCACAGATATCCTTCTCAGATGCCTTTTTTGAGTGGTTCCATCGCCAAGAGATGGTATTTATGGAGTATCCATATACCGGGATGGATTTTCGAGGTGATCCGGATTTGGCTTTACCAGTTGGTGAGCAGTGGAGTGCTATAGGTAAAATGATTCGACAACATCTTTGTTTTTTCAATTTTATAATGCTTTTGTGTATTTGATGTTACCAAGACTAAACAAATTCATATGTGTGTGTAGATATTGGACCATTGCGAGCAGTGGCACACCCACGGGAGGCAGACGATGCTCCAGCAGGAGAGGCTGTAGGGAGGGCCATCCTTCAGGATCTGGACATATCAAAGACCCTGGCAGTGTTGCAGGATCAGATTGAGGGCCTCACTCTTGGTATTCAGGATGTTAGGACCAATGAGTTAACTTTGAGGTTACACCGCCATACTACTGGCGTACCGAGTCATTGGACTAGGCTCCTGCACATGATAGCCGAGGCGGTGACATGTTATCACCAGCATCACTAGTCTAGGATGTTTTTCTACATTCATTTTGAGTTTCTTGGTCAGATGACCAATTTTGTCTTGGACACAAAACATTTTGTGAAAACTATAAACAACTATCTACTTTTGATTTTTGGAGTTATATTTTGGCTAAGTGATGAAATCCTAATGCAAATATTGATCTGAAATGCTTTCTTTACAAATGTCGCAAATGTCTATTTAACACATATTTTGCTAATGAATTAGTCAATGTGTTTAAGTTTCTAGAAATGTGTTGATATTGAATGGAATCAAAATGTCTTTCCAAAATCCTAACTCTTAGGAACATGTGATAAATATCTAGGTTCCGAATGGAATAAACGCCAGTAAGTTGTAGAATGACAATTTGTGAATCTAGCCTGACAATGAGTCAGCGTATGCCATGTGAAATGGCATCAGAGAGAAGTTTAATCAACGCACTATACTCAACGATGTTGTTCTTTGATCAACCAATACATACCCCCCCTGAAACTCACTAACTCACCGCTTGGAGCGAAGATGGCCCAGGTCGCCGAAGATAAGTTTTGCATACTACGACTAGCTCCATCAACATACCCAACAAATGGTTCCAAAAATTTTGACATCTACAACAAATGCGAAGTGGATTACATAACCAAAATGACAACTCTAAAAGAAAAGACTCAAAAATGCAATAAAAGCATATGTACAATGAGTTTACTACTCTTAATCAAGCATAGTAACATTTAAGATACAACCCATTTCGGGGCTGTGATAGTGGAATCCCATCATAATCGACTAGCTCATAGGCTCCTTTTGTCAATACACATCTAACAATGTAAGGGTCCATCCATAATGGTTCAAATTTACCTGCTCCTAATTTGTCAGAATCCTGATCGTAAAGCAAGACTAGGTCATCTTCTAAGAAGACACGAGGCTTAAAATTTTTGTCATATTGTGCCTTGATGCGTTTCTTATGTGCTTCATTAGCCAACGTGGCATCACGACGGGTTTCATCTAGATGGATTAATTCCAAGAAACGAGCCTCTTCTTTAGAAGTTTCGGGAAGCAGATCGATTGTGAGCTTGAGGGATGTGATTTCGCACTGAATTGGTAAGACTGCTTCGAAACCATACACCAACTGAAAGGGCATAAATCCAGTCGCATTTCTCACCGAAGTCCCCACAGAGCTGAGTACAGGATTAAAGGCCAATTCCGTTTATGGAGTCCAATCATTCTCTGCAGCATGCACTTACGGACTTTGTTGATTGCCTCAACTTGTCCATTAGCCTACGGATAATATGGAGTAGAACTATCGTGGGACAGTCCTAATTTGGTAGTTAATTCGATCATCATGTGATTGCGAAAATGCGACCCATGATCTATGACTATAGCCTGTGGTACACCAAATCTAGAAACTACATGATTTGAAAAAGAATTTCGCCACTGTTGTTCAATGTAGGCATCGCCTCGGCCCATTTTGTAAAATAGTTGACAATTACTATAATATACCCATGCCCCCCAGCTAGGGTGGGGTTACATGTCATGAAATCAATGCCCCATTTAGTGAATGGGCCAACAGCAACGACTGGATGCAGTGGTGCAGGTGGTAATCTGGTTTTGCGATCAAAAATCTGACAAGCATGGCAACTTCTGACTGCAATTATGTAATCTTTGAATATGGTGGGCCAGAAGTAACCAACTTGTAAGATCTTTTGTGCAGTAGCGTAACCAGATAGATGCCCCCCACAAGCACCTGAATGAAAATCATTCAAAACTTTTTCGGCCTCCTCATGCGTGAGGCACCTTCATAAAACCGTATCGACACCACGATGATAAAGTGTATCACCAACGATCAGATAGTCTTTGGCTTGGTATCGAGTACATCGTTGTTCAGAGCGAGAGGTGTTAGGCCTAAAAGTTTGGGTTTGGAGATAGACCAGTATATCTCTGTACCACAGATCACTTGACGATATCAGAAACAGAGTCTCATCCACGATTGATGCTTTTGATGTTAAATCATTGGAGGACGAGGGAAAGTCGCAAAGTAACTCTACAAAGACGAGAGACTTCTTTGATTTGGATTTGGTGAATTCCAAATCAAACTCCTGCAAAATGGCTATCCATTTGGAATATTTCCCCCCAGCAATTGACGTGAAAAAATGTATGTCATAGGGTTGCAATATGACACAATGGTAGTTTTGCGAAAGAGTACATAGTGTCAAAATTTCTGTACTACTTGAACGACTGCTAAAGCCAACTTTTCTACATAAGAGTATTTGCTTTCTGTATCATTAAGATTACGAATTAAATAATATATAGGATGTTCAATTCCGTCATGTTCTTGCACTAAAACCATAGCGATGGTTGTATCTGAAGTGACGAGATACAGGTTGATGTCTTTTTGATAGTCAGGAGCGTACATTAATGATGCTTTTATCAAGGAATATTTTAAAGCATCAAAGGAAGCTTGTGCAACCTGATCCCAGTGGAAGGGTACTCCTTTTTTCAAAATATATGTATAACCTTTAGCGGGTTCAACATAATGTGGAATGAACCTTCTCAGAAAGTTATCTTTCCCTTGGAGTCTCTGAATCTGAAGCAAATTTGAAGGTGGACGCATGTCAAGAATTGCCTGAACCTTAAATGGGTCGAGTCGAATTCCATCATGAGAAATTACAAAACCAAGCAGTCATCTAGAACCAACACAAAACAGACATTTGTGCGGATTGAGTCGTATCTTGTAGTGTCGGCAACGGAAAAATATGGTTCTCAAATGTTGTGGATGATCAATCCATTTTCGTGAATGAGCAGGCATATCGTCGAGATACGATTGAACGATGTGTTTGATGTCATTGAAGGCGTAATTCATTGGCCTTTGAAATGTTGCCCCTGCGTTCTTCAAACCGAAAGGTAATTTACGATATGCAAATGTGCCCCACGGACATATAAATGCAGTCTTTGACTAGTCCTGTGGGCGGATATTGATTTTATTATAGTTTGTAAATCCATCCATGAATGAAAAGATTTTGCATCCAGCACATTCATCAATAATCTAGTCGATAAAGGGTGTAGGATAGTTGTCCTTCGGACATGCTTGATTTACATCCCTATAATCGACGCACACTCTTATCATTCCTTGTTTTTTCATCACAGGAACAATATTCAATACCCAATCAGTGAGAGGTACAGGGTAAATGAAGCCAGCATGCAAAACTTTTTCAACCTCTTCTTTAATGGCAACGACTTTCTTTGGATGAACAGGTCGAAGTCGTTGTCGTACTGGTTTGACATCTAGATACATCTTGATTTCATGTTCAACAATTCTCGAGTCAATGCCTGGAATTTCTTCATATGACCATGCAAAGACATCTCTGAATTCGTGAAAAAGATCACAATAGTTATCTAGCTTTGATGGAGAACAAGATTTACCGACGTGAATATTCTCTACAATCTTAGGTTTGGTCGAAATATTAATAGTGATAGTTTCCTCAATGTTGGACAGATTTCTCTCGGAATCTACTGTATTTATAGAATTTAATAAAAAATCAACAATTGAGGGGTGATTGAGGTCATTCGAATAATCTTCTTTGTCATCTCGAAGATGGGAATGATGATGATAATCTTCTCATGGCTTCTCTCCTATCATCATTGATTGGATGATTCCTTCATCTGTAGAATGTATACGAGACCAAGGATCAGAAGAGGTACCATATTCTAAAGACCTATCTACCCAAACACTTGTTGAGTGCAGACTCAGATTTGCCACACAAGCCCAAAAAATTAATTGCTAAAAAGATTCAATGGGGCATGGCAACAACTCCTCACGATGATCCTCACTATCAAAATAGTTGGAACTCTGCTTAATTTTAGATGATGTAGAAGAGATCATATGACAGGTTTCCACTGTGGCCACTTCCGCGAAACTAGATGGAGATGGGAGGACAAAAGTACCCATTAAGGAAGGGTCTTTTAGGAGACATACTCCAACATTTTGAAGCGATTGTGAGTTTCCATGGATCAATGGAATACTTCCAGTAGCTTGTGAACTGTTAGAAAAATAGGCTAGTTGGTCGATGATTGTGATTCCATCTTGGAAGGGAAATGCAATCTTTCTAAAATATGTAGACACAATGGAAGCCATAGCATAAACCCAGGGTCTTCCTAGTAAAATATTGTAGTCAAGGAGTCCATCAATGACCTCGACTTCAATCTCTACTGTCTTGCCCCCCAGTTCAACTTGCAAGCTACTTAAAATCCCATACGGAGTGTACGTTCTTCCATCAAATGATTTTAATGTGGTTTGTGATCGTGACAAGGGTGGCGAACCAAGAGTTTTCCAACAACTCATTGACATAATACAGGTAGATGCCCCCTCATCAATGATGGTTCAATGAACATTTTTATTGAGGGCTTTTACCTGTATAAGGAAAGCGATTTGGGCCGGTAACTGTGGTGTATATCCTTTATGATCAAAGGCCACAAGATTGGAATCTGTTGGATCGATCCCACCTATTGTTGATAACAAAGCCTGCTTTTGGGAGGGACAATTTTGCAATACCTCAAGTGTTGACATAACAGATGGAGATTGAGCTAGATCCTCCACTATATTATAATTCTGAGCATCTCGAGCACAAGGATTAAATGTCGATTTATGTATGACTCCCTTTGGCGGCTTAATGGTTAATTCAGGAATAATGGGTGGAACAACTTCTGGCGAAGTCGTTTTCGAAGCATTAGGTTGATCAATAGCCTGATTGTTCGACGACGATGGATTCCCATAATCTTTACTCCTTGTTGATATCAAAGCATCATTTTGCTTTTTCGATGGATAGCATAAGCACTTGGGATGTGGAAGCATTATCGGTTGCAACCATATTAGTTTCTAGGTTTGGAAATGGATCAGTCAACACCACTGAGTTTTTCGAAGCCTTCAAAATTTTTTGAGACCTCAGATCGAAGTGGACACTCTCTCGTAAAATTCTCCTCGCTGCAGATTAAACATGGAGAATGAGGAGGTTTCTTTGTCGCAGTAGGGTTTTGAGATGATTTTTCAGGAGTGGAATTCTTCTATATCTTATTATTTTTCCCTTTCTTCTTGCCCCTGGTTGCTTTGGATTTTTACCCTTGTCAGATGACATGGCATTAATCTCCGAGTCAAGAGAATTGTCATTTGCATTTTGACTAGAAACAACAAGAGCTTGACCAGATGGACCTCTTGCGGTTTGCGTGCTTGAGGCATCGATCATGCCGTCACCAGCATGAGAGTCCCTATTCGATTTAGGAGGAGGTGGAACGGAAAAAGCTGGTCTAGGAGCGTCAGGAATTTTGTCGTAGAGTGTGTCAGATTGAGTGTAGATCAAATCTAAATATTGGGCATGAGCAATGAATTGTTCTTCAGTGACAACTCCTCCTTTCGCCACGTCCTTAGTGATAGATGGAAATAAGGACTTAACAAACCACTCAGCTAAAAGCTGATTAGGAACATATGTCTTTACCATTCGATGACGATGTCGGAACTCATGAATATGATTAGATATGTGAGTGGACGTGGTCTGTTTAAAATTGGTAAGGAGTTATGTTCTAGTTTCATACCTGATGGGTAACTGAAAGTGGGTTAGAAAAGTAGTTGCAAGGCTGGTGAAGTTATCAAACGAAGCTCTAGGTAATTCAATATACGATTTTGCTGATGGACCAGTGAGCGTTCTCTGAAAAAGACGAATTCTAATCGAATCATCATTCAGAGTGTTAGATGAGCACCACAAATGAAAAGTCATTGCGTGATTCGATGGATCTTCACCTAGATTTCCATTGAACTTGGGAATATCAGAGGGGATTTTATGAGGAATCGCCAGCCACTAAGGGGCGTATGCAATTGGATCATTCGTTAGCCGGTTCAAATCTGGTAATTCTAGAGTTGCTACAAAAGGAAACTATTGATTCAGGTTGGGTGGAGCATAACCAGGATAAGATGGAATCGCCTGAGCACCAGGTCTTTGCATACCAGCATAATGCATCTATTGCCGATAACGTCGATAAGGTTTTTGGACATAACTAGTATAGTGTGGTTGTTGATAACCGGTTTGAAAATGTGGCTATCCATAACCTACAAAGCCTTGTTTCCCAAGTCCTCAGTAGGCTTGATATTGACCAAATCCAGTATGATCTTGTAAACCAAGTTCAAACTAAGGTTGGGTTTGCTGGAATTGCGGTTGTTGATATTGTGGCCACCATAGTTGTTGGACCGTTTGCTGTTGCCCAATACCGCAAGATTGACCAAGTTGTGGATTGACAATACCCATTGGTGCCTGAGTCGTTCCATATAAAGGAGTACTAACCTAAGGTTGCGGTTAAGCCGTTGAGACAAGTGGTTGTTGTATCACAACCTGAGAGACTTGAGGTTGAGACACAATAGGTTGTGCTTGTGTTTGCGACATAGTCGTAATAGTAGGTGTAGTGGGAATATTCGACACAGGTCAGATCGGTTGTATTTGATATACAACCCTTGGTTGTTCTGGCAGTATTGGTATCCAACCACTAGATGTAATTCTAGCTTGACCTGAATATTGTTGGAAACTCTCATATGGTTGTTCCCTAGGAGGAAATAGTGAAAAGCCATATTGCTCTCCATATGGCGCCTGTCCAGTATTTAAAGGATATATTAGTCTTTGAAAACTGGTTTGCCCAAATTGATATTGGTTGTCAGGATCAAATTGTTGAGTTTCAACATAAGAAATACCAGATGGGACTTTGAAAGAACAAATAGGAGCAGCCCCTGAGTATACTCCAGCTATTGATTGATAACTAGCTGGAACAGATGGTGTACCAGAAAACATTGTAGGAATAGCAATAGGAGGTTCTGTCGCAGCTGCATAAGATGATACATTCCTAGATGTTTATGGTTGCTCAGACATGTTTAGTTTATCCAAAATCTCTCCAAGCGATTCGACAGGAACTCGCGATGAAGGAGGATTAAAAGAACCAAACTCAGGAGTAGAAGGATACAAATGAATCCCAGTTCCAAAATGAAATGGGGTACTAGATGGGGGATCCTCTGCTATCCCCTCTATAGCAATCAGACCAGGTGGAAGAGGTAGACCGTCAGGTCCGTAAAATATTTCTGGAGCCGAAGAAGGTATAGCTTCTACAGTGACAAGAACTGGAGGGGTGACACCTTCTGAATACTAAAAATCAACTTCCAGATGTTCAGGTAAATGAACTTCAGTCTCAAAGGGAGGTTCTTGAACAACTATTGGATCAAATTTAACCTTGGTTTGAACTGAGAGGGGTTATGGATCAACTCTAGATGGAGTCGTTTCAGGTACAAAAGTGTCTGTCGTTACACTAGGATCAGTTCTAATGTCCTCTTGCAACTGCGGAACTTCTTCTATAAAAGCTAATGTGCCAGAAATAATCAGAGTAACCAGAGTCTCTGACGATGTTGAAACAAAGGTTTCAAATAAACTAGATGAATTGGACTCAGTTAAATGAGACCACTTTGTCAGGATTGGCTTCACCTCCAGAGTCAAAGACGGTTGACTCGCTAACCTCCGCGAACGACGGGGTTTTGATTGACTTTCTTCCACGGTTGCGGATTATTTGATCAACTCAAAATTTAGGGGAAAAATGATGTTATTCCGAATTCAATTAATTTTAATGATGCTTGGACACAACTTTGCTTTTTCAGTTTTTAAGAGTTGAGAAAAAGCTAAAGATGACTCTAGTCTCCTTCGATTTTTAATGAGCCTGAAAGGACAAGTGCTCAGATGGACCTTTTCTTTTAAAGAGTCGAAAAGGAATGAAAGTGACTACTCTAGAAAATCTAGACATAGGGATTACCAAACCAATCACAAAACTGCAATATACACCCTGGTGATAAATTAAAAAGAAATTACCAAGGACTTATGTACGCAGTCAATCTTCCCGAATGTTTTGTTCAGTCCATTGCGATCAATAAGGCGGCAGACTCAGTTTCCTATGGATAAAGGATTTAAGCCTATTGTGGTCTCCCAATATATACGTGACTGTACGGGGAGTACAAGTCCTTGCTAGCACTTTTTGTATCAAGGAGGAGGAATCACCCAACCTTCAGTGAAAACGATAGCCACTAGTTTTAACGACACCGGAACACGTCACTAGCCTAGACCTCTAGATATGTTGCGTTAAGTTCCAAAGCATTGTTAGGTTCATTGAAATTAATTTTAAAGCTGATCTTTTTTAGAGTTTTCCTTTCAATGGTTCACCTCATGATGATGATCTAAAATTCCTAAGATGCAGTCTACCATGATAAACAATCTTTCTTTATTGAAACAATGAAAATCTTAGCTACTAGGGAAAGAAGGTAACAGTGCCTTTAAGCAAAGAGCAAAGAGCACAAACTAGTGCATTTACCTAAATCCTCTTTTCGCACACAAATCAAAAAATTCTAAATGAAAAATGCATGTATTTGTTTTCGTTCTCCTTAATGTGAAAAATGCCAAAAGGAAAACTAAATGCAGCAAAGATTTGAAATATTTCACTCAAAATGGCATTTTCGACAATTTCTTCTTCAAAAGAGAAAGGAAGACTCTAAACGACACTTTTCAATTTTGAATAAAATGCTTTCGACACTTCGAACATAAGCAAATCAAATCAAATGCATGAAGAAAAAGTTCAATCGATTATCAAGGGAAGGAAGAATTTACGACACTTCTCTTTTCGACACAAAACGACAATCACGACACATTTTGTATCAAAGCGACAAATCGATTTAAACAAATTTTCAACAAAGGATTGTAAATGAGGAACAAATACACAAAAAATATTCACTAATCCTAATGTAATTGAGGCTGCTCTAAGTGATGCAAGGAAGTTTCAGTAAAGAGGCACTGTTCATATGCAACAAAACAACCAAACAAAACTGAAAACAAGGTCAAAAACCCTCAATTTCTAGATGGAAAAAGAGTTCAGTCAATCATTGCACCTAGGCTTCACAGAATATGAGATGCATCACACTTACTACACTCGAGAGGTGCTATGCATACTGAGTCACAGTGGGAGACAGTGCGATGGTCTAGGGAGCGCAACTGAAAAGGGTTTTGGCTCAAATGTGGAGCTGTTTTGAATGAGTTAAGGTGGGTTTTGATGAAAAATAAAGAGCAGAGTATGACGGAGTGCCTTGAGAGGTTACTGATCTACCAAAAGGGCATTTGACTGAAGCAGCATTCATCTACTATGCAATTGCAGAGCAAGAGCAGTTTGAAAGCTACTTGGCTTACCTCAGGCTCTGTCTATAGTTTAACAAATTGAACATAAAACAAACAATAACAACAAACAAACATCTAATCGTTCCCCAGCGGAGTCACCAATTTGTTTCTGGGAAAACTAGTATTCCTAATGACTGCCATCCCTCTAGGTTTGGAAGCTACCTTAGAAACAACAGTTTAAAGAAATTCAACGATTTCTTCTATGTGTAACAGATAAGAGAAAGATTATGGAACCAACCTGGAACTTCCGCTTGATCCCTTGCTTGATCTCCCTCCCCTTTGACAGATACCACAACTCCTCCCCGTACTTAACACGCTTGGAGAGTACCTACACAAGTACAGCAACAAAGAACTGTCAAAGCATCGTGATCTATTACAACATAAACATTACAGAATAAGATATATAATGAACAAATGATGGCATTCACAAATGATAACATTCACAATTGCACAATCATATGCAAGAAAAATTGAAGAACTTTATTAATAGAAGGGAGAATTACAACCCAGTTGTTTGATCCAGCATCATCCTCCCAGCTTCAATCCTTCTTCACCTCATGAAATAGCAAGATCACTCCAACAATACAATGCTCTTTCCTCAATTACAAACTATCAGCACTTACTTGCAATTCACAACATTCCAGCCTCTAGATCTCTTAGATGAGGGATCCATATATAGATGTGTGCAAGGGTGTGAGTCATCCATGGGGTTTGATTAGTGTCATTCCACTTGTTACAATTGGTTCCACAAGAGAAGGGATAACTTAAGGTATTAGATCCCTTATTCATCCTTGGGTGAATTTAGAGAGGCAAGTGGCACACGAGAAGTTTCTAGAAGATTATATGAGCATCCACTTAGCAAATTGTCTCGAACATTTGTCCATCCTCACCCATCGCACCCTACAGAAGGCCTAAACAGTATGCATTGCACCCTGGTAGTGTACCACTCAATATGCATCGCACTTTTCCAGTGGAGCAGTCAGTATGGTTCAATTTAGGCACTTTCTGGATGGTTTCTCAGATGGAACTTTTGGGGAATGATGTATTCAGATGACTATGTTCCTTTAGGGTATGAAACAACTCTTTTAGGGGTTGAATGAGCCCTAATACATCGACATATATGCTTGGGGTTGATGTGCCCAAATATGTCTACAACCATCTCTGCCCAGAATTCCTGTCCTAACCCAGCACCATTGAGCATGCTTCTTTCCCTTTCCATCAAGGTCTTGTTCATTCTTTTTGCAACTCCATTTTTCTCATGTGTGTATGGAGTAGTCTTCTATCGTGCTATACCACACTTCTTACAAAATTATTCAAATTCCTTCCTGCAAAACTCTCCACTGTTATTTGTCCTCGACACCTTTATCTCCTTCTCTATCTGGTTTTCCACCAAATCCATAAATTCTTTAAAATTTTCAAAGACTTCAAATTTCTTCTTGAGGAAATATATCCATGTATTCCTTGAGAACTCATCTATAAATGATACATAGTACACAAACTTACCCAGTGATGGAACCTTCACAGGTCCAAACACATCATTGTGCACAAGCTCTAATATATGTTTCACCCTCTTACCACCAGAGGGGAAACTCACCCGATTCTACTTCCCATATACACAATTTTCATAGAAATAAAAATCGAGAGAGATATTACTCATACCTTCTACCATACCTTTACCATGAAGTATTCAAAGGCCCTTCTCTCCAATATGTCCAAGCCTTTGATGCCATAGCATGGTCTTTTCTCCAGAGACCACTAGATTTTCTGCACCACTTTCAGGAACCACAGAACTCTTGCACTCATCAATAACAGTGCTACCTTGCAACTTGTACAGAGTTCCAATCCAAACACCCCACATCAATACCAATTCTCCCTGGACCATCTTGCAATGATATTTCTCGAACATTGTTTTCACACCTGCATCATCCATCTTGCTTACAAAAATCAGATTTCTAGCCAATGCAGGAATATGCAGAACACCTGGAAGTGTTATAACCCTTCAACCTTACAACTTCAACTTTACTTTTCCGTGCCCAATGATTCTATCCTTCCTATCAGACCCTAAGAAGACATCACCACCATCATATTTCTCATACTCGCAGAACCACTCTCTATGGGGAGTGAAGTGAAAGGGTGCACCTGAGTCAATCAACCATGCCTCATGACTTACATGTGTACTTGAAGAAGCCAAGTATACATCCCCACCTTCATCTGTGGTGGTTTTCGCCTCTGTAGAAGGAGCATCATCAGATCCCTTTCCTTTGTCATGAGCTTTAGATTTATAGTCCCTTTTGTAGTGCCCTTCCTTTCTGCATTTCTAGCACACCTTTACAGATCTCCCTCTAGATTTAGATCTCCCACTCGATGACTTATTTTTGTTTCTGTTCTGGGACCATCCTTTTACAAACAAGGAATCATCATTCTAGCTCTCCATATTTTTCCATCTCATCTCCTCCATCAGCAAAGATGTGACTATTTCATCAAAATGCAAGGAAATTGCATTGCTACCTATTGCAATAACCAAACTACCCCACGAATCTATTAGAGAACACAACAAACTAATGCATTTATCTTCATCTGAAATTTTAATATCAACAGACAATAGCTGACTTACCATAGTATTAAATTCTTTTAGATGCTCTGTCACTAAGTCGCCATCTTTGGTCCTCAGGTTATACAAATTTTTCTGTAGGAACATTTTATTCACCAGAGACTTAGATTGGTACAAAGTCCCTAACTTGTCCCATAAATCCTTCGCAGTAGATTCCCTGGATACATTCAGCAATACTGAAAATGAGACACACAATCATATTTTTCTCTTTGCCTTCTGATCCAACTTCTTCCATTCTTCATCAGACACTCTTGTTGGTTTGGCACCCGGATCTACTACGATCCACCGATCTTTATCTACCAATAGATCCTCCATCTTGAGTTTCCATAACTAAAAACTTTGACCATTAAATTTCTCAATCTCTATCTTTCCACTGCTCTCCATCTACTTTTCACCACCAAAACCGATCCCACAGATCTCCCACTGAACAGGTTCTACCACAGGCCCGAGCGAAACCCCTCAGCAACAAAGGCTTCCCCTTGAAGCTAAAAAAGCTCTGATACGAAATGTAGGTTTTAACCCCATACATAAATTACCTGCATATGAATTCTAAAACACAAAAAATAAACAAAGGAGAGAGCATAACACATAAAACACATATACACAAAGATTTTCCCCTGGATCCCAAAATTGAGACTACCAGATTGATTTTTCATTATGTTCCTTTCATATGTTACAATACATATATATACATGCCGAAGCATCCAATAGCATGGAATGAAAACCATAGCCCCTGAAACCATGTGTGAAAACCATGCACAAAACCATAGCTAGGTTCACCCAACTAATATAGGGTCCAAAAAAAAAATTTCCTGGGGTACTGCCCCAGACCCGATAGAGGGGGGCTATGTTGCTTCCCCCCCTCTGACCCGCCCACTGCGCAATCAGCACAAGGAAGGGGGAGCTCTGCCCCCCCCCCCCCCACCCCCAGTTAAATAGGGGGGCTAGTCCTGGATAGAATATAACACAACCCTTTTTGATACCCCTTTGATAAAAGTTACTATGAATCATAATTCATGTAAATATTATGGAATGTAAACACAATGACTAGGATGAGAGGAGTGGACATTGATTCAAAGGTTTGAGGAGGGGTTTCTTAGGAAGTGAATGAATTGGGCAAGTTCATTTAATGTGTTACAAGTTCCATGAGTGTGTTTCATGGCTTACATAGTAGGAAGTGAGGTTTAATATGGGTTTCCTAAGTGGAGGAAAATCCCCATACCACCTCTGCCCTCGAGGGGCATGTTTTTGTGGTAAACATGTAAGTGGGGAGACGAGGATCAGTGGAAGAGAAAGCTAACAGAGAAGAGAATGGGGGATCATCCAAACAGTCCACCCTAAACCTACAACCATAATAGAGGAGTGATAGTTAACACTTCTGAGTGAGAAGAATATGAATAAGTAGAAAATAAATAAATGGAATATCAAACCCAATACTAAGAACTCATAAACTTTTTGAGAAAAGGTATCATATGGTCATACCTGCGGGATGAGTTACAATGTGTTGTAGCACCTACAACCACCCTCCAAAATTTTTGCTCGCATGCAAATTTTGGAGCCTACCTCAAATCCTGCAATCACTTATTTTTGGTCACTTGTTGGTAAGTTGATGATTTCAAGCTCCCCTCCTTAATCTTAAGAGTTGTCTGTGTTCTCATCTTCATTCAACATGTGTCATATTTGGGCATAGGGATTGTTGTTTGTCATGCAAAGGGAATGTTTTCTTGCTTAAAGGGAATTGTGTGCGTATGAGTGGTTGTCATCACATAGACATGTTTCACACTCACCTCACGCACTCACGTCATGAAGGTTATTGCATCAAGAAAAGTATGTCTTATGTATTCCGGATGGTCTATGTTGTGTCACTAAGTGTCCATGTGTGATCACAGTTGAGTCCTATCAATGTTTACATATGTTTCATTGATCTCACACTTAGCCATTTTCCCAAGCAACCTAGCCTCATCCAGCTTCCTAGAACTATGCATTTTTCTTTTGTAACGATCAAACTTCCTCCCTTGCCTACTAAAACCCCGTAGTGCGCAAAGACACCAACCTCCCTTGCCTTCTGAAACCACATAGCCCGCAAAGGCCCCAGCCAGCATTGCTCTCCAGAAATGCACAGAGAAGTCTAGCTGCACTACTATCAAAGGTTGTGCAAAAATTTCCTCCCAGGACCTATTATAGCACCATTTACCACTCTTGGTAGATCTGATGCTTTGGTTATGGCCTAGGGCAACCCTTCCTTTCCAAACTTGGTCCAAAATATAAAAAACAGTGTTGTATTTCCTATACGCTACTTTCCCCGTGTTAAAATAATGCACACGCGGGTCATTATATGGCCAACCCATGTATATGTGTTAAAAAACTTTAAAATAATAACTCTCCTTAATTTTGGGCAAAGTTTATGGGTTTTACCTATTACTCACCTGTGGTAGCCCATGGCCCAACTATTTCCCAACTGAAAAAACCAATTTGGAGAAGTATAAATAAACCTCCATGGGAAGGCCTAAAGGGAGAAGAGATGAGATATTGATATTATAGTTGATTGATCCCTGATCAAGTCTAACGAAATCCCTGTGACTCCTACACTCCCCAAGCTTTAGGAAACTCTTGTTTCCTCTTTTGAGATATCCTTCATCCCTCTTGTGATATCCTTGTGTATGTTGATGGAGAAATATTTTTGAGGCCAGGACAGGTTGGATCTGGAGGATGGTTCTGCTTGGAGCTGGAGGAAGACTCAGGTTGTAGTTTTCCACCTTTCTTTTAGCTTACATCAATAAATAAATGTTCTTATCCTCCTGATATTTATCGTGTTTATGCATTGATCCATGTTGTGATTTGTTTATAAATCTTATATTAATGCATAATTGTTCATTTTCTTATATGATCTAACATATATATCATGAATATGCTTTATCTTACTATTGTTTTATATTATTTGCTTGGATAATTTACAGGTTTCGAAGGCATCGGAAGAAGTAGAGGGTTTGAACCCTGTGGGACCTACCCAAACGTAGGACATCTGAGTAAGGTCACTTCTTCCTAGTTCAGTAGTATAAGCATTTAAATTATTTGTCTGTTCATTTCTTTCCCCTGTTTTATCTCCACTTTGTTGGGGTTTTCAACCCAAGACCCTAGGGTATTCCCACCCGCAACAGAATTAGCGACTCCACCAAGGAAAACATTCTTGTTTTTCCTAGTTTGGGTTTTTTGTTCTCAATCAGGGTTTGTTTTCTTGATTGCTTTCTTTTACAGTTTTATTTGACTTGTTAGCTTCCCAGGTATCAAGTCTGATCTTCTGGATCAGGCCTTGATTTTTTCTTTTCTTGATAGAGTCTTTTATATTCCTTTTTCTTGGCGTACAATCACGTATACATGCAAGTTTCCTCAAATATACTCGCATATACGTGAGTTTACTGTGCTTGAAGCGCGTGTGCATGCCTTTGTTTCTTTACACGGTCGCATATACATAATTTTTGATTGTTTTTTCAAAATCTTTTGCTCAGTTAGGTCCGTTGCTTGGTGACTTCTGCTATTTTTTTTGGTCATCCACTGTCTATAAAACTTTGTTCTCTTGCAAGTTTTCATTTTCAAATCTCCTTCTCAGTGAAAAGCCTATTTGGCCTAGGATTATTTTTTGAGCAATTTTTTGGTTTGTGTCTTGGGTTCAAGGCTTCCGTTTGAAGTTCTTGGATGTTCTTGTTTTCCAGAACAAGAAATTGGTTTTGATTTCGTTTATAAACCGGATTTCAAATTGCATTGCTTTGCTTAACTTTTTGTGCGGCTTTGTTTCTTTTCGTGCTTTTTGAGTGTTTCTTTGACAATCTTGAGAGTTTTTATTTCTTGACATTTTGTTGGTCTGCTAAAGTCTTTTACTACTGTTCGGGTCAGTTTGTGCAAGTTTGTAGTCCTTCTTGTTTCAAGTTTCATTTATTAATGAGTTTATAACTTGCAAGGTATAAGGGCTCCTTGTGCTTGTTTCTTGATCTTTGGAATTTAGTAGTTCTTTTTGTGGCCTAAAAAGTTTCTTTAGTTTCCTTAAAAGAAAAAGACAAAATCATAGCTTTTTCCTTTCTTTTTCTTTCCAAGATTTTGGTTTTTTGTTTTCTTTTGGTTTTTTTTGAGAAATTGTGATCTTTTTGTCAATTTGTTTTGATTGGATTTGAGGTAAAGTTGTTTTAAAAAAAAATTCCCTCTTCATTTTCAAGTTGGCTTATTGACCTTATAAAGAAACACTTTCACTTATATTGTGAGTATTCATAGGATATTGCATCGTCATTTAAATTTGCATTAGGTGAGTTTGCATCATAAGAATTCTTAGTCTTTTTAGATTTTGAGTGTGTGGAGTGTGTATGAAAAGAAAAGGAAAAGGAAAAGTATTTTTCTTATATAAGTTTTTCGTAGAACTAAGAAGAAATCCTTCTTCATCGAAAGAAAATAACTGCATGCATATAATTAAGTTTCTATTGGTTTCTTTTGCTTCAAAAACATCATCAATTTCACTCTCGTTATACCCTTGACTTAAAGAAAAGCCCTCTAAAATAAAGCAATCTAATAAAAAGAACTAGAACTTTTTCATTTTGTCATTAACAAAGACCAAAACGTTTAAGTTCTTTAGGGCCTTGGAATAGGTGAGTGGAGAGTTAACTCTCCAAGGCCACTCGAATTATCAAACATAGAAGTTGAGTAACGAGCGAAATCTAGTATCGTTAGAAAGACCGAGAAAGCTCCGTGACTGGGAGTTAAGCACGAGGGAGAGTGAAGACAAGGAAGAGAGATACCCCCTCTCCTACTTATTAGATCCCGCCTCACGATTGTTCTGCTTGGATTTTGATACGAATTGGTGACCATAATTTCCTTTCCTAGGGATCACGTAGGTGGCTGCAGAGGGAAATGGCGTGGCACCTGACGAAGACGTTACATCACATTCATCAGTACTTCTAGAGGGTACCCTTGCAAAGATTGGGTGCTTGCACTAACAAAGGTTGTTGTCTGGAGGTCAACATAACTATTTTTGATACCTTCGCTAGTAGGCCTGGGGCATCATTACCCCAGACTATTTTCAGAAGGCCCTTGATTTTCGCTTTCTTGTATTTTGGTGTCCGTTCCTCATCACCCGGAGCGGAAATACTTGGAAGTAGTTTGATTTACTATATCTTTAGAAATTTTTAGAGAGTGGTCTTTGCTCCTATTTGGTCGAGCTTTACAAATTTTTTTCAGTCTTTAATTAGATTTCTTAAAAATAATTAAAAGTGGTTGATCGACCAGTTCGTTGGTCTAGGAGGCTTCGTGGGCTTTCACCTATGAGTCCTGACCCTTCTCCTCGAAGGCGTAGGAGAAATTATGACGTTGGAGTTATTTATTTACAAGATAGACCTGGTACAAGTACAAAGTTGGAGAGGAACACTCTAGTTCTTTCTAGATTCCTCTTCCAGTCGAAAGATGTTATTGAGGTCAAAGAGCTTCAAGAGTCTCTTTTGATTCCTAATTCTTGTCTTCCTCTAGATCACCTAGACGTTTTATTGTACGTTGGGACTCCGACCAACAAGCCCTCAAGCCCAGGTTTATTTCGATCTTTTTCTTCAATGACAACTACTAGGAGCATGGCATCCACCATGAGTGCTACTAGTATGAAAAATCATGTATCTGTACAAGGAGGAGGAATGATTTCCATACCTTCCGTTACTCCTAGCACTGCTATATTTGGCTCTACTTCCATTCCATCTTCAAGTGGGGGCACCCAAGCTTTTACCTCTAGCACTAGTCTTTTCCCCTATCGAATGTTGACCAACACAATTCCTTTAGTTCTGTTAAGTATTCCATCAGTTGCCTACACATCCATGAATTCCATGGCAAGTGGGTCAACTTCTTTTCAGGGTTTCCCGTTTAAGGGTGGTCATATACCAAATTCCAACACACTTTCCCTCTATGGGTCAAAGTTATAATCATTTTCAAGGTTGGACAAACCATGCGGTTAGTGGACATGGAGCCGGGATTCAATATTATTTTGGCCAACAAGGGAATATGCCATATTCTTCTGTCTATTATTTCCAAAACGTTTCTCCCTATGCCCATGCATGGAACCCTTACGAAGGCCTCTCTGCTCCTTTTAACACCTCTCTAGGGGCAATTTTACTGGCTATGGAAATTTTTCGACAGGAGTTGGTCAAACTCTGGTTTTTTCTAGACCACAAGGATCTTCTTATGGTTCAGGTGGGTCTACAAATTACTTTAGGCCACTTGGTGCCTTCACAAATCCAGGGCATTATTTTCAAAACATTGGGAATTCTGCCGACATCGGGTGGAATCCTCAGGCTCCTCCGCGACTCCCTTTTTTGGCAATGTTAAACTTTTCGGATCTTTCTAAATTGACTAATGATATGATTAGATATAACCTGTTTTGGCCTCTGGTCCCGACCAAACTTCCCTCATATATACCTAAATTTGAAGGGAAGACTGGTGAAGATCCAGGTGACCATGTAACCACTTTCCACTAATGGTGTTCGTTTAACTCCCTGATAGATGATTCAATTAGGTTGATATTATTCCAATGTAGCCTAACTGGATGCAGCTAAGTGGTACATTGAAATTCCAGGGAGAACCTTCGCTTCTTTGGCGATTTGGATACAATATTTTTGAACCATTTCCAGTTGCCTATCCACTATGATGTTGTAACTTAGCTATTGGCTAATTTTCACTAGGATCAGGCAACCCACATTTTGGATCACATCCAAGAATGGAGGAGAAGGAAGAGGCTCATTAAATTCGATATTCTGCAAGAATTCCTTCTTGAATGGTTTCTTAAATCTTTACAACCTGAGATCTCTAAGGATGTGTCGCTCTCTGGTGTGTTCACTGAAGAACAAGCTATTTTTAGAGCCCAACAATTAGAACTTATACATTCTCAATATGGGATTCTTCAAAAAATTCTCCCTGATGCTCCTAGGTCCAAGGATGATATAGCCAAGACAAAGATAGGTCCCCATGTCGACGGGCTAGTCGGATCAATTGATGCTAACCCGACAAACCTGCTAAAACAATTGCAACAGTTGTCTTTACAAACTGCTTCTTCTATGTAGGCATTGCCACCAACACCTATGCCTTCTCAACCTATGTCTATAAATGTCATCCAAACATCTAACCCTAAAGGAAACAAACAATCCAATGGGAAGAAGAAAGGACGAGGTAAGAAAAAGAACCAGGATGCGAAGGGTAACGCAAACAAACCCGAAAATGATGCTAGAGGGGGTAGGAAAGAGTCTAAGAAAAAAGTAAAATTTCCATGCAACTTGTACAATGGAGGCCATTTGACTCATATTTTCCCTAAGATCCAAGATGCTCAGCACTTATTAGTTTAGCAGGGTTCTTCTAGCTTCTAGGTTGTCCTCACTAACCCTTTTCCGCAAGGGCAATAGTTACTTACTGGCACGAACTCTAGTACTGGTACCCCTGTAGGGGGAAACCAGGTGGGGATAATACATCAAATGTCTACATGATCGGTTCACATATCGACTTTTCTACGCAATCACACGATTATGGTGAATCAGAGACATCTAAGGCTAAATATTCTCCTGATACTTCAAATCCACTCCATATCGAGAGGCCGGTAGTAGAGTCTATACCTCGGATACCAAAAGGCTCCACAAAATGCTTGACCAGTAACCCTAATGCTAGGGCAGCCTAGAACTACTCGATTGTAGAAGATCTGGCCTAGAGTCCTTGTGCTATGTCGGTGTTAGAGGTACTTCAGTCATGCTTGACACAAAGGAGTGCATTACTCACTGTGATCGGAGGAGTTGATCCAAAAAGTTATCTTGTGCTTACATTCGATATGTCAAACACCAAGAAAATCCTCCCACTTGTTGGGCACGGAATCCCCCCACAGCAGGTTTTGGGGCTTAAAGCCCAAGTTTTGGTCAAAGGTGTTGTAATACTCCGCGAATTGCAGGCGCGGAGTGTGAAGTAGAGGTTAAGTCATAGGGCTATTCACCCTAAAGTAATGTAATGTAATGTAAAATCATGTCAGACCATGGGATTGTATAAATAGAGCAAGGCTCTAAGTTGTAAAGAGAGAAGAAGATAAGAGGTAGAAAAGGAATGGTCCAATCTTAGAGTAGGATTCTAAGTGTATTGGGTCGTAGTAGTAGGAAGAGCCTCTGCAGCTGAGTGCGCAGAGGCCTAGTAGAGTCCATAGCTGAGTGCACAGACCCCTGCAACTGAGTGCATGGGGTGGTGCTGAGTCTGTAACCTGGATCAAAGATTAATAAAGAGAAGTTGATTCCTATTTTGGTGTATCTATTGTGCATTATCTTCTTTATATTTATATTGGTTTATTTTATCGTGCACTCTAATATGGTTGTTGAATATGCTGTAATAATCATTAATCTTATACACACAAGATAAGTAATCGGGTAATAACAGATTAACAGCAAGGAACTTGGGTATTATATGGGTTGCGCCTCGGGTAGGGCTATGTGAAAGCAGCATCACAGGCAGCGAAGGCATAGCAAGTGCACGTAGCAACGTGTGTGCAGGGTTAAACCGCGGATCTCCAAAAGCTCATCAGACATCCACAGGGTGTAGAAACCTAGTTCTAGCACCCTCCCATACTACTTTGGGTGAGACCTCAGTCCGCACTCCACGGACTATTGCCGAAAGGGCCAGTAGTACTGAGATTTGTTTTGCTAAATCACCTCTGAACCTGGGTCAAGCCCGTACAAACCAACAAATGGTTTCGTTGCTGGGACTGGGATTTGCATAAGGGATGTCTGATGTCATGCCACTGCACCCAACAAAGAAAGAAATTGAAGAGTGGTTGGACAAGAAGATTCACGAGTTTGTGACACAGGAAAATAGAACTCTGCGAGTATCTAAGGAAAAGTGGTTGGAGCGCTACTTGTATACGAAAATCCACGAAATTTTCTTTGCATCCTTTCCTTCTCAGTTGTATGAGTGGATAACAAAGTTAGCAGATAGCTAGGGAAGGTGTAGGCTCGACAAACCAATAGTGTGGACTCCGGAATTAGTGCGTAGAATAGAAGCATCAGAAGATAAGATCGCGCGAGCTGTGGACCATTGGCTTGACCGAATAATAGGAGGATTTATCACTGAGTTTGAAGTAGACATGATTGTTAGCTACAGTGAGGGAGAACGACATTTTCTCAAGGGACCGCGAGGTAAGTATATTAAATCTTTGAACACTTGGATGAAGATGCTATTGTGTGAAAAGCAGGTTATGCGTATAAGTTAATGCTTGGGACTACGCGGAGCGAGAATATCTATAAAAACAGAAGTAGTGAAGAATTAGAAAATAGTCCCTTAATTTCACCCTCACGGGAGAGCGAGGACGAGCTTGCGAAGGTTTCTCCAAGAAGCACGGTCAGTTTGATAAGGCAGAAAATTCCACGTTTACCACCTCCACCCACACCGCCACCCATTTCACCCCCATCACCTCCATCTCCACCCACTCCACCTCCACCACCTCCATAGTTTAGTATTGCGAGCATGATCAAACTACCAGTATTCAAAGGAGTAGGGAATGAAGATCCGGACAAATTCTGATTCATGGTAAGAGCAGTATGGGAAGCACAAGGTGTCACGGATGACAATATTAAGAAATCCACGCTAGTAAGTGTGTTGCAAGATCACGCATTAACATGGTATATCAAGCATTCTAATGACCACCCAAATACAAGAATTGCAAAAATCCAGGCCACACTGAATAGGGAATTTAGTAGGCCAAAGTTAGAAACACAATCAATCATCGGGTTTAAAGAGATCGAAATGCTCGTGGATGAGACCCCCTGGGATCTGGATCAACGGCTAAAGAGTACGATTCGTGAAGCCAATATGACATTGACGGATGGACAGCATCACACATGGTTTGTAGCATCTCTGACACCACACTTGAGGATGGCACTGTCACAGCAAAAACTTTCCACCCAGGCCGAAGCGTTTGAAATGGCAATGAGATTACTTGAGACCCCTATACAAGACCCTGGGTTGGGAGTCCAACAAATCCACGTGCAAATACAAAATCTATGTCTGGAAATGCAGAGTTTGAAACATGATAGGGCACCTCGGCCAGAAGCGCGCGAGGAAGTATGGTGCATAAAATGAAAAGGTCAGGGCCACAACAAAGATCATTGTCCAATGTTCGCGAACTACTTGGCAGGAGGAGGTTCGATGTCATTGAGACCAAAGGCACAGGCAGGACCGAGCATGGTACCTGCTTTATTGTATGCGATCTATCAGATAGGAGGAAAACACACTACGGATAATTGTTATTTGCTGTATAAGTATACACAGACATCTAGTAATTGTTTTGTAATTTATGCAGGTCAGTAGGCCACGATGAATGCGCTTGCCGCAATTATGAACTAATGATGGATCAAACCCCTGCCTATAGGGTGCAGACCGAAATTTGAGCCCTCGACCCAAATGTGGGGATGAGGCGCACTGGATTTCAATGATGTGGTCGAGGACGAGGTGGAATGGGACCAAGAAGGGGTCGCAGACGACTAATCTGTTACAATTGCGGAGGGCCAAGGTACTATGCCCACGATTGTACCAACCCGACAAGGATATCATTTTTGTATTGTGGTGAGTTTGATCATGAGACTGAAGACCGTCCTTCATTGATCACAAGGATGCATAAAAAAGGGGTATTCCAGCCCCCTCCGACTCAGAATATACAAATGATGAGGTCTGAGCCACGCGAAGGAGACCCGAATGTAAACATGATGCTCAAAAGTGGTATGACCACAGGAGATGATAAGGGGAAGCAGCCAGAAGAAAGTATGTGGGTTCGCAAGGCTCCTACAAAGGAACCCGAGTTTGATTTAGAATGCACAAAGGAGACATTCATGGAAGCTAAGAAGAGCTTCATGGAAACCTCCACTTCAGGTAGTAAGGATCAACTAGAATCAGGAATGGATCCTTCAATGCTCACTACCTTTCTGGAGACATGCATGAAACTGTTGCGTGACATCAAAGCAGTTAAGGGACTACAAGAACTGATCACTAGGTGCACGGGGTCAAGAGAACCGCACGTGGTTTGGAAACTAGGGAAGCATGAATTGCACACTCGAAGGGAAATGAGGTTGACTACGCAGATTGGTGAGTATGAAATGGATCAAGTAATCGTAGATCTGAGTTAGAACATGAATGTATTACCAAAGAAAACATGGGAACGCATGGGCAGACCTGCATTACAATGGTCCCCTATTCAATTACGAACTGCGAACCAACAGAAGATTTTGCCCATGGGGAGATTGCAAGGGGTAACGGTATATATTGAAGGTGTGAGCGTGCAGGCAGATTTTGAAGTAATAGAGATTTTCGATGACAGTAACCCCTACCCCGCACTGTTGGGAATAGACTGGGCTACTGATATGAATGGAGTCATAAATCTAAAGAAGTGCAAAATGATCTTCGAGAAAAAGTCACTAAGCATAGTAGTACCACTTGATACAGCCGAAGGAGCACGCTACACTGAACCAGTGCATGATGATGATAGTTTTTATAGGAAAAAATGACCTCCTCATCAACTCAAAGGTGAAAGAGAGCATGACTGAAGCAAAGACCACAATTGCAGGCCTTGAATCCACACTAACGCTGGTTTTGCACTGCTAACCTGCTTTATAAATCTCGTTACCAAGCATAGAGGAGCGTTAGTCACCCTGCTAACTCAAGTTGTTAGACCAGGGGGAGTGTTAGTGAAACTAAGAGATGTTCAGTGGGTCAAGCCAACGAATCTGCTCACAAATATCTAGATATTTATCCCTAAATTTGCTCAAGAAAAGCAGGGAAAGTCCCAAAAATCAAACTATTTGGGGAAATTCCAATCTGAGAATGAAGGCAAATGGGAAAAAGCTTGAAAACAAGGCAGGTTCATGGCTTTTACCCTAAAGAACTCTAGGAGGAGCTTGGCAGCCCTAACTCGATTGCTACATAAGTAGTGAGAGGGCCATTATGAAAGGCGTCAGAGCATTTGAAAGGATAGCCCACTAAGCTATTGTGAACTGTCACATACTTGAAGAAGTGAGCTGAAAGAGAGAGAGAGAGAGGAAGAAGGGGCAAGGGAAGGTAGATACAACGAATGGTTGTAATCACTCTTCCGTTATTAATACAAAACTGCAGTTGTGCTCCCTACTCGATAGTGTCGGTAACATTGTTCATTGAGTTGTTCATTTCGTCGAGTTGAGTAGTTAAAGTTGTATACAAATATATGTTCATTGTGCATTCTTATATTATTTTTCTAGATTGTATGTTGTGATTGTGTTTGCCTTTCCTTTGTGCAGGAATTGTCTTGGAGCCGGCTTTGGAGGAGTTCTTCTTGGCTGCATTGAGATCTCCAAACAAATCTAGAAGGAGATTTGAGGTAAACACTCTTTCCATACTTGATAGATGAACATGTGTATAACTTGGTAGCTTCTGCAGATAATCTTATAGTCTGTCAAAGGTCTTGGGAAGGCCTTTGAGGGTAGTTTTCATTCTCCATACACCGTGCATTTTACCCCATAGCAGAATTGGCGACTCCGCTGGGGACTATACATCTAGTTCTCGGTTTACCCAAAGTCCTCTCAGTTATTTTCTTTCTTCTAAGAGCTCCCTACTTCTTCAAATCCTTTTCTAATCCACCAACTATCTTGTTACATCCTACTAGTTTGCATTCTCCTCATAAACTAATCTTAAAGGCCCTTTGTTTGAGAAATTTCCCTCACTAACGTAGGTTACTAGGCTAAACAGAGCTTTATAAAGAACTGTGCCTGTGTACAGGGAGCGTTAGTGGACCAACTAACTCTCTGTTTACAATGAAACAGAGCGCTAGTCTCCCATTTACATAATTTATAGTATTGTCTGAGGACCAAAAGGGGGGGGGGGGGAATTTTTTCATGGGCTGAAGTAAGATCTGCAACTATATTATGTTAGCAAATTTGGTGTCCTGAAAATTTATTTTTAGGAAAAAGTTTTAGTTTTTCTCTTAAAATACATTTTTTTGAAAGAAACACTGATAAATTGTATTCATCCTTCTGTCGAAATAGTTGTAAGCTGCTTCATTTTGGTTTTCAGTAGTTGTTAGGAAATATTGGAAAAACAATCTTTTGGTTATGCAAGTGTTGAATGGCTTTAGATGCACAGATGAATCTATGAATATGTGAAAAGATGAATACGTAGAATAAGACTTGTTTGCATAAAAAATTAAAAAAAAAAATCAGAGCATTGTTTTGCATGATTTATTGAGTCAAGAGTCTCACCATATTCATACGTCAACACTCCTACTGAAGACAAATAATCAAGTACACTTAAAATTTACATTAAAATCAATTAGTTACTCTTTTGAGCAAACCAAAACTAGCTAGGCTAGGATCTTGGGATGAGCATGTGAGTGAACTACCCAAGGTTGAAAACCAAAACTAGTGTTGTTAACGAGTGAAAAATCCTTCTACACTCATATTACCAGGACCACTCCACTAACAACGGAGCGAAATACGAGACAACATCAGACTATAATTGAAGGTAGCCCGCCTTCTCTTACAAATCCTTTGGGCATTCTGTGTACTGGGGGTCCCTTCGAGGATTTCAGAACTGAGTCGGGGACTCAGGTTTCCTACCCACACAGCATGCTGTCTACGACTATGTCCCCCCTGGTAATGTCTGTGATTTGAGGTATCTCTAGTGGCCAAAACTTCTAGGTACTTACACAAGGTGACTGGGATGGGTTGTCCTAGTACCTAACACAGACGAATCTACTCTGTCTCCAGTTTTTGGGAGGGTGCTCGTCTTCACAAGAGTACTTGGCCCCTCAATTTGAGGTTCGAGCGAAGCTCTAGAGTAACCGTAACCGTACATTTGTCCATCCTTCTCTATTATTCATTGAGATACTGGGTTTCATCTCCAGTGATCGGTGCTTATCAGATGAGGTACTTTCCCTCTATTTGCTGATTGATATATTTAGTGTATTTTTTATTTTTAGGTACCTGAGTGCTATCATTTTTGAGACTTTAAAGAATATCACATTAAAATTTATTTGATAAAACTTAATGGTCACCGTGGCTACATCTGGCCCTTGTCGTCACTCCAGACGATTGTTAGGACTTCCTCCACTCATTGTGGAAGATACGCCGAGTTCCACTGTCTCGGATTCCTCATCTTCAAGGAATCAATCTCCTAAATCTCACACTGGATCTGTGTGGACGACCGATGATTCAAGTTTGCCGGAGGATTTCTTCACGACAGGATTTCTTCCTCACTTTAACACTCCACTCACAAATCCGTCGGACCCTATCGTGGTTCCCATGGTACCTGTACTTCCTTCTTCAGCAGGTGGAACTTTCCCATCTATCCATTCGATGACTCACAGGTTGTGGAATTTTAGAGACACTGTTGGTCCTCTACCACTTCCCCAGTCAACAGTCATCACAACACCAGTAATGTGGAATCTCGCTATCTCGTTTGTCCCAGGTATGAAAAATCACATAACACACTCTATAAGTGGAACCCAACAGATGCCAAGCTCCACTCCTATGGTGCCACAATGCATACCTTCGACAAGTGCCACATACAGTGCTCCATATAACACTCAATGCAGCACTATTGGTGCAGTTCCCATTTACCAGCAATATGGTTAATCGCCAATGTACAGTTCCAACCCCAAGCTTTAGATATCTGGGGGGGTTCCCAATATGCATATGCCGGTAGGGAATGTCACAGTTCCCCCTCCATTCTCAGGCATGCATGGATAGTCGCTAATTGACATGAGTGTTCCCTCTGTCAATCAAAGCCAAATGGTTAGTTTTGTGTCAGTCGGGAATCCACAAGGGGTTCCCAACCAATCCATTGGGGCACCCTACTAACAGACTCAAATGAGTCAAGGGGGCACCGCTTATACTGGGGGAAATTTCATACCCCAGTATCAAAATCCTCATAGGAATTCACTCTACAACACCATACCGCAAAGCAACTGCTATACCATGCAACCCATGTACACTATGGGGAACCAAATGATGGGAGGAGCACAGAGCTCCTCAGGTCATCCGTCATCACCATGGTCCGAGTCAAGGGCACCTAACTCTCTGCCTTTTCTGGCAACATTGGATATTCTCGACTTATACAAGATGACAAACAACCCCATCTACCACAACTTACAATGGCTGCCGATCCCGCATAAAATACCAACGGACATCCCAAAGTTCGACGGAAAACAAGGGGAGGATCCAGGCACCCATATCACCACCTACCATCCCTGGTGTGTTTCTAACTCTATGGTGGATGATAGTGTCCAGTTACGTCTTTTTCCCTGTACCCTCACTAGCAATGTAGGGAAATGGTATATTGAGCTACCACGCGTGTCAGTCAATACCTTTGACACTTTAGCAATGGAGTTCCTAAAGCACTTTTAGTTACTTATCCGCTATGAGACTAGGACAGAGCTCCTTACTTCATTTCGTCAGGATATCGCCACCCACACCTCTGATCATATTCATGAATGGAGACATAGGCAGAGGTTAGTCAAAGCTCCCATCCCTGATTTTCTCTTAACGGACTGGTTATGTAAGTGATTACTCCCACAAATTGCTAGAGATGTTTCTCTAGGTGGTGTGGTCACAGAAGACCAATCCATACGTCATTCCTAGCACATAGATAATTTTGATTTATTCACAGTCTGGCAGTCTTTACGACATAATCCCCCATGCTCCTAGTAACCCCAATGCTTCCACCACTCAGCACCTCAGAGTGCACGTTGACGGGATTGTCGGCGCAACCTTCGGGGTCACTATAAAACAACTCAGTGGTTCCATTGCTAAGCTGGTAGTGGACCCCTCTACCAAAGCGACTAGTATTCTTACCACCGCGATAAACTCCGTGTAGTCTACATAAAAATCCGGTGGCAAGAACAAGAAGAATAAGAACAAGACCGCTCCTTTTGAAGAGCAGTCATCCAAGCAGCCCAACCCAAAAAAGAAGGCCGTTGTGCCTACTGATGACGAAAAGGATAAAGGCACCAGATATCCATGCAGAATTTGTGCTGAAGACCACACGACTTGGCATTGTCCGCGGCTTTAGGAATGTATAGACTACCTTGCTAAAAGGGATTCTGGTAAGGCACCTGCTGTCCTTAGAAATCCTTTTCCTACTCAACAGCAGAAAAATATCATTGCCAACCAACCGCAACCCCCGCAAGGGGGAAACGATGGTTCGCAACATCCTTCAGCTAGTGAAGGATCTTCTACCGTTTACACATTTGAAATGGTAGAACTCGCCACAAGAGCCAAATCTTATGGAGCTCCTGTCGCTCCTGTAGCAGAACCATCCTCAGGTCAAAACCCATCACCACCCAATGATCTGCATATCGAAAGGCCGGTTGAGGACTTTGTAATTTGACCCCTCAAGGGCACACTTCGATGCACAACACACAATACATCTGCACGTGCCGCCCAACACTACAATATCGTAGAGGATTTGGCACAAGCGCCATCGGCTATGTCGGTGCTCGAAGTATTACAAACATGCCCCGGCCAATGGAAATATTTTCTTTCGGCTATCGGAGGTCTTGACCCTACAGATTCCATGCTTGCTATTTTTGACATGGACAAGTGTAAACCTCCCCTTTCCCATCAGCTTGCATTTCAGGTGCATATCACTTCGAAAGGTAAAGGTATACACAGAACTGTCATCGACGAAGGTGCTTCAACCTGTGTCATGTCGGCTTCATGTTGGCTCGCCCTGGGTTCCCCCACCCTATCCCCACCATCGAACTCCCTTAAAGTTTTCAATGGCCACACCTTTATCCGAAAAGGATACCTAGCTAGTTTTCCCATCACTTTGGCTGGGAAAACTGTAACAGTGGACGTAGAAGTCGTAGACAAAAAACTCGACTATAATCTCTTGCTGCGTCGCAGTTGGACATATGCCATGAAAACTGTCGTATCTACTGTCTTTCACATCATCCAATTTCCATTGGATGGAAAGGTTATTACAGTAGATCAGTTGTCTTTCTGTACCCCTAATTATTCACCATTACCAAGTGGCTTCGTACGCCTAGTAGGAGGTGGAACTGACAGTTACATCAGTGTAGGTAGCGGTCTACTGAAGGCTTCTTCCCTCATGGTTTGTTTCCCTCTTCAGCCATTGCAGGTTTCACAGATGGTCAATATGCTTTCATCTATTCCTCATGAAAGGACCGATCCATGGATCCTACCGGCTCCTTCAGACATTGACACATACGGAGAGAAAATGCCACTGTCACCAGCTGAATTAGCGTACCAAGCCATTCAATTTGCATCTAAATCTTTGGTCACTTTGGTTTCCGTCAACAGTACCACTGCCCCTCCCATAACCACTCTTTCTTTCGATCCACTCAATCAAGCCCTACCGATGGATGAAGCTATTAGAGAAATCACGAGGTTAGAAGAGCGACCTTGTGAGGATTTGCACCATCATGTTTCGATATCTGATTTGGACATGATGCCTCTTCAAACCCTATCACCTAACGCACATGAAATCGTTTCTACACCATATACGACTATCCAACTTTTGGACTCAGAAGGAAACGGGGGAATATTTCCCAAAAATTTCTCCCCGATATTTCTGTGATGATAGGCATCATGGAAAACATACAAAGTGGAGCCAATCGCAATCTTGAGGAAATTGTGAGCTTCACCAACCCGTTTAGGGACTTCCGCAATGTTTTTCCTTGGTCTTATGAGGAAATGCGTGGCATAGACCCTTTAGCATGAGATCAAGGAAGGTTGAGCATTCTTTTTATGGTATTCTTCTTTCTCGTTAATGAGAAAAACCTCGAGTCTCCTTCTTTGGGGTCATTAAACTACTACAATGAAGAATAGAATAGAGGACTTTTAGGGATATTTTATTGCTCTTTAAAAAATATAAACATCTCCGAGTTTTTACCATTGAGCTCGTTAAATCTATGCAACGATAGTTAGAGCACTTTTCATGATATTTTATTGCTCTTTAAAAAATATAAACATCTCCAAGTTTTCATCATTACGCTCGTTAAATACATGCAACAATGCTTTGAGCAACTCTTTTTTGATCTTTTTCCAGCTCATCAACTGAAAAAGACCAAAGGAGCATTCTTTTTAGGTGCTTTTTTCTCGCTCTTTAAACTGAAAAAATGCCAAGCTATGTCTTTCGGCTTGTTAAACTCGATAAAGATGACCCGAGCATTCTTTTAGGTAGTTTTCTTGCTCGTTAAAACTAAAAAATCCTGAGTTTTTGTTACTGGGCTCGTTAAAAATAGACGACAGCAGCAAGAGCACTTTCTTTTTCGGCACCGTTTCTCGCTCTTAAATCGAAAAATCCCCAAGTTTTTCCCCTCCTTCGAGCTCGTAAAACTATGAAGAAGGGATGAGCCATTCTTTTCCCTCTTTTTCTCGCTCACTAAACTAAAAAAGATACCGTGAGTTTTCTTCATTTGACTCAGTAAAATTTTTGATGAAGGTATTGAGTTTGTCGTCGCGTGACTCATTAAAAAATTCACAACGAAAAATGAGTTTAGTCTGTCGCCTCATACTTGTTAGCCTCCTGCTATAGCAGGTTAATCATCTTTCATGATCGACATTTTTACATGCCAAATATGTCATACTTTGCTTGCTGCAATGCTCCATATTTTGCTACAGATGGCCAGAGAAGTATCCATGAGAGTGTGCTAGTCTAAATGCCACTGTTGTGAATCATTTTTGATGAGTTGATCCATTTTTGATGAGTTTTTCAGCTAAGGGAGGTCCAAACAGCTTAATCCTGGTAGATTTGTAGATAGGTAGAGAAACAAGGGTGCTCAACAGCTTAATTTGAGCCCTTGGATGCAATAAGTGTAGTTGTAGATAGGAGCACAAGCAAGAAGAAAAGAATGAAAAGTTGGGTATGCTAGTTCAAGTGCACCCAAACCAAAAAGAAGAGAAAAATGCTACGCAAGTAGGTCAAGTAGGTAGCTTTGTGGTTGCAGAATCATGGCTTCTGATCCATTTTATATTGTCAAGTGTTATATCTATCATATCACAAGTTTGAGGTAGTTTTCCATTTGAAGGAATTCAAGCGAGGCATGACTAACTTCCCCTTCTTCCCCTTTCCCAAAATCACTCACTAACTTTCCCTAAAGAGGTCAAGATCTGCTTGCTACCTCTTAATTTCATCATTTTTCATATCATTTGCCTTGGTGAAGATATTCTTCACTCAAGGAATGTTCACACTTCTTCTATCAATCATTTTTCCCCATTAATAGCCTAAGATATCATACTTAGCGCTTTTCTCATCATTGTCATATTAACTACTAACACTACTATGTAACTCCCTATCTATTTCCCCTTCCCCTACTAAAACTATGTATATAACTCCCCTATATACTTATCCCCTCCCCTTGGTTGGAAAATAACCATATACATCCTTGGGAATTGCTAAGTTTATCTGAAACTCAGCAAGAACCCACACTGCCCCCCTCTAACCATCTTCCAAATGCATAAGGACTCATTCCTTTGCATAGTTTCCTTTCATATGTATAAAAATCATCTCTTTGGCCTTGGTTTGCCTTTATAAGGCGTGAAACCCTCTTTGGCCACTAAACCTCTCTCAAAAACACATCACTTTCCCCCAAAGTTCCTTTGGACTCCTTCCAAGGCATAAGAATACAAAAACCATGCAAAAACCATGAAAAACCTTCAAAAAATGATAAAATTCTCCCTTTATGGCTATTGGACCCCTTCCGATGCCTTAGAATCCATCCGAAACACCAAAAGCTACCCCTCCGAATTCATTTGCCTTGCCTCTTTCATAAAAAGCGTGCTCCGATGAGATAAAGATCTGTTTGATCCCCCTCCGATACGATATCACTATCGGGAGGGGGCAGTGGCATATATAAGAGAAAATGGCTAAGTCTCAAGACATGGGGCATAGTTCCGATGGGCCGGATCCGAAAACACATAAAGTGGACCGGTAATAGTATGTCGGGTCCGCGCAGCTCAGCGATTCCATATGTGCCACCCTCTGGTTCCTCCGACTGCCGATTCGCCGACGGATCTAGGACCGTTGGATCGGGCCCCAGATCTGACGGCCCAGATCTTGTCGCACGGTCCCCCCTTTGCATCGCCCCATATACTGCTTCGATTTGGCAGAGCCGATGAGTTATCAAATGCAGTTTTAAGAGATTTTGGGTCCGCATATTGATTTTGTTTAAATCCGCCGATATGAAATCGCTGACGGACCGGACCCGATCTCCATAAAGAAAAGGCATATAAGCATTTCGGGTCCGCGGCTTTTCAAAGGTTTTATGTGTTGGGACCAATGGTCCGCCCCGATGCGATTTAGCGCCAGCCGTTGGATCGGCCCGCGCTAGATCCAACGGCCAGCATTCAATCTTATGAACAGTAATCGCTCTGCCGTCTCTGCGTTCCGTCATCCATCGGATCCGGGCCCTCCCATCCGACGGTCCTCGGCGATTTCAGACCGCCCCCGATCGTCGTGCTTTAGCGCCTGAAAAGTGTCAGAGGGTGACGTAGGGCCTAAGGCGCATGTCAATTTCTTATTGGATCGGGCAGCTTCTGACACAAACCGGGCCCGTACCAAAAGCGGTCCGATAATACCGCTTACCGCCCCCGGTCCGCCCCGACGCTGGTATTGTGATGAGATCTGGGCCATTGGATCGGCCCGCGCCAGATCCAACAGCCAGGATTTAGTATTTTTCACAGTGTCCGCCTAGCCCCAAATTTTGATGAAATTCATGTTTTAAAGGCATTCCGCATGTTCATAATAAAAGGGCCTTTTTTAATGTTTTGTGTGCGGCGCCCATGCTCGCCCAGGTATAAAGGAAATGATGGTTTCCTTAGCCATTCTAAGTCGTTCTGACCCAAAAGACATTTCTAAAGGCATGATTCCTCCTCATATGCCTCCAGAGCGCTGCTTCTCCATCAATTATGGAATTTTATCAGTTTAAAGGCATTTTTTGAATCGGCCAAGCGCTGAAACTCCTCCAAAGCCTCCAGAAGCCCGCAGACAGCACACCAACAGTCAAATGTTGCCATAAGTGACCATAAAAGGGCGATTTTGATGCAGCAAAGTGTATCAGCGGTGAGAAAGAGCCCACATTCAGTAAAAGAGTATCAGTGTTGCGGCAAAGTGTATCAGTTAATGTTTTTTAGTGGAAATCTTTATTTCCAAGGCAGATGAACATTGAAAAGCCTCCATCAAAGTCAAAGAAAGTGGCAAAGGCCATTCAAAGCTCACCAGATCACAGTTAATGCATGTTAAGGCCACCCAAGAGCAGAAAAGCCGAACATAAAGAAGCAGAACAAGTGTTAAAGCACAGTTATGATAAATTGGCCAGCGCAGAGCTCAAAGGACACCATATTTACTCATGTTGAATGCTGCTACCTCCAGCGCAGCTTAGATAGATATTTTGTGCATTTATTTCAGTACAGATTAGGTTAGAAGCAGTTATTTCATCAGATCTGTCTGAGATCTGTATATTGTAGATATTTTGCCTATATAAACCACCCTCTGCACTGTTTTAAGGGTTGGTTGGTCGATAACTTCCTCTAGACTTGCATTGCATTTTCTGAGAGTATCTATAATCAAAGATAGTTGGAGTGTTTGGAAGATGAATTGGCTGTTGTGTTTTGATGTCTGAAGAGTGACTATGGAATCCTAACACTTCTACATAGCCCAATAAGTGTTTCTTATCTCTGTTTACAGTTTATATGTGTTTATGCCATCACTGTTTCACTATCTAAATAGCAGAAAGAAAGAATAGTTCAGAGCTCGCTTAGTTGTATTTTGTTCTCAATTTCTGTGATTTATCTATGTTTTCCTCTGAATTAGTCCTAAATATGAATACTGATTTTCTCATATTTACACTAGTTCCTTCATATATGAATGTTGTTTAGGAATCCTTGATTGCTCCTATATAAATGTTCATTCACCTTCCCTCTGTTAACATAATGAGAGCTACTTAGTTGCCTTTCATTCACTGACCTCCATTCCATCCTTATTCTAGCTTGATATTGTTTTATGTGCAGCTACCTTGCTCCTCATTCCTCTTGTGACCAAGAAAACGCACCAACAGTCTTACCCCTAATGGCAGAAGTGTCCTCAGACACGTAATTTTATTAATCAGAAAAAAACAATTACATAATTGATTTGCAAGAGCTTACACCTGAACAACCAAACACTCTTGCAATGAGCTATTTATAAGCTCCATGTCCTAACTACCTCTAATTACGGATCACTTACAAGTGTCCATTTACAATAAATGCTATTCAAACCAACTAGCTAACTAATCTCCTATAATAGAGCCTAAGATACGATTCATTTGGAGAGTCATATCTTGTTACAACAATATACTAATTCTAATTGTCTCTAAAATAATTAATCATTCAAGAATAATTATTAATTTAATTTCTTAAATTAATAATTATTTTATTTCAATTTTATAACCTATGATAATAAAGTATTTTTGGATCATCTAACATTCCCCCCTATGATCCAAAGATACATTACAACAGATACCAAGTTCATCCCTGAACTTAGTAAATTTTATTCTGCCAAGCGGTTTGGTGAAAATGTCGGAGATCTGATCTTCGGAAGGACAATAAACTGGTTTGAGGACATCTTTGGCAATGAGCAACCTGATATGATGATACTTGGTGTCCACATTCTTTGTCTTTGAATGAAAAACTGGGTTCTTGGCAAGTTTGATGGCTGACTGGCTGTCAATGAACAATGATGTAGCTTCTCCCTAAGAAATTCCCAAGTCCTGCAAAATTCGGCGCAACCAAACAATTTCACATGCTGCTTCCCATGCTGAAATGTACTCTGCTTTTGCTGAAGAAGTGGCCACTGTAGCTTGTTTTTTACAACTCCAAGATACTGCTCTTGACCCCATATTCATTAAATAACCTGATGTTGATGCTCGATCATCAATACTCCCAGCAAAGTCGGCATCAGAATATCCCCCAAGTACAAAATTTTTAGTCTTTGTGTAAAGAAGACCAAAACCTTTTGTTCCTTGGATATATCGAAGAACTCTTTTGGCTGCATTCTAGTGGCTGTCTCGTGGTTCCTGCATAAAACGTGAAAGAATACTGACTGCATAAGATAGATCAGGACGAGTATTTGTCAAATAAATCAAGCTGCCAATCAACTCTCTGTAAGTTGTATTGTCCACCTTTTCCCCCCTGTTACACTAAAAAATGTCACCATGACTATTTGCAGTTAGTATGGCTCCATCAACTTTCATACTATCCTCCTTGGCAAGTCTCATGCCTCTGCTTTCCATGTCAAACTCAAAGAAAGAGAGAAAAGTCATTTAAAGTCAAGTTATCTCTGGTACGCAGTTTCTCTCAGCCTTACCTGCGGGTACGCAATCCAAGTTCAGAATACCTGTGTACTTGTACACTCTGTCTGTAAAGCAATGGGTGCGTACTCCTGTAAAGGTCAATAAGCGCAAGTTTCACTCCAAAAACGTTACTTGTGGTTATTTCTAGAGCATTCTAGAAGCTTGTTTGACGTGTATGGAGCGCCTCCAGATGGTTCATGTATCCCTATAGAAGAGGAACTTATCCCATCAAGAGGGGAGGTAACCCACCCAAAAGAGGGGCTTATCCCATTGATGGTAGACCTGATTAACTTCCTCTACAGCACTATAAATACAAGCATTGGGCCAGAGGGAAGGGAGGTTGAAAGCTGAAAATTCCTAAGGGTAGATGCTGCTGAGATTAGGACTTCCTTGTAGAAGCTTGTGAGGAGAGATTGTCATCCTTTCTTGTTTCATTTGGAAGTGGGTGAGCTGATCAAAGTAAAGGAAAACTCTTGCTGGACCCTGGGAGGAACTTGCACAACACCAAGGCTCAGGTTGTAATGGTTTCTTTTGTTTCCTATTAATACAAATAAGTCCATTCTTCTCAACAATTTGTTATTTATGAGTTGTTTCATATACTCCTTGGTCTGTATGTTAAATATGTTTTGTTTTATGAGATATTCAGGTGCTATTTAATCATTTGATTGTTAGTGAATGCAGGTTTCGAAGAGAAGGAGGAGCTCATCCGGATCGACGAGGCTGGACTACTACAACAGCGTTGGGTTACAGGTAGGATCTAAACACTTGATTTCTTATATGATGAATGCATATTTAGAGAAGGATTGCTCTTAATTGTCTTGTTTATCACTAGAAAGCCTGAAGCTTCTATGGAGGTTGGTTGTGTCCGCACTATCGACTCTTTCTGCATGACAAAATGGTGCCTCCACTGGGGAACTCCATTGATATGAATGTGTTTTCCTTTTTCTGAAACTTTGTTCTCAGAAAAGTCTTTTTCTTTCTGGTTTTTGGTTGTCTGACTGTGTGTTTGGGTGGGCTAGCTTAGGTTTAAATTAGTTTTTAGTTTTTCTTAGTTTTGCTAGAAGTATGCAGCCTCCGAGTTCAGCACAGTGCGTACTTGTACGCACTGCGACTGTGTGCACAGAGCGTACCCGCACCTGTGTAAATAGGTTGCCTGCGTACCCTGTCAAAATTGAGAAAATTTCAATTTTCTCCTTTTTGCCTGTTAGATTTTGCTTTTAATTTGTTTTTTCCACCCAGATCCACTGGTTTACTACCAGAGATATTCATCTGAACTTGTTTCGTCAGTGTCAAGTGTTTTAGTGGAATTCATAGAGATTTTGCCTTAGGGTTTAATTTTTAACTGGTCCTGTAGTGACTTTGGCGTTAGAGGTTGTCAAACTTTGGATCTCCCTGGTTTTGTTCAACCCTCTTAGGAGTCGGGTCTGTCATAGAATTCACCCTTGTGAGAGACCTACCTTTGTGTCTTCTCTTTGCAAATCTCGAAAAATTTTGTTGATTGAACTTTGAATTTTATTTTTGAGAAAAAGAACAAAAGATTTTGATTTTTGTTTTTGACTGGTTTTTGGTTCTGCATTAACTAGTCCTTAGTTGCATTTTGACTAAGTAAAACATCCAAGAATCATCTTTAGTAGGCTTTTGCCTCATTAGGTTTGCTTGTTAGGTGAATTTTCGTTTGATTTGCTTTTAAGTAGCTTTGATTTAATTGTCATAGATTTGTAAAAGTTTATTTTTTGATTTTTAAATGCTTTGTTAAGTAGGGAAAAATCCAAAATCTCCTTTGAAAGAAAAGTTTGCTTAGTGGCATTTGAGTCTTTGAATGAAAAGGGCATTTTCGCAAAATAATTAGTGGTCATGAGTTGCATGTTTTGGAAAAGTTAAAGAAATTGTTTCTTTGATTGTCTGTTAAGAAAGTCGCTTTTATCAATTTTGCATTTTCCAACTCTCTTAGCTAGAGAATTCATTGAAAAATAAAAGTAGCATAAATCATCCTAAGTGCATCTTTGTAGTGGTTTGAGTCGAGTCTACACACCATCAGTTTCATCTCCACTACCTTTTGTCTTAAAGAAAAGCCATAAAAATTAACGCTTAAAGTAAAATCAACTTAGTAACTTTTTATTTACTAGGGCTCTGAAACACCAATATAGATCAGGCTAGTGTCTTGGAGTAGGAGAGTAATTAACTCTCCAAGACAGCAAAACCAAACAAGTAGCTTATCTTGTGGTAGGATAAATCCAACTGTTGCATTTATACTCTGGGAAAGCTCCTCTTAAAGGAGAAGCACGAGCTCGTGTCCGAACTAGTGAGGGGATCAATCCTCCCTCATTGGGAACGACGCCAGACACGCACGTATTACAAACGGTAAACCTAGGATTAACCATTATCGAGGAGCCAAGGGTCACTTGTCGGTAAACCTTGGATTATTGTCAAGGAGCCGGCAAGGAGATTGAGCTTGATACTCTGCCCTTGTGTGCTGTCGGAGTGTAGACTGTTCCCCCAGGTGTATTTGTTGTTGTTGGTAACCTTAGTGACCATTATCTTTAGGATTCTACCCGAGGTGACGGTGGAGGGAAGATCCCACTGTACCTGGAGCAGACGTCGGCTAGACTCACTTGGATTTTCCGGGGGGTTCACTTCACTCGAGACAGTTAAAGTGGAGGAACTTGTGCTGGTCTATTCATTAAGCAGGTTGCCGGGGTAACTGTTCTACCCACCACTTCTGTACTGAATTCGGCGATGTTGGGCTTCATCACCAACTAGTGTTTTCGGTCCGGAAGGCTACTGTTTGTGCATGGTTTGACGCCCTAGATTCTTTAGGCGTGTGATTCAAATTTGTTTGGTTCTTTAGAGACTTTAGGTGGTTTGTTTTGAGATTTTTACTTTGTTTGCGTGTGCAGTAGTTAAAAGTTTTTAACTGTGGCGGAATTACCGAGACAGTCCCGTAGACTTCGGGGCCAATCTCCTGAGCTTATCTCCGTGGCCGAATTGTTGAGGAGATCCCGTAGACTTCGGGGTGAACCTCCTCGAGACGACCCGAGTCATTACGAAGGTTTGAAAGTCCCTGTAACTCCTCCTAGTGGCAGTAAAGTAGGTTCACTTGAAGAAGGAGAATCTTCGTTGGTAGTCCATCCAGATTACCAAAGTCTAGAAACAGGTTATAATCCTGAAGCTGTTACAGTTTCTGAGCTTGCTGGTAGTTTTTCATCTACTAGTGATATAGGCGAAGAACCTGAAATATCTGAACCTGTTACTCCAACTTCTAGTGTTCCTGATTCACCTAGGGTAGAAAGAATCATAACCGAAAATCTTCCTTCTGGTTTGATAGCTATTGAAGAACTTGCTCCAGAAGAAGAAGTAGGCCCTATTCTTGAAGATCAACCTACTCTTGATCTAAGAGAGCGTGAATCTATCTTTTACAGTCCACCTAGAAGTACTACTTGGTACCTTTCGTTAACTAATTACTTAGACAACTCAGGGATCGGTTTTTCTCCACCTCGTACTCCTTATCCACCCGGAGGTATTTATACTCCTGTAAATATGTCTAGTCAGTCGTCCGTGTTTACTCAACCCCCTGAATCTTTCTTGTATGGTGGTCCTTCTGTTCCTACTGGGTATCAATCACTTTCTGGTACCTTTGCAGGAGCATCTCCTCAACCCATTGGACATGGGTCATTAACTGGAAACAATGGTAATAAACCGTTGGGTGTAGGAGACATTTATATGATGTCAGGTTCAATTCCCGGTTCTCAACCTCAAGGTGGTCAATTACCGCCTGGGGGGCAACCTCAAGGTACACAATTTGCGTTTGGGAGGCAACCTCAAGGATAGTATGTACCCATGGTACAATACATTCCTCAAGGTCAACCCCAGTATCAGTACTTACCCCAAGGGTATCTACCCCAAGGTCAGTACTCGAGTCAAGGTTATCAACCACCTCAAGGTCAATCTTACGTTCAAGGTATGGGAAATGTACCTGTCAATTATCAATCCTACCCTCAATCCGGTTATGGATCTCAATATCCTCAACCTCTCATGGGTCAATACCCCGGAGTAAATGTAGTGTGGGATCCATCGCAAGTTCAACAAGTGTTGCAGCCAAGCGTACAGTTGTCAACTCAAACTGGACAACCTGTGGTTTCTGGTCCACCCCAGCAACCAGTCCAGTCCAGTGTTCAAACTTTTGTACCTTCGGTAGTTACTCAGTCGCCAATTGCACCTAGTACTCCATCTCAAACGACTGCTACAACTACCGCAACATCTGTTCCTTCCCCCACACCTACTTCCGGAGTATCGACAGCTTCGGTTTCTACTGTCTCAGCCACTACTCCGCAGACATCTTTACCATTGTCTGGGTCTACGATTCAAACTACGGTTCAGATGCCTATGGGGCAGCCAGGTTTAAATACGGTTGTTACTTCTCAACCACAATTTGTTTATCAACCGTACCAGGGATAGTACCAATATGGGCCTGCTGTCCAACAACCGGTTTACCAGTATCAACCTTATCCTGGGTACACTTATCAACAGCCACAGCAACCCCAGTACGGTCCGGTTAATCCTGGTTTTCCAGGAGGATATAATATCCCGAATGCGATTCCTGTTCCAAGTTATCCTAGATATCCTCCTCCTGGGACTGGTCTTGTGACCCAGAGTTTTAGGGATCCTAACCGGCAATTTCCGTTTATCGCAACTTTGGATTTACCGGACTTGACGCGCCTAACGAACGATCCAATAAATTATCTTCCGTTCTAGCCGCCAATGCCAAATAAGTTGCCCAGTGACATAACCAAGTTCGAAGGTAAGTCTGGAGAGGATCCATCAAATCACGTGATGACTTACCACCTCTGGTGTGCTTCAAATTCTATCTCGGATGATTCGATCCGTTTACGTATTTTTCAGCGTACGCTCATTGGTCTCGCGGCCAAGTGGTACATTGAGCTACCACGGGCCTCTTTTAATAATTTTAGTCAGTTAGCTACCTCGTTCTTAACACATTTTCAGTTGCTGGTTAGATATGATAATGGCACCAAGTTATTAACTTCATTAAAACAGTCAACGTCCACTTATATTTCAGACCATATTCATGAATGGCGACATCGAAGGCGTTTAGTGAAAGTTTTTATCCCGGACCAAATCTTAGCTGAATGGTTTGTTAAAACATTATTACCGAAGATTACTGAAGACGTAGCTAAGGCCAGAGTAGTTACTGAAGAGCAAGTCATTGCTCAAGCGCAGTACCTTGACTTAGTTTATACTCAGTCGGGTACGTTACACGAAAAGATCCCAGATCTTCCAAAGTCGAATCAAATCGCCGCTGCTCCTTCGGGATCTCATGCTGCTGATGGCATGATTGGTACGGTGAATACTAAAAGCAAGAAGAAGTCTTCAAAGAATTCTTCGCCCATTATCACCTTACCCGACTCCCCGACAGGAGAATCTTCTCCTGAAATTTCCGCTAATATTCACGCCGTAGAGTCATCTACGGTCAAATCAAAAAACGGTGGGAAAAAGAAAGGTAAGAAGAAGGATAAAGCAGACAAGGCTCCAAAGGAGAAAAAAGAAAAGTCGAAAACCAGTGACAAAAAACGCAAACCTCGATATCCTTGTCTTATTTGTGAAGAGGATCATTTTACAAGAGATTGCCCTCATCGGGCCGAGGTTGTGAAAATCGTCAAGGGTTCCCCAACTCCTGCTGTTTTGAAGGATCCATTTCCAAAGCAGGAGAGTAAGATGATAGGTTCTTCCTCGAATGCCAGTGAAGAACCCATATTGATGATGTCTCATGTACGGATTGCGACTCGATCACATGATTATGGTAGTAAAAGTCCTGTTGATGGATCGAAAGAAGCAGAATCTTCTCAGTCAAATCCATCAACCTCAGCTCCCGGTTCCGATCCACTACAGATCGAGAAACCTAACCCTGACTTAGTAATCAAACCACTCGCTAAGGGTGTACTTCGAAGGTCTGCTTTCAATCCACATGCGAGAGCGGCCCAGAATTACAACATTGTTGAGGATTTAGCTGTTTCACCCTCAGCAATGTCGGCTTTAGAAGTGCTGCAATCATGCCGAGCACAACGAAAATTACTTTTGTCGGCTATAGGATCTGTTGACGTTCAGGACCCGAACCTAATAATCTTTGATCTAGAAAATAGTACACCACGTCTTCCTCATCAGATGGCTTTCCAGATTCCAGTGATAGTAAAAAACAGGCATATTCATCGAACTGTAATTGATGAAGGAGCTTCCACGTGTATTATGTCGATTCAGTGTTGGAGATCACTTGGCTCTCCTTCGCTGAACCAATCCCCGACAATTCTTAAGGCCTTTGATGGCCGTGGGTTCCATCTGTTTGGCATTCTACAGGATTTGCGTATAGGGGTTGAAGGAAAAACCGTGAGTCTGGATGTGGAGGTGGTTGATGCCCCTCTAGACTACAACCTTCTCTTGGGTCGAATTTGGTCTTACGCTATGACAGCGGTCGTCTCATCGGTCTTCAGAGTTATAAAGTTTCCACATAATGGCAAGATCGTGACAATAGACCAGCTGGATTTCTTTTCATCCGACCCAGCCTCTTCAGAAAGTATCCAGCATGTCGGTAAAATGACTATCCCTTACAAGGATGTTGGCGTAGGATTAGTTAAAGATTCTGGTTTACTGGGAACTTTTCCTTTTCCTCCAATCAACGCAGACCCTTCATTCGCTTCCATTCATATGATTACGTCAGATACTATTTTTTACGATGATCCATGGATTGTCCCATCTGAATCTGAGATAGACTCATTCGGTGATGCTATGCCTTTGAGTCCATATGAAATTGCTTATGAAGCAGTGCAGTCTTTTACCGACTCGCGTTCAACCCAAATCGACCAAATGAATGTGGTCAGTGAGGAATCACTTTTCACATCAACCTCAGAACGGATAACGTTTCCCGAAGTTGTATCATCTGACGAGCAACTTCGTGAAATCATAAGTGTAGACGATCTACCATGGGAAGATCTTCATCATAGATCTTCGTTTTTACCTGAGGATGATGGCTTTGAAAATGATTTTTCATCAATCTTTACGGCTGAATATGTCAAGGACACTCAGAATCCCATGAAACATCCTGATTCAGAGTTGAATTTGGGGAACATTTCTCAAACTATTGCCATTGACATTTTAGTCAAAACTGGAATTGTTGAGAACATTCATATAGGTGCCTCATGTACAGATGACGAGATTCAAACATACAAGGCCCTATTTCAAGAATTCCGTGACGTGTTTGCCTGGTCCTATGAGGAAATGCCAGGAATTGATCCCTCCATTGTTGTTCATGAGATCAAGACTTACCCGGACGCTAAACCCGTTCGGCAATGTCTGCGTCAGATACACCCTAGGAAAGCGGCTACAATTAAAGCAGAAGTTGAGAAGCTGTTGAAGGCAGGTTTCATTTATCCGATCCCATTAACAGATTGGGTATCGAATATTGTTCCAGTAAACAAGAAGCAAGGAACAATAAGAATATGCATCGACTATAGGGATATTAATCGTGCTTGTCCAAAAGACAACTATCCCATGCCCTATATCGATCAAATAATTGATGATTGTGCTGGCAGTGAAATATTTTCCTTTATGGACGGTTTTTCTGGTTACAATCAAATCAATATTCTACCTGCCGATCAACCAAAAACGGCTTTCATTTGTCCTTGGGGGACATTTGAAGCAAACTTTCTATGCCGATTCATTCCTAACTACGCCGAAGTTACAAAAGGTTTCACACGGTTGTTGAAACAGAATGCTCAATTTGCTTGGGATGAGATAGCTCAGCAATCTTTTGATGCACTTAAACATGCGTTGACCCATGCACCATTGTTGCATCCTCCCAACTACAACCAAGATTACTTTTTGTACCTCGCTGCCTCTCATTCCACGATTGGGATGGTATTAGTTCAGGAAGACGAATTCGCAACGGAACATGTGATATATTATCTTAGTAGGACGTTAAATCCCACTGAGCTAAAATATTCACATGTGGAGAAATTGGCCCTGGCAGCCGTTCAGGCTGTCCAACGTTTTCGTCATTACATTCTTCTCTGTAAAACTACAGTTATTTCGGATTGCAACCCTATGATCTACATTTTGACCAAACAATTGCTAGGGGGCAAGTACTCTAAATGGATCGTTATCCTGCAAGAGTTCGACTTAGAGTTTGAAAAATCTAAGTCTAAGAAATCTTTAGTTTTTGCAGAGTTGATGTGTGACTTCCCGCGTGCCGACACGGAAACTGTGGCAGAGGAACCCATTGCGGACGAATCTTTGTTTCTCATCAGTACTTTAGATCCATGGTATGGAGATATAATCATCTATCTCCAAACCCAATCCTTTTGGCCCGAAGCTTCTAAGACGGAACGTCGGAAAATTCGATTCTAGTCCCAGCAGTATAAAATTATTGGAGATACTCTTTATCGCTGTGGGGCAGACTTGGTTTTCCGACGTTGTTTAACTCACGAAGAGGCAGAACGGGTTTTGAATGACTGTCACTCTGGGGCATGTGGCGGTCATATGTCTGGGTATGCCACAGCTCAGAACGTGTTGCGTGCTGGCTATTTTTGGCCGTCCATGTTTAAAGATTGTATCATTGCGGTTCGAAAATGCCACAACTGTCAAGTGTTTGATCACAAGATGCGCGCACCACCAGCTCCTCTCCACCCTATAATTGTCGTTGGTCCTTTTGCTAAATGGGGTATCGACTTTATTACATGTAACCCTCACTCGGCCGGGGGGCATGCCTATATCATCCTTGCAGTTGATTATTTTACTAAGTGGGCCGAGGCGATGCCTACATTCGAGGCAGACGGCAAGACAGCTGCGATTTTTGTATTCAATCACATTATTGCTAGGTTTGGTGTCCCACAAGCGATAATCACTAACCATGGGTGCCATTTTCGAAACATTATGATGACAGAACTTACAGGCCAGCTTGGTTTGCGTCACGATAGCTCAACTCCTTATTATCCACAAGCCAACGGTCTGGTTGAGTCCATCAACAAAGTTTTGGTCATCATGATCCGACGAATCATTGGCATTCATCGGTCGAATTGGCACAACATGTTATTTTCCGCGCTTTGGGCATATCGAACTTCGGTGAAAACATCAACAGGGTTCACTCCTTTCCAACTAGTTTATGGTTTGGAAGCCGTGCTGCCCATTGAATGCGAAATCCCATCATTTCAAATGGCTGTCGAATTACTTCCAGCTACTTCCGAAGAGGAGAAGTGTTTATTATACTTAGCTCAATTAGATGAGACTCGACGTGATGCTGCACTGGCAATCGAGACTCATGCAAAACGAATGAAATCTCAGTATGATCGAAATGTGACCCCTCGAAATTTTTCGGAAGGAGACCTAGTGCTATTGTATGATCAAGCTAACGATAAATTAGGTGCTGGAAAATTCGTTCCTATGTGGCATGGACCCTACATTGTTAAGCGAAAGCTAGCAAAAGGGGCCTATGAGCTGGTTGACTTTGATGGGGACTCTTTGGGTAAACCCAAAAATGGACTTTACCTAAAGAGGTACTATGCTTAAATGGTGGGTGTGAAGATTTTTTGTTAGGATAGTTAGGTTAATTTTTTCTTTCTAGCTAGTGTGTTTGTTAGAATAGACAGTGTGCTTAGTTTAGAAAGTGTGTTTTTCGTCGTTATTCTGCTTATCTTGGTTTTACCTTTGATGTTTGCAGATGTCGATGCCTCTCCAAACGTACATTGGTTTTGCTGATGGTGCTTGTCGTAGTACACGGAATATCTCTTCTGCAGCTTGGGTTATCTATTCGCCCTCTGACGAGTTAGTTTCTATGCATGGGGTGAGCCTCGGTCAAACAACAAACAACATTGCAGAATACAGTGCAGTGATTGAGTTATTATCTGAATCTATTTCATTTGGGATTCGAAGTTTGATAGTGAGGTTAGATTCTGAACTCGTTGTATTACAGCTTAATAGAGTTTATGCCATTAGAAATCCAGTATTATTAAGGTTATTTTTTAGAGTGCGTCTTTTGGAACGTGAATTTGATTACATCGAATATCAACATATTCCAAGGTCTTTTAATACATTAGCAGATGCAATTGCTTCTCGAATGTTAGACAGACATTTGCGATAATCATACATGTAAATTTAAAAACATTAACATCGAATCACACATGTTTAACAAGATAAGCCGGTAATAATGATATATATAGATAGGAGTGTGTCAAAAAATATACATCGTCTTTGATCATAGGTTGAAAAACACCTTATGATCGGCAAAAATGATAAGTACAAAAAACCAAAAATGTCATATGTGTCTACAAAAAGTGACTAGCCAATCACTGGTGGTGCTCTCTATACGAGACCACTGCCCGCGCTACCCTACACAGGAACCCCCTGATAGGTCCTGGGACTGCAACCACATAGCGCTGAAGCTGGATAGGAATATCGTCTATAGTCCTCTCTGGTATGTCCGCCGTGAGACGCTCTAGGTCCTGTTCCAGCTCGGCTAAGGTCTCTGCGGCCGCATCCTGTGGGGTCGGTGCTCGTGCAACTGGTACTCTTCTCTCGAATGGCCGAAGATTGGCCGGACGCTGTGGACCTACATCTGCATTTTGAAAATTTTCACTGTCAGTTTTGAGACGATATAAAAACAAATAAAAAGTAAATAATTTAAAAACTTGTGGAAAATGAAATACCTCTGTCGTCCCATTGTTCTCCCTGTGGAAGAACCATGTCCGGATCACCACGAAAATCTACTCCGGCATAAGGAAAGTCCTGAATCACAAAGACCTGGTTCTCCAACCAGTGAAAGTAACCCGCAGGAAATCGAACAACTCCCGCTCCCTCATCAGGATGTCGGGCCATCACCGTAACCCATCGTATCAACTTGGGCTCCCGAGGTGGCCCAACTGCAACAGTGAGATGCTGAGGGATAAGCATCGGAACTCTCTCTAGGGCAAAGCTCACAACTAAAGGCCCATATCCAAAGGTCTTTAATTGCCCGTTCTTTGCCCTAGTTAGTTGGCCCTTCATGTTGGCCAACACAGCATCGCACCAGTTGAAAATGGTGCCTCGGTAGCAATCTATCGCCATCCGCATTTGGGACCTGGTGGCAATATGCAAGGCGGCTGCGCCGCAGAGTCTAGTAACTGTAAAGGCAATTACCATAAGTTCAGGTAGGGATATATACTTGATTTCTATCCCTTTCTCCTGGTTCTGATTGTTGCACCACTCTAGTCGGAGACTAGCAAGGGATTGGCCACCCGGCCTAGTCCCGAACAGAGACAGTTGCTCGCCCCTATTAGGCAAACCAGTGAGAAAATATATGTCAGAGGGCTCTATCTCGAGCTGGTGCCATCCGATATAAAAGCATTGTTCCTGGACGTTCCACCTTTCAACCAGCCACTCCAAGAATGGCACCTGGGCCCTCATGCCAGGTATGGCCCAGTACTTGTAGAGACCGCATGCCTTCAAAGCATCAATGGGGGGTTGATGATCAATTGCGGCCAAATCGACATCTTCGTGTTCTCTTTCACGCCAATCTAGCATGGTGGGAAATCTGCACACCAAAAGACATTGATTAGAATTCATTAAATCAAATTTTAATGGTTAGGTTTTGAGTTTGGGTTTTGAAAATCCGCTTTGCGCGGAGTACGCACCCCACGTTCAGAAACAGAGCGGCGGTACGCAGCTGTTCTGAAGGTGGGCTGCGTACCCCGACCTTTTTCCCATATACGAAAAAGTCGGGGTACGCAGGTCACCCATGGGGCACCTGCGTACCCCGAAAAGCGCACCCTAAAACCCCAAACCCTCTAAAAAATCAAACTAAAGCCTAAAATGAAATTCTAAACGGATGAAATTGAAGAGGAGGATGTTGTGAAATACCTGAAAGAGACGGCGCTCGATTCCGACGGTCGGATTCTCCGCAAAGTCCACGGGAAGTTTCTTGCCAAAAGCCCTTTTCTCTCCCTCAACAGTAAAATGGTAAAAATGACATGGTAAAAAGTCTTTTTATAGGTTTTTTGGATAAATGAATGCTAGGTTTGTTTATTTTTCACCATAGAAAGATATTTTTCAATGCATTTTTGCCTATCTTAAACAGGTATGAGTAATGTGTTGTTTTTGTGCAGGACAAAAGGACAAGGACTTTCAGAGAAAATTGTCATTTTTCACGAACCAAAACATCAGAGTCATCTTTTAAGCCCTTTTCTGACTCCTAAAACATGAAAAGATTGCCGAGCGTTTCTTTTACACTCGTTAAAACGGAATTAAAAGACGGTCCCCTTATAGCCCTTTTCCTGACTGTAAAAACAGGAAAAGATTGCCGGGTTTTTGTCGTTTCAAACTCGATACTGGAAATAAAACAACGTGTCCTTGATCGCTTTTTACTTTTCAGGTCAGAGGCACTAATCATGAAAGTACTCCTTGGTCGCAAGATCAAGCGGTTCTCTCAAGTATTATTTTATACTTTTTCGGGCTTGGGAGACACAAATTTACGAAAAAGTTCAACCCTGGAGTCTTCTTTAGTTTTTTCAGACTCTCTAAAATTGAAAAACGCCGAGTTTCTCCTATACTGGACTCGTTAAAATTTCACAGTAAAGGACCTATTCGATTACAAACAGGAACGAACCACTCCTTCTTAGGGTTCGAATCTAAACTAAGTTGGACTCATCCGAAGGATGAGCTTATAATCAAGCATATGTTATCCTCCTCAAGCTTGTAAAAAATAAAGAGGTACTTGCCAGAAATGGTGGGGGAAAAGAGAGAAGAATGAACCTACTTGTTATCCTTTGTCACAGAAGAACCTTATTACCACTCTTGAACACGACACTTTTCATTCACCTGGGTTGGGAAATCCTGTCTTAAAGTTGATTAAAACCACTTTGAAAGTCTTCAACTATTTCTGGGTATTAACTTTGGGTCAATCGTCACCAAGCCATCTGTCGTGTCGTTATGTGTTCAAGAGGTCTCTACAAATAAACCATTCATATGCAAAATACTTGTCATCCATTTTGACCATCCCTGAGTCAGTCCTTACAGCAACATTTCTTCAACTTGAGCTATGATTTCGTGTTGTGGGCTTGCCTGCAACGGGTCGCTTTCTATCGACATCAGCACATTATCTAGAGAGATGACTTAGAAATCGTCAGTACCTTGAAGTCTGCATGCATCAATGGCAGGTTTCTCGCCTTTGACGACAATTTACATCATTGAATTTCGATCGAAGGATTCCATGACCTGTTCGACATTGACTCATTCATTCACATCTCATGGATTGTACTGGGTACTTTGAGAACCATTGACATCATTGGTGGTCTCTCTCACACTTGTTAACGGTTTACATCATTGACTGGTAATCAAGTGGTTTCTACCATGTTCGACATCAACTCATTTATTCGCATGGATAGAATCGTACCAATTCGGGAAGTGGAAATGAAGACCCTGGATCTAGTTTCCACCATCCAGGCTGCGAGGAGTTTTGTATTCATTATATAAGTAGACTAACTATAAACAGATGGCTGCGTCCATACTGTGTCTACAAGAGTCTATAATTATGATGTATTGCGAAATCATTCCTGTAACAGAGCAGTAGTTAGATTGTTAGTTAAAGTTTTCAATCTGAGTATGGGAATGCCTACCTCAGCGATGATATCATCTTATATATGTATTTTGTGTTGAATATTTGCAGGTTCTGACCAGGCTCTCCACAAGATAATCCTTGAAATGATAAAGTACTTCACCCTTCCTAGATAATTTGAAACCCTACATCTACTTCAGACTTCGCACTTTAGGGGGCAATCTGTTACACTAAAAAATGTCACCATGACTATTTGCAGTTAGTATGGCTCCATCAACTGTCATACTATCCTCCTTGGCAAGTCTCATGCCTCTGCTTTCCATGTCAAACTCAAAGAAAGAGAGAAAAGTCATTTAAAGTCAAGTTATCTCTGGTACGCAGTTTCTCTCAGCCTTACCTGCGGGTACGCAATCCAAGTTCACAATACCTGCGTACTTGTACGCTCTGTCTGTAAAGCAATGGGTGCGTACTCCTGTAAAGGTCAATAAGCGCAAGTTTCACTCCAAAAAAGTTACTTGTGGTTATTTCTAGAGCATTCTAGAAGCTTGTTTGACGTGTATGGAGTGCCTCCAGATGGTTCATGTATCCCTATAGAAGAGGAACTTATCCCATCAAGAGGGGAGCTAACCCACCCAAAAGAGGGGCTTATCCCATTGATGGTGGACCTGATTAACTTCCTCTACAGCACTATAAATACAGGCATTGGGCCAGAGGGAGGGGAGGTTGAAAGCTGAAAATTCCTAAGGGTAGATGCTGCTGAGATTAGGACTTCCTTGTAGAAGCTTGTGAGGAGAGATTGTCATCCTTTCTTGTTTCATTTGGAAGTGGGTGAGCTTATCAAAGTAAAAGAAAACTCTTGCTGGACCCTGGGAGGAACTTGCACAACACCAAGGCTCAGGTTGTAATGGTTTCTTTTGTTTCCTATTAATACAAATAAGTCCATTCTTCTCAACAATTTGTTATTTATGAGTTGTTTCATATACTCCTTGGTCTGTATGTTAAATATGTTTTGTTTTATGAGATATTCAGGTGCTATTTAATCGTTTGATTGTTAGTGAATGCAGGTTTCGAAGAGAAGGAGGAGCTCATCCGGATCGATGAGGCTGGACTACTATAACAGCGTTGGGTTACAGGTAGGATCTAAACACTTGATTTCTTGTATGATGAATGCATATTTAGAGAAGGATTGCTCTTAATTGTCTTGTTTGTCACTAGAAAGCCTGAAGCTTCTAGGGAGGTTGGTTGTGTCCGCACTATCGACTCTTTCCGCATGACACCCCCCTTCAAATTTTGAAAGTTTCAAGTTTTGCTCCATGGGGGTGAGAACAGGCTTGCAATCTTGCATGCCAAATCGCTGAAGAACCTCTGCGGCATACTTGCTCTGAGAAATGAAAATATGATGTGGATGTTGGAAGACTTCAACTCCAAGATAGTAGTGAAGTAATCCCAAATCTGTCATCTTAAAACCTGCATGTAACTCCTTTTTTACCTGCGCAATATGATCATCATGATTGCCAATGATGATCAAATCACTTACATACATAACAAGAATTACCAAATATTTTCCCTGTTGTCACACATACAAAGTATCATCAGATTCACTGCGATGAAAACCAACTTTCTTAAGGTAATCATCCATCTTTGCATACCAGGCTCCGGGAGCTTGTTTTAACCCATATAAAACCTTGATCAATTTGCAGACTTTATGTTCTTGTCCTTCCACTTCAAAACTTGGTGGTTGGGTCATATACACGTCCTCCTGTAAATCCCCGTTGAGAAAAGCACTTTTCACATCCATTTGACGAACTTTCCATCCTTTTGGAGCGGCCAATGCAAGTGTTAATCGGATGGTGTTCCATTTAGCTGTTGGAGCAAAGGTTTCTTCATAATCAATGCCTTCCTGCTGCGCAAAACCTTTTGCGACAAGTCGTGCTTTATACTTATCAAGTTCACCCTTCTGATTATACTTAATTCTGTAAACCCATTTGCATCCTATGGGTTTAACATTTGCTGGACAATCAACAAGTTTCCAAGTGTTGTTATCAATTACTGCTTTATATTTGTCAACAATAGCCTGTTGCCATTCTTTATGTTTTATTGCCTCTTTTTATGTGGAAGGTTCAGTAAAATCATTTGCTATCAAGGCAAAATTGCCTTCACTTCTATGTGCCCTTCGGGTGCCAGTTTTATTCTGTTCATCAGGCTTTACATCTTTCAAAAGTTGAACTGCCCATTTCGGAAGTTGGTGCTCACTTGTTTGTGCTTCTGTAAATTCCCCATCATTATAAAGAGGATTAATATAAACTGATGTACGTCGTTCAGGTGAAGAATGTGGAGACTCACTGTCTGAAGAACTGCTGCTGCTTGGAGATGCGGATGAACTGCTAGAAGACCCGGATGATGTTGTTGATGTAGATGGACTGGATGACTCATCTTCAGAGGAAGGAAAATCAAGTTCATACCAATTTGGTGAAGTTGGTTGACTTTGCATTTGTCCATTTCTTTTACTTCCCTTAGTTTCTAATTTGTGAAGAAGATTTTCAATTTCTTCAACACTCTTACTCTCTATTTCATCAAAAATGACATCCCTGCTCACAATGAATTTTCCATTGGTCAAAAGACGATACCCTTTCTTCTCATCAGAATAGCCAATCATTGTGCATTTTAAACTTCTTGAGTCAAGCTTAGTTCGTTTTTCTTTCGGAACTAAGGCATAGCACACTGACCCAAAAACTCTAAGATGTTTAACTCGAGGTTTGAAACCAAACCAAGCTTCATAAGGTGTGATTCTGTCTAAAGAAGCAGTTGGAGATCTGTTTTTTAAGTAGACAGCTGTATGTATTGCTTTCGCCCAATATGTTGGACTTAACCTCTTGAAGGTTAACATGGATCTCGCCATTCCTAACAAAGTGCGGTTCATTCTTTCGACTACTCCATTTTGCTGTGCAGTGTAAACATTAGTGTGGGGCGATAAAAAGGTGCCTTTCGAACTCCTAATTACCTTCACATTAATTATCAACCCAGGGACGACTTTTTATTTCAAAAGTGTACTCAGTCTGAGGCGGCTATTTACTCAAGAGTAATGTTTAGTAGTATAGCGTTCAGAGAACACAAGAGTAGACAGGTGCTAAACTATGACTAAATTACTTCAAAAGGATAAAATCACACAAGACAGCTTATCAGTCAAGGGTGCGGAAGTGATAACCCATCCCTCTAGAAACTGATGGAAAGGAAATTAGAGCATGGACCATAGGTCTGGGAGCTAAGCAGCGACTTGCTGAGGCTCACTACAGCCTTAGACCTTCTCTCACACCAAAGCAGCAAATGCAAGTAAATGGAATGGCAAAAAGTAAAATAGAACAGCAAATAGGAAATGGAATAGCAAGTCTAAAATGGAACGACCGTAAATGGAACAACAAACTGGAATTAAAGGAACCGAACAGCAAAACTAAGTAATTGGAAAGACACAACAAACTATAAATGTAATTGAATCAGCAACCTTAATCCAGCAGCATGAACATTAATCACAGTTATTGAAGCAATTACAATCGCAGTTATATTTGAGTAGTAACTTAATTGAACAACCACGGACAATTATAAATGAGCAGCAATTAAATGGACCACGGTTCTTAATTAGACAGCGCGGTATTAGATCAAAATTATCAGCAATACATTTCAAGTTATAATTAATAATTCTATCACTCACGCAATCCAATTATGATTTCAATATAACAAAGTAATTTCGCGAAATGTTCGTAAACAAAAGATCGCCGAACAAAACAATTTAAAGAAATGAAAGGGAAAACAAACCGTCACACATCAGCAATGGTAAAGATATGATACACAGCAGCAGTGTACTCCACCAGAGGCTGGGCCCTTAGCCGCCAGCGGACGCTGCTGGGTTACTTCAGAAGGAAAGAGTGAACAGCAATGCCCAAATTATGTATTAATCATTAAATAGTGAAATCATTACAATAATTGAAGCTTTGAGACTTACAACATAAAACAATCCTTCCTTCCTCCTATCCTATCATGAATCCTTGCTTCTGAATCTCTAATTCAAATCATCAATTCGCCATCATTCGAATCCCCAAAGTCATCCTGAAGTCTCCCCAAATCATCCCCATCTCTGATCTCTGTTTTTATTTAAATAGAGAGAGATCAGAGAGAAGTTACAATAAGGATAAGTACAACATGATTCCTATTACAAAATTGGTTTGCTTCTAACCATTTGATCAACAAGAACAAGGCGAATTTGGCTTTGCAGCTGAGATTTGGAGGACGGCCGCAACTGCAAATCTGAGAAAATCGTGCTCAAAGAACCCTACGTTTCTCTCTGTACAAGCTGAATTTGGGCAAACCATTCTTCTTAAAGTTAATTGGGCCCGTTCTGGACAAAACCCATGTTCCGGATTTCTCAAATTCATCTTCATTTGCTCAGAATCTCAACCGCAAAACTGTCACTCCTTAAACCAGCGAATTTCTGAGTTGGTCGTGCTCAAAGAACCCCACGTTTCTCTCTGTACAAGCCGAATTTGGGCAAACCATTCTATGTTAAAGTTAATTGGGCCCGTTCTGGACAAAACCCATGTTCCGGATTTCTCAAATTCGTCTTCATTTTCTCAGAATCTCAACCGCAAAACTGTCACTCCTTAAACCAGCGAATTTCTGAGTTGGCAGATTTAAAAATCAAATCTTCAATCTGGAAGTTACTTTGGAGGCTAAAAATGGTGAATAATGTTATAACCAACTTATTAGAACTATCATTGATAAAATAATGCATAATCATCAATTTATTAGAAATAAAGGAGAATAAATAATATTCATCCATGAGAGCATAAATTATTTATAAAATGGATTTAAATGATAAATTATAATAGATGATATAATAGAGAAGAGTAAAAATGGATGAAATAAGTGTTACAAAGTGGTCGTATTCATGGCCCAACAATTAGTAAGATGTCGTCTTATGCCATTTTCACTGCAATAATTTTTGAATTCATTTGAAGTGAATTCTCCCCCATTATCCGTCCTGAGAGTACCTATCTTTTCTTTGACTTCATTTTCAACAAGTTGGCGAAAATTTTAAACTTATCAAATGCTTCTGACTTGTTCTTCAAGAAGTAAACCCAAGTCATTCTGCTAAAATCATCAATGAATAGTAAGAAATATTTGCAACCACCAAATGAAGTTTGTAGTGGACCACAAACATCACTGTGAACTAGTTGTAGCCGCCTGTTTGCACGCCATGAACTTGTTGGAAAACTTTCTCGGTTTTGTTTGCCATAAATGCAAGCCTCACATTTTGCATTTTCCCTTTTGAATGTGGGAAGTCCTTTAACCATTCCGTGTTTCTGCAATTGAGAAAGAGTCTCAAAATTCAAATGTCCATATCTTACATGCCATAGTCTGATAGGTGAAATACCTGTAGTCACTGCCCCTGCAAAATCAGAATGCCTTGGAATAACTGTCCCTTTCATCCGTAACAGTTTTCCATCTTCATAACCTATCATAATTGTTTTCAAGTTCTGTTTCACTGAATTCATAATTGTTTTCAAGTTCTGTTTCACTGAATTAATGTTCACTAAACCATCTTCCATAATCACCTGATGTCCTGCTTGTCGAATCGTGACTAACGAGAGCAAATTTTTCTTGAAACTAGGTACATACCATACATTGGAAATCAATTTTTCTCCAATGTCAGGGAGAAAAACTTTTACGACTCCTTTTCCATAAGGAGCATGTTTTGTATCATCAGCAAGAAAAATGGAATTAAGTTGGCATTCTTGAAAATTCCAGAAAAAATCACGTCGACATGTCATGTGCTGAGTTGCCCCGGAATCCAAGATCCAGGCATCTTCATAGTCACTTCTAAGATGAGATGAAATTTGTGATGCTGGTGAGGAAGTAAAAACATATTCTGAGCTGTCTTCATCCTGATCATTTGCAAATTGTGCTGAATGCTGCTGAAACTTGGGAATTCTACTAAGTGAAGTTCGATAATCTTCAGCATAATGGCCAACTTTGTTACATCTTCGACATACAATTTGACTTAAGTCTCTTCCTCGTCCTGAAGATTGTCCTTTGCCTCTGCTTTGACCTCTATTTGGAGATTGTCCTCTACCTTGACTATTATATCCTTGTCCTTGAAAATTGCCTCTTCCTTGGTTGTTTCTTCTACCTTGAAAATTATTTCTTCCTCCTCTGTTAAAATTGTTGCCTCTACTTTGGCTTCGACCTCGATTATGTGTTGCTTGATTCGGATTCCATTAGCCTCTTCCTCAAGAACTATCTGCTAAAGACTTACTTGTGCTGGCTTCTGTGAGAAAAACATCTTCACCAACTTTCTTCTTCTTCCCAAAAGTTTTATCATGCTGACTTAACATTTCACAAAGTTCATCAAACTTTAGTTTTTCTAATTTCCCAGTTACTTGTAAAGTCTCTAAAAAATGCGTATAGGAAGAAGGAAGCCCAGCAATTACAATTGTGACCATAAAGCTATCATCAATTGTGGGAAAACCAGCATTAATAATTTCCTGCTTAATATTCTTAAGTCTGGAGAGATATTCAAGAATATCACCATCTTCAGTTAATTTTTGTTGCAACAATTTTAACTGTAGATCAACCTTCATTGATTCTGGCTGAGTATCAAAGAGTTCTTTAAAAGTTTTCAAGGCAGTCCATGCATCTGTGGCATTCTCTATATGTACATACATTTCATCATTCACAGACGATTTAATAAGCGCTAAGGCTTTAGCATTCTTGATTTCCCATTTTGCCAGTGGATCTGCATCTGTGGGTTTATTCGGCTTTACATCTCCATCACATATTCCTTGCCATAATTCATTGTAAATGAGTGTGCTTTCAATAAGACGATGCCACGTTTTATAAGATTTAGTGCCTTCAAGTTTGTCGGAATCAGAAAATAAGTTAATCAACTTAGACATTTTTCGCGATGAAGAGACGCACCAAGAAGCAGAACAGAAAGGACAAGATAGTCAACACAACACACCACGCAAAAAACACGATCTATCGGGGCTTGGCCTTGACCCTCGAATAGTCGTCAAAACAGGAGAATATTGACTGAGCTTTGCACTTGGCTCTAGTCAATTCCTCAAATTTTTACAGGGCAACTTTCAAAATTTGACTTTTTACAATGGTGCTTTGCACAATCTGGTAAAAAAATTTTACCCGCCCTCAAAATAAAATTACTTTGAGTTACATTTATCTCCTTCGAAAAATTACAAAAATAAGAAACTCCTTATTGCTCCAAAAAATTACAATCACCTTAACAAATGTTACAATAAATTCCCAAAATTACAAATCATTAGATCTCTCCAAACTTATGACTCCATTACATAAGGAATTAGAAATACTCCTTATGTCTCCTTAAAATTCCATAAGGACTTTATAAACACTCTTTAAAAAAGCCTTTACATACTTCCCATTAAAAATAATTATTAAAACTTTATGAAATCACTTGAGTTCATGTTTCTGGAAATGCACCTTTTCCACACAAAACCTTTATTATGCATTATACCCATTCAATCTTGAAAACCAATCTGCAATACGCAATTGTTGAATAGCAATCTTCAATACGCAATATTGAATACCAATCTGCAATACGCAAATGTTGAATACCAATCTTCAATACGCAATATTGAATACCAACAGTTGTGACTTACCAACAGCGGAATCACCAATCATAAACACCTGCGCGTGATTGCCCCAGTCACCGAAACAAAAACGAAATTACCATAGTGTGCAGAAAATAAGTTAATCTTCAAATCGTTTTTGCCGTCAAACAAAAACGAAATTACCATAGTGCGTAGAAAATAAGTTAATCTTCAAATCGTTTTTGCCTGATATAACACCAATTACGACAGCTCCAGCGACCGCTGGAAAGGAGAGCAGCTTCGTTTGCAGAATCCACAACGATTTTGCAGGGGTTTATAGTTCTAAACTTTGCGGGCGTCTAGAACTTCCCGGAGGAGCCTACCGCCGATACACAGGCACCACAGGCCGACATAACAAGCGTCAAATTTGAGGGATGTTTCAGGTTTGAAATTCGACCTTGATGGCCTCCCTCCCTCCTGTGATGTTTCAGGTTTGAAATTCGACCTTGAGGGCAGTTCAAGAGATAAAGAAAGAAAAACAGAAACCGAAACGCAGCCAGGTGTTTATAAAAATGTATGAAGTAATTCAGAAATGACAATCTCCCCGCCGGATTATGGCACCGATCTAACCTCTAGCAAACAATCTCGTTCATTTCTTCAACGCTTGCAATATTACACTCAATTAAAAAAGATACCATCCAACTTTACATTAAATTCCAGCAAGGGCGTATGAACCAGCATTAAAGAATTAATAGAATCATTTCGCAGATTAAAATTCTAAGAAATTTTTTTGTTTGTTGAACATAAAACTGGACAATTTCATACCAATGATTTGCTGGCCAACTGAATGGAGTTTTCCAGGACTTTGTTGAGCTGAAATCTCCTCAAATCCACTGCAGCATTACTGGAGCTCTGGTACCACAATAATGGAAGAAGTGTCCTCAGACACGTAATTTTATTAATCAGAAAAAAACAATTACATAATTGATTTGCAAGAGCTTACACCCGAACAACCAAACACTCTTGCAATGAGCTATTTATAAGCTCCATGTCCTAACTACCTCTAATTATGGATCACTTACAAGTGTCCATTTACAATAAATGCTATTCAAACCAACTAGCTAACTAATCTCCTATAATAGAGCCTAAGATACGACTCATTTGGAGAGTCATATCTTGTTACAACAATATACTAATTCTAATTGTCTCTAAAATAATTAATCATTCTAGAATAATTATTAATTTAATTTCTTAAATTAATAATTATTTTATTTCAATTTTATAACCTATGATAATAAAGTATTTTTGGATCATCTAACAACCCCATGAATCCATGCCCAATGGTTTGAAACTTACCACACTACGCTGTGCCTCTCTACTTGAAAGCATCATCCTTCCCACCAAAACTTAAACAAAACCCCTGAACTCAAAAACTAGCCTAAAATCATCATCAATAAAGCTAAATCAGAAAGAGAGAGCCCTCTCTGATTGCAGGTAGGCTAGGACCTACAATCCAAAGATTGGTTTGTGGTTACCTCGGCCGTATCCTTTAAAGGAGCTTAAGGACAACCTGAGTGATAACATAATGGCGACTCCACTGGGGACTTTCCTCAGATAATTTCATAAAGTTTCACAAAGAAGGTAAGAAGACTCCGCTGGGGAACATCCTCAGATAATTTCACAAATCAAGGTGGAAAGCTCCACTGGGAAGGAACCAGACCTTCAAAAGTTTCTTTCCAACCCTTATATTCTTAGAAAAATCCCCAAAAAATAGGCTAGAAGCTGGCTCCCAAAAAGAATTCACGTTATACAAGGTCAAATCCAGACCCAAATCTCGCAGCAGCTTTTGAAAATCCCAATATAATCCCAAGGAACCTCAGTAAGCTAGAGCGAAGAGAGGATTTTGCTGATAATAGTCCTGAAGAAGTTCACCCAGGTTGTGGCCCAACCCCTGTCAAAGTTTTATTTCGTTCAACCCCTAGTTCCCATTGTTCTTCATCCACCTCTTAAAGCACTCCTTCCACACCTCCATTCACTGCACATACTACCACTACTACTCCTATTGTCCCAGTTGTTCCTATTGTCCCTCTTATCCCTGTGAATATGGCTAACAGATATGCACCTTTACAGCTGCCTGCAAATCCCGGGGCTATGCCTCAGGATTACCAAACTAAAATCACATATTTTGATGGCACAAGTGCTTGCACAGCCCTTCATCATACAATTAAAATGCAGGATTACTTTGAAAGCTATGAGATTGACGATGATGGTGTGAGAATGAAGATTTTTGTCCAAAGTTTGACAGGCGATGTTAGGACTTGGTTTAGAGCACTCCCAGCCAATTCCATAGCAGACCCAGAAGCATTATACCAGTCATTTATCAACAGATGGGAGAAAAAGAAATATCCCTTGCACATACTAGCTGAATACGATACAATCAAAAGAGGTCCACAAGAAACAGTCTTGGACTATTTTGCAAGGTTCAGTAGCGTTTATAATGCTATCCCACAAAACTTAAGGCCCCCACCTGAACTTGCCTTATATAAATTCCCTGATGGATTTGACCCAGATATGGCCTACCAATTAAAAGAAAGAGCCCCTAACAGCCTTGCAGACATGCAAAATGTGGCTGTCACTGTGGAGGCAAATTTAATTGCCAAAAGAAACAGAGCTAGAAATGAGAGAAGAACCACCTTCAAGGAAGAGCCCTCAGCCTTAGATCAAAAGCTAGATGCTATTATCAATGGCATGCACAGGCTGGGAGACAGAGTAGAGAGTGTTGAGAGGAAATCATCATGGGAGGGGCAGCAAGCTAACACTGTCAGGAACGCGAATTTCAGGAAAAATCAAAATCCAAATGCTGGTAGGTCTAGCCCAGACCATGATATAAGACCTCCTTTTCAAGAAAACTACGCAGAGGCATCCACTTCTAATGAACCCATAGAAGACACTCACATGAATTTGGTGGATTTGAAGGGTGAGCAACAAATTTTCCTAACTCAACAAGACCAAGATGACCATGAGATAAATCAATTTCAGACTAACTCTGGTGAGTCTTTTGACTTTAAACAAGGTTATGATTCAGCTATTTATGAAGTCCACAAACAATATAAGCTGAGGACAAGAACCATAGATGTGCCCGAAAAAGTTAAACCAAAGGAGGGAAAACAACCCAACCAGATTAGAGGCAAGGCTATTATAACAGAAACAACTGATATAACTGTCCCAAACCCGCACCAAGTGACTGTAGAGGACATAACATACATACAACCTTCTGTTGATCAGCCTCTACCACCTTCTTCCTCGAAAGAGAACTTGAACAGCACTCCTAAAAGCCTTCCCAAAATAGAAATACCGCAAGGTATCACTCATCATAACACTGATAATCAAGAGGAAAATGCAGAAAATACACTTGAAAAGGGGAAATCTGCTATTGCCAACACAAAGATTCCATTGGAGAAACCATTCAACTTAGAAGCAGAGATTGGAAAACTTAAAATATCCATCCCCCTCTTAGAACTTGCCAAACATGATGTGTATAGGCAACAAATCCAAAGATCACTACAAATTCCAGAGGTCAGGGATGATGTGAATGTTTTAGATGATACACCTGAGTTGTTTTTTGGTCCAAAAGTTGATGGCAAATCAGCAAATGGAGCTGTTCTACCCTTTTATGTCAATTTGCACATTCATGACAAAGTCTTGCACAATGCTATGTTTGACTCAGGTGCCTCACACAATCTTATGCCCAAAGCTGTAATGGAGAAACTAAACCTTGATATCACAAGACCCTACAAAGATCTATTCTCCTTTGACTCAAGTCAGGTCAAGTGTTTAGGCTTAATCAAAGACTTGTGTGTCTCCTTAGTCCAATACCCAAACAAGACAATCCTCATGGATGTGGTGGTTGCTGACATACCACCAAAGTATGCCATGTTGTTGTCAAGATCTTGGGGGGAAAAACTCCAAGGATCTCTCCAATTAGACCTCTCCTATGCCACTATTTCAGTCTTTGGGCAACCAAAGAGACTGTATAGAGAAACGCTGATGAAGTATGTGGTAAGCAGTGAGGAAAAGCCCCAAAACTTTCCAATTTACTCAATCCATTCTGATATGGATTCTTTTATTTTGTTTAATGATGAAACAAGTCCTCCAACTGATGATAAGCCTATGGCTTTAGTACAACAAGCACACATCAATGAAGAATCGGTTGCACATACCCATGATACTGTCACAACAGCCAATGCAACTAGCACACAAGAAAAACCTCCCAAAACACAAGACTCGGGTCTGCCCAATCCTAAAATGACTGAAACTATTAATACCAACCACAAGCAAGAAATCACATGGTATTTAGAGTTTGACGGCTCTGTTAACAAGTTAGGGGCAGGGGCAGGAATATGGATTCACAATACACATAACAACCATGCAGAGGGTCATGCTTATAGACTTAATTTCAAATGCACCAACAACATGGCTGAGTATGAGGCACTCCTCTTAGGCCTTAAGCTGCTCAAAGCTTTAGGAGCTGCCAAATTTTCCATTCTAGGTGACTCAGACTTAGTAATCCAACAAATGAAAGGCAGCTTTGTTACCAATGATAGAAGGCTAAGAGCCTATAGGACTGCTGCCACTGCAATACTTGATACATTCATTGAATCCGAGCTTGCCAAGATTTCAAGAAATCATAACATTCATGCTCACAGCCTAGCCACTTTCGCTAGTACATGCAAGCTTCCCTTTGAGCCAAATCACCATTTCACTGCTGAAATAAAACATAGGCTTGTTGTCCCAAATAATATTAAAGACTGGCAAGTGTTCGAGGATGATGCTCAAATATACAATTTTCTTACCTTACAGCATGAGTTTTCAGGCCTAAACATTGATATGGATGCTATGGATGATCCACTGCAAGCAATAAATCAAACGCAGTAGACTGTAACAGCTGAAATAGCTAGAAAATTGCTACAGCCAACCACCTTTGATGAAGAAAACATAGAAGAGCTGAAACAGATGCATTTGGAGGAAATAGCCAAAACAGAGGCCGAAACCATTAATCTAAAGCACAATTTTCTCCCGGTTGGCCTCACTCCACTAGAAGACATGTTTGATGCAAATGATGTCCCCAGAAAACCAAAATTGCAACCCATAAACACTGAGATAGAGGAACATAACATTGGGACAGCAGAGAACCCAAAAATGATCAAACTGTCCAAAAATTTACCAGCTGATCAAAAGCCCAAGTACGTGGATTTGTTCAAAGAATTCCAAGATGTATTTGCTTGGAGTTATGAGGACTTGAAGTCCTATGACACCTCAATTATTCAACATACCATTCCCTTAAAGCCAAATCAAAAGCCCTTCAAACAGAAACTGAGGAAAATCAATCCTGTGCTTCTCCCTTTGATTGAGACAGAAGTGCAAAGAATTTTTGAAGCAGGTATTATAGCACCCATTAGATTTTCTGAATGGGTATCCAATCTTGTTCCCACAAGAAAGAAAATAGGTGAGATTAGGCTTTGTGTAGATTTGAGAAACTTAAACCAAGTCTCCCTTAAAGACCACTACCCATTGCCCAAAACTGACCACATCCTACAAAGAGTAGTGGGGTCATCTAGAATCTCTTTGCTAGATGGCTTTTCAGGTTTTAATCAAATACTGGTTCACCCGGATGACCAAGACAAGACAGCCTTTACCACACCGTGGGGAACATTTAATTATGTTAAAATGCCCTTCGACCTAAAGAACGCAGGTGCCACCTTTCAAAGGGCCATGGACATTGCATTTGCCAAGGAAATCCATGATTTCTTGGTTGTCTATCTTGATGATCTTACCCCTTTCTCCAAATCTGATCAAGAGCACCTAAGACATTTGACACAAGTGTTCCTAACATGTAGGAAATATGGCATTTCTTTGAACCCCAAGAAGTCTTTATTTGGCCTTGAAGAAGGAAAATTACTTGGACATATCATTTCAAAAGACGGGATTAGAATTGATCCGGAAAGGATCAAAGCCATTCTCCAAATCCCATATCCAAGAAACATAAAAGAGCTGCAAGCATTCCTAGGAAAGATCAATTTCCTAAGGAGATTCATCCCAAATCTAGCCGAGCTGATAAGACTGTTGAGCAACATGTTAAAGAAGGATGCCAAGGTTAAATGGTCTCTTGAAACCAAGCAAGCATTTGAAAGTATCAAAGTTGCCTTAACTCAAGACCCAATCCTCGCAAGTCCTCAATTTGATAGGGACTTTATCATATTTTCATTTGCATCTGATAATACCATAGCTGCTGTCCTATTGCAAAAGGATGACTAAGGAAATGAAAAGCCAATTGATTTTTTCAGCTGAGCCTTAAGAGATGTACCCCTGAAGTACCAAATCATGGAGAAGCAGGTCTATGCCCTTGTTAAAGCAATCAAAGACTTCAGAATTTACATTTTATATTCACACGTGATTGCCTATGTCCCAAATGTTGTTGTAAAAGAAATATTAACCCAAGAAGGATTAGAAGGCAAAAGAGGCAAGTGGATTGCTAACATTCTTGAGTATGACATAGAAATAAAACCAACCAAGCTAATAAAGGGACAAGGTTTAGCCAAACTGATGTCCGAAACAAACTTTCAAGCCTTAGACATCAACCAACTGGACAATGAACAGGAGCTGGCAACTCCACAGATCAGTGACACCTTTTTGCAATCCCCATGGTATGCTAATATTTGCTTTGTATTGTTAAACCTGTGTGCTCCCCCAGGATTTTCCAGGACCAAGAAGAGATTTTTAAGAATGAAGGCTTTGAAATTTTGTGTCTTAGATGGTGCTTTATTTTGGAAGAATCATGAAGGTATATTGCTTAACTACTTGATTGTGAATGAAACTAATAATGTCATGAAAGAATTCCATGCAGGGGACTGTGGAGGACATCTATACTGGAAGTCCACTGTTGATAAAATTCTAAGGGCTGGTTTCTATTGGCCCACTTTGTTTGCAGATGTAAAGAAGTTTGCTATCTCATGTCACAAATGCCAAATCTTTGAGGGCAAAAGAAAGTTGTTTCCCTTGCCTCTAAAACCCATCTCAACCGAAAATCCTTTTCAACAATGGGGTCTTGACTTCATTGGAGAAATCCATCCCTCTTCCTCAGGCCAGCATAAGTGGATTCTAACTGCCACTGACTATTTCACCAAGTAGATTGAAGCCATTCCATGCAGGTAGGCCAATGACACCACCATTATCCAATTCCTTGAGTGCAATATCCTTTCTAGATTTGGCTGCCCTGAGAAGATCATCACTGACAATGCCGCTGCTTTCAAATCCAAAAGATGATCAATTTTTGCCATAAATTCCATATCACTTTAGGCCATTCCACAGCCTATTACCCTCAAGGTAATGGCTTAGCCAAGTCATCTAACAAGAGCCTGATCAGTATTATCAAGAAGATCTTAGCAGAAAACAAGAAGAACTGGCATAGAATGCTCACAAATGCCCTATGGGCAGACAGATTGTCAACCAAGAAATCCATTGGGATGAGCCCTTATGAGCTAGTATATGGCATGGAGGCCAGATTTCCTTCATCACTGGGCATTCCTATTACCAAGCTGCTGCAAGAGATTCAAGCTGAGCCAAATGATATACAAAGGAGGATAAACCAAACAATTCATTTGCAGTAGACAAGAGAGAAAGTCTACGACAGAGCTCGAATTATGCAAGAGAAGCTCAAAAGGATGTTTGATAAGAGGACTAAGGATGAGAATTTCTATGTTGGAAACAAAGTTCTAAGGTGGGACTCACGAAGAGAAGACAAGGGAAAACATGCAAAATTTGATTTCCTTTGGAGAGGGCCATTTGTTATTTCTATTGTTCAGGGAAATAACACATATTTCCTCAAATCTGTAGAGGGCAGCACTGCTGAAGAAGGCCCTATAAATGGCCGTATGCTGAAGCATTATCATGATCCCTTTTGTTGAACATAGCGCAGCTTTGTAAATATCTCTTTATACATTGATATTTGTATATATCAGCACTTTTGTTTTTATTTTGTATAAACAGTCTGATTGTTAGAGGAGCAGCAACAAAGTTTGTGAAGACACAGCCGATGCAAGTCCTCTATTTTTAAGCTCTGTCTCTGCAGTAATCTCAGCAAAACAGCAAGAGCAGCGCTGTCATATCACAGTGATTTATGTTAAAGAGAAACTGTTTGCAGCTTGTAGTCTTCAAGTCAACAGTATCAAAAAGAAAGGAGGATTTTCAGTTACTTCAGCACCCTTTCAAAGACAAGAAAAGAAGAGCTCCAGTTTTATTCCCTTTTTGTGTTTATTTCACAAGGCAGTGCTCAAGCAAAAGCATATGCAATATCAAGCACACAGAAGAAAGCAGGCGATGCTTTATTTTTCATAGTGTTTCAGATAAGGAGGAGTGCTGCATTCAGAAGTTAAAGTTCTAGTCATTCAGAAATTAGCACAGAAGAAATTTTCAATTAACAGCAACTACAGAGAATCAAGGCATTCTGACCTATTGTTCTTGGCTTGTCACAAGGAAAAGCCATCCCCAAGTGGAGCCACTGTTAGCCTCCTGCTACAGCAGGTTAATCATCTTTCATGATCGACATTTTTACATGCCAAATATGTCATACTTTGCTTGCTGCAATGCTCCATATTTTGCTACAGATGGCCAGAGAAGTATCCATGAGAGTGTGCTAGTCTAAATGCCACTGCTGTGTATCATTTTTTATGAGTTGATCCATTTTTGATGAGTTTTTCAGCTAAGGGAGGTCCAAACAGCTTAATCTTGGCTTCCCTAGGTTTCAATTTCCTGTTGTAGAATATAGAGAATGAACATTTGTCCAAACAGCTTAATCTTGGCAGATTTGTACATAGGTAGAGAAACAAGGGTGCTCAACAACTTAATCTGAGCCCCTGGATGCAATAAGTGTAGTTGTAGATAGGAGCACAAGCAAGAAGAAAAGAATGAAAAGCTGGGTATGCTAGTTCAAGTGCACCCAAACCAAAAAAAGAAAAATGCTAGGCAAGTAGGTCGGGTAGGTAGCTTTGTGGTTGCAGAATCATGGTTTGTGATCCATTTTATATTGTCAAGTGCTATATCTATCATATCACACATTTGATGCAGTTTTCCATTTGAAGGACTTCAAGCGAGGCATGACTAACTTCCCCTTCTTCCCCTTTCCCCAAATCACTCACTAACTTTCCCTAAAGAGGTCAAGATCTGCTTGCTACCTCTTAATTTCATCATTTTTCATATCATTTGCCTTGGTGAAGATCTGCTTCACTCAAGGAATGTTCACACTTCTTCTATCAGTCATTTTTCCCCATTAATAGCCTAAGACATCATACTTAGTGCTTTCTCATCATTGTCATATTAACTACTAACACTACTATGTAACTCCCTATCTATTTCCCCTTCCCCTACTAAAACTATGTATATAACTCCCCTATATACTTATCCCCTCCCCTTGGTTGGAAAATAACAATATACATCCTTGGGAATTGCTAAGTTTATCTGAAAATCAGCAAGAACCCACACTGCCCCCCTCTAACCATCTTCCAAATGCATAAGGACTCATTCCTTTGCATAGTTTCCTTTCATATGTATAAAAATCATCTCTTTGGCCTTGGTTTGCCTTTATAAGGCATGAAACCCTCTTTGGCCACTAAACCCCTCTCAAAACCACATCACTTTCCCCCAAAGTGCCTTTGGACTCCTTCCAAGGCATAAGAATACAAAAACCATGCAAAAACCATGAAAAACCTTCAAAAAATGATAAAATTCTCCCTTTATGGCTATCGAACCCCTTCCGATGCCTTAGAATCCATCCGAAACACCAAAAGATACCCCTCCAAATTCATTTGCCTTGCCTCTTTCATAAAAAGCGTGCTCCGATGAGATAAAGATCTGTTTGATCCCCCTCCGATGCGATATCGCTATCGGGAGGGGGCAGTGGCATATATAAGCGAAAATGGCTAAGTCTCAAGACATGGGGCATAGTGCTGATGGGCCGGACCCGAAAACACATAAAGTGGACCGGTAATAGTATGTCGGGTCCGCGCAGCTCAGCAATTCCATAAGTGTCGCCCTCTGGTTCCTCCGACTGCCGATTCGCCGACGAATCCAGGACCGTTGGATCGGGCCCCAGATCTGACGGCCCAGATCTTGTCGCACGGCCCCCCACTTCACATCGCCCCATATACTGATCCAATTTGGCGGAGCCGATGAGTTATCAAATGCAGTTTTAAGGGATTTCGGGTCCGCATATTGATTTTGTTTAAATCCGCCGATATGAAATCACCGACGGACCGGACCCGATCTCCATAAAGAAAAGGCATATAATCATTTTGAGTCCGCAACATTTCGAAGGTTTTATGTGTTGGGACCAATGGTCCGCCCCGATACGATTTAGCGCCAGCCGTTGGATCGGCCCGCGCCAGATCCAACGGCCAGCATTCAATCTTATGAACAGTAATCGCTCTACCATCTCTGCGTCCCGTCATCCGTCGGATCCAGGCCCTCCCATCCGACGGTCCTCGGCGATTTCGGACCGCCCCCGATCGTCGTCCTTTAGCGCCCGAAAAGTGTCAGAGGGTGACGTAGGGCCTAAGGCGCATGTCAATTTCTTATTGGATCGGGCAGCTTCCGACACAAACCGGGCCCGTACCAAAAGCTGTCCGATAATACCGCTTACCGCCCCCTGTCTGCCCCGACGCTGGTATTGCGATGAGATCTGGGCCGTTGGATCGGCCCGCGCCAGATCCAACGGCCAGGATTTAGTATTTTTCACAGTGTCCGCCTAGCCCCAAATTTTGATGAAATTCATGTTTTAAAGGCATTCCGCCTGTTCATAATAAAAGGGCCTTTTTTAATGTTTTGTGTGTGGCGCCCGTGCCTGCCTAGGTATAAAGGAAATGATGGTTTCCTTAGCCATTCTCAGTCGCTCTGACCCAAAAACATTTCTAAAGGCATGATTCCTCCTTAGATGCCTCCAGAGCACTGCTTCTCCATCAATTATGGAATTTTATCAGTTTAAAGGAATTTTTTGAATCGGCTAAGCGCCGAAACTCCTCCAAAGCCTCCAGAAGCCCGCAGACAGCACAACAACAGTCAAATCTTGCCATAAGTGACCATAAAAGGGCGATTTTGATGTAGAAAAGTGTATCAGCGGCGAGGAAGAGCCCACATTCAGTAAAAGAGTATCAGTGTTGCAGCAAAGTGTATCAGTTAATGTTTTTTAGTGGAAATCTTTATTTCCAAGGCAGATGAACATTGAAAAGCCTCCATCAAAGTCAAAGAAAGTGGCAAAGGCCATTCAAAGCTCACCAGATCATAGTTAATGTGCGTTAAGGCCACCCAAGAGCAGCAAAGCCGAATATAAAGAAGCAGAACAAGTGTTAAAGCACAGTTATGATAAATTGGCCAGCGCAGAGCTCAAAGGACACCATATTTACTCATGTTGAATGCTGCTGCCTCCAGCGCAGCTTAGATAGATATTTTGTGCATTTATTTCAGTACAGATTAGGTTAGAAGCAGTTATTTCATCAGATCTGTCTGAGATCTGTATATTGTAGATATTTTGCCTATATAAACCACCCTCTGCACTGTTTTAAGGGTTGGTTGGTCGATAACTTCCCCTAGACTTGCATTGTATTTTCTGAGAGTCTCTATAATCAAAGATCGCTGGAATGTTTGGAAGATGAACTGGCTGTTGTGTTTTGATGTCTGAAGAGTGACTATGGAATCCTAATGCTTCTACATAGCCCAATAAGTGTTTCTTATCTCTGTTTACAGTTTATATGTGTTTATGCCATCATTGTTTCACTATCTAAATAGCAGAAAGAAAGAATAGTTCAGAGCTCGCTTAGTTGTATTATGTTCTCAATTTCTGTGATTTATCTATGTTTTCCTCTGAATTAGTCCTAAATATGAATACTGATTTGCTCATATTTACACTATTTCCTTCATATATGAATGTTGTTTAGGAATCCTTGATTGCTCCTATATAAATGTTCATTCACCTTCCCTCTGTTAGCATAATGAGAGCTACTTAGTTGCCTTTCATTCACTGACCTCCATTCCATCCTTATTCCATCTTGATATTGTTTTATGTGCAGCTACCTTGCTCCTCATTCCTCTTGTGACCACGAAAACGCACCAGCAGTCTTACCCCATGACTCCATGCCCAATGGTTTGAAACTTACCACACTATGCTTTGCCTCTCTACTTGAAAGCATCATCCTTCCCACCAAAACTTAAACAAAACCCCTGAACTCAAAAACTAGCCTAAAATCATCATCAATAAAGCTAAATCAGAAAGAGAGAGCCCTCTCTGATTGCAGGTAGGCTAGGACCTGCAATCCAAAGATTGGTTTGTGGTTACCTCGGCTGTATCCTTTAAAGGAGCTTATGGACAACCTGAGTGATAATAGTACTCATAACAAAATGAGGTCGACATCTATTGAAAATAGGTTTCTCTTTATCCGGGTTCAATAGATTAACTTACGGAAAAGTAACTGATCCAGGTATACTATTAACCTTTTGTCGCACCCGGTTAACAACTATGACAAAGGGACCACCATGGAGTCTCTCTTTATGATCTTCTCAGACTCTCTAAATATGAAAAGACCACTGAGTAGTCTAGTTTGGACTCTTTAAATTACACAGACAAGATATAGAGTCGTTCTTTTTGCGATACTTTTCAGACTCTTAAAACATGAAAAAATCGATGATTTTTCTTGTGTGGACTCATTAAACTAATCAGATAGGGCAAAGAGTCATTCTTTTTTGTGATCCTTTTCAGAGTCTTTAAACATGAAAGATCAATGAGTTTACCCGTCTGGACTCATTAAATTAATCAGACGGGGAAAGTGGACAATACAATTGTATTCCGTATTAGAAAGCGTGGTTTGGCAGCAGTCGTTCCCTTGCACATGGCACTCCCTCAGATAAAGCTTCATTTTGATGGCCTCTCAATATGAACCCTACCAACCTATGAGCTTTTAGCCTATATACCCTGATGTAATTGCATCTCCGTATCCTAACACTCTGTAGTGTTCATGAGTCTAGTGCTGTCTGGTTAAAACTGTGGTCGTGCCTTCTAATGTTCAAGGGTTCCCATTTGTTTCCTCTATCAACCAATCATACATATCCTTTCATCATGACCTCCATTGTTTAGACCCAAATGCTCAAAAGATTCCTCAAAAAACAAAATCATTCTTGTCTGGTTTCATGTTGACTGATGCAGGACACGTCATTGCCTACCTTTCGACAGGTTTCTTCCTATCGACTTCAACACTCTATCTAGGAAGACAACCCAGAAACACATTCAGTGCCTTGGTACTTGCAGACATTAGTGACAGGTTACCTTGTGTTTGATTAGGGGTTTTCATTATTGGCTCCTGGTTAAGTGATTCTACGAGTGTTTGATGACAAAGAAATCTTTCACACTCACTAGTTTGCACTGTGCATCTTGGAGACCATCACCATTATCGGTGGCCTTCCTCGCATCTGTTAACAGTCTCCATTATTGACTGATAATCAGATGATTTTCATGCATGTTCGACATCAACAAATCTTATCACATGTACCAATCTATGCTGTTCGGTGAAGCGGAAATCAAGACCTTGGGTAGAGGCTTGCATCATTCAGCCTTGTTTCCTCTCCCAAGTTGTGGATATTGTTCTTTGGAGACAACGATTTCAGGATGATCTATTATGACATTAGATCTGCTCTGTGCTTATCGGCGACCAAAATTGTTATATCTCAGAAGAGAAAATTACTCTGACATAGCTACTGAGCATGGGAATGCCTGACTCAGGACATGATTTTAGCAATTTATATATATGTATGTTGTTGTATCAGGTTTTCCCTTGTCGCCCAAAGCTTCTCTCTCTAAACATTTTGACAGAAAATTACAGTTTTAGTAAAGTATTTCAGCCATAATCTCTGCCTCTGATCTCACACTTTAGGGGGCATCTATTATAGGACAAAATGACCTCCTCATCAACTCAGAGGTGAAAGACATCATGACTGAAGCAAAGACCACACTTGTAGGCCTTGAATCCACACTAATGCTGGTTTTGCATTGCTAAACCTACTTTATAAAGCTTGTTACCAAGCATAGAGGAGCGTTAGTCACCCTGCTAACTCAAGTTGTTAGATCGGGGGGAGAGTTAGTGAAACTAAGAGATGTTCAGTGGGTCAAGCCAATGAATTTGCTCACAAATATCTAGATATTTATCCCTAAATTTGCTCAAGAAAAGCAGGGAAAGTCCCAAAAATCGAACTATTTAGGGAAATTCCAATATGAGAATGAAGGCAAATGGGAAAAAGCTTGAAAACAAGGCAAGTTCATGGCTTTTACCCTCAAGAACTCTAGGAGGAGCTTGGCAGCCCTAACTCGATTGATACATAAGTAGTGAGAGGGTCATTGTGAAAGGGGTCGGAGCATTTGAAAGGATAGCCCACTAAGCTGTTGTGAACTGTCATATACTTGAAGAAGTGAGCTGAAAGAGAGAGAGAGAGAGAGGAAGAAGGGGTAAGGGAAGGCTGATACAATGGATGGTGTAATCACTCTTTCGTTATTAATACAGAACTGCAGTTGTGTTCCCTACTCCATAGTGTCGATAACATTGTTCATTGAGTTGTTCATTTCATCGAGTTGAGTAGTTTAAGTTGTATACAAATATATGTTCATTGTGCATTCTTATATTAGTTTTCTAGATTGTATGTTGTGATTGTGTTTTCCTTTCCTTTGTGCAGGAATTTTCTTGGAGCCGACTTGCGAGGAGTTATTCTTGGCTGCATTGAGATCTCCAAACAAATCTAGAAGGAGATTTGAGGTAAACACTCTTTCCATACTTGGTTAACTGATATTTGATAGATGAACATGTGTATAACTTGGTAGCTTCTGCAGATAATCTTACAGTCTGTCGAAGGTCACGGGAAGGCCTTTAAGGGTAGTTTTCATTCTCCATACACCGTGCATTTTACCCCATAGCAATAGTGATGATGATCTTGATTGTATTTACAAGATAACTGCGCAAGACCAGGATTGTGTGAATCTGACTACAGATGGGAGAATCTCGTGGGAGCGCGAAAGCTCCTGCACTTCGGATTCAGATGAAGAAGTAGAGTAGTGGAAAAATCGGCTGCACGAAGTAACAATGCTTAATTGCAACATGATGATTAGGTCACTGCATTGTGTGACTACAGAGGCAATGGAGCTACCGATATATGATGGTTTGTCAGTGGTAGATGAATTTCTGGGCAAATTTGAAAGTGCAGTACCAAAACAAAAGTGGTTCGATGCACTAAAGTGGGCACTGCGCGCAACACCCATTCGATGGTGGGGTACACATCAAGGAAATTTTGAGGACTGGCGCGGATGCAGAAGGATGATGTGCCTACATTTTGGAAAACACCAGCTTCGAGTGAAAGTCGGTCTGCAGGGGAGGAACTATTGGAAATAATACTGAGAGTGGGGGTGAATCAGTCTTAGTTAAGTCAATAATCTTTTTCTTTTCATACTCAAATTTGTATATGCTACTTCCATGTGGGTAACCCGCATGTACACACAACTATGCTTAAGGAAACAAGCGTATATCCAGTAGACTAATGATTCAATTAATTCATCATATGTTGATCTTTAATCTGTACATCAATACTTTATTAAACATTAAACAGTAACCATATGCAGTTAATAACAGAGTGAACCATCAGACATAAGCAAAACACATGAACACCAAGATTTAAGGTGGAAACCCAATGTGGGTGAAAACCACCTGCTGTTGTTGTCTCTGTCTTCTTTTAATAATAAGAAAATCTGTTTACAACAATGTATTGGTGCAAACTCATACCAGTACATGGGCTTCTACCTGCAGAAGGCTACAACCTTCTCTCATTCTCCAGCTTCTACTGGAAGGGAGCTACAACCCCCTAGCTCTTGTACTAGCCGATATGTTTACTAGTACATAGGCGCTGACCTACAAAGGGCTACAACCTTCTCTCTTCCTCCAGGGACCTCGTTTCATAAATTTTTAGATTGGATACTCCTGGAACACAACATCATAATCAATCACTACTGAAATACATCCATTAACTATATATGCATCAACCAATCATTGAAACTTAATCTGAATCAACCAAACTCAATCAATCACTGACAACCTCTAAACCTCTGACACAACTGAATCAATTATTCATTCATACTTTAACTAATCGATTGCAACAAATAGATCATTGTAACCAGTTCACAGATCTGATTTACATTATCATTAAGATTCAATAATAATCTTAAAACCATGCTTCAGAGTGTATACGCTATTTGGAAGAAGCCAACCTGCGTGTATACGCAGCGTCCCTGAAGCAAACCAGCGTGTAGATCTATAAACACTTTGTTGCACCTCCAGACTTTAGACATAATCACACATAGAGGACATGTGTTAGTGATCAGATCTAGCCCATCCATTATCAGATCACATAATGATAAGTCATTATGATCCTAATCCATCATTAGATTTCATCCATCAACACTGAAGCTAATCACAATCAACCAATCTGAATATGCAGAATACTGTCACCAGAAAACAGTCACCAGAACACAATGTAAAACCCAGAACTCTGCATCAACAACCAGAACCAATTGCAACTTCAAAAATCATGGTTCACAAGGTATACGCTACTTCAATGTGTCGAACCTGTGTGTATACACGCTTTTACCAAGGTCAACCAGCGTATACATCTGTAAATATTCATTCATAATTTTGTAGCTATTCCAGACTTCAGTTATAACCAGATCATAATATTTACAGATCAACACATGCATCAGTATACAGATCTAGAATAAACATGACCAAACCATATAAAGATTATTCATTCCAAGCCTTAAGATCCCGATCCATCATTAGATCTTATCCTCCATCAACTGCTAAGGCTCCTCCTTGGTTTAGATAAAACAGAGCATCATAAACCCATAATCTACATACTGGATCTCACATTTCATTAGATATTCAAAATGCTTGTACACTCTGGCTTAATGATCTTCTCCTTCTTATATAGTTTTAGGCCTTTCTCAATACCATGGACCAAAACCACTTAGGACCAATACCTCGAACCATATACCTCGGACCAAATACCTTTGGTGAGATACCTTGGACCAAAGAAATACCTTGGACCTAAAAACTTGTTTTCCCAAGATATACGTGCTTTTCTTTCTGTGAAAGTGTGTGTGTACATATACGCTCCTTTTGTTCAATGAACCTGCGTGTATACGCGGCTTGGTCAAGGTGAACCTGCGTATACCTTTCTTTCTTCATTCAGTGTAGCCTGACCTGTAATTCTTTGTTGTTAACCTGCAGTACTTTGATCTTTCATCTGAGTGCGTTGCCATCAAGGACAATACCTGTATCATAATGCCAATAGGAACAACTTGCACACCCACCTTTCTCGATGGGTACAAACAGATGTTGTACAACCCGCACAAGCACACCGCAACCCTAGAATAGAAAGTCAGAGCAAATTGCAGTAGCAGGAAAGATGACGCACACTACAAATTTTCCACGTGGAAGCATTCAATAGGGTGTGCGGAGTCTTGAACAAGGTTCACCGGGTGAGACGAACTAATTGGGACCTACATGTGCCAGTGGTTCGATGGGCCTATAGGACCATGTGCAAAAACCTGAGCACGAAGATGATTCCAAAGATGCGGAACAGAGTCGAAACCGTAATTTCGAAAGAAAGGAATCCACACGTAATAGCTCCCACAGTTGTGACAGTACACGAAGACTAGGACGAAGGAATCACACAGCTACACGAGGATGAACATATAAGGATTCAGGAAGCCATTTAGTGAGGGAACCTTAGACTTCACGAACTCGAAGAAGATCGGGTATGATTGAGGAAGAAAAGCATGTTGATGGACACTGAGATCAAAAAACTGGAAAACGAGATCACGCAAGCATGTCTCATCGATAAACCAAGGATGATAAGGCAAGATACAGATAGCCATACCACTGCATTAGAAGATTGTCACCGAGAATTTATGACTCTACTACCATGGCTACCTTACCAACCGTAGTAACTAGGGGAGTGCACCACATAAGGTAGAACGCGTGGCGCTGACTGTCGGGAGGGTAATTGAGGAGTGCCCTTTGAATAGACTGGAAGGAAAATTGAAGTCTTGCACAGGTGGTGCGACCACCTGACTAGCCATAGGGAGCACAGTCTCAGTGCTCCAGGCGGTTGAAATGGAGGGTGGGACTATAAAAGAGTTTGTGTGGGAGCTACGCGATAAGGGGGATGGGAGTAGGATCAGCATGTCATAAGGGTCGCGCCCACACATAGGGGCTATGCTGCCATGCGGGTAGGCTAGGAAGTTACAGTTGGTGTCACTATTCATGACGAGATGTCCAATTTAAGGCAAAAAGGAGTGGGCAGCAGGAAATTACAACACGAATTAAGATCTAGATTTGGGACGATCTGCTGCTAAGAATGCATTAATGACTCAGAAGTGGGGGGAACGATTCAATTCAAATTCAAAAGATGCTATAAAACTCCAAGGGATAGCCACGAGACAACACTTGTTCATTTGAGATTTGATCTACTACGAAGAGCACAGAGTGTTGAGTACCAAGCAATATTCAAGTCCCCAAGTCTACGAACAACTACAGACAATTCAAACAAGATGACAAGTACGAGGAGAGGTGTGGGTTTTGCAGAGAGTATCACTGAGGAAGCTACGTAGGACCCTATGGTGTAGGTTGGGGATGCGTTGGAAATTCTGAAATCACCTCGGACGCCGAGGCCCAAGAAGGATAAACAGGCAGTGTGACCAGTCTGCATGTCCCCGCAAAATCCACGGTTTGGTAAACTTTCCATGGAAGAAAAGGGCAAGGCTGTCACCATTGAGACAAATTATGAGGAAGAGGACCTACAGGCTCTTGTGGATGAGATAAAGGTGGATGAAGAAATGGCAGAAGACATACAGCCGGTGCGTGCTACCACAAAATTGCCTGAGTATGTTCCTCTGTGGAAAGGGAAAGCTAAGGTACCCAAGGATTTGGATGCCACTAAGAGCGCAGTCCAAACCCCGCTCCTCCCAGATGGAATTCTGTTTGAGTGCTCGGATCTAAGCTGTGTACCCACAATGAAATTTGAAGATTGGGACCTCATGGACAGTGAGAAATTCCCACATTTAGAGACTGAGAACCTCATGAAACAGAGCAAGGAGGGGTCAGTTATAATGCTAGAGCTGCAAAAATGGCTGCGCAGTGTGGAGAAGGCCAGACTACTCCACCTACTATGGATTCCAAACTTTCACCATGCACCTATCACAATCTTCGTCATCAAGCATCTGCTTTTCCTGGTGCACGATGGGTATCTATGGCTGGAGGAGCCTATTCCCATCATGACAGAGCTTATCCACAGGATTTCCCAGCTTCCCTATAAGGGAAAGGACCCTGCGGAGATAGCCAACAAAAGTGGAGATTTGGCGCTCGCAGAGGCCATGAAGAAGAAGTACAAATTGGAAAAGAAGAAGAGGGGCTACGCAATCAGTAGCATTAAAGATAAAGGGTTGCATGTAGCCACCCAACTCCTGGCCAGGAAGGTGATGAGAAAATGCTGTAGAGACAAGGTACCAGCGCTGGTAGTTTTGTTGGCAGATAAATGCATGGAGGGGGTCCAATTCAACTAGGCCGAGTTCCTTTACGAAGAATTCCTAACGAATTGCAAGGAAGCTCAAGATCAAGGCAAGACCTTCCACTACGCGTGGTTTCTATTACCTATTTTATTGGTGACAGGGGAACTACCTAAGGACAGTCAGTTCCCTCATATTGAATAGGACTTGCTAGAGGCTACAAAATATGCGTCGCTCTGGGCTACAAAGGACGCAACACGAATATGCAAGACTAAAATCTTCTGGGTGCTCATGGAGGTGAGCGTCCGGATGTGGATTAACCAGAGGCTGCGCCTCTCCCCCATAGTGTACAATAGTCTGCGGAACTTTGCAGACTTCAAGGCAGAGATGCACAATGTGTATATCAAGGCACGTAAGGATCTAGCGCAGACCTGGACCAAGCTTCCTTTGATCACAATTGATGACGTCATCTTCTCTGTGCCCGAATCCTAGCCTCTCAAGTTGCACGCCCTGGATCTGGAAGAGAAGGACAGAACAATGGCACAAAGGCAGAAGGATGCCACTAAGTTGCGCATCACCCAACCGGCCCAGCAAAAGCACAATGAGCAGTTGCCTGCGGAGGTAAGGGCTTCCCACGAGGCAACGAAGGCAGCTGTAGAATAGGCCAAGGTTGCCGAAAAAGCAACAGCATCACAGGCAATAGGGACCACCATGATGCAAGGGGAAAGAGGCTTGAACTTGACCACAGGACAAGGAGAATAGGACATAGCAGAAGGCGTGAACCGGAGCACAACATCTACACAGTTGAAACGGTCACGTGGTACGGAAAGAACAAGCCCACAAAAGAAGACAAAAGCTTCCAAACTAGACATTGAGCCAATTACATTGACAGAGGGTGACCTCTACGACATCGGTGAAATGGTTCGTGAGGTCACTAGGGAAGCACTCTAGGAAGCTATGATGGAGCAACAGAATGTGTTGGGGTCCCTAAGGGCGCAGCTGTAGGAACTTCAGGTGCGGCCCCCACAGGAAGGAACAGTAGCTGCCTATGGTGTCGCAGGTACATCAGCAGCGGAGCAGTTGCTGCGCGCAAAAATGGCCAACACCATAGTGCTACCAGAAGGAGTGCTAACAGCGGAAAGCAAGGAGGATAGAGCCGCGGTGGGCAGGATCAAGGGACTTGGCCTAAACTTGGCTGCCCTTCCGCAGGACACATTGTACCAGTTGCAGGATAGCATAACAATAGAGCTACACCCTCGGGAACGCTGCGCGATCCAGGTATTGAGTGAGTAGAAGGTCAACATCGAACAGCTCAGCCTACAACATGACGAGCTAGTATCATAAAATCGGCAGATCACGTAATCAGTGGATGAAGTGTGCCGACGCATTCTCTAATTATCCATCACCAAAGACCTACCAATCGAGATGTGGATCCACTGTCGGGCAAGTGGAGTCCAAAGAGCGTGCTAGGAAACAACACGAGTGCCGCTGGAGCTGAACCTCTAGATTATTGAGCTACTGATGAAGGTGCAGCCTTCCACTCCTCCGGAAGTGAAAGAATAGCGTGTTAGTGCGATTCAGACAGGATTGGAAGAAATTGGAAGAGTGATGCAGGACTGCACCAGTATGTTGGACCAATCGTTCAATGTCCTCACATCCTTACAGGAGGACCCCAACATACAGTGCCTGGAAACAAAGGCACATGAACTGTAGCAGCAGTATGACAGTGTCAGGGGAACGACACAGATAGTCGTCCTCACCCAACGGTTGAATAAGATGCAACAAGAAAGGGCACTAAAGGAGGAGGTGGATGCTACAAGACAGAAAGAGGCCCTTCTCAAAGCGTTGGTCGAGCCTTGGATTTGGCCTTCACCATTACGGCTGATATTGAGGGCAAGCTCGCACAGATGTAGGGACTATATGTGCTATGACAAATAGCGAAGCCTCGCAAAGAAGCAATAGAAGAGCACATGCAGTAGGTCCAACAAATAACAGAACAGTGCGTCACGGACCTCCGGACAATATGGGAATAGTTGGGGGGGCTCTGTGCCAAGATCGTCACACCAACAGAGTGACTTGGGATGAGTCACGATGATTGTGTTGGGGGATTGTTGGGCATGGAATCCCTCCACAGCAGGTTTTGGGGCTCAAAGCCCAAGTTTTGGTCAATGATTTTGTATGACTCCGTGAATTGTTGGCGCAGAGCACGAAGCAGAGGTCAAGTCATAGGATTGTTCACCGTAAAGTAATGAAATGTAATGTAAAGTCATGTCGGCCTACCCATGGTCCGCAGACCATGGGATTTTATAAATAGAGTGAGGCTCTAAGTTGTAAAGGGAGAAGAAGATAAGAGGAGGTAGAAAAGGAATGGTCCGAGCTTAGAGTAGGATTCTAAGTGTATTGGGTCGTAGTAGTAGGAAGAGGCTCTGCAGCTGAGTGCGCAGAGGCCTGGTAGAGTCCGTAGCTAAGTGCGCAGGGTGGTGCCGAGTCTGTAACCTGGATCAAAGATTAATAAAGAGAAGTTGATTTCTATTTTTGTGTATCTATTATGCATTGTCTTCTTTATATTTATATTGGTTTATTTTTATCGTGCGCTCTGATATCGGGTAATAATAGACTAACAGCAAGGAACTTGGGTATTATACAAGTTGCCCACTGGGTAGGGCCGTGCGAAAGCAGCATCACAGGCAGCGAAGGCATAACAAGTGTGCATAACGACGTGCACGCAGGGTTAAACCATAGATCTCCAAAAGCTCATCAAACATCCACAGGGTGCGAAAACCTAGTTCTAGCACCCTCCCATACTACTTCAGGTGAGACCTCAATCCGCGCTTTGTGGACTGTTGCCAAAAGGGCCAGTAGTGTTGTAAATAATACTGAGAGGGGGGGTGAATCAGTATTATCTAGCAATTTAATAAATCTTCCTTATTTGATCTTTGAATTATTTTAGCATGTCAGTACCATAAAATAATGAGCATGAAAAACAGATAGTCACACCAAAGAACACAAGATGTAAGGTGGAAACCCAATGTGGGTGAAAACCACCTGCTACAATATGTCTCTATCTTCTTTCAATTTAGAAACTTCTTTTACAATGATTTTGTACTGGTGCAGTCCTTTACCAGTACGCAGGCTGCAACCTGCAGAGAGCTACAACTCTCTCTCTCTCTCGTTTTCCAGTCTACTCCTGGAAGGGAGCTACAACCCCCTACTTCTTTTCATAAAGCATCAGATGATCAACAAGTACATAACAGATATAGATCACTACAGATATCAGATCAGCAACAACAGAACTAACCCAGAACACCTTATCAATAGAGAAATTCAATCAACAGAACATCTTAAAACAGAGACGCAGTTTTTCTTTCTGTGGCCTGTGACCAGACACCGTTAACCTTCTGCTACTCTGCGTCCACACGCAGATATCCTTCTGCTCCTTTGCGTGCCCACGCACTGTTCCTTTGACTGCTCTGTGTTCTGTTGCTTTAGGGACGCACCCAAAGATACTATCGTGCCGCGTCTTTCGCTACAGAGACGCACCTGAAAACACTATCGCGCCGCGTCCTTCTGCTTCAGAGACGCACCGGAACCTTGATCGCCCTGCGTCCCCACGCAGGTCTCTCTCTACTGTGCTGCGTCTCGGCGCACTTGCCCTTTACAGTACCTGCGTCCCGGCGCACTTTCCCTTCACTGAACCTGTGACCCTTTAGATATAAATGATATGAAGGCTTCAGGACAAACCCAAACAGTCAGATCTACAGATCTGATCATGCGCCATAGAGATCACAGTCCATTAGAAGATTCGCCCTCTTAGATCTGGACTAGATCTCACCAAATAAGATATTCAACCCAAGACAATTGCTCAATCCAAATGAACTCCTTTGCTTTATATAGGCAAGCTCCTCCCCAAAACATGGAACAATACCACGAGCCGACACCATAGAAACATAAAACCGTCGGCTAGATACCACACAAGAAACCCCCACGTGCTTTTCTCTGCCTTGAAATGTGTGCACTGGGTAGACGCACCCCCTGAACGGCTGGCCGGCGTCCCTGGACGTGGGTTCTGCATGGTATACCTGCGGGGATGCACTTTCTGAACCGATTGCCTGCGTCCTTCTTAATTTTTCAACAAACTGAGAGCCTTACCACTGGAGTTGCCATCAAGTACAACATCTGTAACATACAGTCATACCAGATAACATAATGCCAACAATCTCCCCCTTTGGACTTGATGGCAACCTCAACCTGGCAACCTCAACCTTACAAGCTTCAGCTTCATTCTCCCCCTTTGACATCAAGGGCAAAGGGTATGCTCCCCCTTAGCTCATGCTCCTCCAGATCTGCAACAAATAACCAGAAATCCACCATGAAAGAGATAGAGACATATTGCAGCTATTTCCAAGATCTCCTTCTCCATAATGCCAACAATGCATTATGTGCTCCCCCTGAGCCTTGTACCACCAATAAGAAGATGTTCAACAATAAGATGATGCATCAACAACCCCCAGCTTTTGCCTGAGGTATTCAAATGTGTCCCTGGGCAATGGTTTGGTGAGAATATCAGCAACTTGTTCCTTGGAAGGAACATACTCCAACTTGACTTTCTGTTCAAGCACTTCTTCCCGGAGAAAATGGTACTTGATTGGTATGTGCTTGGTTTTTGAATGCATAACAGGGTTCTTTGAGATGCTGATTGCACTTGTATTATCACATAAGATGGGGATTGGTGGAGTACAAGTGATTTGAAAATCCTGCAAAGTCTGCATCATCCAAAGGAGTTGGGTGCAACAAGATGCAGCAGCAACATATTCTGCTTCAGTTGTAGATAAGGCAATGGAACTCTGTTTCTTGCTGAACCAAGATACCAGTCTGGAACCCATAAAGAACGCACCACCACTTGTGCTTTTCCTGTCATCCACGCTTCCGGCCCAATCTGCATCTGTATAAGCATGAAGAGTAAGATCTGTATCTCTAGGATACCATAAGCCATAATTTTGAGTCCCTTGAAGATATTTGAAAATTCTCTTTACTGCCTGAAGATGAGTCTCCTTCGGATTTGCCTGAAATCTTCCAACTATTCCAACTGCATGCATGATGTCCGGTCGGGTACCTGTCAAATATAGTAAACTTCCAATCATAGATCTGTAGGTTGGTTGATGTACTGCTGCAGATTCATCATTTGCACTGAGACTACATCCTGTGACCATGGGTGTACATACTGGTTTTGCATCTTCCATGCCATATTTCTTCAAAATCTGCTTGAGATACTTGGTTTGAGATAAAAAGATTCCTCCTTCCTTTTGTTGGATTTGCAAACCAAGGAAATATGTCAGTTCTGCTAGCAAGGACATTTCAAATTCTTTCTGCATGACCGAGGCAAAGCTTTGACTCATAGCTTCCTCATTGCTGCCAAAAATAATGTCATCTACATACACAACAAGTATTAGCAATTTGTCATTTTCAACTTTTATATACAGATTGCTATCTGCTGAACCTTTTGAGAAACCTTGTTGATGAAGATATTTGTCCAACCGGTAGTACCAAGCCCTTGGAGCTTGTTTGAGACCATAGAGAGCCTTTTTCAATCGGCATACAAGATTTGGATCATTTCCAAGAATGAACCCATCTGGCTATTCAATGTACACTTCTTCTTCCAAGTCTCCATTCAGAAAGGCTGATTTCACGTCCATTTGAAATACTTTGAAGTTTTGAAAACTTGAGAGAGCAAGGAACATTCGGATGGCCTCAAGTCTTGCAACAGGAGCAAAAGTTTCTTCAAAGTCTATTCCTTCTTGCTGCGCATACCCTTTACAAACAAGTCTGGCTTTGTTTCTAATTACTTCTCCATTTTCATTCAATTTATTTTTGAAGACCCATTTTGTTCTGATAACATTCTTATCCTTTGGTCTAGGAACCAGCTCCCAAGTGTTGTTCTTTTCGATTTGCTCAAGTTCTTCATCCATTGCTTTCACCCAACATTCATCTTTGCATGCTTCTTTCACATTTTGTGGTTCAGAAGAGGAGAGTAATGCCAAATAGCTTGAGGCTTCTGCAACTGTTCTTCTTGTTTGTACACCTGCTTCTTTCTGCCCCACAATCTGAGATTCTGGATGATTCTTCTGAACATATCTGGATGGAGTTTTCTCTTCTATTCTTGTCTGCTCCTCTGGTTCTTCTTGAGGTTCTCCTTGGGGTTCTTCTTCTTCATTATTCTGTCTTTGAGGGTAGCCTTCATCTTCTTCTATATCTTCATGATGTACTTGCCTAGGAATATATCCCTTCTCATCAACCACTACATCAATGCTGTCAACAATTCTGCCAAGTCTTTTATTGTAGCATTTGTATGCTTTGCTATGTGGAGAATAGCCAAGAAGAATGCCTTCATCTGCTCTAGGTTCAAGTTTGCCAAGCTGCTCATCAGTATTCTTGATATAGCATTTGCTCCCAAAGATTTTGAAGTGCTTTACCGAAGGAGTCCTGCCACTCCAAAGCTCATGAGGATTTTGAGTGCTATTCACCCGGACATTTGTTTTGTTGAGAATAACAACCGCAGCATGTGCAGCTTCACCCCAGAAAGTTGCGGGAGTTCCTGATTCATCAAGCATAGCACGAGCCATTTGTTGGATTGTTCTGTTCATTCTTTCAACAACTCCATTTTGCTGAGGAGTTCTAGCTGTAGAGAATTCTCTCCTTATCCCATGTTCATCACAGAAATCGAAAAATTCATTTGAAGTAAATTCCCCACCTCTGTCGGATCTGAGGCACTTAATTTTGTGACCTGATTCATTTTCAACCAAGGCTTTGAAGGATTTGAATTTTTCAAATGCTTCATCTTTGTGCTTCATAAGTCCTAACCAGACAAACCTGGAGAAATCGTCAATAAATAATATCAAGTATTCCTCTCCTCTAGGTGTTCTTTTCCTGAATGGACCACATGTATCTGTATGTACTAGCTCAAGAGGCATGCTAGCTGATCCTTCTTTCTCTGGAAAGTTAGTCCTGGTTTGTTTTCCAAACTGACATGATCTGCATATGGTGTTGTCAGGAATTTTGATATCTGGAAGATCGCGAACTGCCTGATATTTGCATGCTTTCCTTATTTGTGAGAAGCTTAGATGTCCCAACCTTCGATGCCATAACCAGTGCTCTTCATCCTTGCTTAGATAGCATTGTTGTTGTCCTTCTTCAAATATGTACAGATTATTTGGAGTTCTTTTGCCTTTGAGTATTGTTTTACCTGTATCAAGATCACGAACAAGACATCCATTCGATCTGAAAATAACCTCAGTTCTTTGATCACACATCTGGCTGACACTTAGAAGATTATGCTTCAATCCATCAACATACAAAACATTTCCAGCTTTGACCTTTCCTTTTAACTCAGCAATGCCTTTTCCTTTTATAGTTGCAGGAGTATCGTTTCCAAAAGAGACTTTCTTTCCTTTTTCTAGAACAGAATAAGATTCAAGTTTTTCTTTATCACCTGTCATATGCTTCGAACATCCACTGTCAATGTACCATAGATTTTCCTGTCCCTCTGCATAAAATGCTATTCCACATCTTTCTATTTGAGGTTCCTTTATTCTCCATGTTTTGGTGCTTGAGGCTTGCTCCTTTTTCTGCTGAAACCTGCTCCTGCATTCAGATTCTTCATGACCAAAGTTATTGCAAATAGAACATTCGACTTCATTTTCAAGAACCGAAAAGTTGTTATAGGTCCTTTTTGTCATCCCTGTCATACTTCTTTGTTTTTGAGCTTCCCTAGTCATGATTGTTTTATATGCAACACATTGAGCTGCTTTGTGACCAAAATTATGGCAAGAAAAGCATTGTCCATTGAAGAAGCTTCTGCAGTTATTGAATCTACCTGCCAACTGATTGTAATTTCTATTTTCATCTATTCTTGAACCAAACTGAGAAGATTTTACCTGTGGCTGGTTGTAGCTTTTGTTCACCCTTAAGATGGATTGCCCCTGATAGTTTCTGTTTGTATTTTGTCCCTGCTTTACCTGATTATCTTCATTGTTCTTCTGCTCATTTCTTCTTGCCGCATCAAGATAACTTTTTGAGGTGGATGCTTGAGAGGTTTCTCCATTGTAACCCAAACCTGTCTTGTTTAGAGGAGACCGCTGCACATTGATAATCTCATCCAAAGTTTCAGATCCTTTGACAAACTTAAGATTAATAGCTTTTGTTTTCTCAATTTCTTTTCTGAGACCAACAATTTCACCTTCTAGTTTTTCAAGATGTTTTTCTTTTTCATCAATTTGAAATTGTAGAGTATCAATGATCACATTCTTTTCTTCTATACATCTCTTGAGTCTAGTAATTTCATCATAGAGGTTATTCACATCTACAGCATCCTCATAATCATCATCTTCAAATGCCATTAACAACTTATATTTATTACCTTGTTCATCTTCATCACTGTTTGATAAACCATCACTATCTTCATGGGTGTAGTAGCTTTTCTTATTTGCACTTTGTTTCTTGTTCCATCTAGCAGGTTCCTTTCCTTTATCCTTATAAGTACATTTTGCAGCATCTCTTCCACAAGCAAAGCATTTGAAAGGTAGCTTACCTCTGAACCTTCCAGAACCCCTTTGAAGATTTCTGACAAAATTTGATTCTTCTTCCTCTTCTTCTGGAACATGGCTTGCTTCATAGTAATCTTCTTTGCCTGATGCCTTAAAAGCAGCTTCCCTTCTGTCTGATGGACCTCCCTTTCTCATTTCAAAAGCAGTTAGAATTCCATGTAGCTGAGACATAGTGAGAACACGGAGATTTTCCTTTTCTTCTATTGCAGATACTTTAGATTCAAACTTGGGGGATAATGATCTTAGAATCTTTTGAACTACTATAGCCTCTTTTATTTCTTCACCCAAATTTTTCATACAATTAACAATCTCATCTACCCGAAGAAAATAATTAGCCACACTTTCATCATTATACATCTTGAGAGTCTCATATTGAATCCTGAAAGTTTGAAGTTTAGCTTGTTTTACCTGTTCATCTACTTCATAGCTCGTGACCATTTTGTCCCATATCTCTTTTGCTGATTTGAAGTGCATTACCTTCATGAATTCTGTTTGGGATATACTTCCTAATAGAGTACTTACTGCTTTTGCATTTGTTTCATACTTCTTTTTCTCAGTTGGATCTGTAGGAGTAGCTGAAGGAAAAGCATACCCTGTTTCTACAATGTCCCAAACTTCTGTACCAAGAGATTGAAGATATGCAGTAACTCTTACCTTCCAATAATTGAAGTTTGTCCCATCAAAAATCGGTGGCCTGATTGATGCTTCTCTCTCGTAGTTGCTCATGATGAACGATCTACCTTCAAGCGATCAAGCTTCTCTGAAGGACCTGGCTCTGATACCAATTGTTGTAAATAATACTGAGAGGGGGGGTGAATCAGTGTTATCTAGCAATTTAATAAATCTTCCTTATTTGATCTCTGAATTATTTTAGCATGTCAGTACCATAAAATAATGAGCATGAAAAATAGATAGTCACACCAAAGAACACAAGATGTAAGGTGGAAACCCAATGTGGGTGAAAACCACCTGCTGCAATATGTCTCTATCTTCTTTCAATTTAGAAACTTCTTTTACAATGATTTTGTACTGGTGCAGTCCTTTACCAGTACGCAGGCTGCAACCTGCAGAGAGCTACAACTCTCTCTCTCTCTCGTTTTCCAGTCTACTCCTGGAAGGGAGCTACAACCCCCTACTTCTTTTCATAAAGCATCAGATGATCAACAAGTACATAACAGATATAGATCACTATAGATATCAGATCAGCAACAATAGAACTAACCCAGAACACCTTATCAATAGAGAAATTCAATCAACAGAACATCTTAAAACAGAGACGCAGTTTTTCTTTCTATGGCCTGCGACCCGACGTCGTTAACCTTCTGCTACTCTGCATCCACACGCAGATATCCTTCTGCTCTGCTGCGTGCCCACGCACTGTTCCTTTGACTGCTCTGCGTTCTGTTGCTTTAGGGACGCACCCAAAGATACTATCGCGCCGCGTCTTTCGCTACAGAGATGCACCTGAAAACACTATCGCGCCGCATCCTTCTGCTTCAGAGACGCACCGGAACCTTGATCGCCCTGCGTCCCCACGCAGGTCTCTCTCTACTGTGCTGCGTCTCGGTGCACTTTCCCTTTACAGTACCTGCGTCCCGGCGCACTTTCCCTTCACTGAACCTGCGACCCTTTAGATATAAATGATATGAAGGCTTCAGGACAAACCCAAACAGTCAGATCTACAGATTTGATCATGCGCCATAGAGATCACAGTCCATTAGAAGATTCGCCCTCTTAGATCTGGACTAGATCTCACCAAATAAGATATTCAACCCAAGACAATTGCTCAATCCAAATGAACTCCTTTGCTTTATATAGGCAAGCTCCTCCCCAAAACATGGAACAATACCACGAGCCGACACCATAGAAACATAAAACCGTCGGCTAGATACCACACAAGAAACCCCCACGTGCTTTTCTCTGCCTTGAAATGTGTGCACTGGGTAGACGCACCCCCTGAACGGCTGGCCGGCGTCCCTGGACGCGGGTTCTGCATGGTATACCTGTGGGGACGCACTTTCTGAACCGATTGCCTGCGTCCTTCTTAATTTTTCAACAAACTGAGAGCCTTACCACTGGAGTTGCCATCAAGTACAACATCTGTAACATACAGTCATACCAGATAACATAATGCCAACAAGTAGTACCAGGATTTGTTTGGCTAAATCACCTCTGAACCTGGGTTAGGCCCATACAAGCCAACACCACTTCATATGGCTTTCCAGATAAAGTCTACATATCAAAGGACCAATATCTTTCAAACTGTAATCGATGAGGGAGCTTCCACATGTGTAATGTCCACGTCATGTTGGAAGGCTATTGGATCGCCTCAAGCTATTCCTTCACCAACTTTGTTGATGATATTTGATGGTCATTCTCATAGGTCACATGGATTATTCCAACCTTTCCCATCTATGTTGTGGGAAAGGTGGTGAATATTGAAGTAGATATAGTCTATGTGAATCTGGATTACAACCTCCTTTTAGGAAGGAATTGGATTTATGAGATGGATGCCATTGTATCATCGTTATTCTGCATCCTTTGTTTTCCTCATGAAGGGAGAATTGTAAAGGTTGATCAAATGGATTATTCTTTGAGTGATTCCCACGCATCTTCAGAGTCTACTATTCCATCAGTGGATAATCCCAAACAGCCTATAGAGATTTTAGGAGTTGGAATGTACTCTTCCTTAATGGGTACTTTTTGATCTTCCTGCTCCTGTAGCTAGAATTAATGCTATTACATCCTCCAAGGGACCTTCTCAAAGAGAGTTCTTTAGAACTCATTATTTTTTGGACCCTTGGCCCTTACCCTCACCTACCACCACATTAGGTGAGGTGCAGGTAGGTGGAATGGAATGTCCTATGTCTGCAATAGAAATTACTTATCAGTCTATTTTTAACTCTGCATAATTCGATCCTACTCGTTTTTCACCATAGGAGTTGGATGGAGATGTGGCTCTAACCTAGACTCTCGATTCGACTTCTGCTCAGGATTGCTTAGATATTGTATTGCCATCTAAAGAAGCAATTCTAGAAGCAATGATGGGTGTTGAAAGACCACGGAATGATTTGCATCATTGTTCGTATTTCCTCCCTCATTTGTGGGAAGTAGAATAAAGTTTGTCTAGTCCTTCAACTAGTGATGTTCATGTAGTTTTAAACCCTTTGGCCCCAGCACAGTTTTCTACTAAAAGTAACATTTTTGTTATCTCACAAAATGTACTGGTGAACATATCTAGGAATCCCAAGATTATTGAAATTGTCTTCATTGGAGCTTACTATTCCCCTAAAGAAATTCAAACTTATACTGATCTCTTTAAAGATTTTCGTGATGTGTTCTCTTGGTCTTATGAGGAAATTCCTGGAATAGATCCATCTATAGTCTAGCATGTGATCAAGACATATGAAAATTTCAAACCTATTCATCAAAAACTTTGACTGGTAAATCCTAGAAAAGCAGCAGATATCAAAGCTAAAGTCGAGAAGCTACTTAAGGCAGGTTTCATATACCCCATTCCTTCAATTGAGTGGGTCTCTAATCCAGTCCCCATAGATAAAAATCAAGGAACGATTCGCATATGCATTGACTTTAGGGACCTAAATAAGGCTTGTCCTAAGGACAATTACCCCATGCCCTTTATTGATTAGATTATTGATGAATGTCCGAGTAATGAGATTTTTTTGTTATGGATGGATTATCTCGTTATAATAAAATTACTATCCATCCAGAAGATCAGCAAAAGACAACTTTTATTTTTCCCTGGGCACATTTGCATACAAAAAGATGCCTTTTGGCCTCAAAAATGATGGAGCTACTTTTCAGCGGGCCATGTCATATGCTTTTGACAACATTAACCACATTATCAAAGCATATCTGGATGATTTAGCTTCTCGTTCTCTAAAGAGAATTGATGATCCTAAACATATTTGGTTGATTTTTGAGCAATGTCATTTTTATAAAATCCGGTTGAATATAAATAAGTGTGTTTTCATAGTCACATCTAGTCGGTGGTTGGGATTCATCATGTCAATAGAGGGGCTTCGTGTAGATCCCTTCAAGGTTGATGCAATACTTCAGTTGCCTCCCCCATCTTCTATACGTTAACTTCAGAATCTCCAAGTAAAAGAAAATTTCTTAAGGACATTTATAGCCAATTATGCCGAGATCACAAAAGGATTTATGTGATTGCTTAAGAAAGGGTTCCCATTTTTATGGGATGATTTCGTGCAATGATCTTTTGATGCTTTGAAAAAAGAATTAACCTCTGCTCCTTTGTTGAGTCCACCTGATTATTGTAGATATTTCCTCTTATATCTTCCTACAGCAGTGTCAACTATTGGTATGATTCTAGTTCAGGAAGATGATGCCTTGTGTGATCATCTAATATACTATCTGAGCCGAGGCTTGGTTGGTCCTGAAACGTGCTATTCTCCCATTGAGAAATTAGCTTTGGCAGCTCTTCATGCTGTCTAGTGGCTTCGAGATTATATTCTACTTCGAAAAACTTTTGTCTTAGTGGCCATCAATCCATTTCAATTTTCTCTTAGCAGGTGAGTGATTGGGGGAAATATAATAGATGGATTGTCATTCTACTAGAATTCGACCTCGAATTCATGTAAGCTAAATCTAAGAAATCTTTAGTAGTTTCAGAATTTATCTTAGAGCTGCCTTGTGAGGAAGAAATCATTCATGAAGAAAATTTTCCTGATAAACATCTATTTCTTATTTCCTCGCAAGATCCTTGGTATGGATATATCATTACATATCTCCACACTTCGAAGTTTCTTCTTTCTTTTTCCAAGGACGAGTGGAGAAAATTGAGTCACCTCACTAAAAATTATATTATTATAGGTGACACTTTATATCGTCATGGGATTGATTCAATCCTTAGACATTGTTTAACCTTGGAAGAAGCTGAGTTAGTGCTTAATGATTGCCACAGTGGAGCTTCTGGCAGTCACCTATATGGGATTGCTACAACCCAAAAAAAATTGCGAGTAGGGTAATTTGGCCTTCGATCTTCAAAGATTTATTAAAGCCATCAAGAGATGCCATCCTTGTCAGGTTTATACTTGGAAAATGCGCGCACATCCAGCTCCGCTTTTCCTACTGATAACCGTCGGTCCTTTCACAAAGTGGGGCATTGATTTTACTACTTTTAATCTACCTTTAGAAGGAAATCACAAGTATATCATCGTGTTCGTAGACTACTTTACTAAGTGGATTGAGGCTATGCCTACTTTCAAGAATCACAGTGAATCAAAGGCCTTATTTCTCTTCAATCAAGTTATTTCCCAGTTCGGTATTCCTAAAGGCATTGTCACTCACCATGGCAGTCATTTCCAAAATCAACTGATGTCTGAATTGGATCTCAAGTTGGGCTTTCGGTAGGAGAATTCATCTTCGTATTATCCTCAGGCCAATGGGCAAGTCGAAGCCGTGAACAAATCCCTTAAAATCATCCTACAAAGGACGATTAACAAAGTTGGATCCAATTGGCACATCATGTTATATCTGCCATTTTGGGCATATTCAATGTGAGTTAAGGTTGCCACTGGTTTTACTCCTTTTCAACTGGTTTATGGGTTGGAATCTATTTTTCCTGTAGAATGTTAAATTCCTTCCCTTAAGCTGGTTGTTGAACTTCTTCTTGAGACTTCTAGTCTTGAAGAACCCCTCGTTCATTTGGAACATCTTGATGAGCAACGTTGAGATGTTGCCATAATAAATGAAGCTCATAAAAAGAGGGTAAAAACTCAATACGATAAAGTTGTCCATCCTAGAATTTTTTCTAAAGGCGACCTTGTCTTGGTCTACGATCAAGACAAAGATGCCTTGGGGGCAGGCAAGTTTAAGTCTATGTGGTACAGTTCCTTCATTGTCAAGCAAGTTTTGAAAAAGGGAGCCTATGAATTGATTGATTTTGAAGGAAACAAGTTGGCGGAGCCCAAAAATGGGCTCTACTTTAAGAAGTACTTTTCTTAGGCTTCAGCCGAGCATTTACTTGTTTGTATAGATTATATGATTGTACATATCTATCTATCGGTTTTAGTGATGTTGATATTTTTTTATTGGCTTTGGCAGGTATTGATGGACAATTTGATATATCTATGGTTCATCGATAGTGCCAGTAGACACACCTGAAACCTTGCTTCCATGGCTTGGGTGATTTACTATCCATTTGTCTAGTTGATGGTTTCGAGAGGAGTATGTATCAGTCCTACTTCAAATAATATTGTTGAATATACTATTGTTATTAATTTACTATCTGAGGTGATATCTCTTGATATTGATTCGTTAGTAGTTTATTTGGATTCACAACTAGTGGTATCTCAACTGAATAACATCTATCAGGTACGAGATCCTTATCTGTATTTCCAATTTCTGAGAGTACATTTATTGCAAATATCATTTGTTTATATCACATTTGTTCACATTCCACGATCAGAAAATTCCTTAGCAGATTCTATTTCTAATCAAGCATTGGATTGGCATATAAGTCATTCATCACATTAAAACATCAAAAATAATTGAAGTATCATCTGTATATATGATCATCATAAAACCGTTTGTATATAGATAGAGTTTTTGTGTCCAAAATAATATACAAAACTCAAGATAAAATGCCCTACAAAATTTGGGCTTATTACCATCATCATGTCTAATCATAAAAATATATGATTATCTATCTAATGATCTTGCTCAGGATGAGCAGATAGAAAGAAAACGATGACATTAGCCACTCGCCAAAATAGTCACACCCAGTCCCGTGGTACTCCTACCACGTGTCGCTACATCTCCTCTGGTAAGTCCTCTATGGCCACCATGGGTACTTGGTGAGTCAATCTCACCAAGTTTCTCTAGACTGCATGGAGGACTCTCTCAGTCTCAGTTGCAGCCCCTTCGACATCCCTTCCACGACACCTATGTCAAGGAAGTCCATTAGGTCTCACTGGTCCCACATCTGAAACATGATCAATAATTTTGTAAGTGTCTTGTCTCATCAAAAATATTTTTAATTCATTTATATTGAAAATCCAAAAAATCTTAAAATTCAAAAATTAAAAAATCATTTATACCTATGGCACCCCATGCTGCATCTAGTGGCAATACTAGATCTGGATCTCCTCGGAAATCCATTTCGACATAAGGGTAGTCTTCGACTGCAATGACCTATTGTTCCCACCAAAGGAAAAACTCATCATCAAAAGTCATCCTAGGGACCTCACCACCCCCTAGTCGTTTCATCAAGTCAACCCACCTACCCATCTGTGGATCTCTCGGGCTACTGATTGTAGATAATACCTTGGGACGATGCTTAGGAAGTCTCTCAAAAAACAAGGAACATAATATAGTTCCGTATCCAAAATTCTTCGTATGACCCTTCTTAATGGAAGTGAGTTGTTTCTTCATGTTGTTTAGCAGAGTTGTAGACCAATCAAAGGCTGTAGTGAGGCAATCCACTGCAAGGCTCATGAAAACACGTGAAGCCTGACGTAGAGCAGTAGAACCATTTACCCTGGCTATGGTAAATAGTAGGATTCTCAATGATAAACTCTCTACATACTTGATTGGAATCTGACTTCCAACCTTTTCGGGGTTTCTAGGACTGTATATACGGACGTAGTCTTCTACACTGAGACTACCTATTGTTCTTCCAGTTGAATGCACTCTCTCCCCCCTTCGGGAAAGACTTGTAATGAAGCAAATGTATTCTATCTCGATCCTCAAGGGAATCTGATAAATCACGAATGAATCTTCTTTTGCACTCCAGTAGTGAATTAGCATCTCAAGAAATCGAGTATTTGCCTTCATGTTTGGTATTTTGAAGAATTTTAGCAAACCGCATCCTCTCAAGGAATCTAATGCATTTGATCCTCCATCACTTGGTTATCAATGGTAATTTGCTCTCTTTCATGCCAGGTAATTGTCATCCTGTAAAAAAATATGTTTCATATCTTTAAATCCATGTTTAAAATTTTAAACTTGCACACACACGGGTTCGTTTTTTACACAGTTGCGTATAGGGCCTTCGTATACGCAGGTTACCTGTATCCAACCCGCGTGTACACAAAGTAAAATTTTTTAAAATAATTTCTTACAGTCAAATTTATGAAAAAGCATCTAAAAAGCATAAAAAATTATAAAAAGTATGATTAGAGGGTTACCTGGAAGATTTGAAGCAATTTGAACGATTGAATTTGATAGAGGAAGCTTGCTTGAGTTTTTCTCCACAGCTCCTTGCTCAAAACACAAATGAGAAAATTGTGAGTCCAAAAGTCCTTATATAGGTTGAAAAATGAAAATTATTTTTTCAAAAGTTGGTTTTATTTTATGAATTTTTTGACCTTTTGGCTTGGAGTGTTGGGATTGGGTTGCTTTTACAAGATATTTTTGGAGACGTTTTTGAGAAATGGTTTCAATCCCATGATTGTAGACCCGTCGTGGCAGGTATCACTTTCTTACTAGCATATAGGTTAGGGAATATCACTTTCCACTGCATTTTTCTCAATTCAGTTGTGTCGCCCTTGAACAAAGCACTCAAAAAATAAGTCTTTCCTCCATTGGGATGGGCTTTAGTTTGACTTAGGAGAGACTTAACCTTGTTCCTGAGTCAGTACTCCTCTGATTGGTTATCTCTTCCAATCATATGGAGAGTTTTCTTATGCCTCCTGCATGAAAAACGTATACACATTTATCATATGCTACCATGTAGTCACAGTTGAGTGGTGCTTTTGTTCAAGGGAGGTAAACCTAAGTTGGCCTCTCTGTGGTGTTTCTTGACCTATTTTTCAGTCAACCATCCCTAGTTGTTAGGGTCATGTTCGTTATCACATCAGCTATTTAGTCCTTTGATTGTGCTAGTTCGAGAAGGTCTTCATTAACTTCTTGTTGGCGGGTCTTGCTCTTATCGACTATGACAAATTGCTCTGAGAGCAGATCTAGAGTCGCACCCTAGCCCTATTTTCATTATTGATAGGTCACCTTGTGCTCAACATCGATCAGTTTCATGGGTCTTTGACTGATTGGTTTCTCTTGTGTTCGATGCCAACTTTCATTATCGCACATTGGGATTCGTGCAGTTCCTTGGTTTCCATTTGACCCTATTGATGGATTCCTCGCCTCTATGTCATGTTTCATTATTGGTTGGTTCAGAGGGTTTCTATCGTGTGCTAGCTACATCTTGTGTACGCTGGAAACGTGCTTCAGTTTGGTTTCTACATCTTTATTCATCTGATTCCTTCCACATTAGTGGCCTATGGGTTACACTCGCACTAGATTGATGAAGGATGCCTTAATGCTTTCCTTCTAGCAGATCTTTTCCCATCGAATTCAACTCATGGCTCTCAGAACAAGATCTAAATTCCATTTGGTAGTACCTTAGGGTTTGCAGTCATTAGTGGTAGACTCCTTCGCTATCAACAATGGGAAAACATCATTGTCTCCTGATTTATAAATTCTTCCAAGTTTTCAACTACAACTCATTTATTCGCACTTGTTAGATTGTAATGGGTACCTTGGCTCTCATCATTATTATTAGTGAGTAGTCTCATGTTTGTAACCATATACATCAATGACTAGTAATCAAACAATTTCTCACATGGTCGACTTCAGATCATTTATTCCCATTGTGTAGAAATGTACCACGGCGGTCGGTGAAGACCTCTGGTTTGCATCAACATTTGTTGGTTCACTTGTCAGTTACTCCTATTTCTGGTTGTTGACACCATCCACCTTATATGTTGTGGTTCCTTACAGCGACATCCTATATGTTGGCACCTGAGTTGTAGTGTAGTACCATTTATTCCACCATTTGACTTTGTACTTTTTTTATTAGCTTTATGACTTCAGTGATCAGCTTCGTACTTTAGCATCATTGATTAGTTCTTTATATGTGATATTTAGACATGTCCTTATTTGGATATGATCAGATGATCCATTATGTATTTTTAGTTCCTTTATCCTTTTATGCATATTGGATTTGCTTTTTTACTTGACATGAGGACATGCTTTATTATCTTTGAGCATGGGTATGCTCGCCTCAGATAACATCTTCTTTCTGATCTCTTTCACTAGCTTGGTAGGCTAAATTCTGGTGAACTCCTCCTCTGTCTCGACATGATTCCTTCTATACACATAATACATTTTGGCCACCATTTACCCCTTCTAACCTCATATATTAGGGGGAATCTATTATAGCACCATTTACTACTCTTGGTAGATCTGATGCTTTGGCTATGGCCTAGGGAAACCCTTCCTTTCCAAACATGGTCCAAAATCTAAAAAATAGTGTTTTATTTCCTATATGATACTTTTCCCTATGTTAAAAGCGTGTACATGCGGATCATTATATACCCAACCTATGTATATGTGTTAAAATACTTAAAAATAATAATCTCCTTAATTTCAAGTGGAGTTTATGGGTTTTACCTGTTACTCACCTACTACAGCCTATGGCCCAACTATTTCCCAACTGAAAAAACTAATTTGGAGAAGTATAAATAAACCTCCATGGGAAGGCCTAAAGGTAGAAGAGATGAGATATTAATATTATTGTTGATTGATCCCTGATCAAGTCTAACAAAATCCCTGTGCCTCCTGCACTCCCCAAGCTTTAGGAAACTCTTGTTTCCTCTTTTGAGATATCCTTCATCCCTCTTGTGATATCCTTATGTATGTTGATGGGGGAAGATTGTTGAGTCTGGGATAGGATAGATCCGAAGGACGGTTCCGCTTGGAGCTGGAGGAGGACAGAGGTTGTAGTTTTCCACCTTTCTTGTAGCTTACATCAATAAATAAATGTTGTTTTTTTCCTAATATTTATCATGTTTATGCATTGATCTATGTTGTGATTTGTTTATAAATCTTATATTAATGCGTAATTGTTCATTTTCTTATTTGATCTAACGTATATATCATTAATATGGTGTATGTTACTGATGTTATATATGCTTTTCTTAGATAATTTACAGGTTTCGAAGAAATCGGAAGAAGTAGAGGGTTTGAACCCTGCGGGATCTACCCAAATGTAAGACCGCCGGGTAAGGTCACTTCTTCCCAGTTCAGTAGTATAAGTATTTAAATTGTTTGTCTCTGCATTTCTTGTTGTTGTCTTCCCTCTGCTCTGTTGGGGTTTTCAACCAAATACCCTAGGTTGTTCCCACCCACAAAAAGACCCCTATCCCGTGGTAGTTCCCTGAGCCTCAGAACTGTGCAATGTTGTCCAAGTTGTCTTGTTTGTCTTGCATGAAACAACTATGTAGACAGACCTCCCAGGGTCTCATTTCGGCAGCAATCATTATGTGCTAAAATTGCACAGATCTACCTCTCAGTGACTACATGAAAGGTGACATGTTAAAATCGCTCCTAAGGAGTTGAGGTGAAGGACCAAGGAACCGAGTAATGGAAAAAATCTGGACCGCATGCAAACTCCGTCGAATGCATGATCATCTTCAAGGTAAGTATTGTAAGTATAGAACAACTTTCAAAGTACAGCTCTTAGTTGAGTTTGCAAGATTTCTTGTCATTGTCATATCACCCTGTCCTCAGTAACATGCATGTGCAAAAACACAAAAAAAAATCATATTATGTGTTTCTTCTACATGTCTTGCTTCTTTTCACTTGTTCGACCAACTGTCATCTTCCGCATGTTGATTGTTATGTCATGCTTGCGACCTCATTTTGGTGATTTTGAAGTTTTTGTTTGAGATGTGTTCTCGATGTACACATCTATGACACTCACACACGATGTTCCATGTGCTCTCACGCAAGCATCATCGCGATTGTTCAACAATCTATCAGAAGCATCGTGCTTATCGCTTGCACCGTCAGTCAATCATGATAAGTATATGTTGTCTTGATGGTTTGAGGCATCTTGATGTCAAGTTATGTTGAGTGTGTGTTTGCAAAAGCTGTGTATGCACAAATTCACTCGCTCACACACTTAATCATTTTACTGAAGTTATAACGACTTAATCACCCTCTAACAGCTGGACCTTCACCCTGCAATCGACTTGACTGACTGTCACACAGAACAACACAGAAGTGTTGAACAAGCCATTTCAATCTGTATTTCCCACACGCTGATCAATCAACTCTCCTGCTAGTCAACCAAAGAGTTTGACCAGCCAGTGACCCCGAGAATCACTCCCATCAAAAATTGCATAGAAGCTTCAAATCTTTCCCTCTCCGTTGACTAAGAAAACTACATAGACAAGCTGAAAATACACCAAGTTTCCATCCCTATCTCCCCTCAAGAATTGTGCAGTTTTTCTAGCTAGTCACCCATGGAGCCAGCTGACTGCTCACCTAGAAAATTGTGCAAATTTCTGAGCAAGCCCACAACAGCCCAACATCCGCCTCATATCAGAAACTGTGCAGAGATATCCAACGGGTCATCCTCCCAACATTTGTGCATTTTTTGTCACCAGCAAACCCTGTAGCTCACTGCTAGCTCCCTCTAGGAATTGGGCATTTTTTGTTGCCAAGCCATTCTACAGTGCACTGCCAGCTCCCTCCAGGAGTTGCGCAATTTTTGCTGCCAAGACTCTTGAAGCCTGAAACTAGATCCCTCCAGGAATTGTGTAGTTTTTTCTGCCAAGGACCTCTGCTGCCCGAACTGCTTCCCAACAGAAATTGCACAGATTTGTCCTCTAGCTAAGCCAGATCTCACAAATAGTCACTGCTGATCATGATTGTCCATCTCAATCCCCCAGTGACCACTACGCAATTTTCACCAACAACGCCTGGAGATTGTATCCTAACTTGAAACTTGCCTCGCACAGTTTCACAACCTTGTCCTCTCTCTCGGTAACCTGCATCCGAAAGTGAACGACCATGCATCATCGTAGACTAGGAGATTTATGGATTTGATGTTGTCTCTTCATGAGTGACTATAGATACAGGTACATGAATGAACATGATGTGACGATAGATGGGATGAACAAGGAGAATACATGTTAAAGGACATGTTCGTGAACATATGAACAAACAATGCATGCAAGAAGATGTGTTTAAAAATGGACAACCATGCCAAGAGGTGTTCATGAACAGACGAACATGTCAAGCATGCCAAAGTACAAGAAAAGAAGCAACGTGCACCTGCAACATCAAGCGAACCCAATGACCATCGAGGACTCCAAACACTTTGCCATGTGGAGGGGAAATTGTGATACACCAAGAGGAAATCCATCACTTAGAAACACTGCAGCTTGACATGCACACCAACAGCAACATGAACATATCAGCACTGTCATGTCGAGTCATGTCATGAATGGTGTCTGCCACATCGCTACTCTAGGCCATACTGTTGTCAATCAATGTAATGTAACATCAAAGTCCAAGAGACCCACTTATAAGCTGAAGAGTCATGTAATCTAAAAATTCATGGAAGTCAAATAGTCATGAGGGATGTTGAATAGTCACAAGGGCCAATTTCACCCTTGGCTGTAAATACGCCCTCATTTGTACATGCAAGGGACGCTTCACCTTGGCTCCTCCCACATAGTCTTGAGAGTTTGTAATATTTTCTTTGAGGAGTGAGTAGTGGCTCCAACGCCCCACCCACGGGGTTAGTGATGTATGGTGTATTGATGTGTCTTGGATTTTTTGCTTAATTCAGAATCCTGCTCATAGGCCAACACATTTTCATACATGTGTTGTAGCCGTTTGTAAGAATTGATCTTGAACAGTTGTAATACATGTTGCTTTAACCTGTGTTAAACAATTGAACTCATTCAGCTATTCTAATACATATATTTATGAAAATGTGTTGTATAAGCTTTTAACATTGACATACCCATGTTGGTTACCTCCTTGGACATTAGATAAAACCTTTCACGTAAACTTTCTATAACGCCCGTCGCACTCACACGGACTGCCCCACTAGGTCTTGTACATGTTATCTTGCTTTGCGTGTTGTGACTGTCGTATCCATGTGGATTAATCTTCCAAAAGCTGTGCATGTCCTGTTGTGTTGTGTGTCTCTAATAGAGTTAGGACTTCCTCCCTTCTGACAGGAGACTCACTCCCACTCTCTCCCTCTCTGTTGTGAAAGAACCTTCACACAAGTAACACTAGCACTCACCAGGCACACAAACCTCGATCTTTGAATACAAAGTAGACCACTCTCACGTGATGACAAGCAAGAGCTAAGGCATATCTTTATGATAATGGAAATCGGGCCATCCTACCGGGTGGAATTCCTACACCAAATGATGTGAGGTCTAGTTGGAACTTCATACCGAGGAGATCCCCTGATGTTGGCGGCTCCAGCACTGTCAACATTTTGGTGCAAGAAGCAGGAGAGATGAAAAGTTGAGCCCTTACATCATATTTGGAATCTTCGTATATCCATCACAGATGTTATTAGACTCATCCCTCTGCGATGTTTCTCTAATGCTGAACATCTCAACATCACGAGGGAGTTTTTTGATCTCTTGTCAAAATTTACGTATGGTGGTGAAGGCGAAGTGGCCTGGCCTGAGTACTTACAAGAATTCTATGCAATTATTGATGATGTAGATAACTTCTCTGATGAAGAGGCCAGTTTGCTGATTTCACTTACACTTCGCGAATCCCCACAAGGATTGTGTAGAAGCTTGCCACCCAGCAACATGCACTCACTTGACCAGTTCTATGATCTCATTGAATCTACTTTCCATCATTTTGATCTGGAACCTCTTGACAAAAAACTGTTGAAACAATGGAAGACTCTGAAAGAATCGCCTATGGAGTTTTGGCAGCACTTCAGTGTATTGCAGTTTCAAGCTCTGAAAAGCGAGATGAAGTTTCAATATCTTTGGGACAGATTCGAATATTGTCTTAACAAATTAGTCAATCCCAAGATGAAGTTGAATTTCAAACCCCACTCAACATACTTCAATTATGGAGTTGTGCAATCACTGATGGACAAAGTCGTTGTCACAAGTGACTATCCATTGTCCCCTCATCAAACAACTTCAACACCACATAGTGTTGTGGGAGAACATTACACACTCTGTTCCACTGTCACATCCTCCCACCCTCACTACTCTCAATATCTTCGCAGATTTGGTTAGGAAGCCCATGAGTTGTCATCCACACTTCTTACCTCAACCTCCGTCTTCGCGTTTTGCTGATCCTCTTAGCTACACTATCTTGTGTTCGTCTGTTCCAGAATCTACACCTACCATGAATGAGGATCAAGCAACTGACAGAGTTGATGTTGCAAAACCAACCTATGTTGTCATTCACGAAGTGTATGACAAAGCATACGAGAATGAACCCGCGGTGAAACATGACCTCTTTCTGTCTGCGCCTCCTCTTCTTTTTCCTAACATCATTGGTGATTCTATTATCTCTGATTTTCCTTGTGTAAATCCATCCACGGATGCATCTAATTCTGATCATTCATTGAACGCACCGGATGTTAGTACATCTTTGACATTGAAGAGGACAAATTATTCATTGAAAATCAACTTGATTTTTCATCTTCTTTTCCAAAAATGCAGAGGGTGAACATTCTTGCTTCTCATCTACCCCTCTGCGTGATTCATCAAATCATGATGATGCCAACAAACATCCTGAACTTTCTAATCTTTGTTATCGTGATCTATGTATTTCTTCATCTGATCATGATGTTTATTCACTCTTTGTTAATATGTCTAAGACACTGGTGTCCGTTGATCTATCTATGGACAGAGTGGAAACCATGCAGGGTGTCAAGGCACTTCAACCTGGGCTGATGGTTATGTTAGGCCCTCATTGTCCTAAGGTTAGTTCTACTTCTGATCAAAAAATTTGTGAAAAACCCCAAGGCTCCTCATCACCCATCTGCATGCACTTAAGATCAATCCAACACACAGATTTTTCTTCCTCCACCGGAATCACATGATCCCAACACTTGCACACTTGAAAGGCGTAAGTTGTCTATTTTTCTCATCTTTGTTTATCTTCCAAATTCAAGAGAGTGCACATGTTTTTCATCCATACAAAGTGTGTCCAAGCACCATGTTAATTTCGTAGAATGTCTATCTTGTGCATTCACTCTTTTCTTTTTTTTGGATGTTTTAGAACTTCGTGCATGTTGTTGTTCATTGTTATATCTTTTGTGTTTGTTGGTTCACTTGACTGTTCTTCTCGCAAACCATGTCTTCACCAACATGGGTTAGCCAATGCGCCGATGGCTGCATTGGAAATATCACTTCATGTGAATAAGCCCATGCACTATTTAGCGTAGGAGTAGGAGTAGTCTTTTCTTATTGATTTGAATTGTTTTCTGGTTCGCATGTTTTTTTGCTTGCTTTATTGCTTTTCTTACATGTTTTGCTTTCAATTTACTTCTTATTTTGGCTTTTTACTTTCTCTGCTTCCTTCTACCCTTAGTTCAACCTCTCGTGAAGCCGTGTTTGGCTCTCGAAAAAATTCGAGCTAATCTAAGAGGACTTATACAACTATCAACATCTGGTTATCTATTATCTTCTCTCTTTATGAGGAATTTGTTGTGTTGAGTCGATGACACCTTGATGGCAAATATGTTCTATTGAGAGTGAGTCTTGATGAAAACACAATGTTTGCACTCTAACTAGTACCACCTACTCTAATCGGTTCTTTTGGGTTAATCCTTGTTAGCTCAGTCAAGTAGAGTAAGGAGAGGTGGAAAACCTTAACAATTATCACATAGTGTTATAGACATATTTGGGCACTGCAACCCCAATCAAATATGTCCATAAACCAAGGGCTTCTAAAACCCTAAAATTGTTGTTTTAGACCCTAAAGTATCAAGGTCAACTGATTACATCATTTCCCAGAAGTTCTCCCTAAAAAACTACACAGAAGTGGTCAAAACGGGACGATACGGACTGCTCCATGCTGAGGGTGCAATGCATCTCACCTGCTACACACAAAGGGTGCGATTCATACTGAAAAACCCTTCTGTAGGATGCGATGAGCAAGAGTAGACAAATGGCAGAAGCAGTTTGCTAGGTGGAAACTCAAAGAATCTTCTAGAAACTGCTCATATGACACTTGCCTCTCTGAATTCACCCAGGGATGAGTAAGAGATCATGAAATCTCCAGGCAAAACCAAGAACTATCAGTGAAATGACACTAATCAAAATCCTAGAAGTTGACTCACTCTCCTGCAAACATCTATATATGGATCCCTCATCCTAGAGATCCAAAGGCTAGAATTTTGTAATTTGTAAGGAAGTGTTGTTGGTTTCTCTTTGAGACATTGTATTGTTGGGTGATCTTGCTTTGTATGAGGTGAAGAGGGCTTTCATGCTAGGAGGATGATGCTAGATCAGATAGCTTGGTTGTAATCCTCTCTTCTACTACTTCTATCAATAAAGCTATTTTAGTTTTCCTCCATATACTTGTATATCTCTGAATCTTGTATTTGTATATGCATTTGTATGGTTAATGTACATCTGATCCTACATTGTTTATGGTTATAGATCTCTATGCTTTGATGGTATTTTGCTACTTTGACTCTACAGGTGTTCTTTGAAGCGGGACAAGTGAGAAAGGAGTGGTGAAAGCTCTATCAAGGCAGGGAGGAAACAAGCAAGGAGACTAGCGAAAGACTGAGGTTGGTACTCTCTGCTTCTCTCTCATCTATCCCTCATAAAGGAAAACACAAGTAACTTTGGTTTTTTTGTTTCTAAGATAGCTACCTGTCTTAGTGGGACTAGCAGCTCTGAATGGACACTAGTTTTCCTGATAACAAAATGGCAACTCCACTAGGGAGCGAATAGTTTGTTTGTTTTGTTTCTGTTGTTTGCTTTATAAACTACAGATGGAGCTTGAAATTAAGCCAGCTAGCCTTCGAATTTATTTTGCTATGCAACTACAAAGTAGATCAACGCTCCTTCAGTCAATCTCCCAGTTGGTTTATGAACTGAACATCTGACTTGCAAACATCCTAAGTGCCCTGGTGGTAGCTCAAATAACCTCATTATATCAGCCCCTGTACTTTGTGTTTACTGTCTATCATTAGCTCATCCTAAATCCCTGAACTTAGCTGCAAACTGTGAGTGAAAACCAAGTTCAGTCTCGTCCCTAGACCATCGCACTGTCTCTCATTAGCAACCTAGATGAATCACACCTCCTGTGTGTTGCAGGTGAGATGCATCCCTGTTTCCCTATGTTACAGGTGCGATGATTGAGTAAGACTGTTTCTGCCTCCAGATTTTGGTTTTTTCTTCATTGTCTTCAGCTTTATTCAGTAGTTTTGTTGTCTATGATCAGTATATCACTGTTGAAACCCTCTTCCTTTACATTATTCAGCCTCCATAGATAAAGAATTGTGAATGCTTTTTATGTATTTTTCATCATTTACGGTTCTCCTTTGCAAACAGTAACTTAATCGAATTGTCGTCTTTTGATTTGAAAGTGTCGCAACTGTCATTTTCAGTCAAGAAAAAGAGTGTTGTAAAGTCTTCCTCTTTTAGATATTTGATTATACCTTTTCCATTGTATTTGATTTAAATTATTAGTATTTCAAGTGTCGAAAGCAGTTTTAAATTTGAAATCGCAAAGTGTCGTCTTAGTCTTCCTTTCGTTTTTTGAAGATAAAATTGTTAGTACTGTCACTTTGAAAGAAGATAGTTCAGATCTATACTTCGTTTTCTTTTTGTCATTCTCACATTAAGGAAACTGAAAAACAAATACATGCATGTGCATTTGCATTTATACTGCATGCGGAAATTGATTTAGTAAAAGTGCATCTAGTGTGTGCTCTCTGCTCTATGTTGAAAGAATTTTACTTCTCTTTCCTTAGTAGCTAGGATTTTCATTGCTAAAAGAAAGTAAACAATTGTTTATCATCTTAGATTGCATATTTAGGAATTGTATATCTACATCACGTGGTGAACCTTAAAGGAAAACTTCTTAAGAAAGATCAACTATAAAATAAACCTCAATGAACATAAAAATGCTTTGGAACCTAACGCACAACATCTAGAAGTCTAGGCTAGAGACGTATTCCGGTGTCGTAAAGCCTGGTAACTATCGTTTTCATCGTAGGTTGGGTGATTCCTCCTCTTTGATATGACAAGTGCTAGTATGGACTTGTGCTCCCACATACCATTGAGTATATATTGGGAGACCACAATAGCCTATATCCTTTATCCTTAGGAAGCCATGTCTGCCGCCCTATCAATCGCAATGCACTAAACACAGCATTCGGGAAGATTGACTGCCGTACCTTAAAAAGCATTCTGCAGTTTTGCGATTGTTTTGGTAATCCCTCTGTCTAGATTTCCAGAGTAGTCACTTTCATTCCTTTTCAGACTCCTTAAAAGAAAATGTCCATCTGAGCACTTGTCACTTCAGGCTCATTAAAAATCGAAGGCGACTAGAGTCATCTTTAGCTTTTTCTCGACTCTTAAAAATTGAAAAAGAAAGTTGTGTCAAAGTGTCATAAAATTCATTTAATTCAGAATAACGTCACTTTTCCCTTGTTAGTCTTAAGTTGAGAAAATGGAGTGTACCAATCAAGGAAGGGAAATCCTAGTCCCTTCTCCTCTTGGGGAGATGTTGGTGCTCCACACATGGCTACATTGTCCCTTCCGGAACTCACAATTGGCCTGCCAGTATGGCTTTTCTCGACCTCTGTCGTTAAAAACACCGCAATTCCTCAGCAACCAGATGATACTGAAGTTTTTCCCCCACCTTCTACTTCATTTGTTTCTCCCTCTCCTTCTTTCTCTTCGCTTGGTGAAACTAGTAACACTAAAAACCAGGTAACTGAGAAGAAGAAGCCAATGGTGAAAGGGGGGGACCATACATCGTTTGGCGAAAATCCACACACTACACCTTCCAAACCTAAATCTCCATGTGTCATTTGCAAGGGAGACCACTATCATCAAAATTGTCCCTGCATCCCATAGATCCTGAGGGACTGGTCTCCCCGCTTGCACAATCCGGTGTCTTCAACCTCTGATGATCATGTTGAGAGCACACCATCAACTAGTGAAAATGAAGTCAATGGTCAGAAAGGAAGATATAGATTTCCTTGTAGGCTGTGTGAAGGCAATCATGCCCTCCACCATTGTCCCTTCTTGGATGAAGCTAAAAGAGTCTTGGATAACTGTCCTGCTTCACCGCAGCGACTTCCTTCTGGATACAAGAAACTCTTGTCAAGTCCATCGCTAGTTGAAAATCCGACTGACACACCTTTGTTGTCAATCAAAGCACCTATCATTAAAGATAAACCCTCTGAGTCCACACTAGACCAAAGTCAATAGGTTGAGACAACAGTCGACCCAGTCTTGTTTTCAGAAGGTCCACCTTCAGATGATACAGTCACCAAAGAGAATGAGAATGACACCGTTCAAATTCTTTTTGTTGACAAAGAATCTTATGAACATGGTGGAAATCTACACGTTCCTTTACCACAGGAATGAATTTCGTCAGAGATTTATCCAGCCGTTTATTCAGTCCCTCCTCCAAGCAATCTAGTCATTTCCTTTGATTGGAATCTACTACGGAGACCCTGCCTACCATCTAATGTACCATTCCGAATCATAGTACAAGCTTACAGAATGATCATGGTTGGTACAATCATAGATGAAGGGGCTTCTGTGAGTATCCTTTCCTCAACTACTTGGAAAGCGCTTGGTTTTCCATCGCTTCTGCCTGAGATTCTATTTCTATCAGGCTTCAACAGAGGAACCAATGGACCGTTAAGGATCCTTCCAAATTTACCTGTAACTTTGAGAAGGAAAATTGTTCATCTAAACGTGATGGTAGTCTAAGGGCCTCTAGATTACAATCTACTCCTTGGGCGTGACTACATTTACAGCATGGGAGCTATTGTTTCCTCACTCTTTCGAGTGATGTGTTTTCCGCATGAAGGAAGAATGGTCCACCTAGTTGACCAGCTTTCATTCCCTGGTTCAAACACAACTACTAGTCAAATGCCATCCCTAACTAGTCTTTTTGCACAAGGAATGTCTCATCAATGTCCATTCCGTCCACCTAATGATCGCGAGTGATTCGGTGATTATGACTAAACCCAGGGAGCATGTGCCCTAGTCTACTTCGGCAGGAAAACCCCAGATATAAGGTAGGTTTCCACATATGATATATGACTAGTCTGACCCCCTGTCTGCTTAGTAAAATGGGATTAGACTGGAAATATCATTTCCTCGTCGAAGGTTATGTGATTGGAACTGACAACATTCACCTTTGTCCATTTCAATGGACGAAGCTAAGGAAGTGTTTTGTCTGCTACGCGGATATAACAATCTTGCTAATGCGAGAACTTCCGTATGATAACCTGGAAACTCTACTTCTCTTTATACCTGGGGGCATGCAAACCTTTTTGCGTGCAAGTGAAAAACGACCTTTCATTTTCTTAGTTTGTAGGCTCTCAACCCTTTAAACTCGTAGGTTGCTCGTTCCTAGCTTGCATACAAAAAGGCTCTGGAGCAAAGTTTCGCATGGGGAAAGCTCCCTAAAAAATGAACCTACCAATGAGAGACATCTTTATTATATGACTGGCACGAGCAGGTTTACGTGAAGTTCAAGCTCATTAAAAAATAAACCTAGCAGTGGGCATATGTTTCCACAGAGTTCAAGCTCATTAAAAAATGAACCCACCTTCGGTGAATAATCTTTGTGATCGCCTAGCTATCAGCTTTTAAACCTTGGTCATGTTCTTACCATCACCTCCACTCTTTTTTAGCCGATCATACGCCTCCATTTGATTGTTTACCCTTTTGAGGAACAACTGCGACGAGTGATTCTATTAGCCACCTTCTTTACACTGTTGTGATTGAAAAGTTCCAAGCCTTACCTGGAACCAGTTGCTATCCAAAAACATCACTCGTTGCTCAAAAACGAGTCTCCTTTAAGCTCTTTTTATCTGACTCGTAAAATATGAAAAGATTGCCTAGCAATTGGCCTTTCCAGCTCGTTAAAGTGATTGGAAGTGCCATCACTCGTCTATATTTTAATCTTTTTGGACCCGAGGGATCATTACAGAAAAAGATCGAGCACTTGTCTTGTTCGGCTCGTTAAAACTATCAAAAAGTCATCCCTTTCGTATTATTTTATAGTTTTTCAGACTCAAGGGATTATATTACGAAAAAGGACTACTGGAGTTTCCTTTATGTCTCTTTTTAGACTCTCTAAAATTGAGAAGGACCGAGTTATCTTTGTTGTTAAACTTGTTAAAACAATAGCGACAAACTTGTCCATGCAGACAAGAGCGAGTTTCACTATCGCTAGGCTTGTTAAAACATAACGATAGGTTTGCCCGAAGGGCAAATTATAGAACAAGCACATGTTATCCTCCTCAAGCTTGAAAAAAATAAAGAGCTACTGGTCAGCAATGACTGGGGAAAAAGGGAAGAAAACTTGAATAACTTCATTGGTAACAGGTCGCTCTTGAACATGACACTTTCACTCCATCACCATGATTGAATCGGGTTGGGTTATTCCATTCACCGGTCATATCACCATTGGTCCTCCGTACCATCCATTTTTTGGGGTTAACGCTACCAATCCATTTCAGTGTCACCGATATGTTCAAGAGAAGTCGCTCAGAGAATTCACCAACCCAGCTAACACCTTATCCATTGCAATACCTTAATGCTCCATTCTTTCATGACTGCCACCCTAAACTTTGTATCATCAAATTGTTTTCACCTCCACAAAATCATTTTCTCCGTTTCGTGTCGTAGATGTGGGATTCATCAAGGCCCTCCTACGATGGGTCACTTCTTTTCGACATTAGCTCATTATCCAAGAAGTTGACTTAGGAACAACCCTTTCAGTACTTTGAAGCTTGCATGCCTCAATGGCAAGTTTCTCACTTCTGGCGACAGGTTTACATCAATGGCATTCGATTGAAATATTTTGCGTGGTGTTCAACATCAACTCATATATTCACACCACGTGAATTGTACTACAGTACCTTGAGGGTCATCACCATCATCATATTTGGGCACTGCAACCCAAATCACATATGTCCATAAACCAAGGGCTTCTAAACCCCTAAAGGTGTTGTTTCAAACCCTAAAGGATCATGGTCAACTAATTACATCATTTTCCAGAAGTTCTCCCTGAAAAACTGCTCATAACTAGTCAAAACTGGACCATACGGACTACTCCATGCTGAGGGTGCGATGCATCTCACCTTCTACACACGAAGGGTGTGATGCATACTGAAATTCCCTTCTGTAGGGTGCGATGAGTGAGAGCTGACAAATGGTAGAAGCAATTTGCTAGGTGGAAACTCAAAGAATCTTCTAGAAACTGCTCATATGACACTTGCCTCTCTGAATTGGTCTAGGGATGAGTAAGAGATCATGAAATCTCCAAGTAGAACCAAGAACTATCAGTGAAATGACACTAATCAAAATCCCACAAGCCGACTCACTCTCCTGCAAACATCTATATATGGATCCCTCATCCTAGAGATCCAGAGGCTGGAATTTTGTAATTTGTAAGGAAGTGTTGTTGGTTTCTCTTTGAGACATTGTATTGTTGGGTGATCTTGCTTTGTATGAGGTGAAGAGGGCTTTCATGCTGGGAGGATGATGCTGGATCAGACAGCTTGGTTGTAATCCTCTCTTCTACTACTTCTATCAATAAAGCTATTCGATTTTTCCTCCATATACTTGTATATCTCTGAATCTTGTATTTGTATATGCATTTGGATGGTTAATGTACATATGATCCTACATTGTTTATGGTTATAGATCTCTATGATTTGATGGTATTTTGCTTCTTTGACTTACATGTGTTATTTGAAGAGGGACAAGAGAGAAAGGAGTGGCGGAAGCTCTATCAAGGGAGAGAGGAGACAAGCAAGGAGACTAGCGAAAGACTGAGGTTGGTACTCTATGCTTCTCTCTCATCTATCTCTCATAAAGGAAAACACAAGTAACTTTGGTTTGTTTGTTTCTAAGATAGCTACCCATGTTAGTGGGACTAGCAGCTCTGAATGGACACTAGTTTTCCTGATAATACATAGGTATACATAACATACTTCTCTGAAGGAACAACGTCTTCTTCTCTCAATAAGTCAGGATCGCTCTTCCACATCTGGAATAAATAAGTGCCTACGCACAGTTCTTTCAAAAAATCAAAAAATGAAAATATGAACATTCTAAAAAAATGAATAGGGTGAAAGAAGAGAAAGGATTCCTGTGCAGAGAGTTGATGCAAGTAACTTTGCTAGGGTACTAACCAGGCTCGCTTGTAGCGGAGCGATGCTTGTGTTCCCACGTGACTTTGTCGGGGTATGGTCTAGGCCTGCTAGCAGTGGAGCAACGCTAGAGATGAAACTTAAACTCTAACTATCATATTACTTATGCACCAATATACTCCTCATCCCCAATCGAAACAACTAGGTTTACTTGTCTTGGAATGTGTGCTAACCGATCAAGAGAATGGTAGGGACTACATCTTTCAACCAAGCTCGTGTGGGCACTACGATGATAAAAGAATTGAACAATACTTTCAGAAGGGTTAGACTTGATTTTTACAAAACGAGGTCCATATAGAGAGCTGGATTTCTACCAGTGTGTCACCAAGTGTTGTAGCGGCTACAACCACCCTCTAAAATTTTGGCTCGCATGCAAATTTTGGGGCCTACCTCAAATCCTACGATCGATTTTTTTGGTTGCTTGTTGGTAAGCTGATGATTTCAAGCTCTCCTCCTTGATCTTAAGAGTTGTCTGTGTTCTCATCTTCATGTAGCACGTGTCATATTTAGGCATAGGGATTGTTGTTTGTCATGCAAAGGGAATGTTGTCTTGCTTCAATGGAATTGTGTGCATATGAGTGGTTGTCATCACATAGACATGTTTCACACTCACATCATGCACTCCCATCATGAAGGTTGTTGCATCAAGAAAAGTATGTCTTATGTATTCTAGATGGTATAGGTTTTGTCACTAAGTTTTCGTGTGCAATCACATTTCAGTCCTATCAATATTTATATATGTTTCACTCACCTCACACTTAGTCATTTTCCCAAGAAACCTAGCCTCATCCATATTCTCAGAACTTTGCAATTTTCTTCTAAAACCATTAATATTCCTCCCTTACTTGCTAAAACCCTGTAGTGTGTAGAGACACCAACCTCCCTTGCTTGCTGAAACCCCGTAGCCCGTAAAGGCCCCAACGAATACTGCTCTCCAAAAATGCATAGAGAAGTCTAGCTCTACTGCACTCAGAAATTGTGCAAAGGTGTCCTCTAGGGATCCCTGTCTCGCAGCAGTTTCCCGAGCTTGAAAACTACGCAGTGTTGTCCAAGTTGTCTTTTCTTTCTTACATGAAGAAACTAATCATGCAAACCTCCTAGGGCCTTATTCAAGTAATAGTCACTATCTGCTCAAATCGCATAGATCTACCTTTGAGTGACTACAGGAAATGTGACATGCTGAAATTGCTCCCAAGGAGTTGAGGAGAAGGACCAAGGAACAAAGTAATGGAAAAAATCAGGACAACATGCAAACTCTATCGAATGCATGATTATATTTAAGGTAAGTATGGTAAGTACAAAAAATATTTCGAAGTACACCTCTAAGCTAATTTTGCAGGACAGATTGTCATTGTCATATCAGCCTGTCCTCAGTAACATGAATGTGCAAAAACGCAAAAAAAAAATCATCTTATGTGTTTCTTCTACATGTCTTTCTTATTTTCACTTATTCGACCAACTGTTGTTTTCCGCATGTTGATTGCTATGTCATGCTTGAGACCTCATTCCGGTGATGTTGAAGGTTGTGTTTGAGTTGCGCTCGCCATGAACACATCTATCGTACTCACACAAGATGTTGCATATGATGTTGTGGAAGCATCATCACGGTCATTCAATGATCTATCACAAGTGTCGTGCTTGTTGCTCACACCATCGTTCAATCATGATAAGTATACCTTGTCTTGATGGTTTGAGGCATCCTAACGTCAAGTTATGCTAAGTGGGTGTTGCAAAAGTCGTGTATGCACAAATTCACTCGCTCACACACTTAGTCATTTTGCTAAAGTTCTGATGACTGGATCACCCTCTAATAACCGAACCTTCACCCTCCAATCGATTTGACCGACGGTCACCCAGAATAGCGCAGAAGAGTCCTGTTATAGACATTTTTGGGCACTGCAACCCAAATCATAAATGTCCATAAACTAGGGGCTCCTATGTCCCTAAAGGTGTTGTTCCAACCCCTAAAAGAACAAGGTCAACTGGTTACAGCATCTCCCAGAAGTTCTCCATGAAAAACTACTCAGAACTGGTCAAAACTGGACCATTTCACTTGCTCCATGGTCAAAGTGCGTTCCCTCCCACCTACTGACACACAGTAGGTGTGATGCATGTTGAAAAGCCCTTCTATGGGGTGCGATGGGCGAGAGTGGACAAATGGCAGGGTCAATTCGCAAGGTGGAGGATCATGGAATCTTCCAGAAACTTCTCCTATGACACTTGCCTCTCTGCATTCGCCCAAGGATGAGTAAGAGATCATCAATCTCCAAGTGGAATCAAGAACTAGCAGAGAGAGGACACTAATCAAATCTCAAAATCTGACTCACCCCCCTTGCAAACATCTATATATGGATCCCTCATCCTAGAGATCCAGAGGCTAGAATTTTGCATCTTGTAAGGAAGTGTTGCTAGTTTCTTGGTGTAATATCATAGTGTTGGGTGATCTAAGCTTTTCATGAGGTGAAGAAGGGATTTCTCGCTGAGAGGATGACGTTGGGTCAGAACAATTGGTTGTAATCCTCTTTGCTCTTTCTTGATTATCAATAAAGCTATTCAAGTTTTCCTCCACATTCTTGTATGATTGATGATTTATGCATTTTTGTGGTCAATATATATCTGGTCCTGTATTGTTTATGATAGTAGATCTCCATTCTTGGATAGTGTTATGCTACTTTGATTCTACAGGTGCTCCTTGAAGCTGGGTAGATGAGGAAGCGAGTGACAAAGATCTATCAGAAGGGAGAGGAATCAAGCAAGGAACCAAGCGCACGACAGAGGTTGGTCTCCTTTATTCTTCTCTCATCTACTTCCCATAAAGGAAAATGGAAGTGGTTTTAGTTTGTTTGTTTCTAAGGTAGCTACCAGCCTTAGTGGGACTAGTAGCTCTGCATAGACACTAGATTTCAGGATAACAAAATGGCGATTCCACTGGGGAGCGAATAGATTGTTTGTTTATCTACATTTGTTTACTTTATAAGCTTACAGGTGGAGACTGAAGTCAAGCCAGCTAGCCTTCGAACTGTATTTGCTATGCAAGTGCAAAGTAGATCAATGCTGCTTTAGTCTATCTCCAGGTTTTGTTTATGAATTAAACAATTGATTTACAAGTTGTCTAATTGCCCTTGTGGTGGCTCTAGTAACCTCCTTACATCTACCCCTGTGATTGATGTACTGATTACCACTTGCCCGGCCTAAATTCCTGAACTGAGCTGCAAACTGTGACCCGGAACCCAGTTGAAATCTTGTCCCTGGTCCATCGCACTATCTCTTCTTAGGAACCTGAATGCATCGCACTTCCCGAGTGTAGTAGGTGCGTTGCATTTCAGTTTCCCTGTGCTACAGGTGCGCTGATCACACCTCTTCTGCTCTTAGATTTTGGTTTCTATGTTCATTCTTTTCAGCTCTATTCAGGAGTTTTGTTGCCTATAGTCAGTATACCTCTGTTTGAAACCCCCTTCCTTGCCATTATTTCACCTCCATTGTGCAAAGATCTGTAAATGTTTTTATGTATTTTTGAGCCATTTTCATTTCTCTTTTACAAAGAAGTAGCGTAATTGAACTGTCGTTTCTTGATTTGAAAGTGTCGCAAGTGTCATTTTCAGTCATAGAAGAGAATCCAACTGTTCTTGATAGTCGATTACACTGTTACTCTTGTATTTGATTTGAATTAGTAGTTTTTCAAGTGTCGAAAGCAATTTTTCAATTCCAAATAACAAAGTGTCATCATTGTCTTCATTTTTGTTTTGAAAAGAAGCTTGTTAGTAATTGTCACTTTGAAAAATAATTCAGATTTGCGCTTAGCTTTCTTTTTATCATTCACACATTAAGAAGGCTGAAAACAAATACATGCATGTGTATTTGCATTTAGACTATTTTTTGGTTTGATTTAGGACATTGCATATAGTGTGTGCTCTCTGCTCTATGTTGAAAGAATATCATCTCTCTTTCTTTAGTAGCTAGGATTTTCATTGCAAAAAGAAGATTAAACGATTGTTTGTCATCTTAGATTGCATTTTAGGAATTGTACATCTACATCACGCGGTGAACTTGAAAGGAAAATTTCTTAAGCAAGATCAACTATAAAATAAATTTAACGAATCTAAAAACGCTTTGGAACCTAATGCACAACATCTAGAAGTCTAGGCTAGAGACATATTCCGACGTCGTAAAGCCTGGTAACTGTTGTTTTCAGTGTTGGTTGGGTGATTCCTCCACTTTGAGATGACAAGTGCCAGTACGGACTTGTGCTCCCATGTACCGTCGAGTATATTTTGGGAGACCACAATAGGCTTTATCCTTTATCCATAGGAAGCTGTGTCTGGCGCCCTATCGATCGCAATGCACTGACACAACGTTCGAGAAGATTGACTGTCGTACCGTAAAAATTATTCTACAATTTTGTGATTGGTTTGGTAATCCCTCTGTCTAGATTTCCATAGTAGTCTCTTTGGTTCCTTTTCAGACTCCTTAAAGGAAAAGGTCCATCTAAGCGCTTGTCACTTCAATCTCATTAAATATCCAAGGTGACTAGAGTCATCTTTTGTTTTTTCTCGACTCTTAAAAATTGAAAAAGCAAGTTGTTTCAAAGCGTATAAAATTTATTTTAATCGGAATAAACATCACCTTTCCTACGTTGGTCTTAGGTTGAGAAAAATGGAGTCCACCAACCAAGGAGTTCCCCTTGGAAGAAATCCTAGTCCCTTCTCCTCTTGGGGAGATGTTGGTGCACCCCATATGGCCACATTGTCTCTTCCAGGATGGACAATTGGCTTGCCCGTATGGCTCTTATTGACCTCTGTCATTCAGAATACCCTGATTCCTGAACAATCATGTTAGCAACTAAATGATACCAAAGTTATCCCCCAACCCTCTACTTCGTCCAATTCTTCCTCTCCTCCTTCCTCTTCGCTTGATGAATCTGGTAAAGCCAAAAATCAAGTAACTGAGAAGAAGAAGGAGAAGAAGAAGAAGAAGAAGGAGAAGAATAAGAAAGAGAAGAAGAAGAAGGAGCCAAAGGCGAAAAGGGGCGAGCAGGCATCGTCTAGCTAAAATCCACACACTGCACCATCCAGGCCTAATCACCATGTGTCATTTGCAAAGGAGACCACTATCATCGAGATTGTCCTTGCATCCCTTGGATCTTAAGGGACTGGTCTCGTCGTTTGCACAATCCGGTGTCGTCAACCTCTGATGATCATGTTGAAAGTACACCGTCAACTAGTGAAAGTGAAGCCCATGGACAAAAAGGAAAATGTAGATTTCCTTGTAAACTGTGTGAAGGCAATCATGCCGTCCACCGTTGTCCCTTCTTAGACGAAGCTGAAAGAGTTTTGGACGATCGTCCGGTTTCACTGTTACGACTTCCTCCTGGATATAAGAAAGTCTTGCCGAGTCCGTCATTAGTTGAAAATCCGGCTGACACGCCCTTGTCGTCGGCCGAAGCGTCTATCATTGAAGATAAACCATCTGAATCCATACCAGACGAAAGTCAAAAGGTTGAGGCGGCAGTTGACCCGGTCTTGCCTTCAGAAGGTCCATCTTCAGATGATACAGTCACCGGGGAGAACTAGAACGACACTGTTCAAATTCTCTTCGTAAGCACAGACTCCAACGAACATGGGGGTAGTCTACCCATTCCTTTACCGCAGGAAGGAAGTTCTTCAGAGTCATATCTGGGGGTCTATTCGGTCCCACCTCCAAGCAACCTAGTTGTTTCCTTCGACTGGAATCTACTAGGCAGACCCCGTTTACCGGCTAGTGTACCATTTTGAATCATTGCTCAAATATATAGAATGGTCATGGTTGGTACCATCATAGATGAAGGCGCTTCTGTGAGTATCCTTTCCTCAATTTCTTGGAAAGCGCTTGGTTCGCCATCACTTTTGCCTGAAATAAGAAATCTAACAGGCTTTGACAAAGGAACCAGTCGACCGTTAGGGATCCTTCCCAATGTGCCGATAGCATTGAGAAGGAAAACCATTCACATGAACATAATGGTAGTCCAAGGACCCCTAGATTATAATCTACTCCTTGGACGTGACTATATTTATTGCATGGGAGCTATTGTCTCCTCACTCTTTAGAGTAATGTGTTTTTTGCATGAAGGAAGAGTGGTCAAGCTCGTAGACCAGCTTTCATTCCCCGGTTCACACATAGCAAATAGTCATATACCATCTCTAAATGGTATTTTCATGCAAGGAATGTCTCATCAATCCCCAGTCTGTCCTCCTGATGAGCGCGAGTGATTCAGAGGACATGACTGAAACCCAGGGGGGCATGCACCCTGGTCTGCTTCGGCAGGATAACTTCGGGTATAGGGTAGGTTCCCGTGGAGGATATATGACTAGCCTGACACACCCGTCCATTTTGGAAAATTGGATTAGACCGGAATAAGATACCTCTGTTAAGGTAGGCCTTTCCCGATAGAATAAATGTTTTGTCTGCAAATTGAGGGGTAACCTAGAAAAGGTAGGCCTTTCTCGATAAAACAAATGTTTTGTCTGCAAATTGAGGGGTAACCTGGAAACTCTACTTTGCTATACCTGGGGGCATGCAAGCCTTTTGGCATGCAAGCGAAGAGCGACCATTTATATTTTAAATTTATAGGTCCTCTAACCCTTTAAACTCGTAGGATTGGTCGTTTCCTAACTTTCATAAAGAAAGGATGTAGGGCAAAGCTTTGATAAAATGCCATCTTAAATGAGACATCCTTATTATACGACTGGATCGAGTAGTTTTAACGCGGAATTCAAGCTCGTTAAAAAATAAACATAAGTAATGAGCAAATGTTCCTCCAGAGTTTAAGCTCATTAAGAAATGAACCAATTTCAGGTAAATAACCATCGTGAATGTATTATCATCAGCCTTTGAAGCCTTGGTCGTGTTCTCATCATCACCTCCACTCTGTATTGGCCGATCATTCACCTCCACTTGATTGTTTACACCTTTTGAGGAATAGCTGCGAAGAGTGATCCTGTTAGCCATCCTTGTGACACTGCCGTGATTGGAAAATTCCAAACCTTACCTGGAATTATCTACTACCCAAATTTATCACTCATTCCTCAAAAAACGAGTCTCCTTTAAGCTCTTTTCAACTGACTCGTAAAATATGAAAAGATTGTCGAGCAATTGGCCTCTACAGCTCGTTAAAGCGACCGAAAGTGCTATCCCTCCTTTAGATTTTAATCTTTTTGGACCTGAGGGATTATTACACAAAAAGATCGAGCGCTTGTCTTGTTCGGCTCGTTAAAATTACTGAAAATTCATCTCTTTTGTATTATTCTATACTTTTTCGGACTTAAGGGATTATATGACGAAAAAGGATTGTTGGAGCCTTCTTTACGTCCCTTTCCAGACTCTCTAAAATTGAAAAGGACCGAGTTATCTTTGTCGTTAAACTCGTTAAAACCGAATAGCGACAAACTTGTCCATAACAGACAAGAACGAGTTTCACTATCGCTAGGCTCGTTAAAACATAGCGATGGGTTTTCCTGAAGGGGAAATTATAGAACAAGCATATGTTATCCTCCTCAAGCTTGAAAAAAATAAAGAGGTACTGGTCAACAATGACTGGGGAAAAATTGGGAAGATAACTTGAAAGAACTTTATTGGTAGCAAGTCGCTCTTGAACATGACACTTTTGCTCCGCATCTGTGTTGGGTTGGGTTGTTCCATTCACTGGTCACATCACCATGGTTCTGTCACACCATCCATATTTGGGGTTAATGCTACTGATCCATCATGTCAGTGTCACCGATATGTTCAAGAGAAGTCGCTCAGAGAATTCACATGTGTCTCACCCACTGAAATACATTTACGCTCCATTCTTTCATGACCGCCACCCTGAACCTTATATCACCAGATCGTTTTCACCTCCATTAAAATCATTTGCTCCGTTTAATGTCATTGATGTGGGATTCACTAAGGCCCTCCTATGACGGATCACTTCTTGTCGACATCAGCTCATTATCCAAGAAGTCAATCTAGGGACAACCCTTTCAGTACTTTGAAGCTTGCATGCCTCAATGGCAAGTTTCTCACTTCCGGCGACAGGTTTACATCAATGGCCTTCGACCGAAAGATTTTGCATGGTGTTCGACGCCAAGTCCCTTATTCACACCATGTGAATTGTATTATAGTACCTTGAGGGTCATCATCATTATTGGTGATTCCTCTCGCACCTGTTAGTAGCTTACATCATTGGTTGGTAATTAGGCGATGTCTTTCCATGTTCGACTCCAGAACATCTCTCACATGGATCGACTCGTACTTTGAGTGAAGATCGAATGAGATTGAAGACCCCAGATCTAGTTTCATCCATCTGGGCTACGATATATATTCAGGAAAATAAAGACATCAAATGTACATCATTGCTGCACAGATAATCATCCAATCTAAGGGATGATGGCTCTACTGGAATCATCAGTCTACACTCAGACGATTGTCTGTCCTATGTACATGAAAATGAGTTTATAAAGCTGAGCATCAGAAATTCCTGCCTCAGCTATATCATGAAAATATTATGAAGATAATGTATTGTATTGTATCTTATTACAGGTCGCCTTCCAGCTTGAAAAAACTTCGGATCCTCATGATAAAGCATTTCACCCGACATCAAAAGATTAACGACCTCATGCTTTAGGGGGCAACTGTTATAGACATTTTTGTGCACTGCAACCCAAATCATAAATTTCCATAAACCAAGGGCTCCTAAGTCCCTAAAGGTGTTGTTCTAACCCCTAAAAGAACAAGGTCAACTGATTACAACATCTCCCAGAAGTTCTCCATGAAAAACTACTCAGAACTGGTCAAAACTGGACCATTTCACCTGCTCCATGGTCAAAGTGCGTTGCATCCCACCTACCGACACACAGTAGGTGTGATGCATGTTGAAAATCCCTTCTATGGGGTGCAATGGGCGAGAGTGGACAAATGGCAGGGTCAATCCGCAAGGTGGAGGATCATGGAATCTTCCAGAAACTTCTCCTGTGACACTTGCCTCTCTGCATTCGCCCAAGGATGAGTAAGAGATCATCAATCTCCAAGTGGAATCAAGAACTATTAGAGAGAGGACACTAATCAAATCTCAAAAGCTGACTCACCCCCCTTGCAAACATCTATATATGGATCCCTCATCCCAAAGATCCAGAGGCTGGAATTTTGCATCTTGTAAGGAAGTGTTGCTGGTTTCTTGGTGTAATATCATAGTGTTGGGTGATCTAAGCTTTTCATGAGGTGAAGAAGGGCTTTCTTGCTGAGAGGATGACGTTAGGTCAGAACAATTGGTTGTAATCCTCTTTGCGCTTTCTTGATTATCAATAAATCTATTCAAGTTTTCCTCCACATTCTTGTATGATTGATGATTTATGCATTTGTGTGGTCAATATATATCTGGTCCTATATTGTTTATGATAGTAGATCTCCGTTCTTGGATAGTGTTATGCTGCTTTGATTCTATAGGTGCTATTTGAAGCTGGGTAGACGAGGAAGTGAGTGATAAAGATTTATCAGAAGGGAGAGGAATCATGCAAGGAACCAAGTGCAAGACAGAGGTTGGTCTCCTTTATTCTTCTCTCATCTACTTCTCATAAAGGAAAACAAAAGTGGTTTTAGTTTGTTTGTTTCTAAGGTAGCTACTAGCCTTAGTGGGACTAGCAGCTCTGCATCGACACTGGATTTTGCAATAACACGTCCAACAAGCCATTTCAACCTCCGTTGCCTACAAGCTAATCAATCAACCCTTGTGCTGGTCAACCAGAGAGTTTGACTGGGTGGTGACCCCAGGACTCACTCCCCTCAAAAATTGCACAGAAGCTGCAGATCTTGCCCGCTCGGCTAACTAAGAAAACTATGCAGATAGGCTAGACAGGCACCAATTGTCCATCCCTGTCTCCCCTCAATAATTGTACAATTTTTCCAGCCAATAACCCAAATAGCCGACCGACTGCTCACCCAAAACTGCGTAGATTTCTGAGCAAGCCCATCAGCAGCCCAACATCCTACTCAGCTCAGAAGATGTGCAGAAGTGTCAAGGAGGTCAGCCTCCTAGCATTTGCATAGCTTTTGTCTCCAGCAAACCCCGTAGCCTACTACCAGCTCCCTCCAGGAATTGCGCAGTTTTTACTGCCAAACCATCCTGTAACCCACTTCCAGCTCCCTCCAGGAATTGCACAGTTCTTTCTGCTAGGCCTCCTGAAGCCCGCATCCAACTCCCTCCAAGAATTGCGTAGTTTTTGCTACTAAGGCCCTCTGCTACCTGAACGGCTTCCCTCCAGATATTGCGCAGATATGTCCTCCAACTAAGATAGATCTCGCAGACAGTCACTATTGATCCAGATTTTCCATATCAGTCCCCCAGTGACCTCTGCATAATTTTCACCATTAGTGCATAAACCTCACATCCTAGCTTGAAACTTTCCTTGCGTAGTTTCGTAGCCTTGTCCTCTCTCCCAATCACCTACATCTGAAATCGAATGACCATGCATCATGGTAGAATAGGATGTTTATGGATTTGATGTTGTCTCGTCATGACTGACTGCAGATACAGGTACATGAATGAACATGACGCGAAGATAGATGGGATGAAATAGGAGAGTACATGCTAAAGGATGTGTTTGCGAATGGATGAACAAGTGATGCATGCGAGGACATGTGTTTGCAAACGGACTACCATGTGAAGAGGTGTTTGCGAACGGAAGAACTTGTCAAGCATGCCAAAGTACAAACAAAGAAGCAACATGTACATGCAACATGAAGCAAACTCAATGACCATCGAGGACACCAACAATAGCATGAACATACCAGCACTGTCATGTTGAGTCGTTTCATGAGTCATGTTGACCACATCACTACTATGGGCCATACTGTTGTCAATTAATGTAATGTAACATGGAAGTCCAAGAGACCCACTTGTAAGATGAAGAGTCATGTAATCTGAAAAGTCATGGAAGTCAAACAATCACGAGGGAAGTCGAACTGTCACAAGGGATAGTTTTACCCTTTGCTATAAATACCCCCTCATTTGTACATGCAAAGGACTTTTCACCTTGGCTCCACCCACATAACCTTGAGAGTCTGTAATATTTTCTTTGAGGAGCGAGTAGTGGTTCTAATGCCCCGCCCACGGGGTCAGTGATGTATGGTGTATCGATGCGTCTTGGAACTTTCTCTTAATTCAGAATCCTGCTCATAGGCGAGCACATTTTCACACATGGGTTGTAACCATTTGTAAGAATTGATCTTGAAAACTTGTAATACATGCTGCTTTAACCTGTGTTAAACAATTGAACGAATTTAGTTGTTCTAATACATATATTTATGAAAATGGGTTGTATAAGTTGTTAATGTTGTCCTACCCGTGTTGGTTACCTCCTTGGACATCAGACAAAACCTTTCACATAAACTTGCTATAATGACCGCCGCACTCACGCCAACTGCCTCGCTAGGTGTTGTACGTGATATCTTCCTTTGTGTGTTGTGACTATCACATCCATGTGGATTACTCTTCTGAAAGGTGTGAATGTCCTGTTGTGTTGTGTGTCTCTGACAGAATTGGGATTTCCTCCCTTCCAACTGGAGACTCACTCCCACCCTCTCTCTCTGCTATGAAAGAACCTTGACACAAGTAACACTAGAACTCACCAGGCACGTGAACCTCATTGTTCAAAGACAAAGAAGACCACTTTCACATGGTGACAAGTAAGAGCTAAGGCATATATTTAAGATAATGGAAACCAAGCCATCATAACGGATGAGACTCCTACACCAAATGGTGTGAGGTCTAGTTGGTACTTCATACCAGGGAGATCCCCTGATGTTGGCAAGTCCAACACCGTTAACACAACGTTAGCGCCACAGGAAAAAGTCCTCCTTTTAATTTACTTGATAACCGAAAGAAATGAAAAAAAAACTCTGTATACTCCCTCTATGACCAAGGGATTGAGGGAAGTTTTATACAACCAGAGGCTCGAGGAAAGGACAAACCCCTGAAACCATTGACCAATGCAGATCTCAGAAACACAAAAAATCAACCAACACAAATGACAATGGAGTCAGTAAAGGGTGGATAGGGTTAGGTCAGTTACCCTAGTCGCCTCTCAAGGATATCCCCACCCTCCAAAATCTTTTAATCATTCCAAGTAATTCAAACCCACATAAGCCACATGACCTAGTATACATGGAATATACACCCTGGAAGTGCACATGGCCTAGAACATGTGGAATGCTATAAATGCACAATGCATGGTTAAACAAATTTTCCAAGGAATGAATTCTCATTTGTAGCTAAAAATACATCAAGAGACACAAACGGTAAGTTGATTTAAATGTTATATAACCTTTATTACATTGTGAGGTTGAGTTAAGGGAAGAGCTCGATATTATAAACAAGTGTATATATATAAATATATTTTCTAAACCAAGAAGTGTTTCAATACATCATAAAAAAACTCCAATTTTAAATTATGAATATGACCTAGGTGTAATGCCTCCACCTGCATTTTCCCATATTCACTAGCTCACCAGGATAAACATGAGATGAGTGTTACTATGACATGACCTGTGTTGGGCACTAAGATGACTCCTACAAATCAACTTAATCCTACCTTCATTAATTTTGTCAACCCGGGATTCGTCTTTTATTTCAAGGTTGTCAGCAAAGTCTATGAAAGGATAGAATTCTATATAAAGGAATATGAGGCTATTGCTATGAAAGAATCACAAGAAATACTAAATTGTATCCAGTCACTATAGAAGTAAATTGTTCATAACAGCAAATGTCTTACTTCCTACTGCTAGAGTTTTAAGATTCATAAAAGGGATCTATTCTAACTCACCAATCTCTTTATCTATTTCAGAATGCTCTCCAAAAATTACATGCATAAAGGAAATCACTTAATTAACACTACTACTCTGAAATATCGCTTTTCCAAAGTAATTCAAAAAATTCACATAATCAAATTTCTAAGATTATCTAACTAATTCACGCAATTCAATTATAAATTTCTAGAAATACACCACAGAATTATAAAACGTAAAGCTCAATCAATCATTTGCTATGAAAAAGGAACAACTAATAACACAACCACTATTTGTATAGCAAATAACGAGATGGTAATGATACAAAACAGAAAGAACATCCTCCAGGTACTGGGCCCAAGGTCTTTGGAAGCACTGCCTTGAGGAAATTCAATGTAAGAAAACTAAAACAAAGTCTTCATTGATTTCATTAATGTCAAAATGATTTACAAAATAATTTGTATAACTCAAGATTGATTTGTTTTTCACAATTTCACAGTAAAGTAGAAGAAGTAAAGTTTCATCCTTATTTCCTCCTTACTTCAGTCATATATATTACATAAAAATACTAATAATCGAGCTATCTTGAGAATCGATAGATTAGATTTCTCATCCTAACTATAAGATCCTTGAATAGTAATTAACATCTCATTCAACTATACTTCTCGATCATGTGCGTGCCTTGAGCTGACTTTTCCATAAATAAGGTGATGGCTTTTTAATGTTTAAATACTCTACATTCGTTCGAGGGAACAACAATTTTTAATCGGATCATTCTACACACCAATTTACTTAAATTAAAGGTCTATGGTATCTAAAATACTTAAATTAACAACAATACCATTAACTAACTTTCATCACCATTTTCTTCTTAACTTATTGCAACCTAAAGATAAAATTCTTGAAAAACATAATATTAACTAAGAAAATAAAGAGAAGAATCATACCATTTCCATGGCCCAACATCACCCCCAAATTACCTTCTTGCATGTCATCAAGAAAAGAGATGGCTGACATGTGTGTTTACTTTGTTATTTCTTTAGACAGAGCCTGTAGAGGGCCAGGTAGCCTCTAGAACTCATCCTCTTTTTAGAGGTGACATGTCCGGTGAATGCCCCTACAGTCTATCTCTGTATAAGAAATAAGAAGTTTATACATTTTTAGAGGTCATTTGGAGTGTCTAGCTCACAGTTGAAATTATTGGAAATGGATACCTTGCACCCTTAAACAAGTACATTCCATTTTCAGATTAGATGGTATCAGAGCACTAGGTTTCTTGACTGACATTACTAGCTTGATTGTGTAGCTTGAAAGGTGTCTTAAGAAGTCAATCGATAGTTAAGGAATAAGGTGGATAGAGGGTGTTAGTTCCAGTCTTCACAGCTTGTCACCAGGAATCAAAGTGGGCTCTTACTATGTCTGGTTTTCAAAGATGTTTTGCACATGATATTTAGCACAAAACATGTCATAAGTGTCCATCACGAGCAGCTCGAAAAAAGCTTTCCAATGGTATATCACATTCCCAAAACTGGCTCCCAGATCAAAATATATGATCGAATGAATGATTGACTCAAATATCTCCCAGTGTAGCAGTTCATGATCTTGAGGAAAAGGAGATGCAGTTCTTGGTAATTGAGAACCTGTTTCCAATTCATGGCATAGGGCACTGTACATTGCTGACAATGATATTGCTGGTGAAAAGTTTACAACTTCTTATCTCATGGTTCTAGAGAGGAATTACATGGATATTTATAGGTATGAATCTTGGGGACGTTCAACTATTCAAACATTTATCACTCGACAACAGTTTTTTCGAACAAGATTAGCACTGATGTTCATTCAGTCTTTGTTGTCATCCTTACCTACATCTCTTCCAAGCTTCTCAACTGAAAGAATACTTGACATGTCAAACAAATGGAAAGCTCCCCCTTTGCCAGAGGGTCCCATACATCTCCTCATTGGGGCCTTTTCTGCAAGTAATCACTTTGCACAACACATGGTTGTGAGGAATACATAGATGCAATCTTAATTGATTAGATAGTCAAAAGTTGTGGCCCGTTTCTTTGTTGCCTTGAAAGCAAGGAAGGAGGTCAATGTGCAGCTAAAGAATGAAGTATATTTTTATGGAGATGCTATTATCATTCCATTTATGGACCGTTATGAACTTGTAGTGATGAAGACTATTGCAATTTGTGAATATGGGGTTCCAAATATTTCTGCAAAATACGCTATGAAAAGTGATGATGATGCCTTCGTGAGAGTAGATACTGTATTGAAGGAAATCAAGAGTAGATACTGTATTGAAGGAAATCAAAAGAATTCCCCATGTACATGGCTTCTATATGGGTAACCTTAATATTTTCCATAGGCTAGTCCGTGTAAGCCACTCCATGTTGGCAAACGAGCTGTAATATATGAGGAATGGCCAGAAGAAGAGTACCCCACTTATGCAAATGGACCAGGACATATCATTTCAAATGACGTAGCGATTTTTGTTTTATCTCAACATGCTAATCACACTTTAAGGCTTTTCAAGATGGAAGATGTTAGCATGGGGATGTGGGTTGAATAATTCAATGCTTCTTTAGGTGTTCAATACTCTCTTGACTTCTGTGGTATTTCATTAACAGAAGTGGTATCTGCAAGTTTGGTGGTGGTTGGTGAGTGTATAACTTTTGATCATTGCTCAATGATTGCCTGCAAGCATAAATACGCCACATTATAGAAACATTTCAAATCTAGATTCCTTGTTTTATTCATTTGTGTTAAAGGTGTAAATTTCTATGAAGTGAGTGTTGGCAGGAATCAGAATTGTAGTCATATGGTTTTGCTACCTTTCACTTCACTTTTTCTCAGCCAGAATATAACATGCTGATATGTCGTATGCTTTAGTCTAAATGGAATTCGTTAAATACGCCAAGAAATATTCTGGCTGTCTCCATTATACAGGCACATTAGCTATTTTTTGGATGATGTTTGGTGGCTTTGAAAAAAACCGTGGACGTTGCGCGTAGCCCTTTGGTGCTACGCGTATATCCATATCCAAAGAGCATTGCGCATAGCCCTTTGGCACAGCGCGTAGGGCCATCCCCAAGGTTACATCAAGGAGAGACACCCGACATTGGAAAGCGATAGGGGTTGGACATCAAAATGCCAAATGTTAGTTTGAAGAAAGTTGGGAAGTGGAAAATTGGTTTTCAATTGCCAGATGCTGAGTGTAGTGAAATTAAATGACCTAACTTCAGGTTGGGTTCTGAAATTGGACCTCTTTATATCTCATGTTATGATATTTATTCAAATCAGATGGCTTTTAAAGTTTATCCAGCTCAGCTCCCGTGCAGCCACAACACACAAACATCAAGCCAAGCCAATCTAAGGAGGTGGCGCTGCGCGTTCAGAAGTGGCGCTGTGCTTCTAGACTATAGCGCCGCGCGTAGGACTCAACATTGGGAGGCATCACCCATCATCTGCGAGAATCATTTCCATGAGAAAGAGCCATTACAGTATGCCAAAGACATCCTATGAAACCCATTACAATGCAAGAGATCATAGAGATTATGAAGGAATTAACAATTAGGCGACAATCAACATTGGTACAAGTTGGCACGTCAAATTTCTTGAGCAGAAACAGAATCTTGGTCTGGGTGACATGTTTCTTTTGGAAGTTTGGTTATGACTCTTGTTTTCTCCGTCAACATCTGCATGTCTACATACGTTTGATATTAGGATTCGCTGGACAGTTCCTTTGTAGCTATAGTACCTTACCACTTTATGCACTTGTCACTCAGATGGGAACATATTACAAGGCAGCGTTGATACCACCCAGAATTAGAAAAACAATTGAAGGGTGGGGGAAAGAAGCGAAGAGGAAAAGAAGGCTTGGTGCGGTGACTGATGACTCAACTGTAAGAAGTTGTGATCGGAGCACCGTATGCTCAAGTGAAGATAATCATCAGGCCATTTGTCAAGGCAGCTACACTGGTAGATCCACTAATGAGATAAATCACAATGGAGTAACCAATTGTAATGGGAATGGTCAGAGTGAGATTGAGATGTAGACTGATAGTGCAGGACCCATGGTTGTGGGTGCAAATTTGAATCATGACAGTGTTCCTTGACAAAACTCAGCTTCAGTTCCTCAAGGACATCATGTAGAGGGCATTGACAAATTTCTTGGGATACTCTGCCCAGCTAGGATCAAGATTCAAGATGATCAAATGATTGAAGTGAAGGTGTAGTCAATGAGCATCTAGTTTTTAGTTTGAAACTACTGCCCCTATATACATGTCATTTTGTACTTGTAGCGATGACCTTGTCATTTGGAAGCAAATTTGTGCAAATAAAAGGTTTCATATGGTGGACCTGTATATATACATCGCCTACACTACAAAAGATGGTTCTACCAAATATTTCATCTGGAAGAGTGTTAAACAAATCACTGTAAATTCTCATCGCTCACTGCTCATCAAACACCAACCATTTGATTGATGGTTACAACCACCCCATCCATGCAGTCCGACAAATGAACACATATTACAGATGGCAAGTGTCTCAGCCATGAAATCAGCAGCGCTGAGTTTTTGAAGGGGATAGATGGAAGCGTTCAAATATTCCAATGGACAGGTGGCAGAGTTTGTAGGCTTGAAATCAACAACTATTAAAACATTCCAGATTTCCAGCGATGATTCCAAACAAACTTAGGCAGGCAATTCGACTTGTGGCAGCAAACCAATTGCTCTTCTTTTTTATGAGATTTAATTAGATTATTTAGTTATAATTTAATTTATGTTACAGGACGGCAACACATATTTAGTTTTGATTTAGTATGTAATAGGATATATATAGGGTGATTTTTGAAGATGTACAGGTTTGATTTTTGCAGTAGAGAGAGGTTGCTTGGAGCTATGTAAAGTTTTTATTGAATATTATTTTACTAAATCAGTTTCCGCCCTTTAGATCTGGGATCCAAATGGTGTTTAATGTTTAGTATGATTTTCCTGTAGACTCACTTACATACTTTGTTTTTTCTACTATTTCTTGTTACAACATTATCTAAGAGACATGTTAGGAATCCATCTACACATGATGTTCCTTTCACAATGGTTTTGTTGTTAAATGTAGTGGTTGTCTTTGTAGAATCCATCCTCTGTTAGATGCTCTGTTGAGTAACCCTGTGTTTCTCTGTCTTCTAACACTGCTACTGTAGATCCATCCCCTGATTGATGCCTGCAGGGCAGTGGGATTTCTCCCCTATTCTTCTCACATTTGCAATATTTTATCTGGCTGAACATTGCACTTACTTTGCCCCAAGTTTTTCGGCGGAAACTAGCCTCAAATCCATAGCCCAATGGTCCCTTCTCTTGTTTTTTTCGACCCACAACTTTTAAATCAAATCCCCGCACCTCATAGATAGCCTAAGATTCACTTATTGCAGCCACATTTTGTTGGCACAGAGAGAGCCCTCCCTGATCTGGTTGGGCTAGATGCTAGATCAAAATCTTGGTCTGTGGTTACCTCGGAATTTCCTCTTCTCAACCTTGAGGTTCATTCTGAGTGCTAACAGAGGGATTCACCATAACACCGAAATCCATTTTTGTTCTGGATTACTTTGAAGGCCTCAGTTGCTTCTCTTTTAGAAAGATCATATTCAGCACAATAACCCTCTAGAGGATACTAGATTATGGGGAACCTTTATCTACATCCAATCCATGTAGGACCTTCGTACAGAACCAAGTGACCATAATGTTTCATTCGATCAGCTACTACTTGAAAATTTCTGTAATTAAATGGTTCTCTGTTCTTAACCTCATAATGGGTTACTTTCCATCTTAGCATTGCTGCTTGGAGATATTATTCTTTAATGTCCTTAAAATATTCAAGGCCTTCTTGGAGGGTATTTTTATGAATAGGGCCCAAAGCAGAGATGACTCCATCTCATTCCATGAACTATTTATGTTTCACAAGGGTTCGGAGGGGACTTGTGGGTTGACCATTAACCTAGAGATCTAGGCCGAAATATCTCTTTTGGAATACAGTATAATCCTTAGACCACTTAATCTGATTTCTAGCAAAATTTATGAAGGTTTGGAATTGAACATCTCCAATAAAAGGACTGGGATTTTTGTCCCTTTGTTCTTCCAAAAAGAAGTTTTTCATACATAATTCACATAAAAGGTACTTTACATCATCATCATGCTCTCAAAATCATTTGATAAAATTAGGAACACTACCAAACTCAAAAGGTTTCCTAGATCATACAACTTCGACTTTCAACAACAAGTATCGCTCAAGTAAAAACATGCCATAATTCTTAGCTGGGGATCTGAAAGATAAGGCATCATAATAGATAGAGCATATATTTTTTATTTGCTCCAAATATTTTTTAAGTTGTACTTGCATTTCCTCCTTTTTCCTCTTTTCCTCTCTGAAATAAACATTCGTTTCATCGATTATGGCAGATAATGCCTTGAATTTCTATAATAACTCCTGGTGCTCTTCCCAGGGAATTGCTTCACCTTGATATCATTTTAGGGTTTGTTGATGTTTTTCCAATTATTTATTTAGTATTTGAATAGTTGAATCCTTAATCAAATGAGAGTAAGGGGGTACAACTTCAGTTTGTGTAGCTCTATTGATGGTCACCAGTAAGTATATTTGACTAGATACTTCAGTTTTGGCCACAAAAAAATTAAGATTTGTTTGTGTTTCTACAGAATTCGTGAAGATTTCTTCAGTTTGGGTTTCTATAGAGTTCAGAAAATTTTCACTTTGAACTCCAACTATCTTAGTTTCCATTTTCTTTTGATAGTACCTTCTAGAGTTTTTCAACCATTTCCTAAGTTGTTCTATTCTTTTTCGCAATTTATTATTTTCTCATTTTAACAACTTTATTCTCTTATTGTTTTTCCTTTCCATTCTTCCAGTAGATTTTGTAGTGGATGAAGAAGGAACAACAATGACATTTTCATCGATAGGAAAAGTTACAAATTCTTCATAATCCGTATTTACTAAGATTGTGATAATTGAGTCATCTTTGGACTTATATTTTTCAGGGGATGAAAAGATAGTCCCTTCTATGGAAGAGCATGGTTCGTTCACAATCTCAACATACTCCCCTGATTGTTCCTGGCAATGCATGCTTTCAAGTTTTTCTGAAGATGGTAATATTTTTGTACCATTGGAAGTCAGAGTGGAGGCCAATAACTTAGCAGTGGAGATTTTCTCAAGTGGGTTCTCAAAACATCCCACATCTTCTTTAGTAGTGAAAAGGGTCCCCATATTCTCCAAAACTTGGGCTATCACTTCTTCACAGATTTGAGGCAAATTACCCTGCTATTCTGCAAGGGATTCTTGAGACACTTCTCTCTCTAATGGATGTCCAATAGAACTTATGGGTTGGGTTGCTCTGGCCAATTTGTCAAACCTTCTTTTCTTAGTAGGAAAATATAATAAGATATAAGCTAATCTATTCTTGACTCTAGTTAGGTTTTGTAATGCTGGGGTCTAACCTTTTTCTTGACTTGCATTTTCTTCCTCTAGCTGAGTACTTTCTACTTCAAGCTGGGTATTTTCTATTTCACGTTGAACATTTTCTACCCCATGATGAGCATTTTCTATTTCAGGCTGAACGCTTTTTCCTTCATGAATGTTTTCTAGAGATCTTAGTTCATTGGGTCTCATGAAGTTATCCCAGGTTAACTGTGTCTGTCTCAATTATCTAATGACTACTAATTTAATCAAATAGTGATGACTAACTACAGAATTGGGGTCCTTAAATCTACCAAGTCTACCAGAAACGTCATGCAAGAGAAAATTTAAAAAGAAAGGCATATTTATGACTACCTTGTATTTTCATGTTGCCATCAATTTGAGGTGTTGAGCTCTTACCACATCATGGTAGCCATCACATGTAATATACCTCTGGAATACTTCTGCTAGCTCGCAGAAGGGTGAAAACCTTTGCCTTTACGGGCCAATTCTTCACCAGGGTCTATAAATAATTCTATAGCATTTTGAACTCTAGTGTGCTTATGTATCCATTTTTCCCCCTCTGTGGAAAGACTTGTGACCTCTGCCAGAATTGTCTATTGAATGCTATTGGCTTGCCTCTGACCATTGTGACTTCATTGCTCAAATTCTATAAAAATTCCAAAGCAACAACATTATTGAATCCCTATAGTCAAGTAAGGTATTTGGCCCATCCTACTGATGAACACCAGTATTTCAGCAAGAATGCTACAAACCCTAGGCTACTAGCTTTACTTTATCAACCTGGGGTTCGTACAAACTTGGAGGTGATAGTGCTGTATACACAGGTAAAAGTAATGGCTCTGCCTTTTGTCACTTTTTCAGCTGGCGAGAGACCACTGGGGGTTTTCAAGACAAACTTCTATGGATATTTCTACTCCAAAAAACTACCACAGAAGCTTAAAGTCTAACGAAGCTTGGTTTCCTGATGAAATAAATGGAAATCTACTCTAAGAGAGAGCTGATCTATTGCAATAATGAAAAAGACCGAAATTCAATGCTAAATAAAACCATTTCCTAATTAACTGCTAAGAAACTATGCTTTGCAATAATCCTAAATTAACATGAACCAAATGCTACTATCTAAGTATGGAAGTTAAAATAATCAAACATCACTATTGTGCAAGTAAAGGGACTGAAATAACTCTGTTTTTCCTTTTTGTTATTTTCATGCAAAATCAAATATGCAAACTAATCTCTTTTGGTGATGTGGCAGGTGGTTTAGGGATGTTTGAGGATGGATGGAAGGTTTAGGAGATGGCTGGATGGTGTGGGAGTCCCTTGGGTGAACTTTGGGTGCTTCCTAGAGGCTTTCCTTCAATTCATCCTCAAAAAAGCCCACTACAGGAAAACCTACAGGACATACTAGAAACCTACAGGATTCCTTGTATTTCTACAGGATACAACCAAGAGCAAAACGAAAGGTGTTGGAGGTGGTGGAAGGCTTAGGGAGGGTGTTTGATGGGTGGAATGGAGTGAGAAAAGGCCTAGGATCACTCAGAAGTCAACAACAAGGTTAGAATATGGTTGGATTCACTCAATGTGCTTGGAAGAATTTTTATGTAGAATGATGAAATTAGTGAAGGCAATGGTGAAAGAAAGGAATGATTATGGTGGATGAAGTGGAAAGTGATTGTTGACTATGAGGTATCTGTCTTCTCTTGAAGCACATGCTCTTCATCAAACATGTATAATTTCCAAAAAGTCATGTAAACAAGAAGCATTCTCATAAGCTAGAAAATCAAAATTAATGAACTAATTGTCTACCTTATGCATGAGTAAAGTAGCTGAAAGGAATGGAATCATGGATGAGATCTACTACAAGAATGAAGATAGAAGATATGGAAATGCAATCCTACTTTGCAAAACTGATCAAATGCTAGCTTAAATACAGAAAACGCTAAATCTTATGAAAGAAATAGAAATTTTTGTTTTTGGGGCTACATAAGGGTCCCTTCCTCAAATCATGATCCCAAAGGGGAGAAGTGAGACCAAGACACCTACTGACAGCCTTTTGGTTCTTCTTTTATCCCTGCCAACCTGCTACTAATGTAAGGCACAAATGGAAGCAAACTAATAAATAACCAATCAAATCTACACTACTTGCAATGAAAATACCTCTAAAGACAAAGTAACAGTGAAGTTATGAAACTAAGCTAAACATATAGATACAAAATGAGGAGCCTTGGCTACTAGGGTTGGGCCCTAACCCAAGAGCTTCAGCCCTCTGAGTTAACTCAGTGCTGGCTCAAAACAAAACTCATTCTTATTACCAAAATAGAAAATTACATCAAAATCTTCCACAAGTCTGGAGCTCGAAAATAACTTAGAGTTTTAAAACAAAAATTCAAATACCAATGAGGCTCTAGGCCTCTCTACTTATACAACTGAAGTCCCCAATGACTTCCTTAAAATTAGGGAGGCTCGTATCCTAAACTCGAGATAAAATAACTCTTTGTCTCTCACTTGCTTGGTTTCCTTCTAATCCTCATGACTTGGCTTCTTGCACTTAGAGCTGGTGTGATAAATGGAGGAATATTCGAATGGGGAAGAAGTAAATGAGGAGGATTTACCTCTTACTATCCCTCTCCCTTTTCCCATTCAAGTTTCAACTTTAGTCTTTGCCAAAATTCCTTGATTTTATCCTTCAAATGTGCATTCAATGCACATTAGTCCACTAGGCATGATATCCCACTCTAAATCATCTCATAAACAAAATATAATAAAAAAGATGTAATAAGTTGTGAGAAAAGTTGTTTTGACTACGCTATGAGGTGAATTAAGGCCCATATAATTACCCAATGATGAGGCTCATCATCACCCCCCTACTGTGAGTGTTTCTCATCCTCTAAGCAACTCAATCAATATCCATATCCTTCATGGCTCTAGTGGCCTCCCTGACATCCCATGCCTCTATTATGGTTTCCTCTTCTTTTTCATAGAAACCTACTTTCTTTTCTACCTCCTCCCACTGCCTCTTTTCTTCTTCTTCCCTCCTTCCTTCTAGCATTCCTAAGAGAAGTGGTGGACTGAGTTTCAAGCCAATCCAATTGACTTTGAGTATTTGCATGGATTGCTTGTACATGGGTGTCTTGCTCAGTGATTCTCTCATTCTTTGAGGAGAGTGGTACTCTCTTATCTTTAAATTGTATGGAAATGTATTCCATCTCCTTAGGAAAGCATGTATGCTATCATCCCCTAACAACCTGAACATGTCCTCAAAATGTGAAATTTCTTGCTCTTAGGCAGCAAGATACCTGGGTGCAAGCTGAGGATCATTTGCAATTAAATTATGTGTGCTGATGAGGGCCATTGGATTGGACTGCTCAGCTCTAATCATAAGGGGCTCTGTTTGTTCTTTTGCCAATATCTTCTTCATTTCTGCAGCCCTTGCTTCCTCATGGTTCATCCATGATGCCAAAGCCATCAACTGTAAATCTCCTAGCTTGGCATTAGGGTCCCATACATTCATGTCTGTTAAGGCCATGTTATGCAAATAAAAATCAGACATCTTAGCCCCATCATCCAATGTACTTTGATCAAAAATATCAATGAACTGTCTATAATCCTAAAATGGCATAGTGCCTCTCTGTGCTAGGGTCTTCATATGGAACTGAAACCATTGTTCCTTGAGGTATAGGGGATAGGATTTAGCTGGCATCCTACACTGGATTGCTTCCAAAGAGAGACTAGCCATACATGCCAATTGGTTCTCTCTTTCTTGTAGTTGTCCTTTCAACCATGCATTTTCTATCTCTAACTGATTTCTCATTATGACCTCTCTATCTCTCAAGCTACTTAATTCTCTGCCCATCTCCTTGAGCTTCTCCTCCATGTGACCAATGTCTTCCACCCCCTTGGATTTGGAAATCAATATCCGTCGATGTGTTTTGGCTCTCTCCTTCTCAATCTCAAAGAATAGTGTAATAGGAAATTTTTGTGGAATGACCCTTCCCCCTTCAATAAATCTGTAGTAGGATTCAAGGTTAGGTTGGGGGCTAGGTTCCTTTAACTCTGATTCCTCTTCTTTAGTTTCTTGTTGTAGGCTTCCCTCCTTATCTAATATTTGAGTCTCTTGTAGGTTTAGCATAGTATCCTATAGGATTACTTCAGCTTCCTATAGGTCATGTTGTGTATCCTGTAGGATTGATTTTCGCTTGGATGAGGTGTATCTAGTTATAGTCCTTCTCACATAGGTGATAGGAGACTTAGGAGGAGGCATTTTCTCCTATTGTTTAGGTGAGTCCTCAATCACAATGGGAATTTTGGTTGGTGTTTGGGGTTTCCCCTTCCTTATCCTTGTGCTTTTCCTTGTCCTGAAATATAAGGGGATCTACCTCTGTCTTTTGCCTTTCTGTTTGATAGAGGTGCTAAGAACAGTGAGGGCAGCTATTGCTTCCCTCTCAGTGGCCTCTGGAGACACCCTAGGTGACTCCTCCTTGTCTTTTGCCTCCTCTTTTTCATTGCCCTTTTCCTCTCCTCTTCTCCTTCTAGCTCCTCATCTTGTTTATCAGTCTCTTCTTTATCATCTTCCTCTATTTCCTCATCATTCTCTTTCTCTTTATCCTCTTCTTCTTCATCTTCCTCCTCATTTATCTAATCTTCCTCCTCATCTTTCTTATCTTCCTCCTCATCTATATCATCTTCATCCTGCTCTGCTTCTTCTCCCTCTACTTCAGTCTCTTCCTCATCCTTTTCACTGACAGTAGGACTAATATCATATCTGAGAGCCTTTATTTCCTCCTCTGTCTGCATGTCTCTGAAAATTGACCATTGGATAGGAATTCTGAGGTTTTGGAGGGAATCTTCTATGATTATTCTGATTAACCCATGATGAGATAATTGTTGGGAATTTCCCTCTTGCGCCTTTATGCTTGTTTCTATTAGTAATTGCAGAAGGAAGTATGGTATGTTGAGCCTGTGGTGAGGAGGTGTTTCTTCTCCAAACCTCAACTCTTAAAGAAGCCTAAAGTGATAGCCATAGACCACACTATACCTACCCCCACATGATATGTATTTTATAAGTTGGTAGCTCACCTCATTCCAGGGATATGGTAGGCTTGCACTCCTTACTCCATTCCTATCTTCAATGGGTTCCTCACCTTCTAAAAAGAATTTCCTCTTGGCAATCTAGCTATCTCCCTTGTCTTCCTTCGTCCATGGTACTCATAGGGGAAGTGTGGTAACTCTGTTAATGAGTTCAAGGTGAGCTCTATGGAGAGGCCTCTTACTACAACAGTGGCATTGCCTCTGGTAAGTGAAATGAGGGAGAGAACAAAATCTTGGGCCACTTCATCATCATACCCTCTTAATTTTCTAGGTACCCCATCCAATGATGCCTTTTGAAGATTTCTAGCACTTGAGGGTGTTGTTGAATTCTCACAATGTTAATGGGATCCATTATATTAAACCCTCTTGTCATATTGGTTTCTAAATTTTGAGGAAATTAGATGGCTGATACAATTGTTAAATGCAACAGTAAATAATTGAAATGATTGTGTGGACAATTCCCTTACACAGTTGCCAAACTCACTCAAACTAGAGGATTTCTTGTTCACTTCACTAGGAAAAAGGGAAGTAATTACAGAGACTACCCTTCATAGTGTTTTTTGTGGCAAACCCCGTGTTTTACCCTCTGAAACTCCTCTCAGCCAATCCTATAGACTGTCTCTATGTATCCTGTGTGCAACCGTGTAGGATTTCCTATGCAATCCTGTAGGAAGTCCTATGCAGAAAAACGATGGAGTTTTCCTCTTCTATAGGTGGCCTGGGTATGAGAGTGACTTTTGCAAGTGTGAGCCTTGAGGAAATGCATGCATGAGTGCATGGGGATCAACAAATATTTCTTCTTATGGCCGAGTTATGTGAGGTGGTGTGTTGGCAGCAGAGGTATGTTTTCTATTTTTGGACCATTGGTCCCCACTACCACCTCATCATTTCCCCCTCCTTGTAATCAACTCCCATTTCATGCCTCCATAGACTTAACTATTTTTGTCCTACTCTTCTCCTTTTTTGACTTGACTATTGCCACATGTGGGAGGACCAATTGTTTTGTCTTCGTCAACTGAATGAAGGTGGCCAAGTTAACTGGCCACCTTTTGCTTATAAACCAACTTACTCGTAACCTTTACATCTTTTGACTACATTATGCAAATGAGAGAATAAGCGAGATACCAACCCGTGGTGCTAACCCTTGCTGCAGTTGTTGAAGACCAGAGGTGTTTGTTGTGTGTTGGCTGTATGCTATTGTTTCCCTTTTGTTTTATTTCTCCCTTGATGATTCCTTTGATGTGCAAGTACCTAGTATTGAAGATGATGGTGCTGTTGCTGCTTTGGAGCTCCTTCTGCTCTTGGATCATTATGTTGGAAGCTTGCTGCAATCATTATTTCTATTCTCTGGGATAGGCTGGTATAGGATTTCCTACAGAATGTCCTGTAGTTTCTTCTCCCTCAGAACTCTTAATCATACACTCCACTAGGATTTTGAGGATGGTGACAGGGATTGAGAGGAAGATTGGGAGTGTGGAGAAATGAGACATACTTAGGTGTTGCTACCTTCTGCTTTTTGTTTTTTAAATACTGTGTCGAATAAATTTTTTGAAACTGATTTTTTGATGTTGACTGCAGGGTGATGAAAGTGGACATAGGTATGTTAATGAAATGTTGATGTAGGGGTGTTATTTCTTTGACATAGCAGGTCATTTTTTTTTTCCCTAGGGTCACTTCCTGTAGGATTCCCTAGCCACTGTGATTCCTACAGGATCATCCTATAGGTTTTCAGGGGATCTTGTAGGTTCACAGGGGATCCTGTAGAAAATACAGTTCCCTTGTAAATTGAAAAGAAGGAGTGAAAAAACGGAAGAAATGGTGAAGTAATGAATGATAATGGGTGGAAAAATAAAAAGGTGAGTGAAATAGGTTCCCTTTTTATCCTCCCTTATTCTCTGATCGTCCTCCATGCTGACCTGCAAATAGAAATTTTCAGGATTTTTTATTCTTCTTCTTCTTTTTGTTTTTTTTAAAACAACTAGGTTGCCTCTGAGAGGGTTTCATCCTAGTTGTTTACCCTGGGTGCCTCAAGAGAGGTTTTCACCTAGGGATCTTTTTATTTTCCTTTTTTTTTCTTTTATCCCTTTTTGACACTATTGGGTCACCCCAAGAGGTTTTCAACCCAATAATGGGAATCATGCACCTCATGGAGGTTTTCACCTGAGTCCTTATTTTTCTTTATTCTCAGTGATTTGATGAGGCAGGAGCTAAAACTTGCTCCACTACCATCATTTTTTTATTGATACCATCAAAGAACTCTTGCTTTGACAATGACCTTTTGTAAACTTGCAATTGGTGCCCATTAACAAGTAAATGAATGGCCTCTTCATCTATGGTTTTGATCTTCACTGAACCATTATCATAACATATCTGTTGAACCTCATAATTACCTTCCCCTTGACATTTGTTCTCGACTTTTTCTCTTGATTTCTCATAAGACTACAAATCCAATCAATGATAAGTGCTAGATTTTGTCTTAGGAAAGCATTGAAATGATCACCATATTATATTTTCATGTTCTTGCTATTTTAATAGATTTTTTCAAATTAGCTACAGAACATAGCCTATTCTACAGCTAACTGTAGTTTCTGTAGCTACTCTCATGGTTTGGCAGGTTACAGGTGTCAAATGAAGAACTGGGCCACATGGGAATCTCCAGGACCACATGGATTCTATCCTACTCACTCTATCCAGAACTACAGAAAAGCATGCCTAAAGTCATGGTCAACGATGGAGTCAATTATGTTATCTAGTAGCAGTAGGGCTCTTGATTTTCTCTTTCATAGCTAATGAAGAGTCTAACAGTTATGTTGAAGAGTTAATGTGGATTAAGCCACTTGTAGCTGATCAGAAGTTGAGTTAATGTGGATCAAGCCACTTGTAGCAAATAAGAAGTTTAACAGACTCATAACAATTAAAATTAAGCCACTTGTAGCATGTTTTCTTATAAACAATCATGATAGATTTAGATCAATCCACCTATAACAAGATTTTCTCTTAGACAATTATGTTATTTTTCTATAAATATTGGTTGAATGAAACCGAGAAGTAGTTAGAAGCTAGAAGGAATTACAAGCTTTTGTTAAATACTCTGTTCAGACTTTGTTTTGTTGATAATACAAACTCTGTTTTGTCAATGGTGGTTTAAAAGTGCATCTTTAATTAGCTATCATCCAGCCACATCAGTTGCAGAGGGCCCCTGCACTGAAGGAGGTTTTTCACTTGTTGTTTTCATTTTAATTTCTATTACTTTGTTTTCTACAAGTCTGTTTTCTCTAATTTTGTTTCATTTCAGTTTGTAACCAATAGTGTAAGGATAAAAATCACAACTGTGCAAGTCTTATTCTTCTGAGATATTGTATGAGAAATGACTGAATGAAAAATGAAGTAATGAGAATACACAGTTGCTTAGCTTCTTACTGTTTTGATTACTCATTTTCTTAGCATAGAACTATCAATTAGCTGTATTAATAGATGTTCTCAAAACCATTTCGAAATGATGATAATTCTAACTTAATTGGTTGAATATCTAATTCATGCAGTGATTGAGCTTACTCAACACATTTTTAGTTTTACAAACTGTCATCTTTTCTTTTCTATTTTCAGGTCATTACTTAGTTGCATAACTTGACATTCCAAAAAATCATTTCAAGGAGATTGATTCTATCATATTCCAAAACTGAATGGTTGAATGGCTAAATGAATGAAATTATTGAATTACCTTCTGCATCAGTATTACTTTTGGTTTTAAGAATTAGATCCATGGATTAGGACTAAATGGTAGGATAAGATCGATGCTCTGTTTCTCTTATTAGGTCCTAACTAGTGAAAATGATTCTTGGTCCATTTTTAGGAGATTAGACTAACCTGGGAACCTATCATTTCCTTTAAAACTCATTAGATCCATGTAAATCTCTCATAGATTGTATATTCTCAGACATCAAAGAATAGAAACCCCCAAAACAAACATAAAAATACAAAACAACGAAGTAAGAGAAAAGTTAACTAAGCACATATAGTGCATCACACTTCATTAGTCTACAAACCTCGGTTGATAATTCATCTAAGAAATTTAGGAAAATAAATTGACTAAACATTTTGGCATCGTTTCCAGGGAAGTGTAATTAGGTAACCTTATCTCTTACATTTAAAAAAAAATGATATGCGTAGAGAAAGAGACTCTAGGAGTAGATCCATAGCTAGATACAGGAGTTCAATCCCTGCAACACCACCTACTCCACCAAGACTAAGAAGAGATACACCACCATCTCAAGCTCATATTCCTAGCCATAGACCTCCTGAAGTTCTAAGGTCAGAAATTCAATCAAGAGGATCTCCCAATTCATCTACTAAGGCAGTCCTAGAGGAGGAAAATCTTGGATCTCCAACAGAAAGAGTAGCCTTTTTCACCTCTACAGGGCAACATATTTTAGTTGAAGAATTAAGAATACCTAGTGGAGAAGAAGAAGTGAACCTCTCTTCCACATACCATTAATAGAGGAACCAGAGGAAGAGCAATTAACCTTGCAGGTTGAATCTTATATTAACCCTAAAGAAACCATAATGGCAGAAGAAGGAGAGGATGGAGAATTATCACCGTTTCGAGGAGGAGGAGGTAGTGGAAGAGGTAGAGGAAATAATGGAGAAGGCAGAGGAAATAATGGAAGAGGTAGAGGAAATAGGGAAGTTGATAATTCTTTTGGATTCCCTATAGTTGATGAAGAAACTGATGCCACAATGAAAAATATCTCACCTTCTGTCCTCCCAAATTTTCATGGATTAAAAAGTGAAGACCCTGAAACATTCTTATTTGAATTTGAAGTCTTGTGCAGAACTTATGATTATTTACAAGACTCTCAAAAACTCAAATTGTTCCCTTCAACATTGAAAGGATCTGCTTTAAAATGGTTCATGGGATTTGTCACTCAGTCCATTAGAACATGGAATGACATGAAGAAAGTGTTTTTGGATAGGTATTTGGATCATTGCATGCCTATTAATCACAAGGATGAAGTGTTCAAAATGATGCAAAGAGAGGATGAAAATTTAGAGGATTTGATTGAGAGATTCAACTATAACTTAAAAAGAGCAAAAATGGATAACTTAGATACATGATTGTGTAGAGGTATATATGGATGACTTTATA